>OY804576.1:99511946-100711946 GCA_963680875.1 Bathymodiolus brooksi
TCATTCCCCCACTCACTATAAATATTAGACTTACTTGTGACATATTAACTTGTTCATTCCCCCACTTACTATGAATATTAGACTTACTTGTGACATATTAACTTGTTCATTCCCCCACTTACTATGAATATTAGACTTACTTGTGACATATTAACTTGTTCATTCCCCCACTCACTATAAATATTAGACTTACTTGTGACATATTAACTTGTTCATTCCCCACTTACTATGAATATTAGACTTACTTGTGACATATTAACTTGTTCATTCCCCCACTCACTATAAATATTAGACTTACTTGTGACATATTAACTTGTTCATTCCCCCACTTACTATGAATATTAGACTTACTTGTGACATATTAACTTGTTCATTCCCCCACTCACTATAAATATTAGACTTACTTGTGACATATTAACTTGTTCATTCCCCCACTTACTATGAATATTAGACTTACTTGTGACATATTAACTTGTTCATTCCCCCACTCACTATAATATTAGACTTACTTGTGACATATTAACTTGTTCATTCCCCCACTTACTATGAATATTAGACTTACTTGTGACATATTAACTTGTTCATTCCCCCACTCACTATAAATATTAGACTTACTTGTGACATATTAACTTGTTCATTCCCCCACTTACTATGAATATTAGACTTACTTGTGACATATTAACTTGTTCATTCCCCCACTCACTATAAATATTAGACTTACTTGTGACATATTAACTTGTTCATTCCCCACTTACTATGAATATTAGACTTACTTGTGACATATTAACTTGTTCATTCCCCCACTCACTATAAATATTAGACTTACTTGTGACATATTAACTTGTTCATTCCCCCACTTACTATGAATATTAGACTTACTTGTGACATATTAACTTGTTCATTCCCCCACTCACTATGAATATTAGACTTACTTGTGACATATTAACTTGTTCATTCCCCACTCACTATAAATATTAGACTTACTTGTGACATATTAACTTGTTCATTCCCCCACTTACTATGAATATTAGACTTACTTGTGACATATTAACTTGTTCATTCCCCCACTCACTATAAATATTAGACTTACTTGTGACATATTAACTTGTTCATTCCCCCACTTACTATGAATATTAGACTTACTTGTGACATATTAACTTGTTCATTCCCCCACTCACTATAAATATTAGACTTACTTGTGACATATTAACTTGTTCATTCCCCCACTCACTATAAATATTAGACTTACTTGTGACATATTAACTTGTTCATTCCCCCACTTACTATGAATATTAGACTTACTTGTGACATATTAACTTGTTCATTCCCCCACTCACTATAAATATTAGACTTACTTGTGACATATTAACTTGTTCATTCCCCCACTTACTATGAATATTAGACTTACTTGTGACATATTAACTTGTTCATTCCCCCACTTACTATAAATATTAGACTTACTTGTGACATATTAACTTGTTCATTCCCCCACTCACTATAAATATTAGACTTACTTGTGACATATTAACTTGTTCATTCCCCCACTCACTATAAATATTAGACTTACTTGTGACATATTAACTTGTTCATTCCCCCACTTACTATGAATATTAGACTTACTTGTGACATATTAACTTGTTCATTCCCCCACTCACTATAAATATTAGACTTACTTGTGACATATTAACTTGTTCATTCCCCCACTCACTATAAATATTAGACTTACTTGTGACATATTAACTTGTTCATTCCCCCACTCACTATGAATATTAGACTTACTTGTGACATATTAACTTGTTCATTCCCCCACTCACTATAAATATTAGACTTACTTGTGACATATTAACTTGTTCATTCCCCCACTCACTATAAATATTAGACTTACTTGTGACATATTAACTTGTTCATTCCCCCACTCACTATAAATATTAGACTTACTTGTGACATATTAACTTGTTCATTCCCCCACTCACTATAAATATTAGACTTACTTGTGACATATTAACTTGTTCATTCCCCCACTCACTATAAATATTAGACTTACTTGTGACATATTAACTTGTTCATTCCCCACTCACTATGAATATTAGACTTACTTGTGACATATTAACTTGTTCATTCCCCACTCACTATAAATATTAGACTTACTTGTGACATATTAACTTGTTCATTCCCCACTCACTATAAATATTAGACTTACTTGTGACATATTAACTTGTTCATTCCCCCACTCACTATAAATATTAGACTTACTTGTGACATATTAACTTGTTCATTCCCCCACTCACTATAAATATTAGACTTACTTGTGACATATTAACTTGTTCATTCCCCCACTTACTATGAATATTAGACTTACTTGTGACATATTAACTTGTTCATTCCCCCACTTACTATGAATATTAGACTTACTTGTGACATATTAACTTGTTCATTCCCCCACTCACTATAAATATTAGACTTACTTGTGACATATTAACTTGTTCATTCCCCCACTTACTATGAATATTAGACTTACTTGTGACATATTAACTTGTTCATTCCCCCACTCACTATAAATATTAGACTTACTTGTGACATATTAACTTGTTCATTCCCCCACTTACTATGAATATTAGACTTACTTGTGACATATTAACTTGTTCATTCCCCCACTCACTATAAATATTAGACTTACTTGTGACATATTAACTTGTTCATTCCCCCACTCACTATAAATATTAGACTTACTTGTGACATATTAACTTGTTCATTCCCCCACTTACTATGAATATTAGACTTACTTGTGACATATTAACTTGTTCATCCCCACTCACTATAAATATTAGACTTACTTGTGACATATTAACTTGTTCATTCCCCCACTTACTATGAATATTAGACTTACTTGTGACATATTAACTTGTTCATTCCCCCACTTACTATAAATATTAGACTTACTTGTGACATATTAACTTGTTCATTCCCCCACTCACTATAAATATTAGACTTACTTGTGACATATTAACTTGTTCATTCCCCCACTCACTATAAATATTAGACTTACTTGTGACATATTAACTTGTTCATTCCCCCACTTACTATGAATATTAGACTTACTTGTGACATATTAACTTGTTCATTCCCCCACTCACTATAAATATTAGACTTACTTGTGACATATTAACTTGTTCATTCCCCCACTCACTATAAATATTAGACTTACTTGTGACATATTAACTTGTTCATTCCCCCACTCACTATGAATATTAGACTTACTTGTGACATATTAACTTGTTCATTCCCCCACTCACTATAAATATTAGACTTACTTGTGACATATTAACTTGTTCATTCCCCCACTCACTATAAATATTAGACTTACTTGTGACATATTAACTTGTTCATTCCCCCACTCACTATAAATATTAGACTTACTTGTGACATATTAACTTGTTCATTCCCCCACTCACTATAAATATTAGACTTACTTGTGACATATTAACTTGTTCATTCCCCCACTCACTATAAATATTAGACTTACTTGTGACATATTAACTTGTTCATTCCCCCACTCACTATGAATATTAGACTTACTTGTGACATATTAACTTGTTCATTCTCCCACTCACTATAAATATTAGACTTACTTGTGACATATTAACTTGTTCATTCCCCCACTCACTATAAATATTAGACTTACTTGTGACATATTAACTTGTTCATTCCCCCACTCACTATAAATATTAGACTTACTTGTGACATATTAACTTGTTCATTCCCCCACTCACTATAAATATTAGACATACTTGTGACATATTAACTTGTTCATTCCCCCACTCACTATAAATATTAGACTTACTTGTGACATATTAACTTGTTCATTCCCCCACTCACTATGAATATTAGACTTACTTGTGACATATTAACTTGTTCATTCCCCCACTCACTATAAATATTAGACTTACTTGTGACATATTAACTTGTTCATTCCCCCACTCACTATAAATATTAGACTTACTTGTGACATATTAACTTGTTCATTCCCCACTCACTATAAATATTAGACTTACTTGTGACATATTAACTTGTTCATTCCCCCACTCACTATAAATATTAGACTTACTTGTGACATATTAACTTGTTCATTCCCCCACTCACTATAATATTAGACTTACTTGTGACATATTAACTTGTTCATTCCCCACTCACTATAAATATTAGACTTACTTGTGACATATTAACTTGTTCATTCCCCCACTCACTATAAATATTAGACTTACTTGTGACATATTAACTTGTTCATTCCCCCACTCACTATAAATATTAGACTTACTTGTGACATATTAACTTGTTCATTCCCCCACTCACTATAAATATTAGACTTACTTGTGACATATTAACTTGTTCATTCCTCCACTTACTATAAATATTAGACTTACTTGTGACATATTAACTTGTTCATTCCCCCACTCACTATAAATATTAGACTTACTTGTGACATATTAACTTGTTCATTCCCCCACTCACTATGAATATTAGACTTACTTGTGACATATTAACTTGTTCATTCCCCCACTTAATATGAATATTAGACTTACTTGTGACATATTAACTTGTTCATTCCCCCACTCACTATAAATATTAGACTTACTTGTGACATATTAACTTGTTCATTCCCCCACTCACTATGAATATTAGACTTACTTGTGACACATTAACTTGTTCATTCCCCCACTTACTATGAATATTAGACTTACTTGTGACATATTAACTTGTTCATTCCCCCACTCACTATAAATATTAGACTTACTTGTGACATATTAACTTGTTCATTCCCCCACTCATTATAAATATTAGACTTACTTGTGACATATTAACTTGTTCATTCCCCCACTTACTATGAATATTAGACTTACTTGTGACATATTAACTTGTTCATTCCCCCACTTACTATGAATATTAGACTTACTTGTGACATATTAACTTGTTCATTCTCCCACTCACTATAAATATTAGACTTACTTGTGACATATTTACTTGTTCATTGCCCCACTCACTATAAATATTAGACTTACTTGTGACATATTAACTTGTTCATTCCCCCACTCACTATGAATATTAGACTTACTTGTGACATATTAACTTGTTCATTCCCCCACCCACTATAAATATTAGACTTACTTGTGACATATTAACTTGTTCATTCCCCCACTCACTATAAATATTAGACTTACTTGTGACATATTAACTTGTTCATTCCCCCACTCACTATGAATATTAGACTTACTTGTGACATATTAACTTGTTCATTCCCCCACTCACTATAAATATTAGACTTACTTGTGACATATTAACTTGTTCATTCCCCCACTCACTATAAATATTAGACTTACTTGTGACATATTAACTTGTTCATTCCCCCACTCACTATGAATATTAGACTTACTTGTGACATATTAACTTGTTCATTCACCCACTCATTATAAATATTAGACTTACTTGTGACATATCAACTTGTTCATTCACCCACTCACTATAAATATTAGACTTACTTGTGACATATTAACTTGTTCATTCCCCCACTCACTATAAATATTAGACTTACTTGTGACATATTAACTTGTTCATTCCCCCACTCACTATAAATATTAGACTTACTTGTGACATATTAACTTGTTCATTCCCCCACTCACTATAAATATTAGACTTACTTGTGACATATTAACTTGTTCATTCCCCCACTCACTATAAATATTAGACTTACTTGTGACATATTAACTTGTTCATTCCCCCACTCACTATAAATATTAGACTTACTTGTGACATATTAACTTGTTCATTCCCCCACTCACTATGAATATTAGACTTACTTGTGACATAATAACTTGTTCATTCCCCCACTTACTATGAATATTAGACTTACTTGTGACATATTAACTTGTTCATTCCCCACTCACTATAAATATTAGACTTACTTGTGACATATTAACTTGTTCATTCCCCCACTCACTATAAATATTAGACTTACTTGTGACATATTAACTTGTTCATTCCCCCACTTACTATAAATATTAGACTTACTTGTGACATATTAACTTGTTCATTCCCCCACTTACTATGAATATTAGACTTACTTGTGACATATTAACTTGTTCATTCCCCCACTCACTATGAATATTAGACTTACTTGTGACATATTAACTTGTTCATTCCCCCACTTACTATGAATATTAGACTTACTTGTGACATATTAACTTGTTCATTCCCCACTCACTATAAATATTAGACTTACTTGTGACATATTAACTTGTTCATTCCCCCACTCACTATGAATATTAGACTTACTTGTGACATATTAACTTGTTCATTCCCCCACTTACTATGAATATTAGACTTACTTGTGACATATTAACTTGTTCATTCTCCCACTCACTATAAATATTAGACTTACTTGTGACATATTAACTTGTTCATTCTCCCACTCACTATAAATATTAGACTTACTTGTGACATATTAACTTGTTCATTCCCCCACTCACTATAAATATTACTTACTTGTGACATATTAACTTGTTCATTCCCCTACTCACTATGAATATTAGACTTACTTGTGACATATTAACTTGTTCATTGCCCCACTTACTATGAATATTAGACTTACTTGTGACATATTAACTTGTTCATTCCCCCACTCACTATGAATATTAGACTTACTTGTGACATATTAACTTGTTCATTCCCCCACCCACTATAAATATTAGACTTACTTGTGACATATTAACTTGTTCATTCCCCCACTCACTATAAATATTAGACTTACTTGTGACATATTAACTTGTTCATTCCCCCACTCACTATGAATATTAGACTTACTTGTGACATATTAACTTGTTCATTCCCCCACTCACTATAAATATTAGACTTACTTGTGACATATTAACTTGTTCATTCCCCCACTCACTATAAATATTAGACTTACTTGTGACATATTAACTTGTTCATTCCCCCACTCACTATGAATATTAGACTTACTTGTGACATATTAACTTGTTCATTCACCCACTCATTATAAATATTAGACTTACTTGTGACATATCAAATTGTTCATTCACCCACTCACTATAAATATTAGACTTACTTGTGACATATTAACTTGTTCATTCCCCCACTCACTATAAATATTAGACTTACTTGTGACATATTAACTTGTTCATTCCCCCACTCACTATAAATATTAGACTTACTTGTGACATATTAACTTGTTCATTCCCCCACTCACTATAAATATTAGACTTACTTGTGACATATTAACTTGTTCATTCCCCCACTCACTATAAATATTAGACTTACTTGTGACATATTAACTTGTTCATTCCCCCACTCACTATAAATATTAGACTTACTTGTGACATATTAAGTTGTTCATTCCCCCACTCACTATGAATATTAGACTTACTTGTGACATAATAACTTGTTCATTCCCCCACTTACTATGAATATTAGACTTACTTGTGACATATTAACTTGTTCATTCCCCCACTCACTATAAATATTAGACTTACTTGTGACATATTAACTTGTTCATTCCCCCACTCACTATAAATATTAGACTTACTTGTGACATATTAACTTGTTCATTCCCCCACTCATTATAAATATTAGACTTACTTGTGACATATTAACTTGTTCATTCCCCCACTTACTATGAATATTAGACTTACTTGTGACATATTAACTTGTTCATTCCCCCACTTACTATGAATATTAGACTTACTTGTGACATATTAACTTGTTCATTCTCCCACTCACTATAAATATTAGACTTACTTGTGACATATTTACTTGTTCATTGCCCCACTCACTATAAATATTAGACTTACTTGTGACATATTAACTTGTTCATTCCCCCACTCACTATGAATATTAGACTTACTTGTGACATATTAACTTGTTCATTCCCCCACCCACTATAAATATTAGACTTACTTGTGACATATTAACTTGTTCATTCCCCCACTCACTATAAATATTAGACTTACTTGTGACATATTAACTTGTTCATTCCCCCACTCACTATGAATATTAGACTTACTTGTGACATATTAACTTGTTCATTCCCCCACTCACTATAAATATTAGACTTACTTGTGACATATTAACTTGTTCATTCCCCCACTCACTATAAATATTAGACTTACTTGTGACATATTAACTTGTTCATTCCCCCACTCACTATGAATATTAGACTTACTTGTGACATATTAACTTGTTCATTCACCCACTCATTATAAATATTAGACTTACTTGTGACATATCAACTTGTTCATTCACCCACTCACTATAAATATTAGACTTACTTGTGACATATTAACTTGTTCATTCCCCCACTCACTATAAATATTAGACTTACTTGTGACATATTAACTTGTTCATTCCCCCACTCACTATAAATATTAGACTTACTTGTGACATATTAACTTGTTCATTCCCCCACTCACTATAAATATTAGACTTACTTGTGACATATTAACTTGTTCATTCCCCCACTCACTATAAATATTAGACTTACTTGTGACATATTAACTTGTTCATTCCCCCACTCACTATAAATATTAGACTTACTTGTGACATATTAAGTTGTTCATTCCCCCACTCACTATGAATATTAGACTTACTTGTGACATAATAACTTGTTCATTCCCCCACTTACTATGAATATTAGACTTACTTGTGACATATTAACTTGTTCATTCCCCCACTCACTATAAATATTAGACTTACTTGTGACATATTAACTTGTTCATTCCCCCACTCACTATAAATATTAGACTTACTTGTGACATATTAACTTGTTCATTCCCCCACTTACTATAAATATTAGACTTACTTGTGACATATTAACTTGTTCATTCCCCCACTTACTATGAATATTAGACTTACTTGTGACATATTAACTTGTTCATTCCCCCACTCACTATGAATATTAGACTTACTTGTGACATATTAACTTGTTCATTCCCCCACTTACTATGAATATTAGACTTACTTGTGACATATTAACTTGTTCATTCCCCCACTCACTATAAATATTAGACTTACTTGTGACATATTAACTTGTTCATTCCCCCACTCACTATGAATATTAGACTTACTTGTGACATATTAACTTGTTCATTCCCCCACTTACTATGAATATTAGACTTACTTGTGACATATTAACTTGTTCATTCTCCCACTCACTATAAATATTAGACTTACTTGTGACATATTAACTTGTTCATTCTCCCACTCACTATAAATATTAGACTTACTTGTGACATATTAACTTGTTCATTCCTCCACTCACTATAAATATTACTTACTTGTGACATATTAACTTGTTCATTCCCCTACTCACTATGAATATTAGACTTACTTGTGACATATTAACTTGTTCATTGCCCCACTTACTATGAATATTAGACTTACTTGTGACATATTAACTTGTTCATTCCCCCACTCACTATGAATATTAGACTTACTTGTGACATATTAACTTGTTCATTCCCCCACCCACTATAAATATTAGACTTACTTGTGACATATTAACTTGTTCATTCCCCCACTCACTATAAATATTAGACTTACTTGTGACATATTAACTTGTTCATTCCCCCACTCACTATGAATATTAGACTTACTTGTGACATATTAACTTGTTCATTCCCCCACTCACTATAAATATTAGACTTACTTGTGACATATTAACTTGTTCATTCCCCCACTCACTATAAATATTAGACTTACTTGTGACATATTAACTTGTTCATTCCCCCACTCACTATGAATATTAGACTTACTTGTGACATATTAACTTGTTCATTCACCCACTCATTATAAATATTAGACTTACTTGTGACATATCAAATTGTTCATTCACCCACTCACTATAAATATTAGACTTACTTGTGACATATTAACTTGTTCATTCCCCCACTCACTATAAATATTAGACTTACTTGTGACATATTAACTTGTTCATTCCCCCACTCACTATAAATATTAGACTTACTTGTGACATATTAACTTGTTCATTCCCCCACTCACTATAAATATTAGACTTACTTGTGACATATTAACTTGTTCATTCCCCCACTCACTATAAATATTAGACTTACTTGTGACATATTAACTTGTTCATTCCCCCACTCACTATAAATATTAGACTTACTTGTGACATATTAAGTTGTTCATTCCCCCACTCACTATGAATATTAGACTTACTTGTGACATAATAACTTGTTCATTCCCCCACTTACTATGAATATTAGACTTACTTGTGACATATTAACTTGTTCATTCCCCCACTCACTATAAATATTAGACTTACTTGTGACATATTAACTTGTTCATTCCCCCACTCACTATAAATATTAGACTTACTTGTGACATATTAACTTGTTCATTCCCCCACTTACTATGAATATTAGACTTACTTGTGACATATTAACTTGTTCATTCCCCCACTTACTATGAATATTAGACTTACTTGTGACATATTAACTTGTTCATTCCCCCACTCACTATGAATATTAGACTTACTTGTGACATATTAACTTGTTCATTCCCCCACTTACTATGAATATTAGACTTACTTGTGACATATTAACTTGTTCATTCCCCCACTCACTATAAATATTAGACTTACTTGTGACATATTAACTTGTTCATTCCCCCACTCACTATGAATATTAGATTTACTTGTGACATATTAACTTGTTCATTCCCCCACTTACTATGAATATTAGACTTACTTGTGACATATTAACTTGTTCATTCTCCCACTCACTATAAATATTAGACTTACTTGTGACATATTAACTTGTTCATTCTCCCACTCACTATAAATATTAGACTTACTTGTGACATATTAACTTGTTCATTCCCCCACTCACTATAAATATTAGACTTACTTGTGACATATTAACTTGTTCATTCCCCCACTCACTATGAATATTAGACTTACTTGTGACATATTAACTTGTTCATTCACCCACTCATTATAAATATTAGACTTACTTGTGACATATCAAATTGTTCATTCACCCACTCACTATAAATATTAGACTTACTTGTGACATATTAACTTGTTCATTCCCCCACTCACTATAAATATTAGACTTACTTGTGACATATTAACTTGTTCATTCCCCCACTCACTATAAATATTAGACTTACTTGTGACATATTAACTTGTTCATTCCCCCACTCACTATAAATATTAGACTTACTTGTGACATATTAACTTGTTCATTCCCCCACTCACTATAAATATTAGACTTACTTGTGACATATTAACTTGTTCATTCCCCCACTCACTATAAATATTAGACTTACTTGTGACATATTAAGTTGTTCATTCCCCCACTCACTATGAATATTAGACTTACTTGTGACATAATAACTTGTTCATTCCCCCACTTACTATGAATATTAGACTTACTTGTGACATATTAACTTGTTCATTCCCCCACTCACTATAAATATTAGACTTACTTGTGACATATTAACTTGTTCATTCCCCCACTCACTATAAATATTAGACTTACTTGTGACATATTAACTTGTTCATTCCCCCACTTACTATGAATATTAGACTTACTTGTGACATATTAACTTGTTCATTCCCCCACTTACTATGAATATTAGACTTACTTGTGACATATTAACTTGTTCATTCCCCCACTCACTATGAATATTAGACTTACTTGTGACATATTAACTTGTTCATTCCCCCACTTACTATGAATATTAGACTTACTTGTGACATATTAACTTGTTCATTCCCCCACTCACTATAAATATTAGACTTACTTGTGACATATTAACTTGTTCATTCCCCCACTCACTATGAATATTAGATTTACTTGTGACATATTAACTTGTTCATTCCCCCACTTACTATGAATATTAGACTTACTTGTGACATATTAACTTGTTCATTCTCCCACTCACTATAAATATTAGACTTACTTGTGACATATTAACTTGTTCATTCTCCCACTCACTATAAATATTAGACTTACTTGTGACATATTAACTTGTTCATTCCCCCACTCACTATAAATATTACTTACTTGTGACATATTAACTTGTTCATTCCCCTACTCACTATGAATATTAGACTTACTTGTGACATATTAACTTGTTCATTCCCCCACTCACTATGAATATTAGACTTACTTGTGACATATTAACTTGTTCATTCACCCACTCATTATAAATATTAGACTTACTTGTGACATATCAACTTGTTCATTCCCCCACTCACTATAAATATTAGACTTACTTGTGACATATTAACTTGTTCATTCCCCCACTCACTATAAATATTAGACTTACTTGTGACATATTAACTTGTTCATTCTCCCACTCACTATAAATATTAGACTTACTTGTGACATATTAACTTGTTCATTCCCCCACTCACTATGAATATTAGACTTACTTGTGACATATTAACTTGTTCATTCCCCCACTCACTATAAATATTAGACTTACTTGTGACATATTAACTTGTTCATTCCCCCACTCACTATAAATATTAGACTTACTTGTGACATATTAACTTGTTCATTCCCCCACTCACTATGAATATTAGACTTACTTGTGACATATTAACTTGTTCATTCACCCACTCATTATAAATATTAGACTTACTTGTGACATATCAACTTGTTCATTCACCCACTCACTATAAATATTAGACTTACTTGTGACATATTAACTTGTTCATTCCCCCACTCACTATAAATATTAGACTTACTTGTGACATATTAACTTGTTCATTCCCCCACTCACTATAAATATTAGACTTACTTGTGACATATTAACTTGTTCATTCCCCCACTCACTATAAATATTAGACTTACTTGTGACATATTAACTTGTTCATTCCCCCACTCACTATAAATATTAGACTTACTTGTGACATATTAACTTGTTCATTCCCCCACTCACTATAAATATTAGACTTACTTGTGACATATTAACTTGTTCATTCCCCCACTCACTATGAATATTAGACTTACTTGTGACATATTAACTTGTTCATTCCCCCACTTACTATGAATATTAGACTTACTTGTGACATATTAACTTGTTCATTCCCCCACTCACTATAAATATTAGACTTACTTGTGACATATTAACTTGTTCATTCCCCCACTCACTATAAATATTAGACTTACTTGTGACATATTAACTTGTTCATTCCCCCACTTACTATGAATATTAGACTTACTTGTGACATATTAACTTGTTCATTCCCCCACTTACTATGAATATTAGACTTACTTGTGACATATTAACTTGTTCATTCCCCCACTTACTATGAATATTAGACTTACTTGTGACATATTAACTTGTTCATTCCCCCACTTACTATGAATATTAGACTTACTTGTGACATATTAACTTGTTCATTCCCCCACTCACTATAAATATTAGACTTACTTGTGACATATTAACTTGTTCATTCCCCCACTCACTATAAATATTAGACATACTTGTGACATATTAACTTGTTCATTCCCCCACTCACTATGAATATTAGACTTACTTGTGACATATTAACTTGTTCATTCTCCCACTCACTATAAATATTAGACTTACTTGTGACATATTAACTTGTTCATTCCCCCACTCACTATAAATATTACTTACTTGTGACATATTAACTTGTTCATTCCCCTACTCACTATGAATATTAGACTTACTTGTGACATATTAACTTGTTCATTCCCCCACTCACTATGAATATTAGACTTACTTGTGACATATTAACTTGTTCATTCACCCACTCATTATAAATATTAGACTTACTTGTGACATATCAACTTGTTCATTCCCCCACTCACTATAAATATTAGACTTACTTGTGACATATTAACTTGTTCATTCCCCCACTCACTATAAATATTAGACTTACTTGTGACATATTAACTTGTTCATTCTCCCACTCACTATAAATATTAGACTTACTTGTGACATATTAACTTGTTCATTCCCCCACTCACTATGAATATTAGACTTACTTGTGACATATTAACTTGTTCATTCCCCCACTCACTATAAATATTAGACTTACTTGTGACATATTAACTTGTTCATTCCCCCACTCACTATAAATATTAGACTTACTTGTGACATATTAACTTGTTCATTCCCCCACTCACTATAAATATTAGACTTACTTGTGACATATTAACTTGTTCATTCCCCCACTCACTATGAATATTAGACTTACTTGTGACATATCAACTTGTTCATTCCCCCACTCACTATAAATATTAGACTTACTTGTGACATATTAACTTGTTCATTCCCCCACTCACTATAAATATTAGACTTACTTGTGACATATTAACTTGTTCATTCCCCCACTCACTATAAATATTAGACTTACTTGTGACATATTAACTTGTTCATTCCCCCACTCACTATAAATATTAGACTTACTTGTGACATATTAACTTGTTCATTCTCCCACTCACTATAAATATTAGACTTACTTGTGACATATTAACTTGTTCATTCCCCCACTCACTATAAATATTAGACTTACTTGTGACATATTAACTTGTTCATTCACCCACTCACTATGAATATTAGACTTACTTGTGACATATTAACTTGTTCATTCCCCCACTCACTATAAATATTAGACTTACTTGTGACATATTAACTTGTTCATTCACCCACTCACTATAAATATTAGACTTACTTGTGACATATTAACTTGTTCATTCCCCCACTCACTATAAATATTACTTACTTGTGACATATTAACTTGTTCATTCCCCCACTCACTATAAATATTAGACTTACTTGTGACATATTAACTTGTTCATTCACCCACTCACTATAAATATTAGACTTACTTGTGACATATTAACTTGTTCTGCCCACCACATCTCAAAGTCTTTCATCAGTCTTACTTTAGACTTTTCTAAAAGATGTTGTAGATGTTCTATTTCAGTTTTTAATGTTCTCAGCCTTGTAAAACATTCTTTATATCTACAGGCAATAAATAAATTGATAATCAGGTACAGGAAATGATAGCAGAAAGAGATATTTGTAAACTCACACAAAACTAGAGGCTCACCTGGTTATTCATACACTGTTTGGGTGTGCTACCTACACTTGAACAAATAAACAATAATTATTTTTTTTTATAAAAATTCAATGAAAATTGCTATTACATATTTTAGTTTTTGAGCAGTAGTTTTGTTGTGATTATTATTTTTGTTTAATTTGTGCATGTTATTATATACATGAACATGAGCTTTTCTTGATTCATTGAAACAAAAGAGTGTATATTTAATGTACACAAAAATGGGGTAGGTAGATGTAAATCACACAATTTAAAACAAAAACAACCAACCTTGATTTTTCTTCTTCCATTTCATTTCTCATTTCTTGTTCTTCATCATCAAGTTCTGCATCTTGTGGATCAACCAAACCTGAAAAAAACATAGAAAATGTTGTTTTTTATCTGATGCAATACTGTCACATAATGTGGATAAAGAATATTACTTTTTACTTACACTGGTACCCTGTATGCAACTCAACGTGTCTCCAGGTGTCGGATATGAAGAACCCTCACAATGGGGGTTGTCAGGTTATAATACCAAAAGCCTGACCGTGGACCATAGTGCGTAATGTGTTTGGAAAGTGTCACACTCCTTGTGCGCTGAAGACCTCTTTTGTAGAAAAGCAGTATTAAGTGAGTGAGTGAGTGAGTGAGTGAGTGAGTGAGTGATTGATGTTTAACGTCAATGAGCAATTTTGGGGTTATATCATGTTGAGATGATGATGACGTCCACTTTGTACTAGACCAACAAGCGTAGTTGAATTTTATAGTGCTAGCTGGCTGAAACAACAGTGCACAGGTAGACATGTTGCTCCACTCTTGACACATTATTCTGATTCTGACCCAACCAGTCTTTGCTCTCACTCCTTAATGCTGTGTGCTTAGCAGAGAAGCAGCAAATACCAATTTCAGTCTTTGACTTGACCCCATCTACTGCACTCGAAGTGAATATGCAATACTTCACACCATGAGGTTTAAAAAACTAGAGGCTCAGTGGGCTGAGCCTGTGTCGTTCACCTTTCATTCTGCTTTGAGGAAACTTAATACACAACCTTCCATACATGTAGATGCTTCCTACCAAGTTTCGGTTCATATGGCGAAGCAGTTTCAAAGGAGAAGATTTTTTAGAAATCGACCAATCAGAAACAAGAATTGCATGTGGTGGCCATGTTTGCTAACCGATCAGGACGAAATGAGCAATCTTCATAGAGGACATTCCATAGATGATTCCTACCAAGTTTCAGTGGTAGCCATGTTTGTTAACCGATCGGGACGAAATGAGCAATCTTCATAGAGGACATTTCATAGATGCTTCCTACCAAGTTTCAGTTCATTAGGCCAAGCGGTTTCAGAGGAGAAGATTTTTAAAAATCTGCCAATCAGAAACAATAATTTCCTGTGGCGGCCATGTTTGGTAGTGGATCATAACAAAATGTGCACTCTTTAGAGAGAACCTTCCATAGATACTTCCTACCAAGTTCATTTGGCTGAGGGTTTTCAGAGGAGAAGATTAAAATGTGAAAAGTAAACGGATGACAGACGACGGACACCAAGTGATGGCAAAAGAATATTAAAATGTGAATACCTACTTGTAATGTATAGAATAAACATGTTACACTATATCAGCATTAGTTAATTTCTAAGGGAGATAATGGCAAGAGTTATCTTTCTTTTTAACAGTGTAGGCAAGAGTTATCTTTCTTTTAACAGAGGAGAAGATTTTTTAGAAATCAACCAATCAGAAACAAGAATTGCCAGTCGCGGCCATGTTTGTTAATCGATTGGGACAAAATGAGCAAGTTTTATAGAGGACCTTCCATAGATGCTTCCTACCAAGTTTCGGTTCATTTGGCCAAGTGGTTTCAGAGGAGAAGATTTTTAAAAATTGGCCAATCAGAAACAAGAATTGCCTGTGGCGGCCATGTTTGTTAATGGAACAGGACAAAATGTGCAATCTTTAGAGAGGACCGTGCATAGATGCTTCCTACCAAGTTTCGGTTCATTTGGCCAAACGGTTTCAGAGGAGAATAATTTAAAAAATCAGCCAATCAGAAACAAGAGTCGCCTGTGGCGGTCATATTTGTTAACGGATCGGGACGAAATGAGCAATATTTACAGAGGACCTTCCATAGATGCTTCCTACCAAGTGTCGGTTCATTTGGCCAAGCGGTTTCAGAGGAGAAGATTTTAAAAATCGGCCAATCAGAAACAAGAATTGCCTATGGTGGCCATGTTTGTTATTGGATCGGGACGAAATGAGCTTATCTTTATAGAGGACCTTCCATAGATGCTTCCTACCAAGTTTCACTTCCTTTGGCTGAGGGGTTTCAGAGGAAAAGATTAAAATGTGAAAAAATAACGGACGATGGATGCCAAGTGATGACAAAAGCTCACATTGCCTTTGGCAAGGTGAGCTAACAAAAGGATTATTAAAACTTTTTTAGTATTCTAAATAGACATTTATAAAGAGAATGGTTATTTGTATAAGTTGATAAATATCATAATTAATATCTACTTACCTTGCATTGCTAATTGCATTCTGTATTGCTCAATCTGTGACTTCACATGATCTGTTAAATCATTAAGTTACATTTTTATATTATTCAAACTATAGGGAATATTACAAATATATATAATATATCGAACCCTGAATAAAAAGAAATCCTGTAAAAAATGAACTTTATATAAAGTCGCAATGTAGGAAATCTTTGTTAATTTAATCTGCATAAACATAACACCTATTATGAATACTAAAATTGGTCTAATGAAGGTTCAGTTTAGACAGGGTTTACTGTATCATTTTCCTCAATGTGCTTGTACTGTCACATTTATATAAGACCCTTTAGACAAGCCCAGATACATGTGTTGTATATAAAGTCAAACTAATCTACTAATAGTAGTTTGTTAATACATGTATTATTAATATCTCATAGTTCTTGATTTAAACTTTAGAAAAAATATATTGTATTTCAATATATTTTTTCTAAAGTTTAAATCAAGAACCATATGATAAAAAAATTTAGGATTAGAATATGTGTGATTAATGACTTTCAAGAATATTTCAGTAATATTGTGGCAGTCAGTTATATATGTGGAGAAAACTAAAGTACCCAGATAAAACCTCTGATCTGACATATATACAATAAAATCTTCAAATATTAACACATTGTAAAACCCCTTTATAATATAATAGGTAACAATTGTCTTTATATATACAGTAAGTAGATATAATTGTTCGTCACCTCCGATTTTTCACTATATTTCATGCAAAACCACAATTTTTCAAAAAATTATAGAGGTTATTTCTTTATCAATTTTGTTGAAATATTCACTCACAAATGCAAAATGTTTTTGAAGTTTTCCTTTATAATCATTGTATAGTTTTGTGATTTAGGATTTTGAAAATTTACAATTTTGAACAGAACTCTTAAATTTGAATGTGACAAACTATTATATAATTATAGTATTTTTGAATTTCAAGAATTCAGGAGTGTTTAAATCATGAAAAGCTGAAATTAATTAATCAAAGAATAATATGAAGATTACGACTTCAGAATATTTTGCATTTGTGAGAAAAAATTCCAGTAAAATTGGCTATGATATAATCTCTACATAAGTTTTTTAAATGTGGTTTTAATTGAAATAAATAGGGAAAGAACAATTGTATCTACTTACTGTATATGTAATATATGCACCAGTACATAAAAACTTACTTATTTTTGTCCTGGATTTGTTGACATATTCTCCCAGTTTTTTGGCTTCTACATATTTTGCTTTTAGAGCATCTTTATTATCTTCAATGTTAGAATTTTGTGTATAGTCTCTCTTAAATATCTCAAATGCCTCTTGTCTACCTGTAGACATGTCGCCCACTGTAAACAAATGTTTTATTAAAAAGTATATAATCCACAAATCAGTACCTTTCTATAAAGATTTTAAAACATAACAGGATTTCTAAGACAACAAAAGTCAATAACTATTTTGGAACATATTTTCTTTTCTCTTGACATTAAATATTCATGAAATTACCCTAACTGCCAATATCAATACTAATTACAGGTAAGAAATATTGACATTGATTAGTATGTTTATCTATTGTTGTATTCAACATCAATTGTCAAAATTGGAGAACAAAAAACATGCAATATTTAGGAAAAGATAGAAAGCTGAACCAAAAAATCAATATCACAAAATCAATCAAGCTCTATACAAAGATTATTCATTAACAACAAATTTATACTGAAATATTTATCACCTGCATTGACTATATATGTTATAGTAACTGCACAGAAATAGCCAAAATAAAATAAAATGATGGTTCATAGTAAATATTATAATTCTTAACCTTATGCCTTTCCTCTTAATAACAGATGGGGAAACAAGTGTGTGCCTGGTAATGCAGATCTTATTTTTCTGAGTGAATAATTTTACATGTACATTTGTATATGGCATATGATAATCTGGAGGTGTTGTATGCATATTACAACTTGTTTTATCCAAAATTTGGTTAAAATTGGATAGGTAACTTTCATACAGGTTTAAAGAGTCTATTTGTATCAATTTTACATACTAATTATGCAATAAGTGACATATATTAAACCAGAAAGTCTAAAAAAAAATAATGTTTACACTTTTGTATTTAAAATTCAGTTATGTCTAAATTTAATGACCAATAAATAGACCATTTGCACATTTCCGACTTTGATTCTAAAATATACATTTTACATGAGTTATTTCCTTGATGGTGGGAAAAAGGGTTTCTTTTCATGCAAAGTTCAATGAAAATAACATATTTTCCCTATAATCTGTTCAAAATTTTGATGTTGTAACAACTTGTGAATTTTCCTTTTGCAATAAAAATTATCTTCTGATTTCTTACAAGGTTCAAATATCTACAAATTATGAGAATATTATATTCAAATTATTTTTCCTTTCCAATGCTCTTGCTAGACTGGGTAACCATTTTGCCCTTCAGAAGGGAAATAACTTGTATAAAATTAAAAAAAAAAGTATAAAAATGTATAATTTTATAATTGGTTTGATTGGTATATGATGTTTAACACCACTTTCAACAATATTTCAGTTATATCGTGGCAGTCAGTTATATTGGGATTTTTTTTAAAATTAAATTGGGAATGTGAAAAAGGTCTATTATCACAGGAGATCAAGATCTACATGCTTGATGTTAAAGAAAAGAATGACTAATAATGCACCGTTACTAACTGCATGCAAACAAATATATAGCTATGATATAATAATTCATCCAAATGAATAGGAATGGATGAATACACAAATGAAGACTATTTATCCTGCAATTGGGTTATTTTTTGTCATAATAAATGGGTTGAAATGAACTGTTACTTTATTATGACAGTGTCATAACACTTTTCACATTAGCCTAATAAAGCTATTAAGCTACACCCCTGTCATAATAACACTTTTCACAATAGTCTAATAAATCTATTAAGCCACACCTCTTACCAGAACTACCATTGAGGTATCAATGGGGTTTCTGTTATCTTTTTTTTTAATTATTAAATTAAATAACATTTTTTTTTTGCAAATTTTATTGCAGGATAAATACAATATTGGTGTATTGACGGTAAATATAGAATTTATGTTGCTCGGCATGAAATGGATGGAAAGACTCGCCAAAGATGGTCTTTCCCCCGTTTCTAAGACTTGCCACTTAAATTCTACATTTACCGTCAATACACCAATATTGTATATATCTCTGTTTTGTGGGATTATAATCTTAAGGAGTTATTAATAATTTTTAATAACTTACATATTTTTGTTTTCATTTGTTCATCAGTTTTGTCAAGACTACTGCTACTCATACTTTGCTTACTGGTCTTCAGACTTTCCGCTGTATTCATTCTGCTACCACGACTTCTACGACCACTGGATGGACGACTATTATCTTCAAAAGATTTCATTTTACCAAAACTTTCTAACTCTGATAAAGCATCTGATGAACGTTTCTTCTCTTTCTTCAGCATTCCTACCAAAATATCTACAAGACTGTTAAGGATTATAACAGTACCATAGTTCATGGCCATTACGTTAAACCACTGTCTTATAAAATAGCTTAAATTGAAACCAAAATCTCTGGATCTTCATCCAAACATAGTCTGGATGAAAAAATATGTATGGATGGATTATGGTGTTCAACAATATTTCAGTTATATCGTGGTGGTAAGTTTTTATTGGTGGAGGAAACCGGAGTACCCGGAGAAAACCACCGACCTGCCGCAAGTCACCAACAAACTGTATCACATAATGTTGTATTAATGTATGTATAAAGGAACCACTTAATAGTAATTTCCTCTGTGAATACTTTTTTTTTCTAAAGATTGGTGGAATTTTGTGATCATATAAAAGAAATAAACAATACAAGTTTCAACATGCTATTGAAACTGAAGAACATTTTGTCATTTTCAAGTTAAAGTATTCATTTTATAAAATGATGACTCAGATGTAAGGATACTGATTTCATTATCTCTCTGTAGTATTAGTTCCTTCAGTCTACCATTCTCGGAGTCTCTATAAGGACCAGTATCTACATCAGACATAGATGGCATCCTCTCAGTCTCTACTTCAACAGTTTTAGGTTTCTCCAATACCATTTGCTGAAATAATAAATTACCTAAGGTATGACAAGTCATAGTATATCATTTATACATCTAAAAATATGAATTAAATAATATTATTATGTGTGATATGTATGGGTACAAAACTTATATGAATATTTGCTGAATTAACAATTACACATATCATTTATATGAAAGTCAACTTTCATTCAAGGTTTTACTTGGGGTTTTTTCAGGAAATTATAAAGGAATATTTTGGATTTTTTTTTCCACCTACCTATCATGTTGCATTTTTTTATTAATAAGGAGAATCTGTTTCACAAAATTACTTCTCTATAGAGGACAGTGAAAATATGCTGCACGTCTACAGACTTTTTGAAAAAAAAATTCAATATGCAGGATATGCACCTAATAATTTTCTGCAGAACCTACTGAAATTGTGCAGGACCAGAATTTACAAAATTCTCAAATTTAAACGGAATTGGTGATGGGAACAATAAAAACCTGACCCGCCATATTTTCAAATATAAACACACAAAATGGTCGCGTTGATGCATCACAGCCAGTTTAAACTATAAAAATACAATGATTAATAGAATTACCATGGAAACAGTTGCATGTTTAAGAAGTAAATGTCATTTGAAGCAGAATCTAATTCCGAGTTGACCGTGATTGTTCTGGCATACCAGTTGCATTTCTGATTTCCGGTGCAAAACAAAATACACAAACAAAAAATGTTGTCAGACACCTGGACCGGCATACTTGGCAGCATTGATGGTCCTTGTGATTTGCTGCCCGCTCGGTCCGACGAATTTCAAAAAGTCTGCATCTAATGTTCATTTAATTTTCTTTTTAAACAAATAGAATTCAAACTTTGTGTAGAATTTTGATAAGATTTTGACAGTAAATCAATACTAAACAAAAATGTTAAACATTAAAGTGATGTTTGTAATTCTGTAATAAAGGGTAATTAAGAAAATCCAAAATATCACGCCACGATATAGCTGAAAAATTGCAAAAGTTGGCATTAAACACCAATCAATCAACCAAGGTATGCTTTTTTCATCTCTTTACATTACCCATTGTGAGTTTATGACGTTGATATGAGCACAATTATTTGCAGATATTGTAATTCCTTTTAGGTTTTTTATCTGAACAATCAATTGGTTCAATTCCAACAATTCCAATTTATTGAAGAAAAATTAACAAAGAAATTGAATGACCTACTAAACATATAAAACATGCTTACCTTCAACAGAGAATAGCAGTACTGAATCTTTCTCATATCAGCTCCAACATCTAAAGTTGATTCACTGTCATTGTCTGCTAAATAATTATCTACAGCATACTTACATCTGAAACAGAATCACAGAAATTCATTATTAAATGACATAAATTCACCCTTCATGGAAATTTTGTGTTACCTTTTTCCACTGCAATGTAATAATTGCATAGATGATGAAGGGTACTTTAAAATCATAACAAGATGAACTGTGAGCTAATGCTCACTTATGATACCCCCGCTCTTTGGCAAACAGGAAGTAGGAATCTGACGGGTCAAAAAACGCTTCCCATGATATGGGATACCTATATGAAGCTTGTGACCAAATATCAGATTTCTGCCAACAATAGTTGCTGAGAAAAATGCGACGAAAAATGAGCATATATGTTCAATGTGCAGAAAAATCAACAAAGTCGGCAAACAGGAAGTAGGAATCTGATGGGTCCAAAAACGCTTCCCACGATATGGCATACCTATATGAAGCTTGTGACCAAATATCAGATTCCTGTCATTAATAGTTGCTGAGAAAAATGCGACGAAAAATGTGCATATACAAATGTATGTTAAATGTGTATAAAAATCAACAAAATCGGCAAACAGTAAGTAGGAATCTGATGGGTCCAAAAACGCTTACCATGATATGGGGTACCTATATGAAGCTTGTGACCAAATATCAGACTTCTGCCATCATTAGTTGCTGAGAAAAATGCGACGAAAAATGAGCATATATGTTCAATGTGTATAAAAATCAACAAAGTCGGCAAACAGGAAGTAGGAATCTGATGGGTCCAAAAACACTGCCCACGATATGGGATACCTATATGACGCTTGTGACCAAATATCAGATCTCTGTCATCAATAGTTGCTGAGAAAAATGTGACGAAAAATGTGCATATATGTTCAATGTGTATAAAGACCAACTAAGTTGGCAAACAGGAAGTAGGAATCTGACGGGTCCAAAAATGCTACCCACAATATGGTATACCTATACGATGCTTGTGACCAAATATCAGATTTCTGCCATCAACAGTTACTGAGAAAAATGCGACAAAAAATATCTTGGACGGACGGAAGGATGGACGGACAGAGGTAAAACAGTATACCCCCCTCCCCCTTCGGGGAGCGGGGGTATAATAAAAATTAAACAAATTAACAAAATCATCACATTAAACTAAACTGCATTGGTGGTGTAATGGTTAGCATGCTCGCCTCAAGTACAGTAGATCGTGGGTTCGAGCCTCGATCGGGTCAAACCAAAGACTTTAAAATGGGTATTTGTTGCTTCTCCACTAAGCATGCAGCATTAAGGAGAAAAAGCAGACTTGTTGGTTCGGTATCAGGATAATGTGTCCGAGTAGGGCGACATGTCTATTCACAGACTGTTGTTTCAGTGAGCTAGCACAATAAAAATCCAACTAAGCGAGTTGGTCGAATACAAAGCGGACCTTATCATTATCTCATTGAAAATTAATTGGTTCTTGCCATGATGTAGCTGAAAAATTGCTGAGTTGGCATAAAACAACAATCACTCAAAATGAATTAAATTTAAACTGACCTGTTGATTTCTTCCTCTGTAAGATTATCTGTTCTCTGTTCTCCTGTAGCCATGGCTAATTCTTCCTTCAACTGTTGAACCTGCTGTTTTAGCCTTGCTATTAGTAATTTTGGATCAAGCTCTTCATTAACCATAACATCATTCTTGATCAAAGCTACTCTTTGAGCAAAACGACAAGTAGAGATGGATTCCTGTAAACAATTGAAAAAACAGGTCTTGTACATTAATTTATCTAAAAACCAAAAGAAATGAAAAGAATATTATTCAATAGTAAACTAATGTTCAGATGATTGTGTAGAGCTTGTCTGTCTTAAACTAAATATAAAAAATGTGTATCAAGTAAAACCTATATTCAACTATGTTCAACAATGATGGCCAACCAGTTAATATGGAAAGTTAAAAATTTGTTGTATCTACAGTTTCACCCAGACTTTGTACCATAGTGGCAATCATCCTTGCTTTTCGAATCTATAAAAAAATTGGTACATTAAACTGGAAAAGGGCCATGTAAAGGGGGGGGGGTTATGGTGTTTAACGCCACATTCAACAATATTTCAGTTATATCCTAGCAATAAGTTTTATTGCAGGTGGAGAAAACCCTAATACCAGGAGAATGGGTCATGTAGTAATCATTTATATACATTCAAACAATTCAGTGATTTCAGAGATGATTAAAAATAATCTATAGACATCTATGCAAAACTATTCCTTAGGGGTTACCATCTTGAATTTCCAATCTGAATACAAAACAAACTGACAAAGGACCATCCTTTCATCCATCCACATACAGTTTGGCTTCATTAAGTTTAATAGTTTTCGAAGTAGCTGTGTGTATATATATATATATATATAAACGTCTAAAATGTTAGCACAATGATATCAAAAAAAGATGTTAAAATGTAACAAAAATAACTATAAGTCTACAAAAAGACTATAATAATAATTAAATCGACGGATATTTCGCTTGACCGACAAGCTTCATCAGCGTCTGTAATCTGATTTGAAAAATTGTTATCGAGACGTAAATTACTAAAAATCATAATCTTGAACTTTATACTTTATATTATTCAAGTATATTGCACACTAATTTATAAATATGAACAGAATGAGAAAATTTTAGACGTTTATTTATCATTTTTGTTTGTTTGCACAGTATCGTTAACACTTGTTTCCGATCCGACATCTCGTAGATTTATACGTTGGCTACTTTTTCAGATGTTTATATATATATATATATATATATATCTTTATTCTCATCAGCAATGGTATATAATGTTATAAGGCTCATGCTACTGGGCAATTTGGGCCAAGAAGTCACCTTGTGTAGTTCACTTTGCTTTTCCATTAGTCAAAATCAACGTGCAAGTAGCATGGTATTTTCTAGTAGCTACCAGAGTATTTTTGCCCCATGTCATGTTTAAAAGAGTTGTTTGAAGAACAGTATATCCTTTCAACATGCAGATCGATAGGTCAGAAATAAGGTCATGTTATAATCATCTTTTTTATAGTACATGCAACATTATACTTACATCAATATTCTTTTTATCCACAGAACATGTAGCAATCATGGTAGTCAAACAGTTCCCACCAAGACTGTCACGTAATACAGAAGTCATGAGAGAATTTCTGTAAGGGATGTGCTGACGATTCTTATCTGCTAATCCAATGATTACCTGAAATAGCAACATTTGTTTAAATTAGTATCTCTCATGCATATTTTTTTATTGATATTTCAAAATATTAAGACGTGTTTGTAAGAAACATGTGTTTTTGATGAAACATCCTTAAAATTCTCATGTTCAATCACTCTGCTTGACTCCTTGTAACAAAATTTATATTATTTGTTATCAAAATTAAGCTTTTGATTTATATGTTCTCAATACCAGAGGCTCTCAAGTGCCTGTATCATTCACCTGGTTATAAAAAGAACCAATTGGCCCTATGTAAAAACTATGTCCTGCAGTGGTACAGGTAGTCATCTTGGAATTACGATCAACATAAAAAACACAAAGTTTGTAAAGGACCTTCCAATGATTGATGCACATGTACAGTTTAGGTTCAATCAGTGCAATAGCTTCAGAGAAGAATGTATTTCTGTATTTTCCCCATATGGTCCTGTGTTAATACTATGACCTGTGGTGGCAGCCATCTTGGATTTCCGATAGGCATAAAAAACAAAAACTTTGTAGAGGACCTTCCAATGATCATTCCTGGGCAGTTTGGTTTCAATTATCCCAGTGGTTTCTGAGAAGAAACGTTTTGAAACATTTTTCCCATAGGGTCCAATGTTAAACTAAGTCCTGCCGTAGCTGCCATTTTGAATTTCATATCAGAACAAAAAAACGCAAAGTTTGTAGAAGACCATCCAATGAACATTCATGTACAGTTTGGCTTTAATCATATTTGTAGTTTCTGAGAAGAAGGCATTTGAACATTTTCCCATAGGGTCCAATATTAATCTATGTATTGCAGTGGTGGCCATCTTGGATTTCCGATCGGCATAAAAAACACACACTTTGTAGCGGACCTTCCAATGATCATTCCTGGGCAGTTTGGTTTCAATTATCCAAGTGGTTTCAGAGAAGAAGCGTTTTGAAACATTTTTCCCATAGGGTCCAATGTTAAACTAAGTCCTGCCGTAGCCGCCATTTTGAATTTCATATCGGAACAAAAAACATAAAGTTTGTAGAGGACCATCCAATGAACATTCATGTACAGTTTGGCTTTAATCATATTTGTAGTTTCTGAGAAGAAGGCATTTGAACATTTTCCCATAGTGTCCAATGTTAATCTATGTCCTGCGGTGGCGGCCATCTTGAATTTTCGATTGGCATAAAAAAACAGAAAATTTGTAGAGGACCTTCCAATGATCATTCCTGGGCAGTTTGGTTTCAATTGTCCAAGTGGTTTCAGAGAAGCATTTTGAAACATTTTTCCCATAGGGCCCAATGTTAAACTAAGTCCTGCCGTAGCCGCCATTTTGAATTTCATATCGGAACAAAAAACCTTAAGATTGTAGAGGACAGAGGACCATCCAATGAACATTCATGTACAGTTTGGCTTTAATCATATTTGTAGTTTCTGAGAAGAAGGCATTTGAACATTTTCCCATAGGGTCCAATGTTAATCTATGTCTTGCGGTGGCGGCCATCTTGAATTTTCGATTGGCATAAAAAAACAGAAAATTTGTAGAGGACCTTCCAATGATCATTCCTGGGCAGTTTGGTTTCAATTGTCCAAGTGGTTTCAGAGAAGAAGCATTTTGAAACATTTTTCCCATAGGGCCCAATGTTAAACTAAGTCCTGCCATAGCCGCCATTTTGAATTTCATATCGGAACAAAAAAAACCTTAAGATTGTAGAGGACCATCCAATGAACATTCATGTACAGTTTGGCTTTAATCATATTTGTAGTTTCTGAGAAGAAGGCATTTGAACATTTTCCCATAGGGTCCAATGTTAATCTATGTCCTGCGGTGGCGGCCATCTTGGATTTCCGATCGGCATAAAAAACATAAACTTTGTAGAGGACCTTCCAATGATCATTCCTGGGCAGTTTGGTTTCAATTGTCCAAGTGGTTTCAGAGAAGAAGCATTTTGAAACATTTCTCCCATAGGGTCCAATGTTAAACTAAGTCCTGCCATAGCCGCCATTTTGAATTTCATATCGGAACAAAAAACCTTAAGATTGTAGAGAACCATCCAATGAACATTCATGTACAGTTTGGCTTTAATCATATTTGTAGTTTCTGAGAAGAAGGCATTTGAACATTTTCCCATAGGGTCCAATGTTAATCTATGTCCTGCGGTGGTGGCCATCTTGGATTTCCGATCGGCATAAAAAACAGAAACTTGGTAAAGTTCATTACAATGATCATTCCTTTACAGTTTGGGTTCAGTCAGTTCATTAGTTTCAGAGAAGAAGATCTTTGAAATTTCAGCCAATCAGAGCATATTATTGGCCCTGGCAGCCATGTTGAATATCCGACTGGAACGAAAAACAGTAACTTTGTAGAGGACCATCCAAGGAACATTCCTGCTAAGTTTGGTTCCAATTGGCCCAGTGGTTTCAGAAAAGAAGCTTGAAATGTGAAAAGTTTACAGACAACAGACGCCAAGTGATGGCAATAGTTCACCTGGACCTTTGGTCCAGGTGAACTAAAAAGGTTAAGGTTATGGTGTTCAACACCACTTTCAAAAATATTTCAGCTATATCGCTGTGGTCAGTTTAATTGGTGGAGGAAAACGGAGTACATGGAGAAAACACACCGACCTGCCGCAAGTCACTGACAAACTATATCACATAATGTTGCATTGAGTACACCCCACCTGAGCAGGATTCGATCTCACAATGCCAGTGTTATTAGGCACCGATTGCATAGGCAGTTATAAATCCAACTACCATACGATCATGACTATGACATGTTGTCAATAAATTTTTTTTTGCTATATAATCTAAACTAGAGGCTCAGGTGAGCCTGTATCGCTCACCTGACATAAATAAGTCCTCTTAAGAATGTCTGCATGCTGAATACATCTAAGTTACTATTCAAATCCCATACTGCCATAGGGTTCTATGTTAAAACTATGTCTGCTCATGGCAGCCATCTTGGATGGAGGTCGTGGTCACCGGACACAATTTTGAAAGTACAGTTGACTCTCGTTATCTCGAATTCGATGGGACCATGGAAAAAATTCGAGTCAACCGTAGTTCGACTCAAGAGGAGCTACGAAGATACCGGAAGTGTGGTTTGTTTAACAACGAAAGGGAGACAACTCGAGCGAAATTTTGAAGAGCTAAAACCAGCATCGCATGTCCCTATTCTCGGAACGATTTTTACATATTCGATGTTTTTGTTGCTGTTTTTCTCTCTCCGTTAAATTCTTTGAATCTTATGAAACGACTGATAACTTCTAGATATCTTTTTTTGTGTGAATGAATATGTTTATCCGTTTTGTTTATGTTTTTCACCTGTTGCATTGTCATTAAGCTTCATCCATCATGACGTATTTTTCTTTGTGCAATACTGTTTATTTACAATACATGGTGTGTTTTTATTATTCAATAAAGTGTAGAAGAAAACTATTCTTCTTTAATCAAAATTAATTTCCGACAAATAATTCAATAGATAAAACGCTTCCTTTGTGTACTTTTCATAATCATTGATGTATGCCGACCCAAGCGCACTTATTATGAATCGATAATTTTTGATTGTACACATCTAACCTGTGTCATAATACCAAGCCAATTCAAATATTATCACTAATTAATTTGACAGATTGTGAAATAAACATGTGAAATAGCCTAAGGTAAAAATGTCAAATTCAATGACCGGATGTTTCACCTGTGATCCGATTTTAATCCTAAGGTAATACACATGTTTTGACAGGTAAATTTGACTTAACGAATGTAAATAATATGGCTTTCTACATCTCGGGACCAAAACTTTTATTCGAGACAACCGAAATTTCGACTCAACAGGAGTCAAATTATATATATTTATACACAACGAAGTTCGGGACTTCGATAAAAATTCGACTCAACCGGAAATTCGAGTCAACCGAATTCGAGACAATGAGAGTCAACTGTATACTACCCAAGGATCATCCATGCCATGTTTGCTTTAAATTGGCTGACTGGTTTCAGAAGAGAAGACTTTTAAACAATTTTCCCATAGGGTCCTATGTTAAAACTATGTCTGCTGACGGCGGCCATTTTGAACCGAGATCGGGATCACTGAACACAATTTTGGAAGTTGACCACCTAAGGACCATCGATGACATGTTTGCTATATTGGCTTACTAGTTTCAGAGGAGAAGATTTTAAAACATTTTTTCCCATAGGGTCCTATGTTAAAACTACAGTATGTCTGCTGAAGGTGGCCATCTTGGATGGAGGTCAGGGTCACTGGACACAATTTTGAAAATTGACCACTTAAGGACCATCCATGCCATGTTTGCTTTAAATTGGCTTACTGGTTTCAGAGAAGAAGATTTTTAAATATATTTCCCATAGGGTCCTATGTTAAAACTATGTTCGCTGATGGTTGCCATCTTGGATGGAGGTCGGGGTCACAGGACATAATTTTGAAAGTTGACCACCTAAGGACCATTCATCCCTTGTTTGCTTTAAACTGACTTACTGGTTTCAGAGGAGAAAATTTTAAACATTTTTTCCATAGGGTCCTATGTTAAAATTAAGTAGAGTCATGGTGGCCATCTTGAATTTCCGATCAGCAAACGATTCACAAGTTTAGTACAGGACCACCCAATGATCATTCCTGCAAAGTCACAATTCAATTGGCTTAGTGGTTTCTAACAAGAAGATTTTTAAAATTTCGACCAATCAGAACACATTATGGGCCCTGGCAGCCATGTTGGATTTCCGATCAGCGCCAAAAACAAAAATCTTGTATATGACCATCCAATGAACATTTCTGCCAAGTTTGGTTCAAATCTGTTTTGTGGTTTCAGAAAAAAAAGATGAAAATGTGAAATTCCCATAGGGTCCAATGTTAAACTAAGTCGAGTCATGGTGGCCATCTTGAATTTCCGATCGGCAAACGATTCACAAATTTAGTACAGGACCACCCAATGATCATTCCTGCAAAGTCACAATTCAATTGACTTAGTGGTTTCTGACAAGAAGATTTTTAAAATTTCAGCCAATTAGAACACATTATGGACCCTGGCAGCCATGTTGGATTTCAAATCAGCACCAAAAACACAAATCTGGTAGAGGACCATCCAGTGAACATTTCTGGCAAGTTTGGCTGATTTCTGTTCAGCGGTTTCAGAGAAGATTTAAATGTGAAAAGCTAACGGACGGACGACAGACGCTTACCCATGACAAAAGCTCACATGGCCTATGGCCAGGTGAGCTAAAAATATAAATAGTAACAAATTACCTGTTCTAGGAAGTGCAATGATAAGTTAATGTATTTAGCTTCAGTCAATAAAACACCATTCACACCAGTTTTTGACACTCTTTCTGATCTGAAAGACAACACATATAATTTTAAAGATACTGTAAATTAACAAAATAATTTTAAAGGGTTTGGTGTTTGGTTTTTTTTAATGAAAAACTTGTCATGAGTCATTCTCTTGAAACATTCAAAGCTGTTGTATCCTCTATCAAATATTAATCTATGAAACCTGTTTATAGTTTTAACCTTTTTCAATTTGCCATAATGTTCAACTAGTTGAAGGGGGTCAGTTATTTAATAGAAATAGAAGATAATTATCAGAAATCAGTAAAAATGCAGACATGCAGTGATCAGCCATCTTGGATTTCTGATCCATGTACAAAATGTTAACTTTATAAAGTACCATACACTGCACATTCATATACAGTTTTGGTTCCATCAAGTTTTTTTTGTTTTTTTTCATTCATTCTCACATAAGGTTCTAAAACTTTTGTCATGTGATGGTGGCTATGTCGAATTTTCGCAGCAGCACATTTAAAATATATATTTTGTAGAGCAGCATCCAAGCAACATTCCATCTAAGTTTACTTTCAAATGGACTTCCCACCACCACCACAAAAAACAAAATAAAAATCTTACCCTGCAAGATCCACTAGATGAAGCTTAGATTTCCTTATAGTGGCTGACCCAGACATAAAAATCTTACCCTGCAAGATCCACTAGATGAAGCTTTGATTTCCTTATAGTGGCCGACCCAGACATAAAAATCTTACCCTGCAAGATCCACTAGATGAAGCTTTGATTTCCTTATAGTGGCCGACCCAGACTCTATTGATGAAAGATGGATGGTAAATATACAATGTGATCTTGTAGAAGCTTGATTCATTGGAGTCTGAAATCAATATTATAAATAAATTAAAGCTTTACAAACAAAAAACAACTACATTTGTACAGGCACCTACTAATCTGAAATGAAATGTGAAGATGTCTCAGCTGCAACTAAATGGACAAAAAAGTATAACATACATTACCATGGTGCCTTGCCTCTGAGGTGGATAAAACAATTCTTCTCTTACCTCAGTATCATCCTATTACAATAAAAAAAAATTACAGAGACTTGACTTACCTCAGCAATCATTCTGTTAGTATCACCAAGGAAAAATAGATTTTTGCAGAGACTTGACATACCTCAGCAATCATTCTATTAGTATCAACAAGGAACAGTCGATTTTTACAGAGAATTGACATACCTCAGCAATCATTCTATTAGTATCACCAAGGAACAGTAGATTTTTACATAGACTTGACTTACCTCAGCAATCATTATATTAATATCACCCAGGAACAGTAGATTTTTACATATACTAGACTTACCTCAGCAATCATTCTATTAGTATCACCAAGGAACAGTAGATTTTTACATAGATTTGACTTACCTCAGCAATCATTCTATTAGTATCACCCAGGAACAGTAGATTTTTACATATACTAGACTTACCTCAGCAATCATTCTATTAGTATCACCAAGGAACAGTAGATTTTTACATAGATTTGACTTATCTCAGCAATCATTCTATTAGTATCACCAAGGAACAGTAGATTTTTACAGAGAATTGACTTACCTCAGCAATCATTCTATTAGTATCACAAAGGAACAGTAGATTTTTACATAGATTTGACTTACCTCAGCAATCATTCTATTAGTATCACCAAGGAACAGTCGATTTTTACAGAGAATTGACTTACCTCAGCAATCATTCTAGTATCACAAAGGAACAGTAGATTTTTACATAGATTTGACTTACCTCAGCAATCATTCTATTAGTATCAACAAGGAACAGTAGATTTTTTACATATATTAGACTTACCTCAGCAATCATTCTATTAGTATCAACAAGGAACAGTCGATTTTTACATAGATTTGACATACCTCAGCAATCATTCTATTAATATCACCCAGGAACAGTAGATTTTTACATATACTAGACTTACCTCAGCAATCATTCTATTAGTATCACCAAGGAACAGTAGATTTTTACATAGATTTGACTTACCTCAGCAATCATTCTATTAGTATCACCAAGGAACAGTAGATTTTTACATATACTAGACTTACCTCAGCAATCATTCTATTAGTATCACCAAGGAACAGTAGATTTTTACATAGATTTGACTTACCTCAGTAATCATTCTATTAGTATCACCAAGGAACAGTAGATTTTTACAGAGAATTGACTTACCTCAGCAATCATTCTATTAGTATCACAAAGGAACAGTCGATTTTTACATAGATTTGACTTATCTCAGCAATCATTCTATTAGTATCAACAAGGAACAGTAGATTTTTACATATACTAGACTTACTTCAGCAATCATTCTATTAGTATCACCAAGGAACAGTAGATTTTTACATAGATTTGACTTACCTCAGCAATCATTCTATTAGTATCACCCAGGAACAGTAGATTTTTACATATACTAGACTTACCTCAGCAATCATTCTATTAGTATCACCAAGGAACAGTCGATTTTTACATAGATTTGACTTACCTCAGCAATCATTCTATTAGTATCACCAAGGAACAGTAGATTTTTACAGAGAATTGACATACCTCAGCAATCATTCTATTAATATCACCCAGGAACAGTAGATTTTTACATAGATTTGACTTACCTCAGCAATCATTCTATTAGTATCACAAAGGAACAGTAGATTTTTACATAGATTTGACTTACCTCAGCAATCATTCTATTAGTATCACCAAGGAACAGTAGATTTTTACAGAGAATTGACTTACCTCAGCAATCATTCTATTAGTATCACAAAGGAACAGTAGATTTTTACATAGATTTGACTTACCTCAGCAATCATTCTATTAGTATCAACAAGGAACAGTAGATTTTTTTACATATACTAGACTTACCTCAGCAATCATTCTATTAGTATCACCAAGGAACAGTAGATTTTTACATAGATTTGACATACCTCAGCAATCATTCTATTAATATCACCCAGGAACAGTAGATTTTACATATACTAGACTTACCTCAGCAATCATTCTATTCGTATCACCAAGGAACAGTAGATTTTTACATATACTAGACTTACCTCAGCAATCATTCTATTAGTATCACCAAGGAACAGTAGATTTTTACATAGATTTGACTTACCTCAGTAATCATTCTATTAGTATCACCAAGGAACAGTAGATTTTTACAGAGAATTGACTTACCTCAGCAATCATTCTATTAGTATCACAAAGGAACAGTTGATTTTTACATAGATTTGACTTACCTCAGCAATCATTCTATTAGTATCAACAAGGAACAGTAGATTTTTACATATACTAGACTTACTTCAGCAATCATTCTATTAGTATCACCAAGGAACAGTAGATTTTTACATAGATTTGACTTACCTCAGCAATCATTCTATTAGTATCACCCAGGAACAGTAGATTTTTACATATACTAGACTTACCTCAGCAATCATTCTATTAGTATCACCAAGGAACAGTAGATTTTTACATAGATTTGACTTACCTCAGCAATCATTCTATTAGTATCACCAAGGAACAGTAGATTTTTACATAGACTTGACTTACCTCAGCAATCATTCTATTAGTATCACCCAGGAACAGTAGATTTTTACATAGATTTGACTTACCTCAGCAATCATTCTATTAGTATCACAAAGGAACAGTAGATTTTTACATAGATTTGACTTACCTCAGCAATCATTCTATTAGTATCACCAAGGAACAGTAGACTTTTACATAGATTTGACTTACCTCAGCAATCATTCTATTAGTATTACCCAGGAACAGTAGTTTTACATAGATTTGACTTACCTCAGCAATCATTCTATTAGTATCACCCAGGAACAGTAGATTTTTACATAGATTTGACTTACCTCAGCAATCATTCTATTAATATCACTCAGGAACAGTAGATTTTTACATAGATTTGACTTACCTCAGCAATCATCCTATTAGTATCACCCAGGAACAGTAGATTTTTACATAGATTTGACTTACCTCAGCAATCATCCTATTAGTATCACCCAGGAACAGTAGATTTTTACATAGATTTGACTTACCTCAGCAATCATTCTATTAGTATCACTCAGGAACAGTAAATTTTTACATAGATTTGACTTACCTCAGCAATCATCCTATTAGTATCACCCAGGAACAGTAGATTCAATGCTTCTTCTTCAGTGTTACCAGGATGGATAGATAAGTTCTTTAAATGAATGTTCTGATCAGTATCTTCCATCAAAGTCACTTTCCTGAAAGATTAGCACGATATTTGTTTGGATTAATGCAGGTCAAAACAACTACCCACTCCCCTTTCCTCCTTTTTACTTACATAAGATTCTGAAACATATCCTTAGATAAATATTGTCAAAAATGAAAAACAGAAAATACCACACCCCGTCGGAACAGTTCCAAAATCAAACAAAATAATCGTAGAAACAGAGGCACACATACATGACCGTTCACTTTCCTGGTTTAGTACAGGCACTTCCATAAACAGTGGCAGGGTTTAACTAGTTTTTGGGCCACCTCAAATGTTAAGATTTCCAGACACCTACACAAGGTCAGAGGTTTCATCATTCAGTTTTTTATAACTGTCCAGGCATTTCCCAATATGTCTAGAAGTCATGATATAGTTGAAAAATGGCTGAGAGGCTGGCAGTGGCTACTAAACAACACATTGTGGAAGAAACAAAATAAAAATTATTGATCCAAGCATTTGTGTAATAAAGGGAAATGCAGCGCAAAGCATGATACGACCTATACTTACGGGAGATCTTCTAATTTACCAGCTATACTTACGGGAGATCTTCTAATTTAGCAGCATCATGTTTTGGGTCTAATAAGTCATATCCACATTCATTGTAAATTTCCAGGTATGAAACATGGAGAGAATAGTTACGACCACCATCCTATAAATAAAAACAAACCTCTGATATACACATTACACATAAAATGACTTATTGTCAATATCTACATTTGTAACACAAATTTGACGAAGATTTGAGATAGCGAAAAACAGTACAAAAGATTTATATTTGCTTAAACTTAAAACAAACAGTAAAATTGTCCTACAGGGCTCACCACACATAGTAAAAACAGGGCGACTTGACTTCTCTCTCTCTTGACTTACGGGCGAAGTGAGGGAAAATCTGGGAGACTTCCGAAAATCAATCCAAATTTTAACGTTTCTTTCCCCGCTACCGCATGTTCCCCTACCTTTCACAAAAATGAACAATGCTCTTAAAAGGATGCAATTAACGAGTTTGGAATAAAATATTGAACATCAAACCCTGTATGGGTCACATTTCAGGAACATGGGAGCTCCCATTTGTGACTTTGTTTAGACACTAAAAACATATGTACTAGTTATAATTTAGATATCTTTTATATACTGTTCTGATGTCAGAATATAAATGCTATTAGCTTATTTGAAAATTTCATGTCTTGTCTCCTCTTGTGACATGACCTTTCATGTCAGGGGCATAGCTAGACTTTTTTGCAGTGCAAGTAACCAAACCTGGAAGGGGGGGGTCTGGATTTTTTTTTGACTAGATGCAAAATGGTGCGTTCTGAGGTGTGTTCATGGGTAAATTGAATACATAAGCAACACATTGATTTCATGATTTTGTTAAACAGAATTTACTTAGAATTGCCCAAAATCTGTTCTTCGTGTCTTAGCAGACACGAACTTCTCCATAACTTTGTCTAAATCCACACTGAAATCGCGATGGATATGCATTAATGCTAGCGATGACAACCTATCGTTATTCATTGTTGATCATACCGACGTAGTACACTGAACGATCGCTCTGCGGTAGCACTTGTTACCAGCATTGTCAACATGATACACAAGATGGTATCTATAAAAGGATATAGCACCGGTTTTACCGCATCAAGTGTCTCACAAAGTGAAGTTGGCATCTGATCGCGAGGTGTTATACTCCAGCGTGTTTGCCTTCGAGCGACCTCCCTCTTGAATTCGTCTAACATTACATGTCAGGTCAGTCTGGTATGTCTCATACAATGTCACGATTTGTTCGTTCGTAATATTTCCTATAACACGAGGAAGCAGATACTGTGCATAGAAGCGATTTTCTGATTTTATCAGACGCGACTCCAATTCCATTATCATATGGTCTATTAACGCATGGTACAAAGAAACTTTCCAATACTGTTTTGACGTGTCTGCAGGGTGATTGGCTCTGGTAGTCTGTCTTCCACATCGCCCCGGCATATTTTCAACGATATAGAAAGGTTCTGATAAATCTAATGCTGATTGATACAATTCATCCCAAACTGGCAGACTTGATATATCTGGGTACGGAGGGGCGCTGTCTTTGCTAGTTACGGTCGAAACTGAGCTTGCATGTTCACTGTCATCAATTCTTTCTGGCAAAGACTTTGGAAATAGGTTCTTCTGTTGAAGCAATTTTGTCTGAAAAATCTTTCTTTTCTGTTGAAACAGGTTTAGTGAAGAAACTGTCAATTGTTTTCCATTTAGCCTTTTCACGTTTCGACGTCATGTTGTCATTCAACGCCGGAAAGGTCATGTACATGTATATATATACCAGAAACGATGATGGATGTAACTCATACTAATGATACGGCCATAACGTCATTTGAATAAAATTTGAAATGCCGTAATTTTTATGACATTGAATTTTCACAAAAAGCCACAATGAGACTTTGTTTTCCACTTATTTAAAAAAAAAAATTTTTGCTCTTTATTTTTTTTCAGCAGGCTGATGTGCACGCAACTGTGTGTTGGCGCATAGGGACTACGCACCTGCATGTCATGAACAGATACCCTATACATGTAGTGTCTCAGCAACAACATTAATATCCAAATGTATCTTAGTAACATAACAATTTTCAAATGTATCTGTGGAACATCAATATTCAAGTATATCTTAGTAAAAACAAATACAAGTTCCAACAAAAACTAGAAGTTCACCTTTGGGCCAGGTGAGCTAAAGTAAAAAGGAGATAAAAGTCAAGTGACATCCAGAAGGTGACTATTTCAAACATGGCAATACTTAAACATTAAATCAAAACAACATTGAAAAAATTTATAAAATGTACTGTTTGAAGGTTTCAGAAAAATATATTTCGAAAGCAATCCCAAAATGTTTGATTTCTTGGAAAATATAGTCATTTTGGTCACTGTTGAAAATATTCAAGAGCCATGCCAAGTTTTGCAATTATAAACAAGTGGATTCCAATAGTATTGTTTTAACCTTATTAATGTACTTATATTAATGGCTTACCTTTTGAAATTGTTCAAATAAATATGTAAGAGTTCTAGGAATAATTCCTCTATCATTGTATCTTTCAGCCCCTCCTGTGATAGTAAATGTCTTACCACTGCCAGTCTGAAATAACATAAAATCATCATTACACCAATAGTAGTAAGTATGACCAGTAATTCTAAATGATTTCTCGCTGACCCACTAATCCAAGCCTTTCAATAAGGGGCAGTACCTGGTACTTTTACCTGCATAAAATAGTCTTTGGTACCTCCTCATTTTAAAGTGTTGTATAAGACATTCATAAAAATTGTTCTAATTTTAATGAAAAGTACCGCCTGTAAATAGTGAAGTACTGGTCGACTTGAAAAATATTGAAAGCCTTGCTAATCACCCATAAAACCAGCAATTGTTCATCTATTGATAAAAAAATTATTTGACGATAATTATTAAATAAATTATGTCGAGTGGCTAAGTGACCGGCCATTGTACTGCACATCATTTGACATAATCATCATCAGGTTTCCAGAACTATTGCTTCTGCTTATCAAAGGGGAATCAAAAGAACAATAAATGACTCTCTGATGTTCTACCAGATTTGTTATACCTCTATAAATGTTAGTAAAGAATCCTGCTGATGAAGATATCAAACAACAGAAGAAAAATAATGGTCAGACTTAATTTCCCCAGAATTAACAGATTTGGTTTTATTTGAGAAAAAAAAATTGGTTTGGCATACCAGCTATTTATTAAACATGGCCATACAGATGTAAAATCAATAACTAATAGGAAATTATATTTTAAACTATTATGTAATACAAACAAGATTTTCAATTAAATTTCAACAATAAATTGCTTATAAACCAAGAAATAAAAAAAAATAGACAGATTAAACAATTTTACCAACCTGGCCATATGCAAAGATTGTACCATTATATCCTTCTATGACACTGAAATGATAAAATATTCACATCATATTTCTTCTTATATTATCATGTTCTATTTTACTTTCTCATAAATCTTGTCATTTTCTGTAAGAAGGCTTAATTTTCTTTCAAGTCTACTACAATGATTAAATTAATAAAGTAATGGTGATCGTAAAGCTTCTAGTTTAGGTGAAAGTGGCATTAAACACCATAACCTTAACCCTATACAAGCTTTATATTTAAGTCATGTGACATGGATGAACAAATCAGTTTTTAAATAATATGATATTAATATTGGTTAAACATTCTTTTATCTACTAATGAAAGTATATCAACCTCAGACTTTGTCCTCTGTCAATATACTTTCATTGGGTTGAATAAAATGTGTATTGACCTCATCATATACTTGGTTTGTGACTTTCATTTATTATGTTGACAACAATTCCAATATTTCTGAGTTCACATATTTTTAAAGTTTAATGGAAAGCTATTTTTGTTGTTGCACAAAATAAATAAATATGTATATTATTCATGCTACCTGTCTGCTACTGATTTAGCAACATGTTCAAAAATCTCATCCTGTTGTGTATTTTGGTCAAAAACCTTTTTGAATCTGAAAATAAAAGAAAAATTAACATTTAGCACAGAGATCATATTGTTTACAGACACTGATAACAGACAATTCCAAGCAATTATGTGATAGCAAAACTGTGATGTAAGTTCACAAGACTATAATAGAAACATTCCAACCAAATATGCAATAAAATGGATTTTATCTTTAAAAAAATATTTAAAACATTATACCAACAGGGTGACCACCCCTCCAACACCCCTTGTCCAAGGTTAAATTTGTCCTGCAATGACAGTTATCTTATAGAGACTAATGCAGAAAATCAGTCTCACTTGGCCCACTGGATACTTGTGTTATTCATTGACCAGTCTCAAACAATGCTTTACAGATCAAACGGATAGCATATCTATCGATGTCGAGGCATGATATACTGCCGCTTGTGTTAAGGGAAAACGATAGCTTTGGGAGAAGGTATGTGAAAACACCTCTTGTGATCATCCAGGGCACTCTTAATTTTAAGATTTCACATTCAAGTCCTCTGGCCTCACGTTCTTCCATGTAACCTTACATTGAAGCAGGACAAGACCAGATCACATGTTATGATGGTTTGTTGTTACTTATTTGTTATGCTACATTTTGTAGTACATGTATATATAAATATCAAGTTTCAAGGTCAAAATATTGATTAAAAAATTTACCTGAATTTATAATTCTCCTTTTTATTATTGACAAATCCATCAGAAAGTTCTCTAGGTACAGTCAAGGTCAGTCTAGGAAAGTTATCATCATCTTCATCTACTTCGTAAAGCTATCAACAAAGATGTGATAAAGAGAGTAAAATGTGTACATATGGTTGTGCTTGAACCGCATCAGTGGTGTAATGGTTAGCTTGCTCGCCTCGGTTGCGGTAAATTGTGGGTCCGAGCCCCAATCGGGCCAAAACAAAGACTATAAAATTGGTATTTGCTGCTTCTCTGCTAAGCATGTAGCATTAAGGAGAAAGATCAAAGACGGGTTGACTCGGTTTCAGGATAATGTGTCTGAGGGGGGGGGGGGGGGGCGACATGTCTATCCGCGGACTGTTTTTTCGGTGAGCTAGTACTTTAAAAATTCAACTCAGCGTGTTGGTCTAGTACAAAGTGGAAATCATCATCATCACCATCTCATTGAAAATTAAGTTGTTCTCAGCATGATATAGTTAAAAAAAATTCTGAGTTGGCTTTAAACAACAATTACTCACTCTCTCACTGGTAGGTTTGACATGACATAGGAATAAGAATTATGAATACATTCTGTCTATATATATAACGCTAAGTGATTGGTGCTATAGTGTATCGAATGTGCGAGTTCCAATCCTGTTGAGGGAGAACAAAAAAATGTCAGCTCAAAAAATCTAATTCAAACATGTACACTGTTGGGTATAATTTTCAGACAATATAAACAATACTAGAGGCTCAATGGGCTGAGCCTGTTTCACTCACCTTTCATTCTGCTTTGATGAAACTTAATACAGAACCTTCCATACATGTAGATGCTTCCTACCAAGTTTCGGTTCATATGGTTAAGCAGTTTCAAAGGAGAAGATTTTTTAGAAATCGACCAATCAGAAACAAGAATTGCATGTGATGGCCACGTTTGCTAACCGATCATGACAAAATGAGCATTCGTCATAGAGGACATTCCATAGATGCTTCCTACCAAGTTTCAGTTCAATTGGCTGAGGGTTTTCAGAGGAGAAGATTAAAATGTGAAAAGTAAACGGATGACAGACGACGGACACCAAGTGATGGCAAAAGCTCATATTGCCTTTGGCAAGGTTTGCTAAAAAGAATATTAAAATGTGAATACCTACTTGTAATGTATAGAATAAACATGTTACACTATTTCAGCATTAGTTAATTTCTAAGGGAGATAATGGCATGAGTTATCTTTCTTTTAACAGTTTAGGCAAGAGTTATCTTTCTTTAACAGAGGAGAAGATTTTTTAGAAATCAATCAGTCAGAAACAAGAATTGCCTGTGGCAGCCATGTTTGTTAACCGATCGGGACAAAATGAGCAATCTTTAGAGAGGACCTTCCATAGATGCTTTCTACCAAGTTTCGGTTCATTTGGCTAAGCAGTTTCAGAGGAGAAGATTTTTAAAAATCGGCCAATCAGAAACTAGAATTGCCTGTGGCGGCCATGTTTGTTAATGGATCGGGACAAAATGTGCAATCTTTAGAGAGGACCGCCCATAGATGCTTCCTACCAAGTTTCGGTTCATTTGGCCAAACGGTTTCAGAGGAGAAGAATTTTAAAAATCAGCCAATCAGAAACAAGAGTCGTCTGTGGCGGCCATGTTTGTTAACGGATCGGGACGAAATTAGCAATCTTTACAGAAGACCTTCCATAGATGCTTCCTACCAAGTTTCGGTTCATTTGGCCAAGCGATTTCAGAGGAGAAGATTAAAAAAAATCGGCCAATCAGAAACAAGAATTGCCTGTGGCGGCCATGTTTGTTAATGGAACGGGATGAAATGAGCAATCTTTATAGAGGACCTTCCATAGATGCTTCCTACCAAGTTTCAGTTCATTTGGCTAAGGCATTTCAGAGGAGAAGATTAAAATGTGAAAAGTTAACGAACGACGGACCCCAAGTGATGGCAAAAGCTCACATTGCCTTTGGCAAGGTGAGCTAATAAAAAAGCAATAAAATTAACAAAGATCGTACTCAAATATTTGTGATGAATTATTTAGTAAAATTCTTTGGAATATTCAGAAGTATTTTTTTGACAAATTGATTCTATATTTGAATCGGAAATGTACTCTGGAAGCAAACATATGACAAGATGTCTTTACTATTAATGCTTAGGTGGTAAAGATATATCATATGCATTTCGCAGATTTGAAGTTTATGCTTGTTCTATACCAATTCTTTTAATATATATTTTTTTTTAATGATTCAGTTTTATTGAGATTTTGTCAAAAAATGACAAGTTTTATTATACATGGCATTGTGTTTTTTCACATGATTGACAGAAATTTTGGAAACAAAAAATAGCTATACATGTTCTTTCAATATCAATACAGACACTGTATTTTCGTCTCAACGAAAGTCTTATGACGCAATGACTTGGCTATAAATCGCTCGCTTCTCAGGTCATACCTGCTCTTTTTAGATATAGTATTTTTTTACTTTTAAAGCTGAAGCGTAAAAGTTCACCAATATCTTGAAATTGTTTTACGTTATTTCAGCATCATAACATAACCTCCGACATATGAAAATGCCCACAATAATGCAGGATTTTTCTGTTGAAACATACCGTCAATATGGGTGACGTTATGATACATAGTCTACACATTATATTTTGGTCTAAACAAAGTCTTATTATGTTATGACTAGTCTATCGCTTGTCAGGTCATACCTGCTCTGTATAATTTACATAAATTGTATTTGAAACAATTCATGTGTTTATACATTGACAAATCATACAAGAAATTTGCATACATCATTCAGTGATTCCTATACTCTGCCTGTGGAGTCCAATGTTGAATATTATTGACTATATCTTAATGAATTAAAAAATGTTCTCAAGAGATTACGCCAGTAGTTTCTAAAAAAACAAGTCTTACCCTTATATATGCCTAGTTATTTTCAAAAGTTGTGCACCAACACACCGGACATTGAAAATTACGATAAAAAAAGGGGGGGTTGGTTTGTTTACATTCACTTATTCCGTAAATATATACTATGAAATGGGGTAATATACAATAAACAACGTATACAATGAAGTTTATTTTTTTTCTTTTCATTAATATACTCTGTGTGTGTCGGAACGAGTCCGTTGAACCCTTCACACGACACCGCACAGCTCCGTACATAGTCATACTCATAGGCGTAGTATATGGTGGTTAGTAAAAGTGGTAACCCGGGCCCGGGTCCGGTTCCAAAAACCCGGGCCCAAATTCGTATTTTCTTTGTTAAATCTTTATTAAGGCATTAATTTTAATAAAATTTGAATATAATGCATAAAATTATGTATTTTATCACATTTTTTAAACAAATATAAAAAAAATAGGTTTTAATACGAAATATCGGCAATATAAGTTTTCGAAGTTAGTAAAAGTTGTAACCCGGGCCAAGGCAAAATTTTCAATTAATCGTTGATTACACCTTTATTTCTCGTTAAAACTTCACAATATTCAGAATGAACATTTTTCAGTATTAAAGAAATGTAAAAAATATTCTAAATTCAATGGTAATGTTCTCTTTTGTCATTATGGGAGCATTTTAGATTCTGATAACAGTTGTAACCCGGGCCGGAAGTGATAAATTGTTTTAAATCAGTTTACAAAATGTACATACGTCTTAATTCTTGCAAAATTACTTGTAAAAATATAATATTTCAAGACAATGTGAATTTTGACACTTACACTATGCGTGATCATTTAATTAAGTGTATAGAAAGCCAACAGTTTTCACCATTCCCTAAGACGAAGCCAACAAGAACTAAAGTTTTAAGTTTGAAAAACACAAGTGTGAACTTTTCGATAGAAAAAGAGTGTACAGCTAGGTGTAATTTGCCCAATTTGTTTGAAGATATGGTATGTTGTGATAGATGTTCTGCTTGGTACCATTACGGTTGTGTTCCCAGCAACAACTCGAACACTTTTTCTGGTAGTTTATCGTTTACCTGCAGCAACTGTAGCTCCACTCCTTAAAGACTTTGTGTGCAAAAAACAATACTTAGTGTCGGACATTATCATAGCTGGACTTTATCATAGTTGATGGGATGTTTTCTCGAAAACGGTGCCAATTGCTGGACTTACAAAAAGCTTGAATGAGATGATTTTTATATTTTTCATCAATATGTTTAATTCATTTTTTTTTTGTTAATTTCTTTGCAAAAATTTTATTTTTTAATTCTTTTTAAAATATAGTTTAGTTAAATTAAGAATTTTTAATCCCTTGTAAATTTTTTGCTATAGTTTGCAGAGCTGGGCAGTATCCGAAATTGATACTGGCGAACTCCTCAATATTTACCTGTACACCCAGTTACCTGTCCTTGTTGGTCACGTGACCAGTCTTAGTTTACAAATCTTAATATATTAATATTGCATCGTGGAGAAAAAAGAAAACTTTTTTTAAATTGATAAAATATATTTGTTGTTGTTGTATTGAAGTATGTTTTTACAAAATTTCAAGAATTTTAAAGAAGAAATAAAGGTGCAATCATTGATTAACTGAAAATTTCGTCTTGGCCCGGGTTACAACTTTTACTAACTTCGAAAACTTATATCCTACGTGACATCTGCTCGGTCATGCAATAATGTCGGTCATTTGCTTTGATTTACAATTCTCGCGCAGCACGAGACCAATGACGTCATTCTGTATATTCATAGCGTACATAAACACAGAGGGAATACTTTTCAACGTCAAAATTACAAGATGAGATTAAAACAGAGAAGTTTGAATTGATTAAATTCCATGCAAGTAAAAAAGATCCTTTTTACTAATGTCTTTTTTTCCTGATCATTATGCTTGTTAAATATGTTTCCATCGATGGTATTCCCCAAACATTTGTATTTTTCCGGTTTGTTGACACAATCGACATCACAGTTCATGACCGTTTCTGGAATGTAGGCCAAGCAAATTGTATTTTAAAATACTTTGAAAATATGATGATTGATCATTCAGATTCCACCATTTTCTAGAAAATGGCTGATTTTACCGGGAAAATACATGCAAGTGCTCTCCATTAGTCACAAAATGGCAGATTATTTTGCATTTCCACTGCTGCTTTAATAACAAATATACCCCTTACTTCTTGGGGTAATGAAATGAAATTCACAGAGAAGATAGAAAAAGAATTAATTTAACAGCAATAATCAAAATTCATAACATAAATTGAACAGAGAATTAAATTAAACCAGACAGAAAAATGAGATTGTCTGGGTAAAAAAAACTGTCATTATTACAAATAGCATCAACAAAACTGTATTGTTACCACTCTGTGATAATAAATGTGATTAAAATAAATTGAAATCAGTCATTAATTGTTTTACCAAAATATGTCGGTCTAATAGATTGTATTGACAAAAGCAAAAACACCTAATTCACTGGATTAAATACTTTTTATGTGGGTAAGCAAGTATAATATTTGCATCAAATAATTAATTTTTAATACTTCAATTTCAAACTATTTTAGTATTTAAAAAAAACATCTTTTGAAATTTTTCAGACAAATCAATTGCACTGAAAAAGCTAAAATACTGTACTTTCTTAACCTGGTTTACTTTTTAAGTTTGGTTGGCCTATGACAAAATCATGTGCTTTATTGAACTTTGACCGACTTTATGTGATGTCATACGACGCCATTTGGAAAAAGGGTGGTAAACAAATTGTGGGTCAGTATGAAATTATTATCGATCTTTTTTCCATGGAACTTTACACATGTGAGCAAGAATAGATGAGGAACATAACTAAAAAGAAAAAAATGTTTACTTTTCAAACATGAAAAAAATAATCAAATATTATCCAATCAGCGCAATGACTGACCGACTTATTGTCAGACGAGGATATTGCCGATATTTCGTATAAAAACTATTTTGTTTTATATTTGTTTAAAAAATGTGATAAAATACATAATTTTATGCATTATGTTCAAATTTTATTAAAATTAATGCCTTAATAAAGATGTAATAAAGAAAATACGAATTTGGGCCGGGGTTTTTGGAACGCTTTCGAGTTGATTCGGCCTGAAAACTATTCGGCCTTATGCAAATCCGGCCTTAATTGATTCGGCCTTAGTTGATACGGCCTTGGTTAATTAATGTGGCCTCAATGATGTGTATCTATGGATATATATGATACATACAATAAAACGACACATTGTGATGATTTGAGTAAATAATTAAGTGATGGTCCTACTATTACATAGTCTGTGTTGCCACTGGAAACAACTGTCACACTCTAAAGCATGCTGCTTTGGACGGATGTTTTGCTCACACACAATACAAGGAAACGACATAGTTGATAGTTTTGAAAATAGTAGGACCATCCCAAAATGTGCACATATTAGTGCGGTTTCATCAAAAGAATTGGAGTACTTTTTGAGTAATTTATAGTATGGCTTCCTTTTACTTTTTGGTAACCCTTATAATCATACTGCCAGTGCAATTATACGACTATTAAACAAATGATAATTAATTGCAAGAGAACATCTAAGGAATTTCGCTTGTTGACAGCTTGGTATATCAACCTGAATTGTTTTACCATAGGAACTACAGTGGACGCTGGCTTGTTGCCACTATGTCCGCCTCTAAATCCACATCATTGATGCGCAACTTCAATTGAAATGATTTCCGTCATAATTACCAAAAATTACTAATTAAAAAATTGTTAAAATAATAACGATTTATTATGGCTTTTCATATTGAGTTACAAGTAAATCTTGTGAAAACACTACAAGTTCCAATATTTTATTCATCATACCATGAATATTTAAATAATATTTTAAATTTAAATAGAACTTTTATTTTTTAATTATTCTTTTCCATTTGATAAGGCCGGATTTGCCGTAGGCCGCATACATATATGATAAGGCCGGAACATCAATTTGATATAAGGCCGGATTTGCGTAAGGCCGCATCAACTAAGGCCGAATCAACTACGGCCGAATCTGTCATAAGGCCGAAACAACTTGCAAGGTTTTGGAACCGGACCCGGGTTACCACTTTTACTAACCACCTAGTATATTACTTTAAAATTTGTAAAATATAAGCTACCCCCGCTTTAGATCGAGATGGTTTGACTCTTCCAAATATCTGTATCGTTTGTTTAACCATTTTATAACATAGCAATTTATAGCGGATTGCAGTTTTCTTTCTAACTGATCTTGTATGCTAAAATAGCAATGCTGTTCATTGGTTTCCAAAGTAGGTAGCCATGTTTAAACAAATACCGAAACAACGCATTCTTCCCATTTTGATTGGATAAAAACTTTAGAATCGAATTAATACAAATCGGAATAGATCTGATATTGATGCGGATATATATTTTACTTGTATCGGAGTAGAATATATTAAAGGATAGCGTGTAAAACATTTTGTTTGTCTGTTTCGTTGTTTTTTTCAACCTGGAAAGTAGAAAATGCAAATTCATCTTGATTTCCTATAATGTTACATTTAAAGAGGATGAGACAATAATAATAAAAAAAAAACATCAGTCCACATTTTCACAAGTTACGACCTAAATTGGCGGAATTTTAAAATCTACTCCATCGTCAACGTGTTGTTTATTATAAAAATAAAAATAAATAACTTCAAGAACTTCCAGAACTTTATTGAACAACTTTCAAGAACGTTATTGAACAACATTCAGACACTATACAGTGTAACATGAGGTACCAGAGGCGGATTTAGAGGGGGCGTGCGCCGCCCCCCCCCCCCCCCCCCCCCCCTAAAATTCGCAAAGCATATGTTATACAACGTTAATTAAGCAGTTCCTCAAACAACTTTTTCATGAATGGTTAACTCGTGACCTGTAAGTCAAAATGAATAGTAATGATTGTAATATCCGTAAATATTTCATATCCGTACCGTCCATGTTTATAGTTTCTGATATTATGTTTGAACCTAATTATAATAAGATAACTGAGTCAGCAAGAAAGTCTTTGTTGTTTTTTCCACCAGAAACATCCAAATATTACATTGGCGACGATATGATGGGATACAAATAACAATCTAAAACATCATAAATGGTACAGAGGATCGCTTAAAACCCCATTCTCCTGTGACCAAACGAAATTAAAAGGAAAACATTGCAAAACACAATTCCAATGGCATCGTAGTCCGAGATTCCTCTGTCGTCCGACGACATTATATATTATTGCTAGAGCCGTCGAACGTCAGAGCGCAATATATACGGAAAACAGCGGATTTGCTTCTCTAACTCTGGGTCAGTACATTTCCACGTTTCGTGGCTATCGGATTTTATTTTCTATCAGAAACCCTTATATAAATCGCTTCATCAATCATTTTTCTATTCATTCATAACCATCTTACCCTCAGAAAGTGGTGTTACACTCCATTACAGCACGATTTTGCCTTAGATCCTATGATTTCGACATTTGTCTTCCATTTTTCAAACATTTGTCACGTGACTACGAGAAAACTACGATTACCACAATGTATCATGGGAGATGATTTGCATATAAACAAACAAACAAATATTGTTATTGCCAATCATAGGCGCCTGTTAAGGCAGAACAATTAACATAAAATTTAATACAGTTGATTATATTGATTGGTAATGATTTTAACAGCAAATTTAGTGAATTACAGATAACTATAAGAAAAAAAATGTAGTACCTTGTCCAAAAACAAAAAGGGGGAACGTAACACATGCTCTTTCCGAAGCCTGTTGGTAACACTCTGCCATTGAATCTTTTCTTTCCAACACATTCTGTATTATTTCCTTCTACTCTGCTTTGATCTGTAGATGGACTGTTTGTCCTGCAGAATACGCTTAAATGTATCGTCTTCCATGTGATTTGAATGTTGTTTACGTATGCAAATAATGCTCCAAATAATTTGGCACGCTGCATTAATTAGCTCCCATCATGCAATGCGTTGCTGTCATCATTCAGTTAGTATCGCGAGATCACGTGTGTAGATTCGAAAATGGAAGTCAAATGGCGGAATAATAGGATCTAAGGCAAAATCGTGCTGTAATGGAGTGTAACACCACTTTCTGAGGGTAAGATGGTTATGAATGAATAGAAAAATGATTGGTGAAACGATTTATATAAGGGTTTCTGATAGTAAATACAATCCGATAGCCACGAAACGTGGAAATGTGCCGACCCAGAGCTGGTAAGGCAAATCCGCTGTTTTCCGTATATATTGCGCTCTGACGTTCGACGGCTCTAGCAATAATATATAATGTCGTCGGACGACAGAGGAATCTCGGACTAATGGCATCGTTACCGCAGTTTCACCCATTCAATGTACACGCAGAAGGGTCTACATCCACACGTTGGAAGAAATGGAAAGATAGATTAGACAATTTGCTCGTAGCAATGAACATTACAAATGCAAATAGAAAGAAAGCTTTATTACTTCACTACGCAGGTGAAGAAGTACATGATATGTTCAGTACGTTAACCCTAGCTCCACATGTAGGGGAAGGTGATCTTGACCTATACAAACAAGCATCAGATGCATTAAATGACTACTTCATTCCAAAACGAAACAAAGAGTATGATATATATAAATTCAGACAATCAAAACAAGAGCCAGGGGAAAGTATTGACACGTACCACACAAAACTACGAAAACTAGCAGAAAACTGTGAATTTGCCAATGTCGATGACGAAATTAAGTCCCAAATAATCCAGTCTTGTAGTTCGACCCGACTGAGATGCCGTGCACTTAGAGAAAATGAAATAAATCTTGAACAATTACTGAAACTTGCACGATCATTTGAAATAAGTGAACAACAGGCCAGTGGCATAGAAAAAACTGAATCAGCACATGCAATACATACCAAGACTCGTTCTAACCCACCATCAACTCATGGAAATTATAGAGGTGGCAGAAAACCAAGTTATGCACCTGAACACAAACAAGGTGGCAGAAAACCAAGTTATACACCTGAACACAAACAACAAAAATGTTACAACTGTGGAGGCTCTTTCCCACACAAAGGTGTTTGTCCAGCAAAAGGAAAAACTTGCAATAAATGTAAGAAATCAAATCATTTCGCAAAAGTCTGCCGATCAGGAAAAAAGGTACATTCTCTGACAACAACAACAGAAACAACACAACACACTTGCTCTAGTTCTGAAGATGAATATTTATTTGGTTTAAATGAACATAACAACACTAAACAACCAAAAGCTACAGTCTGTCTGAAAGAAACACAACTTGAAATGGTTGTAGACACAGGAGCTACTGTAAATATTATGGATGAAAATACTTTGTCAAAACTCAAATTGCAACCAAAGCTCAACAACACAAAAACTAAAATTTATCCATATGGATCTGGCAAATCAATTGACATTATAGGAACATTTGTCTGTGAAATAAAATCCGACATTCATAAAACAGCTGCCAACACAAGTATTTATGTTGTAAAAGGAAGCTATGGATCTTTACTAAGCTATGCAACAGCAGTAGATCTGAACATTATTCCAACAATCCGAGTAGTTCACAGCTCTGTAACAGATGATATAATAAACAATTTTGCAGACTGCTTTGAAGGTATTGGCAAAATAAAAGGACTACATGCAGAGATACACATTGACAAAAACATAGTTCCAGTAACACAGCCACACAGGAGGATTCCATTTCATTTGAGAAAGAAAGTCGAGGATGAATTAAAGAGACTTGAAGAACTCGATATAATAGAAAAGGTAGATGGACCTACTCCGTGGGTATCACCAATCGTAGTCGCACCAAAACCGAAAAACCCTGATGAAATCAGAATCTGCGTAGACATGCGTTTACCTAACAAGGCTGTTAAAAGAGAGAGACATATAACTCCAACAATAGATGATATTATAGTTGAATTAACAGGAGCAAAAGTGTTCTCAAAATTGGACCTCAACTCTGGATATCATCAGGTAGAACTCAGCCCGGAGTCTAGATACATTACCACATTTACCACTCATGTTGGTCTTAGACGCTATAAGCGACTTATTTTTGGCATATCTTCAGCTGCTGAAAAGTTTCAAGCAATCATTCGAGATTCACTGGATGAATTACAGGGTGTCAAGAATATTAGTGATGATATAATCATATATGGGAAAGACCAGGCAGAACATGACTTGCGACTAAGAAAAGTGTTTGAGCGACTGCGTGAGAAAAACATTACACTCAATAAAGGAAAGTGTGAATTCAATCGAGACAAAGTTGAATTCTTTGGCCACGTCTTCTCAAAAGATGGAATTTCGGCGGACCCAAAGAAAATCAACGCCATAAAGAATGCTGAACCCCCGAAAAATGCTGCAGAAATTAGGAGTTTATTAGGATTGGCAAACTATGTGTCCAGGTTCATTCCTGACTTTGCAACAATCACTGAGAATACTAACACATAAGAACACTCAGTGGAAATGGGAGACAACTGAAATAAAAGCATTCAACACTTTAAAAGACAAGTTAACAACCAGCGCAATGACATATCCATCACTTCACACACAAGTTATTGTTGATGCAAGTCCGGTTGGTCTAGGAGCAATATTAGTGCAGGAAGGCAAAATTATCTCGTATGCAAGCCATGCATTGTCTGGCGTAGAGAAGAGATACTCACAAACTGAAAAAGAGGCACTAGCCATAGTATGGGGATGTGAACATTTTCATCTATATCTGTTTGGATCAGATTTTACTTTAATCACTGACCACAAACCTCTTGATATTATTTTCAACAATGGCAAATCAAGACCCCCAGCTCGTATCGAACGATGGAGACTCAGATTGCAACCATATGATTTCACCGTCATGTATCGACCAGGATCAAACAACCCAGCTGACTACATGTCTCGTCATCCATACACAGAAAAGAATGAAAAACATTTTCGACATGATAAAATGGCAGAAGAATATCTCAATTTTATCACCACGAATGCGATTCCGAAAGCAATGACACTAACTGAAATAGCGAATGCGACTACCCATGATGACATTTTGCTAGATGTAATATCAAGAATATTCACAGGGAGATGGAAAGGACTTCAACAGAGATATGACATTCAGCCTTTTATCCGTGTGAAAGATGAACTTACAATTGTACCAACTTCAGAAGGAAGCATATTACTGTGTAACAATCGTATTGTCATACCAACAACACTTCAACAGAGAGTAGTAAACATTGCACATGAAGGACACATGGGAATAGTCAAGACAAAACAACTTCTAAGAGAAAAAGTGTGGTTCCCTGCAATGAACAATTTAGTAGAAAGTACATTAGCACAGTGCTTACCATGTTTGGCAAGTACACCATGTAACAACACTGAACCATTAAGAATGACAAAACTTCCGGAAAAACCTTGGTCTCATGTTTCAGCTGATTTTTATGGACCATTACCAACTGGTGAATATTTGTTAGTCTTGATGGATGATTATTCAAGATTTCCGATTGTCGAAATAACAACTTCAATTTCAGCAAAGGCAATTATACCGAAATTGGACAAAATATTCTCAATGTTTGGGATTCCGGATGAGTTTAAAACTGACAATGGACCACCATTTCAAAGTTTTGAATTTGAGCAGTTTGCCAACTATCTTGGATTTCACCATAGGAGAATAACACCTCTTTGGCCAAAAGCTAATGGAGAAGCTGAGAGATTTATGAGAACTATTGGGAAGGTTATTAAAGCTGCACAAATTGACAAGAATTGGAAACAGGAATTGTACAAATTTCTAAGAAACTACCGTGCAACACCACATTCTACCACAGGTGTTCCGCCGGCTCAAGCATTATTTGGAAAGAACATTCGAACAAAACTGCCTGAATACTCTACAAAAGTGAAGAAGGAAGTTGACATTCACAAACGTGACGAGGAAAACAAGTGTAAAATGAAAGAATATTCGGACAATAAGAACAATGCTAAATATTCTGGATTTAATGAAGGCGATTGTGTGCTAGTTAAAATGCCAAAAACAAATAAATTCTCAACTCCATTCAAACCTGTTCCGTATAAAATTATATCGAAAGCTGGATCACAAATTACAGCCAGCACAGGAGATCACACCATCACGAGAAACTCGTCACACTTTAAGAAAATTAAGAAGGAACTTATGGAGGACATTTTTAATAAAGACAATGATCTTGATGAAGAACAGTTAGAATTAGACAATGAAGAATTTCAGAACAATACATCAGACAATACTGACCAACATATCAGTGGTGATAATGTTAATCTGAGACCAACACGTGTTCGTAAATCACCATCATACCTGAAAGACTATGTGTGTAAATAATTTGTAGGGAATTGGGTAAATATGTGACAAGGGCAGAATAATCCCTTTATATTTACCTCTAGGCAGGCAGTCTACCTAAGCCTAGTTTCTTGATTATTTAGTTAGTACTATTTTAGTAGTTTAGCAATTAAAGTTAAGCTGATTTCAAAAACCGTCATTAAAGGAACTATTTCTGAACTTTATATGCCAATCAAGTCAGGACAATAATACTCAGACTGTGATAAAGTATACTTTACTTTTTCCTTTTATATCAGTTTATATTATTTTATTTTGTATTTTCATTTCTAAAGGAAAGGAGAAATGTAATATCCGTAAATATTTCATATCCGTACCGTCCATGTTTATAGTTTCTGATATTATGTTTGAACCTAATTATAATAAGATAACTGAGTCAGCAAGAAAGTCTTTGTTGTTTTTTCCACCAGAAACATCCAAATATTACAATGATATTAGGAGTAAATTTGGGATATCATTCTAAAAAGCTCTACCCATTGATGAATGATCAGTTTACTGTCCGTCCGGATGAAGCTTTTCGTTTCGCCGTTGGTTCATTCATTGAAAACGTATTATTCGTTCTTGTTTATAGACAACCAAAGGCGAATATGTTAACATTAATGCTGCATGAAACGATTCTGATCATCTAATTTAGTTACGTTAGCTTATCAGAAATCAACAACAAGTTTATGTATTGACAATTTCCGCTTTTGTTTGTCTATAAACAAGAACGGTCGAATCATACGCTTTCAATGAATGAATCAAACGACGAAAAGAAAAGCTCCATCCGGACGGGCAGTATTAACTAGAACCACCCGAAAGTACAGACCAATTAATGAAATGAGGAATGCGTTAAAACTAAACCAATAGTTCTTTGAAGGGTTAAAATATCGTGATCGATCAGTCATGAGTTGAACAATTCGCATCACGGTTGTTAAAGAAAAGTTTTATTTTAGGTTCTTATAATCTGACAAAAACATACTGTTAACAATTATCCGACAAAATTAAGACTCAAAGTCAAGTTTTTTTGGTCTGATAAAAATGGTGTGGTTGGTTCAAAATTTTCGTTCAAATAAATGTCTGTAATTCCTCAATCCCCCAGAGCTTCCGGGGGGCTTAGCCCCCCTGGGCCCCCTACCAGGGCTCTGCCTTGGACCCGCTGGGGATCTTAAGCGGTCCCCAGACCCCTCGCCTACTCAAGCCCCCCCTAACCACAAATCCTGGATCCGCCCCTGGGTACAATATTAAATACAATACAGAAAATGACGAACTAAACAGAAACAGTATTAAGAATACATTTTGTATATCATAAATATATTCAGTATATATTTTTTTAATTATATCTAGAAGATATTTATAATAATTGTGACATATTATTTTTATAAACCTTGAAATATTAGTCATAAGTTGACTGTTGAATAATCTGAATAAACCCTCCATCTTATAAATAACAGGTGGGTTCCAATAATAATATGGAATATGTTTTGGTCTTAATTGAGCAATTCTATCATTTGAACATGTAAATGAAATGTGGAATTCATCTCCATTTTTTTTTTATTACAAAATAAGCATAATCTTAATTCTTTTGCTATGTTATTCCATCTTCCGGTTTCAATGGGAAGTTTCAAGTTTGAAGTTCTAAGTTTTGGTTATGTATACCTTGTCTTGTTTTGATAATCTAATAAGATACTCTTCAAATTTTAAATCTTTTTTCACAACTTTATAAAATTCTCTTGCAGAGTTATCCAAATCTAAAAACCATTTTTGAATAAATTCAATCTAATTAAAATTAGCTCTACACACTTGCTTCCTATTTTCCGTGTGTGTAGGCACACGAGAAACAAAACAAAAAAACAAACGATAGAAAATGGGGAGCAAGTGCGTAAATCTAATTTTAATTAGATTGGAATTAATTGATCACATAATCGTTGTTTTGTCGCTGATTTTATAGAAGACATACAGAATTGAAATTGAGATTCAAATACATAACTCAGTCCAGTATCATTGAATATACTTTGAACAAAGGAAATCCACTTAAAAATTAGTTGTAACAATATTACACACCAAAAACACAAGTCGTTGATTGATTTTGTTTCTGGGGAAGTAAAAATCTTGGTAAAATTTGAGATCTACTAGATCGCTCCCCCTTCAGTTCAATAACATTAAAGTAAAACATTCAGTGACTTCTCTACCATTTCCACACGCCAAATTACAAGACATATTAAAGAAGGATATTAGTTGTTTTTTTAAACCGATATTTTATTTGTTCAAATGTTCAACTTGGATACTGAGACACTAAAAACAAGAAACTTTCAGACCGTAATAATTTCAACACTTGCTTAAAAATAATTTCGTTCTGTTCATTTGGGAGTGTGTGGTCAATTTTGAGGTCTAAGACACAATCATTAGGTAACCTACCAGCTGAGATTGTGAAATAATGTACATTAATCTCATATTTATGTATTTGGAACAATCGAAACGATGAGTCTTCATGGTCGCCGCCACAACAAGACAGATCTGAGACTACTTTTGATCACTTAATTTACTTGGAACAAGTCATTTTCAATAAAGAAACAAATTATCGAAGCAAGTAACTAATATTAAGTTTTCCAGATCCAATGTCGTAATATTTAGGAACTTAGATAATGTCTTTCTGTTGTCTTAATTCAGTTTGATATCTGGATATAAAATCCACATTCGAAGTGATGGATTTAAACCATTCCATTGACGAATATTTGAAGGAATAAATGATCCATATGTAATCGACGGCATGCAGATGGTATTATAATGAAACTTCCATTATGCAATGAATAACCGGTTGTCATTTGAATTGTTAGTGGAATCAAGTCATAAAGATACTTGGGGGCATCATTATTTTGAATATTTATATAAAACATCTGTAATCTTCCCCGTTTTTCTTTCCTATACCAATGATTCCCAGTCAAACTCTTTATAAATTAAAACGGCACTAGCAAATAGTGAGAGATCAGTAACGATTCTAGCGGCTTCAAATTGTAGTTGATCAATTTTAATAGAATTTCCTACCCCACAATTATCGAAAACTTCACAAGTATATTAAAAAACTGGTCTGGTATAAATTAAATATAGTTTTTCTCTAGATTTTTTCCGAGATAGTTCAAAGATGAATATTGTTATACTTTCGGTTTTTGGGTGGTAAAGAAAGTAATTATATGATGGCGGTGAATGTCGGAACGCTGTTCTTTTATTTGTTTGATAACGAGGACATGTGTACTTGTTTAATAACAACATTTTTTGGTCTAACAACACCATATTTCACGTGGAATGAAGTTGTTAACATCCATCACTTCATTAACGAGCCCTGTCAATACATGATCACCATAAAATGACGAGTGACAATTTTGTCTGCAGGGGATACAGACAGCATCGGCATTTGACGTAAAATAAGAGGTGTTTTCAGGTAATACACACACCTTACTGTGGAAATGAGTCAGTAATTATGTTATGATTATTTCATGCAATACACGGGATAAATTGTGTAATTAGTAAATAGTGTATTGGGTTCAGTTATATATTTGTTCATAAAACATTAAGGTAAGATTTTTTTGTTTATTTAAATTCATCGCCGGTGTAACTACATAATTATGTAAATTATATGATTTGATTTATTATTTGTATTGTTGTTGTGTATCAATCATAATTGTTATTTGTATATGCCCTCCTGGGGCCCTGATTTGGTTAATAAACTTATTCTATTCTATTCCTGAAGTTCTTTCGAAGTCTGTATTTTTCTTCTTTGGTGGAATGCATTTATAGTTCACTTAGTGTACAATACCTGCTACATTAATACCTGCTTTGTGAGTGGCTCAAGTAGACCAAAGATTTTCTGAACATTTTGTGTTATTTATATCCTTCACAATCAGGGGATTATACTGTCACAATTTGATACATTTTCAATTTACTTAAGCGATTTGACACCCTTTCTTTGTAATGTACATGTATGTATACAGTCTTCGAAATAAGCCGGTAGTCCGAAGCCCGTGGCGTGTAAAATTGTACACGGGCGTATAAAATGAGTAGTTCCACAAGTCCGACGGGCCTGTGAAAAAAAGTCATATAGTTTCAAAAGTTGATTTCATAAGATATTGTGTGTAGATATTTAGTTTATTGTTCTCCGTTTTCAGTTGCTGCCGAGTCAATGCAAAAAATGGGTAGGCCTTTTAAGAATTTCCGATATTCGAAATAGATTTAGGTGTGTCTGTTTTTTGCAATTTGATTGGTCGATCTTTTTCCCATCATGTAGGTTTTAAAAAAGGACAAGAAGCAGGACTCACGTTAGAGGGCGAAGTAGTTGCGTTGTGAAGGTTGACTTCGATTTCTCGTTGGTCAAAAGCGAAGTTCAAGTAGCCTTGTAATTTTGAAGAGTCGCCCTATGTTGCCCGCGTATTTTTGCCACGTGCCATTTATGAAAATATCGACATCGTGTTTATTGAATTCTATGTTATTCATTAAGTATTTTGAAAGTGACTTTCTTGAAGAAACTTTAATTTCGTTCAATATCAAATAAAAATGGCACCACGAGAAATGGGGCGCAATCAGACATTGTGCTACGGGAAATGTTGATCGAAGCTACTTTTAACCAAACAAACTTTTGATTATTTTTATTTCTCAATCCTGTGACATAAAGTCTGAGTTCTCGTATATAATATGTTCATATTTGAGAAGGTTGGTCATTCAAAATTCGTTGAAATGCACGGAGACACTTCAGATTATTTTCGATCCGCTTCCAAATCCGATCGGTATTTTTTTTTTTATTAATTGCGATCTATTTATAGAACTGTTGCTGACAGACCTGTGTCTACGTTAAGGGTTAATACCTCTGCAGTTAGAAAATAGACTTTGAACTACAGTAGTTTTGTTCCATTGTTGCACTCTGATTTGAGGTCTGACAAATAATAATTACAATCTTTAAAATATTATGCGAAAAATATATTTCTTATATTTTTCATGTATTTTCAGAAGCGAGAGACCATATTTTAATTTTAAATATTTTATTCTTCAATAAATTAAGGCAAATAATTCCTGAAGTAAGAAGTGAAATGCGGGATTTACTTATTTTTATCTTCATTCTGAAAACGACAGGTCATTCACACCGGTTCACTCAGCAGGGTACCTAATATTGCGTAATGAGTTTAGGTCCACACAGGAAATCGCCTGGCAGAATATACAAGTGTCATTTTACATCCGGTCGACGTGTCTCTGACCGAATACCTGAATACATGTGTCACAATATTTGGCAATAATCAGAAGCGCAATGCACATTTTGCGACCCGTTAACTAACTAAAATTGTACCCCTAAGGGTTGAAGGCATGTTCAAGGAATATATACAAACAACGTACACAAGTCAAATAGACAAAAACATAATAAGAACAGAAAATATAATGAAAACAAATTACGCTACCCGTGACTAGAATAGCAGATGCAATACACATTTTAAAGGTTCTAATAGGTGATCAAAATACACGACCCTGATCACATTAGGAATGGGTGCATATTAATGCACACTGCTGGATCAAGGGGGTGTTCGACAATTTAGTAAAATTCGTGTATAAATTGGGTAAAAATTGGCAAACAAGAGCCTGGCACCCCGTTTTCAAAACTGCTGGATCCACACCTAATGCAGCAATGATTCATGGGCTATTTTCACAAAAAAAAAGATTACCATTGATCGTAAGCTATATTGAATTGTTCATTTTTATCTTGATTTTTTTGTGTCCCATCAGAATGATGTAGCAACAACCAAAATTATGAAATAAAGCAGGGTGAACAGGACAGGGTAGAAATTCTTCTTGCAAAATAGACAAAAAACCATTCGTATGCAATTTTTCCTTATAGAAATAGAAATTAAAATAAGTTTATTAACCAAATCAGGGCCCCAGGAGGGCATATACAAATAACAATTATGATTGATACACAACAACAATACATCAAACTAAATATTCGCGGTGAAATATCAATAATTGTGATGAACACATTTTTTATGACTATTCTTAGATTAATCAGAAGGGTCCACCAGTTCGAAAGACGTGATTAAAATAAACAAAATATGTTACGCAGAGACATATTATATGTTACGCTTTGTTTTTGTATAATAAACTTATTTATAATACTCATCGTCTGTAATTGTCAAATGAAATCTATTACAAATTATGTTTACATAATCCTCTCAATTGTATGGCTTCCTACCCTGTATCTTTCTGTGCTTTTAGCTTATGTGTATCTTTATTGTAGTGCATGCACGATCGATTACAAAGTGCGATCTTACTGAATAATGTCATTAAAACAATTTTGCCCCGTAGTATAGGCCTTTTTGTATTTTTTTTTTAACGAATTCAGGGCATTGTTCGGATGTCCGTTCTTTTTTTTAGCTTAATTTCGTAGTTCTTCAATTTTGGAAAAAAATCTTTTGTAAATGTGTCTCATTAAAGACGAACCTTTCCCCCCGATTCATTTGTTTTGCCATAATCTATAGAAGCAAAACGTAAATCTGCAAAAAGTGATTGTGTAATAAATTCATATTAATTTAGAATAATAAGAAAAATAAAAAGAATTACCATCAAGTTTAATAACTGTACGCCTGACAAGCCATATCGACACTGAATGAGGACCCTGGTTTGTCACGCTTGTTTTGGGGCGTGGTGGTATTTAGACGTCACGTGATACTTGGTATTGAGATGCTATCAAAATGGCGACTTCCATGTATCGTTGACAGAATTTTAAAATCGATTTCATTCCCTTATCCAACATAATAAAACGCTAATATACATATAAACATCCATATTTATACATCAGGAAAAACATATAAAAATTTTTTTTTTTTGCGAAGTTTACCTTTAAGTTGCTTCAGTTTATGACTGTCAGTGTCAACACTACATGATGTTTCATCCCATAACCAAAATGGACTACCAGAAAAAAATATGTATTGCAAGAATCTTTATTTAGTTTTTTTTTAGTGTGCGTTGATTGGTTTTTTTTTTAAACTTATCTTATTTGTGATAATTACTTTCTAGATTTATGAATAAATCAAATTAGTACAGGTAACTTAGTGAAGCCAAGTAATTATTGGTGTTTTAATTGGTTTATGACACCCAAATCACTTTTAATTAGATTAAATGATTTGATTATCAGGTGATTGTGTAAGTGTGTGTTGTCTTGAATTTACTTTTCTGGAGCAATCTGCACAGTGGTCTGTCCCCATTGTGAGAATGATAATGAATGAAAACAAACTCCATGTTCTTTTATTGTCTATGAACCAAAGATCAAAGAAATTTACTCGTTTTTGTGATGGAATTTATCAAAATTCCATATACTGCAATCGGTTAATTATATCTTAATTACTTTTTTTTTTTTATCAACCCAAGCCCATATTCTTTGGGGGAAACTATGATTAAAGCATTGAGGGTTTAATAATCTTTGTAAATTAAAACCAAATTCTTTAAAATTAATTAACTTTTAATCAAATAAAAATCAAATTAATCATAATTGTAATTAAGAGGGTAATAATTAATTGTATGATTTGACTAAAAATGTGCTTGCAATGGGGTTTTTTTTTTGCAAAGGACTGGGAGCTATAAGGGCCAAAATCGGCCCCACCACACCATACAAAGAAAGGTACATAGCGGGATCATCAACTTGTTCGACGAAAGAATTGTCTATTCACCTGACAAAGATTCTGTCTGCAGTAAAAGAGGGACAACAGAAATATTGTGAAACTGTTTACTCGCGTAGTGGCATAAATCACATGTGGATTTTGAAAAACTCTAAAGATCTTTTGGATAACCTGAAATCAAGATCTTTCTCTCAGGTATCCTCCATCAAAACATTTGATTTTTCAACTCTATATACCACCCTACCGCATGACAAATTAAAAACCCGCGTAAAAGAAACAATTCATAAAGCTTTTAGTCATAGAAACTATGGCTCAAAATTTGTTGTGTTAGGCTACAATTCCACATATTTTTCAAACAAAATTCATAAAGGTAAAACATGCTACTCCGAGGAACAAGTGATCAGTATGCTGGAGTTCCTCATCGATAACATATTTGTCTCCTTTGGAGGGACACTGTTTCAGCAGGTCGTCGGCATACCAATGGGTACGAATTGTGCCCCTCTTCTAGCCGATTTATTTTTATACTCATATGAGTCGGAGTTTCTTCAAAAGCTTGTAAAAGATAAGAAGATTCATGAGGCTAGAGCCTTTAATTTCACATACAGGTATATTGATGACGTTTTATCTATCAATAATTCTAGATTTGCAGAATTTCTTCCATTGATATATCCTCCAGAGCTGGAAATTAAAGAGACCACCGATACAGCTTCGTCCGCATCATTTTTGGACTTATACCTCGAATTTGACGACAGTGGTCAACTCAGTACTAAAATTTATGATAAGCGGGACGACTTCAATGTTAAAATCATAAATTTTCCAAACATGTGCAGCAATATACCAGCTTCTCCTGCATATGGTGTTTACATCTCGCAATTGATTCGCTATGCAAGGGCCAGTAGCAATTATTCTGATTTCCTGAAACGTCATCTTCATCTGAGAAACAGGCTACTGGACCAGGGCTATAAAAAGATTCGCCTTATTCGATCTCTTAAAAAGTTTATATTCCGATACCAATATCTTGTCGAAATATATTCCGTCTCTGCAGAAAAAAATTATAAGCGATGCATTTTCATATAGTGAAAATGTATAAAGATAAAGAAGTCGCAAATGTCAAGAATTTTTTTGTCAATGTGTGACGTAAAAGTATTTTTGACATTTACGTCACCGAATATGGTACTGCTTTGACAACTATTTTACCTATTTTGTTCCTGTATTTAAATACTGTTACAGTGACAGCCGGAACCTTTGAACCGTAGTGAGAGCGGGAGGTTTGGCGCCTTAAAATCTGATTCAACCCACCATTTCTTTAGAAATGCCTGTACCAAGTCAGGATCATTACGGTTTTCACAGTTTTCCGGTTGTTGACTGATTTTGTCTGTTTATATAATTATGAGTTTTGACTTTCCCTTTGTAAGATTGTTCGGAGTTCGGTAATTTTGTTATTACCTTTATGTCGATAAAACAACAACAACAACACTCCTAATAAACTGTTGCTATCAGAATCTGCTGTAAGTTGTCTTTTACGTGTAAGGAGTGTGTCCTTTACATCCCGCGCTAAGGGATGTATTAAAATTGTTCATCATAGCTGTCTGGTGTCCCTTTCACATAAAGTCGGCGTTTTCCTAGAGGAAGCCATTTGTTATTTTATTTATGCCAAATTCGCAGTCATGTTAGGATTCTAATAATAATAGGTTATTATACAGCTATTATTTTAATCCATACAATAATAACGTTTGTCAGTGACTTGCGACAGGTAGATGGTTTTTTCTGGATACTCCGATTTCCTCCACCAATAAAACTGACCGCCACGATATCAATGAAATATTGTTGAAAGTGGCGTTAAGCACCATAATCCTAATCCATGACATACGAAAATGCTTTTTTTGATTGGATAATTAGTGTTTACTGTTTTTGACCAGTGTATGCTTAAAATCTTCGCAACTAAAGGCCTGTTTTTTTTAATCTTAAACTTGTTTATGGTTGAAAACAACCTGAAACACGTTTAAATCATGAACCATAAACATGTTTAAGATAGATAAAAAACGCAATGGTTTAAGAACAATATTAAAGAGAACTTTCCTGTTCATTGATTATTTTTTTAACAAAAGGCCTGTTTTTTTAATTCTGAACCATTAACCAGGTTTTAAACATTTTTACGGTTGAGGGTTTTTTTTATGGTGTGGTTTTAACCATGCGGTTATATGGTTAAAGAACATCTTAACCGGACCGAAAGCACGTTTGAATGTGTTTGCACCTTGTTAATTACCAGTATATGTTTGTAATAGGAACATATGTGTATTGTAGACCCATTTACAAGTATTTTATTGACATTCTGCATTGTTGTATTTGTTTATAAAGAAATAAATGGATGATTAAATTATTTTATTTGTTTATTTTTATTTTTTTGTGTGTTTAAGTTGAATTGTTTTATTTGTTAATGAAGAATTAATTTTACTTTGTTAAAAAATAATCAATGAACAGGAAAGTTCTCTTAAATATTGTTCTTGAACCATTGCGGTTTTTTTTATGTATCTTAAACATGTTTATGGTTCATGATTTAAACGTGTTTCAGGTTGTTTTCAACCCTAAACATGTCTGAGAATAAAAAAAAAACAGGCCTCATGATGTTCTTCAACCATTTAACCGCACGGTTAAAACCACACCGTAAAAAGTTTAAAACCAGGTTAATGGTTCAGAATTAAAAAACAGTAGCCCTTTTCACAAAAATTCTTACGATAAAAAATTGTCGTAAGTGTAAAACTAAGATTAAAAAGAGTTTCACAAAAATACTTACGATAATCTTAAGTGTAAAAATAGTCCTAACTTTACGTGTAAAACTACCCTGTCCTAAGTGTAAAATTTTGATCGTAAGAGAAATTTTGGTCTTATCTTTTATCGTAAGTGAAAAAAATAGAAAAAAAGATGGACGATGTATTGGCGCTTCGACTTGAAAATAAGAGAGCAATTCATCGTTAGCGCATTTTCTCTGACCGTATGACAAACCTATTTACACATATTGATAAATGTTTATTGAAATGAATATGGTTTAATACAGACGCTACAAATGGCATTGTTGTTTACTCCTTTTTCTGGCGTGACTAATAACAGAGTCTGTCTATAACGATGCATTCCGTACATTTACCTTTTCAATGCAGTAGTGTATCGTTTACATGACCAAAAAAATCAGGATAATTCTCATTAATTTTACATTTCAAATTGGGAACGATCGACAACCGAAAAGACTACTTGCAAACTTGGGGAGAATTCTTTTTTTTTTTCATTTTTTTTTTTGATAAAAACAGGAATACGGGATTTTCTTCTAGACATCTCAGGGGCGGATCCAGGATTTCAAGTTAGTGGGGGGGGCGCACTTAAAAAAATTGCGCCGAGCGGAGGGAGGCGCGAAAATTTTTGGGGTATTTCGTGTGAAAACTCACGATTTTACGCCAAAAAATCATCTTTTTTTCAATTTTAGGGGGGGGGGGGGAGGGGGGCGCGCGCCCCTGGATCCGCCCCTGCATCTACTTCGCTTACAAAAGTTTTGTATGAACAGCCGCTTTAGGACTGGAATTTTCTGGATCCAATGATATCGTTTTGATTTTGCCTTTATATTAGTAATATAATTTATTAATTTCTGGCAACTTCGATGATCATCGAACACTCTGGCAATACATAAACTTGTGTACATTCTTCTGTTATATTAACATTAATATATAACAGGGATATTTATTCGTCTTCATGATTGATAGATGATAAACACATCTTAATTTGGGTTATCTCAGAAAAATCGGGATAAATTTTCATCAGTAAAAGAACATGCGTTTAATTTTATGTGGGATGGGATTAATTGGAAAAAAGGGGTAAATATTTTGCTGACAAATAACCGATAAAATGAATTATATGAATAGGTTTTTTTTCACACTTCAGATGCACTCCCTTAAAAAATACTTCTATCAAATGTAACCACGCGTGGATGATGACGCACAACTCCAAGTAATGATAATTATTATAGATCATTTTAATTTACATGCATTAGAAATGTTCCTCTATACGAAAATCATACCCGTTCATATTTTGTGCAGTTATTGGTGACCGATTCATATACATTTTTTTGTATTAGATAAAAATTCAATATAAACATACAAACACATCATAGCATAAAAACTGCTTATAAATTAGTGCCGGGGATATTTTATAGAATAATTTTATTAAAAAAAATGCTTTGTTGTGCTATGGAAATGAAACTAGGTTGCTAAGGAAGCTGGTTTATGGTGTTTAACGCCCCTTTCAACAATATATCGGTCAGTTTTATTCGTGGAGAAAACTGGAGTACTCGGAGAAAACCATTGACCTGTCGCAAATCACTGACAAACTTTATCACATAATGTTGTATCGAGTACACCTAAGGAAGAATTTTTTTATCGTAAGTGTAATTTTAGTCGTAAGGTTAAAATTTGTCGTAAGATAATCTTCGTGAAAAGGACTTAGGAATTGTCGTAAGATAATCTTAAGTGAAAAAGTTAGGACTATAGTTACGAATTTTTGTGAAAAGGGCTACAGGCCTGTAGCGATGGGAAGTATACCAGTTTGAAAAAATTTCCCGTGGGCACTATACCTGTGGAATAAATTTTGTCCGCGTTATATTTATATAATTTTGGCAAGATTTACATCCGTTAAAATAGACGGCGCCTAATATTGATAATGAAATAAATTCTATTATTCTAAAATTGAATTAAATAACTTACCTATTACATAAGAAAACAAATCCTTTCCATAAATTACAACAGGCCTGTTTTTTTTAATTCTCAGACATGTTTATGGTTGAAAACAACCTGAAACACGTTTAAATCATGAACCATAAACATGTTTAAGATAGATCAAAAACGCAATGGTTGAAGAACAATATTTAAGAGAACTTTCCTAATCATTGATTATTTTTTAACAAAGTAAAATTAATTCTTCATTAACGAATAAAACAATTCAACTCTTAAACGCAAAAAAATAAAATAAAATAAACAAATAAAATAATTTAATTCTTTATAAACAAATACAAAATTTTATGTACAACAATGCAGAATGTCAATAAACAACTTGGAAATGGGTCTATAATACACAGATGTTCCTATTACAAACATATACTGGTAATTAACAAGGTGCAAACATATTCAAACGTGCTTTCAATCCCGGTTGAGATGTTCTTTAACCATGTAACCACATGGTTAAAACCACACAGTAAAAAAAAACCTCAACCGTAAAAAAGTTGAAAACCAGGTTAATGGTTCAAAATAACAAAACAGGCCTAATGTAACCCACTTTTATTGTAGAAGGTCAAATAACAGATGCACGATTTTTTCATGGCAGTTCGATCTCCTTTTTATATAACAGGTTGTATTGTTGATTGTGGCGTGAATAAAAAAAAATGTGGTACAAAATCTATTTTATTTGGGAAATTTAAAAATAATGGTAATTGTAAATGAAATTAAAAAAGAAAAAATAGACTGCACTGTTTATGGTTTGCTATCAATATGGAGATGTTGGGCAATATAAACGCCAACGAATTTACATAGTTTTTTCCCTATTTAATCTCCCGAATAAGATGTCATGTACTTCAGCATATTATTGTCTTCTCACGCGGGAACAGTTTTCCTATAGTGTTGTCTGGTGAGGTATAGTGTACTTGCCGTTGTGGTTATACATCCACACTATACACAGGGCCTATGAGAAAGAGGGGGGTCAGTTTGAAATAGAAGTAGAAATAGAAATAAGTTTATTAACCAAATCAGGGCCCCAGGAGGGCATATACAAATAACAATTATGATTGATACATCAAACTAAATATTAGCGGTGAAATATCAATAATTGTGGTGCAGGTACACTCGGGCAGGAAAAGAGATTTATGTTGCTGTACATATATGCTATACGAATAAATTTTTGCTTTATTCGTACTAGACGAACAAACTTTTCAGCCTACGAATAAACTTTCCCGGTACACTGTAGCTATGTACAGCGGAGGGTGCAGACAAGTATGAAACTGGTACTAATGTAACGCGGACCACGAAGAAGACACCCTTGACAACATTTATGAAAGGCGAGGAATGACGCTTGTTTCTGTCCCTTTTGCTTAAATCTGACAAGTTTTCCGACATTTTTGACATTGCAGGATAAACACAATATACGTACATTGTCCTTAAATATAAAATTCATTTGTACTCGCTGCGACACAGGCATGAAAAGCTCGCCGAAGGCTCGCTATTCTGCCTGTTTCTAAAGCTCGTACAAATAAATTTTATATTTACCGACAATATACGTATATTGTATATATATGCACATAAACGTACACCCACTTACTCACATATATATGAGGGGGGATGAGAGAGAACATATACATAGATCAGGTGATTCATCACCAATCTGCTCTGCAAGAGGCACCTTGAGTCGATGCTAAAAGGAATAAAGTCCTACTTGTGTCTAGTGCAGACTGGCCATGTTGATATAGAAGAATTTCCATGTGGAAGGAAAGGGGAGAGACACATAAACATGTAATATTGTTTGGAACATGGAAAGGGATCAGAGCTTTTGGATAACCAGCAGCGAGCATCAAGGGACGATGACAAAAGGAATATTTTCTTTCTCATGCTCAATGCAGGTCATCCAGTTTGCAGATCTCCAATTCCATTTAATCAAATAGTTGTTGATAAAAGATATTGACAAAGATATCTGAGTATAGTTGGGTTTTCATTATTTAAGATCCATATGAGTTTACATTTGTCATCTAAATTTTGGAAATTTTGACACTCGGATATCAAATATGTAGTAAAAATTTCCTTATGGTTTGCATGGCAAGTACAATGAAGTAAATAATGGATCTCATCTTCTACCTGACCCGAAGTGCACCTGCAGCAGATTCGGTTTTCCCGGAGAGTACCCTGGTACCTTCTTGTTTCTATTTGTAATTTGTGAGCTGATATTCTTAATTTGGACAACCTTCTTCTCTGCTCAAAATTTTTAATGATTGACAAATAATTTTCATGTCCAAAATTGGTTTTTATTTTGAAATAAGTTCTTAATGTTCCCTCTTTAAGTGAATGGGCTTGTTTTGTCCACAATTCCAAATAGTGTTGTTTTACAATTTTATTGCATTTATATTTAAAGGTTGATGTTTTTTCTGTCAAGAAATTAGTTAAGCTTGGCATATTTTGAATAAATATGAGACTGATAAGTCTTTGCATGTCCCCGGAGCCCCATCTTCGCTAGCCAAGGGTTACGATCCGCTCTACTCATTTTCACCCTTGGCATCGTTAGACGGATTTTCGTAATTCCCGCGCACTGCCACCTGCTGGATTTTGACAGTTACGCCCCTTGTAATGATGTCATTTTCAGCCAATCGACGCAAGGCTTTCATTTCCCTTCGTTTGAATGCCCTGAAAATTGACTCGAGATTATAATATGGCTGATTTTCAAGCGAAGATTTGTGAAAAATTTAATATAAACTCATTGACAGACAATCAGAGCAAATCTATAACGGCTATTATAGACTGAAAAGATGTCTTTGTTGGCACGAAGACGGGAAGTGTAAAGCGCGTTCTGATTGGTTGCAGCTACCACTAACTGCATTACATATAAACCGTCACCGTGTGACCTCGAAAATCCGTCTAACGATGCCAAGGGTGAAGATGAGTAGAGCGGATCGTAATCCTTGGCTAGCGAAGATGCCGGAGCCCCAAAGTAGTCTTGTTCTGCCTTGCAAAATATCTCTTGGAGGTCTTGGACAGGGTTCAATAGACTCACTGATGATCATTTTTCTAGATAAACTAAAAATAGTTGAAAATACCCCCAAAAATGAAAAAGATCAAAATAAAACGTCTATGGCTAATATAAGGCTATGGGAATGTTGCCCTTCAGAGATTCACATGCACCTTCTTGGTTCTCCGGACACCGGACCGATACACCGACTGACCCCTCCCCCCTCTTAGAAGCCCTGATTGTCTCCATCAGCGCATCTTGACTATCTACATTTTTGTACTCGAATTGACGAATATACAAAAAAAAAAATCTCCACATGGAGCCTCTGGATTATTTAACAGGGGACATAACTACACTTGGTTAATACGAAGACATCCGAAACATTCCATCCTTAAAACTTCTCTAGAGTTTTCTTTATCACATCTTAGACACATTTTGACAGATGGCCACAATCCCTGGCACCACATGCACATAATCTTCCATAAAGATGCTTATCGAGTATCCTGTTTATAATCTAACTAAGGTTATCAGAATACTTTGACGGTAAATTTATTAATGTATCTTTTCGTGAAAGAACATTTCTTCGCTTAATGTTGAAAAATGATTATATGCTGTGCGATCGATTTGAACACGAGATGTATTTATTGACAACTTAAAATGTTAATCAGATGTTGCTAGTGATGAGACAATGCTACTGCCAAAGGATAAATTAGATTTTAAGGTCTATTACACTTGATTAAATCGGAAATTGAAATCAGATTACAAACTTGATTTTCTTCTGATAATTTCACTCGATCCTTCGAGTCTATCCTGTATTTGGAAGAAGAAGAAGATATATTTTCAACACAGATGTGATTCTTATTTTTGTGTGGGAATCTTATTTTTGTGTGGGAACTGACACAAAGAAGAGGTTTGATTTAATGTTGTATAGAATCTATTAGTTATAACTTTGTATGATCAAGGAACTATAATACCTATCACATGTTCATTTTATAGTGGCAAAAATAATTTGCATTTGCAGTGTGTTGATAATGCTTAAATAGTTTTTCAGTCATGTTAACCATTTTAATTGTTGGACTAATTTGAATATGATTATGACATCTACATAATAATCATGTATCAGGGTACTATGGTAGTTAGATTTAAAAGATGGGTAGACAAAATTGGTTGAAATAGCATGTGAATACACGGTATCATAGAACATGTGGTAACATAGGATTGGAGTGCTGAGGGCTACGATTACTTCATCTAATCTTTAAATTCACCCACGCTTTTTGTACATATTTTAAACTTATTTTCTTATTGTTTATATTTTTCTTTTTTGTAACGCAATTCCCTTGACATAATCTTCAAACTGTTGAAATAGGTCAATAATTGGTAGAAGTAGAAGTACATTATTCAAAGGTTTTCTTTATTAAATTTTTGTGTGTGTAATATAAGGAAATTCTTCTACCAAATGCTGACCTCCTTCAACAACTTGAAGATTATGTCTGAGGTTTCACATGATAATAGAAAATGACAATCACCATGTTCAATGTTAATGGACCATTTGTTTTCATATGAAATTATTTTTTATCTAAATATATCCAATTGTTAACACCATCAAACATCAAACAAATTGTAATTAATTAATTAATTAACTGCCTTTCAAAAATTAATAGTCATTATATTTTGACTTTTACGGCTTGCTACTATTTCTCAATGTCAGTATCCAATCACGCCCACACATGAAAATCATTCAGATATATTCTCTGCTCAATTTTCCCCCCATACAATTAATAGCTTGTGGAATTGGTATTTGTTATGCATTAACATTCATAATATATTTTTATTCGGTACAGCGTGAAAATTAAAATGGTGAGATTGTGTTATAGCAGAGAGATTCATGTAGTTTCTCCAGTGTAGACTCTGAATGACTATATTACAGCTGACTCATTGGCAAAATTGAATCCATTTGATTTTAGCATTTATTATAATTATTCTCCTTCAACTAGAACTAACAAAAAATAATTTAAATAATTAAAAAAAAAGTAATTGCAATTATGAGGTTTGCAAACTTTCTTAACCATATTTATCTTGCCAGTAAAATAATAGATATTGATGCCAGTGTTTCTCAAAACACAAGACTCTGAAATATAAAGTGCATAATGGTTTCCATGACCAAATCTTGTCTCATGTACACACATTTTTCGAACATGAATGAGGTATATAATATTTAAGTAGAACTATTTTATCATATTTATTAGCTCTGCTAAAATGAAATCATTTATAGCAAGACCCAAGTTTTAAGTGATTAGTTTACACTGAAGATACTGCAATTTTTGTTTTAATTCATTGTCCAATAGATTAGCTAAACATCAATGAAATATATATACAAAAAAGGAAAATCATAAGGTGAATACCACTTACAAATGTAAAATCTAAAACAGACAATTGACAATGTGTTGTATGAAAAACCAGAAGAAAGAATGTAAAACCAGTTAAATGTTTATTAAGCAACATGCATTTTAATTGAATAAGTCATAGACAGATATCAGCCTCTCTCATTTTTTTAGAAAAAACCTTTCTGTCCAAAATATGAAAGAATTAAGGGAACTCTGGAAGCACCAATATGAATTTGCATGCCAGGCCCTAAATAAAAGGGGGATCTGCCATTGTCGTGATCTAATGGAAGTTGGATTTACAACTACCTGTAAAATCAGTGCCTATCACCACTAATCTAAAGTTGTGAGTTTGAATCTTCTTCGTGGCGAGGTGTACTCTATACAGCATTATGTGATAAAGTTTGTCAGTTGTATTATATCAGAGACAGACTCTACGATTTCCTCCACTCCAGGCAGGTGAGTGGTTTTCTCCGGGCACACCTGTTTCCTCCACCAATATAAAAACTGACCTCCACAATATAACTGAAATATTGTTGAAAGTGGCGTTAAACACTATAAAGCAACCAACCAACCTTATAGAAAAATAGATACATTCCAAAATATGAAGCAACAGGACCCTCTGTTTTAACTTGTTTATTTAGTCCTTTATTTAAGAACAAAAATCTTTCTTCTTATTAATTAGAACTATGACATGTACATTAGTCTGTGGGTTTCTTATTAATTAGAACTATGACATGTACATTAGTCTGTGGGTTTATTTCTGTTGACAACAGTAAGCACAAAAATATCACACTATCACCAAGTTTGAAATGATAGATAATTTTAATGTTTAACTTTCCTATCAATAGACTTCCCATTACTTTGACATTTTTCACTAAATAAGACGTGTTTGGTTATTTGTTAAAGTTTCATTCTTAAGTACTTAATTTGTTTCTTCAGTTAACATGGTTAAACTGTGATAATTTACATTCCCAAAGTATTGCATGTACCTGTAGATGACAAGATGTCAGATATTTTTATTTGATTCTTTACTTAAACTGTAATTTATATCAACCAACTCCTTCTTAAAGTATTAGATGAAAAGATGTCAAATAATCTTTGTTTATCACTGATTAATGCTGTTTGCATTATTACAGGTCTTTATTCTTTATTTTTTCTCTCCTTTTTCCTTTTTTTTTATATGGGGGAGGTCTAGGGGATGTACACCCCTTATGCCCCCATTGAATCTGCCACTGATGTATATACAGCCAAACCTGTATTTAAAGGGCACTCAATGGAACCTGAAAATGTGCCCTCTATACATGTATATACGTTAGACCTACATGTATATGCACTATTCATTAATAGACAGTGATTTGCTATATAGAGGTCCTCTTCAGGTTTGACTGTACACGTGTATAGAACTGTATGTTGTCAACCAGGAGATACCATTACCGGTATATGCAATTAGAATATCATGAAATATGAAGTAAAAGAAATATTTTACAAACAAACACATTTAATTATATTGAAATGTTGATTCATAATGGGTCACTCAGGTTGACAAAATAAAATATGTTACTGCTGACAAACATTCATATACACAGTCCTCGAAACGAAAATTTGAATTTACTGGTCCGAATCAAATTCTTGAATTTATTATTACAATGTATATTAAGTTCTAAATAAAAACTTTAAATAATTTCTGATCTGAACAGTTTGACTGGTCTTGGGCGGCAAAAGTTGGGCCGGAGGACCAGTGCTCATTGTGAGGACTGTATATTAAAAAAAACATTAGAGAATGAAAAATACAATGTTTGTAACAGTTTTGAGGACTGGGGTGAGAGTATGGTATTTTATTTTTAGCAGTTGGTACAATGCAGGGGCGGATCCAGGGGGCGCGCACCCCCCTAAAATTGGAAAAAATATGATTTTTTGGTGTAAAATCGTGATTTTTCACACGAAATACCCCAAAAATTTTCACACCTTCCTCCGCTCGGTGCAATTTTTTTTAGTACCCCCCTAACTTGAAATCCTGGATCCACCCCTGCAATGTATGCATATTGAAACTTTTGTTTCCTCTGACTGATCCACATTATTTTGTTAACTAAAGAATAGAAATACTAGTAATAACTAGACCGTCTTATGTTATTACAATGTTGTACCATTAATCATGTGTATCAGGGCTATTATAATAATATCTGTCCATTCAATACATTACATAACAGTTAGATGTAATTATAATGGTTTATATCTACACTGGAAATTTGTGGTTTTTTTGGTTTATTTAATAATCAAATTAAAATGTATCTACCCAACTCACACTGTGTCCTGCTGAATTTAGAATCAATCAGAAAATAGTTCGTAGATCTCCATACTTGGATTGTGTATTATAAATGTTTATGCTTTACAACACATTCTAACAAATTAGATATAACTGAAATATTGTTGAAAGTGGCATCAAACACCATAAACCAAACCAAACCATCTAACAAATTAGAATTAGTTAACAGCATAGTTCTGCAGCTAATGTACATACATGTATGCAGTGTTTGTCACAACTATATTATCTGCTACTTGATTTCTGTATATTTGTTTCATGCTAATTGATTTCTGTACTTGTACAACTTTTATATGATAAACTTTATCAGTTACATGTACTCACGGCAGGTCAATTGTATTATATCAGAGACAGACTCTACAATCTCCTCCATCAAGAAATGTGTGATAAAGTTTGTCGGTGACCTTCGGCAGGTTTTCTCCGAGCACTCCAGTTTCCTCCACCAATAAAACTGAACGCCACGATATAACTGAAATATTGTTGAAAGTAGCATTAACACTATAACCCCCTAACCCTCCACCAAGAAATTTTAGCATTAAATATGACCAATAATATTATACTGAAATATTGTTGAAAGTAGCATTAAGCACCCATACAAAGCCCTAACCTTAATGTATACATCAATTATGATCATTTCACATGAAATTTATTAGATTGTACCCAATGTTCCATTTCATTAATTGTGCCAAAAATAAAATACAAAATTCCTGTCTCAAAAATGTATAATTAGAGGTGATAATTGCTCCAGAATGTGTCTTGTTAGACTAAATAAACAGTTTCTTGGTTTCGTATGTTATTATATACAACAAACACCTGTTATTCTTTCTGGCCCACCTGAAGCCATCAAAGGGTCAGTCATATACTGTACATGTATATCTATTTATATTGTGATAATTATGGGAATGATGGAAAAAAAACTTTGTCCATGATACTTTTAGGTACTTACAATGTACATCTAGGATGAACAAGAGTATGTAGTGTAGATCGTTTGTTCATAGAAAATCAGGAAAGACAGGAATTGTGGACCGATCATTTGATTTTAAGGTGGGGACTATCTTAATCCCGCAGAGACAAACATTTTTTTTCGTGCTGAACAAAAATCATATTATTTCTTATTTTTACATGAAATATTGGTAATTTTGTCCACAAATTTCAAAAATATTTCTCGATTTAAACTACATGGCCAGATTATTTATTTTTTGCATCTTTCAGGTCAATTAATTTTTTTTTGTGTGTGACAGAATTAAAAGTTAAATGGCCATTCCCCTGATTAAAACCATATTAGAAGGAGAAAAGGACTTTCATCCATTATATCTTTGAGGACTTCTGTTGTACAATACAATATAAAATATACTGGATACCATATACAACACAGAGGGTTAGGGTTATTGTGTTTAACACCACTTTCAACAATATTTCAGTTATATCAGGGTGGTCAGTTTTATTGGTGGAGAAAACCACCACACTGTCGCAAGTCACTGACAAACTTTTATCACATAATGTTGTATCGAGTATACTTCGCCATGAGCGGGATTCAAACTCTCAACATTAGGAGTGATGGGCACTGATTGTATATGTAGTTAATCTAACTACGGTGTCTACCATACGATCACGACAGCCCCACTAGAAAACAAAAAGCAAATTGAAGACATTCTGAAAAATATTTTATGAATGAGTTTGAGCTGTTTACCTGGTTGCTAAAGAATGCTAATAGTAATGTATAATGAATATCTTACAACGACAAAATAACTTTTGAAATTTGAAATGAATTTGTGACATAGTTTTTGTTCCGTTGGTTCAAAACAAGATCAGCAAACAATGAAACTACCGGTAAGAAAGTTTGAAATTTTGTTATTTGATTGTGTGATATTTGTTTTATATAATTACCTGTATCGAAATCTGAGAAGGAAGGAATTTGAGACCTGCAATAAAATAATTGGGGGAAAAAAGTCGTAAACAGTTAAATGAAGTCTGAAAAGTTGAGAAATTGTTTATTATATGTACAAAAATGTACACTATCATGTTTCCAATGGCGTCTGTTGTAGTAATGATATGGCAATTGGATTTACATCAACCAATATATATACATTCAATGCCTATTACCACTAAAATGTAAGTTTTGTTTTATATAATTACCTGTATCGAAATCTGAGAAGGAAGGAATTTGAGACCTGCAATAAAATAATTGGGGAAAAAAAGTCGTGAACAGTTAAATGAAGTCTGAAAAGTTGAGAAATTGTTTATTATATGTACAAAAATGTACACTATCATGTTTCCAATGGTGTCTGTTGTAGTAATGATATGGCAATTGGATTTACATCAACCAATATATATACATTCAATGCCTATTACCACTAAAATGTAAGTTTGATTCAGCATATGGGTGTTGTACTCAAAACAATATTATATGATAACGTATGCCAGTTACTTGCAGCAAGTGAATGGTTTTCTCCATGTTATACTCTCGTTTCCACCACCAATATGATTGACTCGCTGCCACGATACAACTGAAATATTGTTGAAAGTGGCACTAAATACGCATCAATCTAACTCTCACCCAATAATAATGGTTCCACATGTTCTTAATTTTGATGAGTTAAGCTCAGTATTAGATTGTAATTGGGACAGAATACTGTGAACACATACATATCTTCCATGGAAGACCACATAAAAAAGCTGTAAGAATTTAACATTTCATTCCTGGCAGTGCCATATTCAATTTGGTAGTTTAAAGGGAAGATTCTATTGCAATTGGTTGGCCATGTAGGTACTGCAAATAAAACCATTTTGATAATGTTTTTTATGAAGGGAAAGTTGAAAGAGTGATGATTAACAATTCCACCAATATCATGTTCAACAAAACGAGTAATCAGCTCTCGCTTCAACTCATTGAACATAAAACAAAGAACCACTAATTATGACATTATAAATTCAGGTCCTGGCTTAGGATGTTGCAGTGTTAAACCTTAATGGGATCCCAACCCTTCTTTATGTCATTATGATGTCATAATTTGTATACATAGTACAACAAAAGCTTTGATTGTTGATTGTTATCTTGCAGTCATTGAGAGATGTTGTACAAAGTTGTGCCAGAGGATTGATTAAAAACACTAAATAATTATAGTCAAACCCACCCATGCGGTCACCTCTATTCAGCAGCCACCTGTATTAAAAGGTCACTTTGTATTGTCCGTCATAGAACATCTCATGAATTGAGCCTCTGTTAAGAGGTCACCTGTCTTAAAAGACCACTTTCTCTTTATTCCAAAGGTGACCTCTTAATACAGGTTTGACTGTATATGCATATTAAATATGTAGATTTATTAAGTCCTTATCTTAAAACAGCAGATACCAGTTATAACATATTTATCTAGATTGATGTGGTGGTCATGTTATATATAGATATTTTATTTCTTTTTCCATTAAACTAAACACAGATTATGACCTGTTCTTCATCAGTTTTACTTTGGTATTGGTTTACTTAATGCCAACTAAAAAAAATCTTATCTTTTCTTTTTTTTTTAAGGTATTTTCAACATTAGAAAATGTCAGCCAAACAAAGCAGCTGGTGCTGCTGTTTTAGTGGACGTCCCCCAGAAATTACTCGACTGGAAGTTACGGCCCAACCAATCCAAATTGACATTCCACTACCAGATGATGAAAATGAAATTAATGCAATGTTTTCAGAGATTGTGGTAAAATTATAAGACAAATTCATTGATTGCATAACATCTGTTTAAGATGTCAGATGATGAACATCGTTACATGTCAGGTTGAACTTTTATCTGTTTTTTGTTTGTTTTTTGTTAAAGATTTATCTAGATATTGAAATAATATCATTCTTAACATTAAACTTTGTCTGAAGTAAAATTATTATCATAAGGAAAGTGTTTTTATATGATGCAATTTTAGATATTTTGTATTTATTGCACATAAAATCACTTTAATGTGTCTGAAATTTGACACAAAGGAAGTGGTATCAAGTCTATATCCTTGATTTATGAAAGGTTGCCTGGGAAAAAAAACATTTTCATGATAACATGTTTATTATAGCCACGACTTACACATTTTGAATACTTAATAACATATGTTTATAAATATATATTTGTTAATTGATTCCCAGTACTATTTTCTTTATTATTAACTTCAAATATTATTTTAAGGTATAAAATTTGCTTGGTGACATATTGTTTCCTTTTTATGGATAAATATTTGACAATTTTGACAAGAAACTGTCTCTCTGTCTGACTTTTGACAAACAATACTCCATTATCTCATAGTTAACATACAAAAGTGGAATCCTGGTTTGTTTATGTGAAAGGAATCATTAGGTTTCAGAGGATCACATTTACTACCAAGTGTCCATAATACTACCATAGGTGGAAGTATGGGAGGATGTCCTTATGTGGGAAATTTTTAGCTCACCATGCCAAAGGCAATGTGAGCTTTTGCCATCACTTGGCGTCCGTCATCTGTCGTCCGTTAACTTTTCACATTTTAATCTTCTCCTCTGAAACCCCTCAGCCAGAGGAAGTGAAACTTGGTAGGAAGCATCTATGGAAGGTCCTCTCTAAAGATTGCTCATTTTGCCCGATCCATTAACAAACATGGCCACCATAGGCAATTCTTGTTTCTGATTGGTCGATTTAAAAAAATCTTCTCCTCTGAAATCGCTTGGCTAAATGAACCGAAACTTGGTAGGTAGCATCTATGGAAGGTCCTCTATAAAGATTGCCCATTTCATCCTGATCCGTTAACAAACATGGCCACCACAGGCAATTCTTGTTTCTGATTGGTTAATTTCTAACAAAAATCTTCTCCTCTGAAACCATTTGGCCAAATGAACCGAAACCTGGTAGGAAGCATCTATGGCATGCCCTCTATAAAGATTGCTCATTTCGTCCCGATCCGTTAACAAACATGGCCGCCACAGACACTTCTTGTTTCTGATTGGTTGATTTCTAAAGAATCTTCTCCTCTGTAACCATTTGGCCAAATGAATCGAAATTTGGTAGGAAGCATCCTTGGAAAGTCCTCAATAAAGATTGCTCATTTATTTCCGATCTGTTAACAAACATGGCCACCACAGGCAATTCTTGTTTCTGATTGGTTGATTTCTAAAAAAAATCGTCTCCTCTGAAACCGCTTGACCAAATGAATCCAAACTTGGTAGGAAGCATCTATGGAAGGTCCTCTATAAAGATTGCTGATTTAGTTCCGATCCATTAACAAACATGGCTGCCACAGGCAATTCTTGTTTCTGATTGGTTGATTTCTAAAAAAATCTTCTTCTCTGAAACCGCTTGGCCAAATGAATCAAAACTTGGTAGGAAGCATCATTGGAAGGTCATCTATAAAGATTGTGCATTTAGTTCCCATCCGTTAATAAACATGGCTGCCACAGGCCATTCTTGTTTCTGATTAGTCGATTTCTAAAAATCTTCTTCTCTGTAACTGCTTAGCCAAATGAACCGAAACTTGGTGAAAGGTTCTGTATTAAGTTTCCTCAAAGCAGAATGAAAGATGAGTGACACAGGCTCAGCCCACTGAGCCTCTAGTTTATATTTACTTATTAAAAGCTGAATTTTGACAAAAGTTTTGATCTCCTCTCCCCCCCCCCCCTTTTAGAGCCAAAAAAGGCAGCCTCTAACTTTTCTCCAATTTTAGCTCACCACTGAGTGTCCGTCGTCTGTCGTCCGTCCGTCCGTTAACTTTTCACATTTTAATCAACTCCTCTGAAGCTACTGGGCCAATTTGAACCAAACTTTGGTGGAATGGTCCTTGGATGGCCCCCTTCCAAAATTGTGTCCGGTGATCCCGACTTCCAACCAAGATGGTTGCCAAGCTAAAAATAGAAAAAAGGAGGGATGAAATTTTAATTGTTCATTGCTGCTTTAGTATAAGTCAAAATGAGCTCAAACTTTAACTGCAGCTACATGGCAAGGAGTAGTTTAACATATATTCCGGGTTTTTCTGTGAAATTTTTCTTTCAGCCGATTTATACTGATTATGCAAATTAGGCATATTTTGATAAAAGATCACATTTAAATCTACTCCTCTGAAACCGCTGAACCAAATTAAACCAAACCTGGCAGGGATAGTCCTTGGGTAGTCCCATTTCAAAATTGTGTCCGACAGCTCCACCCTCCATTCAAGATGGCTACTGTTACTAAAAATAGAAATTTCTTCTATTGTCCATTGCTGCTTTAGTATAAACCAAAATGAGCTCAAATTTTAACTGCAGCTACATGACAATGATTAGTTTAGCATATATATATTCCGGGGTTTTCTGTGAAATTTTTCTTTCAGCCGATTTATACCGATTATGCAAATTAGGCATATTTTGATAAAAGATCACATTTAAATCTTTTCCTCTGAAACCGCAGAACCAAATTAAACCAAACCTGGCAGGGATAGTCCTTGGGTAGTCCCATTTCAAAATTGTGTCCGACAGCTCCACCCTTCATTCAAGATGGCTGCTGTTACTAAAAATAGAAATTTCTTCAATTGTCCATTGCTGCTTTATTATCAATCAAAATGAGCTCAAATTTTAATTGCAGCTACATGACAATGAGTAGATTAACATATATTCTGGGTTTTTCTGTGAATTTTTTCTTTCAACCGATTTATACTGATTATACAAATTAGACATATTTTGATAAAAGATTACATTTAAATCTTTTCCTCTGAAACCGTTGAACCAAATTAAACCAAACCTGGCAGGGATAGTCCTTGGGTAGTCCCATTTCATAATTGTGTCCGACAGCTCCACCCTCCATTCAAGATGGCTGCTGTTACTAAAAATAGAAATTTCTTTAGTTGTCAAATGCCGCTCTATTACAAATCAAAATGAACTCAAATTTTAACTGCAGCTATATGGCAATGAGTAGTTTAACATATATTCTGGGTTTTTCTGTGAGATTTTTTCAGCCAGTTTATTCCGTTTAGGAATATTATGAGATAAAAATCACATCAAAATCTTTTGCTCAGAAATTTGAGTTGAAATGATCTTTGGGTGGCCCACTTTCAAAATTATGTGTAACACCCCCATTTTCTATCAACTTTAGATGTCAAATTGAAAACCAGGTGAGCGATTACAGGCTCCTGGGAGCCTCTAGTTGGGAAGTCTCGTTCTAACACTGTACTATCAGACCAAGATCATGGATTGATGGAAAGGTACCTACCATCTGTCGATAATTTAACTAAATTAGAATATAAGTAGATTTTTGAAATTTTATGAAATAAAATTTCCAACCCTGTTTTCTTGAAAAAGTACTTCTTCTTCCTCTGCCACTTAAGACGACCATAATACTTCCCTTTATTGAACAAGATTTAAGTATTCTACTTGTGTATAATTGGTGTAAGGAAGACTTCAGTTACAACTTTATGCAAATGATTTTTAGCAACTTGAGAACATATTCATTGAAAATGATGAATATAGGTAAAATATCTATTGTCATTTCATTTGACATAAAGAAATAAAACATCTTATAACATTTTGTAAAAATCCATCAGATTCATGTTTTTCTATTATTTTTCTATGTATGAAGTATTTCTCAATCGCTTTTTAAAACGTAAATATTTTTGATATGGTCCACCTTTTTTCTGTGTTATAAAAGAGATTCACAGTATGATATGTGTTATTGATGAGTTCGAGATGGACACTGTTATATACCAGTGGGTTTTTTTTAATGTTAAATGTGAAGATGTGGACCACCTTTGTGACCTATGATATATGTTGTATTTGTGGTAAATTAATGTGTTTGACACATTGACTACCTACTATACATGATGACATAGACATTATCTAGTTAAATCTTCATTTAAAGTCGTAATAATCCATGTATGACCACAGGCCGATTTTTTATCAAACAATTATTCTATATAGCTGTTGAGCAATTTAAATAAAATGTTATAAGGCCAAATTTTCTAAAGACTTTTGTTTATATTTTATACATTTGACATCTGATAAATAAACTTATTTTTGTTTTTACTTGTTATTAAGTGTACAGATGGGGGACATCACTGCTAGGCTTTCTCTTAATAGAATCAATTTGTATAGAAACATGATGCACCCAATGAAATATGCAATGAAGATTTAAATTTACTTTTACCTTGCAGCTATTTATAATATTTTTAACACTATAGACAGTATTTGTGCATTCTTTGTTTCAAATCAATAGTTTTACACAGTAGATGATGAAGGGAATTTAGGGGGGTTTACCCGTTAGGGTATTGGTGTTTAACACGAAAAAGATTGCATTCATTTGAATATTTTATTCAACAAGTGGAAAATTTTTGTTTTTTGTCAACTGATTATTAGTTCATAATAAAATGGACAATTCTCCTGGTATTAAAAGTTCAATTTTTTTTTTTTTTTTTTAAACTTATGTTTGTAAGGGTATAGGTCTATCCAGTGTCAAGGACAAAAAAGTTATGAGATGATGAAGTGAATAAGGAACAGTTTTAAGTACCATATTCCTGACAAGCCAAAAATACAGAAATTAAAAGATTAAATGAGGTTACAATTTAAGGACTCTGAATCTGTCATTTTGTAAAGGAAATTGAATCTCTGTTGATGTAATTAAGAATTGAATGCATTCTTTTGAAGTTTCATTGGGGTATGAAAGCATTTATCGAACTACATTTTCAACATGAAGTGCTACCATAATTATATTTAAATCGCACCAAAATTTAATATAGTTGAATTTTTCGTTGTGAATTTTATTTGTGTTAGATTATTTGCTGTTGGAAATGACTACGCCATTGATTGTTTACATCTGACGTCGTCATGGAGGCACGTGCAACTTCGGATTTGAGTTTCATTGGGATGTGAAACATCTCTTTTATAATCATGTGACCACTTCATAACCAATCATATTGTAACGTTTCAATGAAAAACGGAAGTAATGTAATTATTTTGTTTTAACAGTGCATGTTCATATTTTTTTTTAAAGTACCTTAAATCTGATTATTGGAATACTTGGTTTGTTATTTTGTAAAGACCATGACCTGTCTATGTATTAGGTTCTGTATTTTATAAAATCTCTTTGCATTAAACTCTCCTGAACCAGAGGCTCATGGTACCTTTTCTAATTGAAAAGTGTCCAGCATCTGTCCACACCTATGTCATAAACTTTTCACATTTTTTACTCTTCTTCAGAACATGTGTATGCCCAATCATCAAACTTATAGTAATAAGTATTTTAATAGGACCCTGAATTTGTTTATTAGTGTTCTTTCTCATAGTATGTTCTTTGAGAATTCTGAATCTATGTAATAGTATACATGTACTCTAGTAATTTATATATTTTTCCTTTGATGATCTCACAGAGGGATATTTTCAGTATCAAAGGTGACTGACACTGAAAATTATTGGTCAGTATGACATCAAACACATTATGATGTTATTGATAAAAATAATAATGTCCGTTTTGAAGTCTTGATATTCAATATTAGAAGTATAACTGCCATTATTCCATATTTATGGAAATGGCCTTATAAGAGGGTGGCTTCTCCTGAGGTGGGGGAGGGAGGACAAGTTAGTAGTACAGTTGAACTTGTGCAATCCGACACCTGAGTTTTCCAACATTCTGTGACATCCGACAAAAATTTATTGGCCCAAAGTATTTCTGTTAACTAAAATGAAACCTGAGTATTCCGACATCCTGTTCAATCCGACACATTTCCCTGGTCCCTTAGTGTGTCTGATTAGACAGGTTCTGACATCCTGTACAATGTGACACATTTCCCTGGTCCCTTGGTGTGTCGGATTAGACAGGTTCTGACATCCTGTACAATCTGACACATTTCCCTGGTCCCTTGGTGTGTCGGATTAGACAGGTTCTGACATCCTGTACAATGTGACACATTTCCCTGGTCCCTTGGTGTGTCGGATTAGACAGATTCTGGCATCCTGTACAATGTGACACATTTCCCTGGTCCCTTGGTGTGTTGGATTAGACAGGTTCTGACATCCTGTACAATGTGACACATTTCCCTGGTCCCTTGGTGTGTCGGATTAGACAGGTTCTGACATCCTGTACAATGTGACACATTTCTCTGGTCCCTTGGTGTGTCGGATTAGACAGGTTCTGACATCCTGTACAATCTGACACATTTCCCTGGTCCTTTGGTGTGTCGGATTAGACAGGTTCTGACATCCTGTGCAATGTGACACATTTCCCTGGTCCCTTGGTGTGTCGGATTGGACAGGATCTGACATCCTGTACAATCCGACACATTTCCCTGCCACCTTGGTGTGTCGGATTAGACAGGTTCTGACATTCTGTACAATGTGACACATTTCCCTGGTCCCTTGGTGTGTCGGATTAGACAGGTTCTGACATCCTGTACAATGTGACACATTTCCCTGGTCCCTTGGTGTGTCGAATTAGACAGGTTCTGACATCCTGTACAATGTGACACATTTCCCTGGTTCCTTGGTGTGTCGGATTGGACAGGTTCTGACATCCTGTACAATGTGACACATTTCCCTGGTCCCTTGGTGTGTCGAATTAGACAGGTTCTGACATCCTGTGCAATCTGACACATTTCCCTGGTCGCTTGGTGTGTCGGATTAGACAGGTTCTGACATCCTGTGCAATCTGACACATTTCCCTGGTCCCTTGGTGTGTCAGATTAGACAGGTTCTGACATCCTGTGCAATCTGACACATTTCCCTGGTCCCTTGGTGTGTCGGATTAGACAGGTTCTGACATCCTGTACAATGTGACACATTTCTCTGGTCCCTTGTTGTGTCGGATTGGACAGGTTCTGACATCCTGTACAATGTGACACATTTCCATGGTCCTTTGGTGTGTCAGATTAGACAGGTTCTGACATCCTGTGCAATGTGACACATTTCCCTGGTCCCTTGGTGTGTCGGATTGGACAGGATCTGACATCCTGTACAATCCGACACATTTCCCTGGCCCCTTGGTGTGTCGGATTAGACAGGTTCTGACATTCTGTACAATATGACACATTTCCCTGGTCCCTTGGTGTGTCGGATTAGACAGGTTCCTACATCCTGTACAATGTGACACATTTCCCTGGTCCCTTGGTGTGTCGAATTAGACAGGTTCTGACATCCTGTGCAATGTGACACATTTCCCTGGTTCCTTGGTGTGTCGGATTGGACAGGTTCTGACATCCTGTACAATGTGACACATTTCCCTGGTCCCTTGGTGTGTCGGATTAGACAGGTTCTGACATCCTGTGCAATGTGACACATTTCCCTGGTCCCTTGGTGTGTCGGATTAGACAGGTTCTGACATCCTGTACAATGTGACACATTTCTCTGGTCCCTTGGTGTGTCGGATTAGACAGGTTCTGACATCCTGTGCAATCTGACACATTTCCCTGGTCCTTTGGTGTGTCGGATTAGACAGGTTCTGACATCCTGTACAATCCGACACATTTCCCTGGCCCCTTGGTGTGTCGGATTAGACAGGTTCTGACATTCTGTACAATGTGACACATTTCCCTGGTCCCTTGGTGTGTCGGATTAGACAGGTTCCTACATCCTGTACAATGTGACACATTTCCCTGGTCCCTTGGTGTGTCGAATTAGACAGGTTCTGACATCCTGTACAATGTGACACATTTCCCTGGTTCCTTGGTGTGTCGGATTGGACAGGTTCTGACATCCTGTACAATGTGACACATTTCCCTGGTCCCTTGGTGTGTCGGATTAGACAGGTTCTGACATCCTGTACAATGTGACACATTTCCCTGGTCCCTTGGTGTGTCGGATTGGACAGGTTCTGACATCCTGTACAATCTGACAAATTTCCCTGGTCCCTTGGTGTGTCGAATTAGACAGGTTCCACTGTATTTCACTATCTCAGTGCATCTGAAATCTGGGTTGATATGAGGGAAGGCCTTGATGGGAGGGGCCATATAAGAGGGAGGGGAGCTACTGTATTTTAGAATTTAAATGCTATCTGGTGATTTCCTGCTATCTATGTCCATTTTTGATGAATGTATTATATCTCCAGAAGCTCCCCATATTGATAATAATACCAGTAATTCATAATACTTGATGCTAGCTTTTCATTTTAATGTTTTAGTTTTTGTGTACATTATAGGCAGAACTGGATGTTGATCAAGCTCACAGGGATGCTTTATTCAATTTACCTCCAGACAAGAAATGGCAACTGTATTGTAGCAAGATTCAGGTGAGTTAATATAAAAGTTTTTAAGAAGCTAGTAACTACTTCTGCATAAAGATATTGTTAGGTATCACACATTAATCTTTTTTAATAAAGAATAATTCTGACCAGCATGAGTTTATTTTCATCGGTAATTTGGACATTTTTCCATTGATCTCAAGGAGTCGGTGTGACTTCAAAGATATTATAACCTTACCTATAAAAGCAGTAGCACTAGTTTTGAAGGACTCAACATACATTATCACCAGTTTCAAAGCTTGTCCTATGGTACTCGCTGCAATACTATCTATAATTTCTGTCCTGACCTTCATAACTGCCATTATTCTCTATGTCCAGTAACTTATATTTAACAATATCAACTGTCAACTCTTATCACATTTAGATTATCAAACCATAAATCTCATGATATGGAAGAGACTGATTTCAGAATGTATATCAATGGATAAATTTCCATTTATAAATTTGTCAGTTTTTGTGTACATCAGTGAAAGAAGCTCTAGCAGTAGTGATATGACATTTAGATAAATGGACTGAGGTAGTTAATAATGCAGGGATGCAATGAACAATTTTTCGAAATTTGCAGTTCTTAAATAATGTAATTCAGTCTCCCAAACAAAGTTTGGGATACTTATTGTTTTTGCTCCGTTTCTTATTATTATTATTATTATTCTTCTCTTTCTTTTTCTCTTTCTCCTTTCTTTCCGCGGACCATGAACTTGTCCACGGCAGATCTCAGGAACTACTAGACAGAATTTCATGAAACTTTGTGGAGTTATAGATATATATTTCTAGTTGGTCCTAAAGTTTTCAGCTTTGTGGTAAAGGGGGTCAAAGTCATATTTTGAGGGGTTCAAAGGGGGTGGGGGTTACTATAGAATCCTATGGGAAAGTTGAAATTTCGTACATTAATGTTGATAACTTCTAAATGAATAATGATAGAGACATAAAATTTGACATAGTGATAGGTCACCATTAGAGAAGCAATTCTGCGTTTTCAAAATTTTCGAGATGTCTGCCATTTTCAAAATGGCTGCCAAAACACGGTATAAAAAATGGGCGATAAAAATTCAACATTGGCCGATATCATCAAAATTTGATATGTGGGTAGATAATGATGTCCCGAATTGATTCCCAACATTGAAAAATTTCTACCGGTCGCCATTTTCAAAATGGCCACCACAATACCGCAAAAATTCAACATTGTCCGATATTATCAAAATTTGATATGTGGGTAGATAATGATGTCCTGAATTGATTGCCGATATTGAAAAATTTCTACCGGTCGCCATTTTCAAAATGGCTGCCACAATACCGTGAATATTCAACATTGTCCGATATCATCAAAATTTGATATGTAGGTAGATAATGATGTCCCAAATTGATTCCCAACATTGAAAATTTTCTACCGGTCGCCATTTTTAAAATGGCCACCACAATACCACACAAATTCAACATTGTCCGATTTCAACACCATTTCATATGTGGGTAGATTATGATGTCCCGAAATGATTCCCGACATCGAAAAATTTCTACCGGTCGTCATTTTAAAAATGGCCGCCACAATACCGCACAAATTCAACATTGTCCGATTTCAACGACATTTCATACGTGGGTAGATTATGATGTCCCGAAATGATTCCTGACATAGACAAATTTCTACCGGTCGCCATTTTCAAAATGGCCGCCACAATACCGCACAAATTCAACATTGTTCGATTTCAACGTCCTGAATTGATTCCTGACATTGACATTTTCAAAATGACCGCAAAAATTCAACATTGTTCGATTTCAAAGGTAGCTTTTAATTTATTTTTTAAACCGGTTGTCTGTGGCTGATTTGGGAGACTTCATAATCGTTAGATTATAATCATATCTTGTTATTATTAACATTAATGGCAGTAAAGATCCCTTTCCTCATGCATTGGTGATCTTAGCCGGCTATCCTGTTTAGGCTGTTTGGTTTTCTTGGCTTTGACCATTGCTGATGATGCTTTTCTTGACTTTGACCATTGCTGATGATGGTTATTTTGGATATCCTGTGTAGGCTGTTTGGTTTTCTTGGCTTTGACCATTGCTGATGATGGTTATTTTGGCTATCCTGTTTAGGCTGTTTGGTTTTCTTGGCTTTGACCATTGCTGATGATGGTTATTCCAGAAACGTGTTGTGTACACTAAATTAGATATCTACATTTTTATATTGATATGCGGTACCATTTAATCACTTCTTATAAACACTTGTTGTACTTTTAATTACTACTTTGATACATTCATTTTGTATGACATTGAATAATTAATAGTGGTTTTATTTTTAGATCCCCCCCCCCCTCCCAAATTAAAAGCACATTAATTTGTTACACTTAATTTTTTTATTGACTGAAAACAAGAAAATGTTTATATTTTACAGGACAGAGAATTGCCAGACACCTATATAGATAAAATCAACAATCTTTCAGATGTATGTATAAATATTTGTATATAAAGTCAAACCTGAGTTAGTGACTGCCTGTATTAAGCAATAACTTGCAGTATATGACCATAATTTTAATTCCTCTTCACAGTGCATTTCATATCAATTTAACTTGCATTTAGAGACCACATTTCTTATGTGATTCAGTTTCAACGTTTCTTGGATGGTGGCACAAGACAGGTTTGACTATTTCAGGTCTGTCGTACAATGATATTAATTCAAAGGTTTTGTAATCAGAGGGATTAGCTTTCTGGGCCTCTTAGAGATACTTGTATCCAATTTTCCAATGACTTCATTTGTTGTCTGCAGTCTTTTGTGGTTTTACAATGGGATTAACCTATATAGCAATAACAAGAGGTTACATTGGGATGATGGTTTGACTTTTGGATTATCAAATAGTTCAAAAATCAAACATACTTATTTTTGTTTCTCTGACCATTGAATAATTACAAATATAACAATGTGTATTGTAATTTGTATTTTTGTTTCTGAGGTACATATGACATACAGTAAGTTCTCATTCACACCATTATGTATGCTAAACCATTCATCAAGTAATACATTGATGGCAGTTTAACTTTCTAATCTTTCTAAACCAATGTGTCCTGTTCCCATTTCTTACCACTGTGTTTTAAGACAATTTTGACTATCCTTAGGTTTTCTTGCTTACAAAGATTTTAAAAAATTATTTGGCTTTCTAATCTCTTGACTTTGAACATACCTGATAAAAGTTATTTCCGGAAATTAGATTTCAACATTTTTATTCAGTAAGAAATTCCTGTTTAAGAAATCATTGTTCAGAAATTATTTTCATCACCCATCACTAATAGCAAATTAAAGTCCATATTATCTGTAGACAAAATTATATCGGTAATGAAAAAAAATATTAGAAGGGAGATTTTATTGAAAGTAAAGAATGTATTTATATTCTGTTAGAAGTATCAAAGTGAAATTAGACGTAATGGTTGACAATGTAACCAACGACGACGACACTAACCACTGTTCTGATAAATTGAAACTACAGAAATGCTGAAAAACTATTTGATGGTGGACACATAGCTAATTTCAAAATTTTTGCTTATATTTGAAATACACTGAATAAATGAAAAAGTTAGCATATTTTTTTTTTCTTTTTCTTTTGATGTAGACAAGAGTGAGTTTTGATAATTTCCAAGAAGATCAGGGATTAAAAATTGCAGAAAGTCTGAAAACAGCTCTGAGAACACAACCAATGAGGTAAGTAATAATGTAACCATTTAAATTTTGATTGGCTTGATGCCAGAAGAATAGCACATCCTATAGCATGAAATATTACATTATTGTGGAAGTTAAAATGAGAAATCTTTTCATGCATGCAGACGGATCAAGGTTTAACATCCAACTATACAGATGTAGCTGTTTGTCTACTCTTATATACAACTACATATGCAATCAGTGCCTATCACCACTGACGTTGTGAGTTTGAATCCTGTTCAGGCGAGGTGTTCTCGATACAACATTATGTAATAAAGTTTGTCAGTGACTTACAGCAGGTCGGTGGTTTTCTCTGGGTACTCTGGTTTCCTCCACCAATAAAACTGTAACAGTAAAAGGGATTGGATAGAGAATATCATGAGATTAGAGATGAAACTTGATGTTCCCTTAAGTTATATCCTGACCATCTTGTCTTTTTTGGGGTTTCCTGCTTTTAGCAGATAATACATGATCTGTCACTGGTACTGAAATCTTCATGTTTTTTTCTCTGAAGTCCAATTTATGCGTGATGTTATTGCTTGAATACTGGTTAATATATGGTCACTTTCAACAATATTTCAGTTATGTCGTGGCCGTCAGTTTCATTGGTGGAGGAAACCAGAGTACCCGGAGAAAACTACCGACCTGACGCAAGTCACTGACAATCTTTATCACATAATGTTGTATCGAGTACACCTCACCATAAACAGGATTCGAACTCACAACGTTAGTGGTGATAGGCACTGATTGCATAGGTAGTTGTAAAGCCAACTACCATACGATCATGACCACGACGGCCCCTGAAATATATTGAATGAGTTCCTTAGTACTATTGATGTTTTACAACAAATATCTCCATTCAATAAATCTTAATATTATTTTTTTTTTTTTTATTTCTTTTACCCACTAGTGACATCACAAATCTGCATATTTTAAAATAAAAAATCATTCATAGCGGTAATGCTTGTTTACATTAAGATGGAAAAATTATTCTGGTATAAAACTAATTGAAACATTTCACCATTTATTTATTTATTTATTTATATTCACAGTTTTGTAACCAGATTTTTAGACCAGGAGGGTTTAGAATGTTTGCTAAATTTTCTGAAGAGAATGGATTACACTACAATGGAGAGCAGCATCCACACATCTATAATAGGATGTATCAAAGCTTTGATGAATAATTCTGTAAGTATAAATCAACATTGGTGGTGTTATGGTAAGTTTGCTTGCTTCACCTGTAGTAGATCTTGGGTTCGATCCCTGGTCAGGCCAAATCAAAGTCTATAAAATTACAAATTTGCTGTTTCTCCACTAAGTATCATCATCAGCATTAAGGGAGTAAGAGGTAGCACTATAAAAATCCAACTAAGTGTGTTGGTCTAATACAAAGAGGACATAAATACATAGGCAATATATGTACACTGTCAGAAAATATAATATCTATTTGTACATACTTTAGAAACAGGAAGAATAGCAAGCCTTTGGTGATCTTTTGTGCCCTGTTTCACAGTGAGTGCAAATGAATTTGATGTTATCCGACAATATAGGTATATTATGTTTATCCTGCAATGTCAAAAAGCACAAAACAACTGCCAAATTGTCTAAAAAGAGCAGAAACCAGCATTGTTCTAAGTTTTTTATGGTGTCCTCTATGACATCCACACTTATTCTGTTACTGTTTCTTACCGTTGCTCAACATGAATCAGGTACCAGAAAAACAATATCTTGGTCAGTGACTGTATATAACAATACTTTATCAAGTCAATGCAATAGATCTAGGATAAAAGGTTTTTGTTATTGAATGTTAGTTTAATAAGGAAAACATTGGATATGAAATAAAATGTTAAAGGACAGTGCTGTGACACTTGAGTACTTTAGATTTATTTTATTACTTTCATGAATTACAATTTTAACCATTTAATCTTTGTAGCAAGGAAGAGCTCATGTATTTGCATATCCAGAAAGTGTAAACATCATAGCACAGAGTTTGTCGACAGAAAATATCAGAACTAAAACTGCTGTGTTTGAAATACTTGGTGCCATGTGTCTGGTTCCTGGTGGTCATAAACAAGTTTTGGAAGCTATGTTGCACTACCAGAAATATGCTGCAGAGAGAACCAGATTCCAGGTACTACCTATAACTCAATTTGTTTTCCATTAGATTCCAATTATAGAATTAAAATACGATTTTTAAGCTATCATGCAGTAGAGTGTACAAGTTGTACTTTCTAAGTTTAAATAAATACATGTAGAAGCAATGTTGTTATTCCTGTAATATGTTTTACTATGAAACAGGTTTGAGATACTGCAATGAAAAAGTGGCCTTATAAGAGGGACAGCCTCTCTAGAGGAGGGGGATGATTTAGTAAGAGGGACATCCTCTCTGGAGGAGGGGGATGATTTAGTAGTACAAACTTATAAGAGAGATAGTCTCTCTAGAGGAGGAGGGATGATTTAGTAGTACAAACTTATAAGAGGGACAGCCTCTCTAGAGGAGGGGGATGATTTATTAGTACAAACTTATAAGAGCGACAGCCTCTCTAGAGAAGGGGGATGATTTAGTAGTACAAACTTATAAGAGGGACAGCCTCTCTAGAGGAGGGGGATGATTTAGTAGTACAAACTTATGAGGGGGATGATTTAGTAGTACAATTGTATTTTATTATTTTAAATGACAGATGTGAACAATTTTGGTTTTAGCAATATTTATTCTAGAAAAAATATAAATGATACATCAATATACAATCATTACAGAATGTGAATTCGGGAACAAGCTGAAAACTTATGTTAATCCGTCTCCAAAAACTTTCTACAAGAAAAACTCAGTAAATATTATAATGTAATCTCGGAAAAATAGTTTGTACTTTTATACACCATTACTGTGTTTCTATTTATAGAGTCTAATATTGGATCTGGAAAGAAGTACAGGAAAGTATAGAGAAGAAGTGAATCTGAAAACAGCTATAATGTCCTTTATAAATGCTGCTCTTAGATGTGGTCCTGGTCAGGTAACTTTACAATTATTTACAGTAGAGCCTGTCTAAACTGAACCTCCTTAGGACCAACCTTTGTGTTGATAATAGACAATTATTCAGTTTACACAGGTTAAATTGATAATGATTTTCTACATTGAGACTTAATGTTCAGTTTATATAGGATTTTGTTTTATTCAGGGTTCAGTTTAGACAAGTTTCACAGGTATGACAAGATGGTCAGTCATTATCATATTTCTTTCAAACATCTCAGTGGAATCACCTGTGTTTATGGAATTAAATAAGAAATTAATTTAACATTGTGGAAGCAGATCTGCATTTTTAGATCACCTTGCCAAAGGCAATGTGAGCTTTTGCCATCACTTGGCGTCCGTCATCTGTCGTCCGTTTACTTTTTGCATTTTAATCTTCTCCTCTGAAACCTCTCAGCCAAATGAACTGAAACTTGGTAGGAAGCATCTATGGAAGGTCCTCTATAAAGAATGCTCATTTCATCCCGATCTATTAACAAACATGGCTGCCACAGGCAATTCTTATTTCTGATTGGCCGATTTTTAAAAATCTTCTCCGAAGCCGCTTGGTCAAATGAACCGAAACTTGGTAGGAAGCATCTATGGAAGGTCCTCTATATCTATAAAGATTGCTCATTTCATCCCGATCCGTTACCAAACATGGCTGCCACAGACAATTTTTGTTTCTGATTGGCCGATTTTTAAAAATCTTTTCCTCCGTTACCGCTTGGCCAAATGAACCGAAACATGGTAGGAAGCATCTATGGAAGGTCCTCTATAAAGTTTGTTCATTTAATCCCGATCCGTTAACAAACATGGTCGCCACAGGCAATTCTTGTTTCTGATTGGTTCATTTCTAAAAAAAAACCTTCTCTATTGCAGTAAACTGTTAAAAGGGAGATAACTCTTGCATTAAACTGTTAAAAGAAAGATAACTTGCCATTATCTCCCTTAGAAATTAACTAATGCTGATATAGTGTAACATGTTTATGCTATACATTACATGTAGGTATTCACATTATAATATTCTTTTTAGCTCACCGTGATAAAGGCAATGTGAGCTTTTGGCATCACTTGGCGTCCGTCGTTTGTTGTCTGTCATCTGTTAACTTTTCACATTTTAATCTTCTCCTCTGAAACCCATCAGCCAAATGAACTGAAACTTAGTAGGACCGCATCTATGGAAGGTTCTCTCTAAAGAGTGCACATTTTGTCATGATCCATTACAAAACATGGTCCTCCACAGGCAATTCTTGTTTCTGATTGGCCAATTTTTAAAAATCTCCTCCTCTAAAACCGCTTGGCCAAATTATCGAAACATGGCAGGAAACATCTATGGAGTATCCTCTATGAAGATTGCTCATTTCGTCTCGATCGGTTAACAAACATTGCCACTCTAGGCAATTCTTGTTTCTGATTGGTCGATATCTAAAAAATCTTCTCCTCTGAAACTGCCTAACCAAATGAACCGAAACTTGGTAGGAAGCATCTACATGTATGGAAGGTTGTGTATTAAGTTTCCTCAAAGCAGAATGAATGGTGAGCGACACAGGCTCAGCCCACTGAGCCTCTAGTGTTATATAAGTTTTGTGAAGAAATATTTAATAAAATTGTTCTGTCTGACCAAATTTGTATGACTACCAGTAGGTTCAGTTTTCAGTAATCATATGTCTTTGGTCAATTAAATGTGCTGGACACATTTACTTGGAAGTGTGCATGTCATTTAACCTTGACCTCATGTTTTATAGTCAACCTACTTTACTGTATTTATCTTGAAATGTTGAAATATTTTTTCCAGGAAATTTTAGAATTTCGTCTACATTTGAGATATGAGTTTCTAATGCTTGGTATTCAGCCAGTTATAGAGAAACTAAAAGATCATGGAAATTCAACTCTTAATAGGTAAGTTTAAAAGTCACTTTTTATTCTTTAATTGATGTGAACAATATTTTGAATGGAAAGACTGAGGGGGAGGGGGGATATGGTGTTTAATGCCACTTTCAGCAATATTTCAATTATATCGTGGTGGTCAATTTTATTGGTGGAGGAAGCCGGAGTCCCCAGAGAAAACCACTGACCTGCCGCAAGTCACTGACAAACTTTATCACATACTGTTGTATCGAGTACACCTGCCATGAGCTCACTACTTTAATGGTGATAGGCATTGATTGCATAGGTACCGGTAGTTGGGATCACGACAGGAAAATTGAGTTCTGTTATAAATATGTAAATATGAAAATTTGTTTCCAAAAAGACGACAAAATATTTCATACCAGACAATGGCTTTTATTTTGTTTTACTTTTCAAACAGAACTGATGTATCTGAAAAATTATGGAAAATAGCATTGAAATATAAATGTAAGAAACAGACATAAGAAGTAAAAAATTTACAAGAGTAATAGGTTCTTACATACGTTCTTGGAAAAGACTGGGTGATCTTCCACGAGTGATAGAAATTTTATGTCTTTTCGCGAGTGGAGCGCAGCGAAACGAGCGAGAAGACACAACAATTTCTATCACGAGTGGAAGATCACCCGGGCTTTCCCAACAACGCATGTAAGTACCTATTTCTTCCGTAAACCAACAACTTTCACTATCGTGAACTCCTAGAGACGCCCGCCATTGATCAGTAACTAATTTGCATACATTATCAGATCAATATCATTGAGCGTTATGAAATACACATCACATAAAATTCACTTTTGTGACACCGACTAATAAACTAAGTAGCTTTCTACTGATATTTGAGCTTTTCTCACTAATATTTTATTGAAAGTACAGTATTTTACTACATGAAATATGACGTGACACATATTTGACGTCATTGAAGAATGACGTCAAAGGTACGGAAAAGGACATCTAGAAATACGAAAAAATGAAAATAAAAGACACAAATATATATTTACGGTTGGAATCTGTATTTGAAAAAAAACCAATGATTAAATCTGTAATATATCTGTTATTCAGCTATCATACAGGGTATATAATGTGACATTCCAGGCTTAGGGTATATATTTAAATGATTTTTTTTCTTGTTAGAGGCGTTCTGATTGGATGTCACAACGAGTAAAGACGAGTGCACGTGGACTCGTCTTACCTCGGTCGTCTTCACCTGAAAACGGCCATTTACGGAAGAATTTTTCTTCTCCCACTAAAAACTCTGGATGCAAGGGTTGAATATGACAGCAACATTTATTGTTTACTTTTACCCAAATATAGTTTTTGGTTAAAAATAATAATTGTACATAATTTTTTATTTTGCCCCCTTTTTAGTTCACCTGGACCAAAGGTCCAGGTGAACTATTGCCATCACTTGGCGTCCGTCGTCTGTCGTCTGTCGTCTGTAAACTTTTCACATTTCAAGCTTCTTCTCCGAAACCACTTGGCCGATTGGAACCGAACTTAGCAGGAATGTTCCTTGGATGGTCCTCTACAAAGTTACTGTTTTTCGTTCCAGTCGAATATTCAATATGGCTGCCAGGGCCAATAATATGCTCTGATTGGCTGAAATTTCAAAGATCTTCTTCTCTGAAACTAATGAACTGACTGAACCCAAACTGTAAATGAATGATCATTGGAATGTCCTTTACCAAGTTACTGTTTTTTATGCCGATCGGAAATCCAAGATGGCCGCCATCGCAGGACATAGATTAACATTGGACCCTATGGGAAAATGTTCAAATGCCTTCTTCTCAGAAACTACAAATATGATTAAAGCCAAACTGTACATGAATGTTCATTGGATGGTCCTCTACAATCTTAAGGTTTTTTGTTCCGATATGAAATTCAAAATGGCGGCTGCGGCAGGACTTAGTTTAACATTGGACCCTATGGGAAAAATGTTTCAAAATGCTTCTTCTCTGAAACCACTTGGACAGTTGAAACCAAACTGCCCAGGAATGATCATTGGAAGGTCCTCTACAAATTTTCTGTTTTTTATGCCGATCGGAAATCCAAGATGGCCGCCACCGCAATACATAGATTAACATTGGACCCTATGGGAAAATATTCAAATGCCTTCTTCTCAGAAACTACAAATATGATTAAAGCCAAACTGTACATGAATGTTCATTAGATGGTCCTCTACAAACTTTACGTTTTTTGTTCCGGTATGAAATTCAAAATGGCGGCTACGGCAGACTTAGTTTAACATTGGACCCTATGGGAAAAATGTTTCAAAACGCTTCTTCTCTGAAACCACTTGGATAATTGAAACCAAACTGCATAGGAATGATCATTGGAAGGTCCTCTACAAATTTTCTGTTTTTTATGCCGATCGGAAATCCAAGATGGCCGCCACCGCAATACATAGATTAACATTGGACCCTATGGGAAAATATTCAAATGCCTTCTACTCAGAAACTACAAATATGATTAAAGCCAAACTGTACATGAATGTTCATTGGATGGTCCTCTACAATCTTAAGGTTTTTTGTTCCGATATGAAATTCAAAATGGCGGCTACGGCAGGACTTAGTTTAACATTGGACCCTATGGGAAAAATGTTTCAAAATGCTTCTTCTCTGAAACCACTTGGACAGTTGAAACCAAACTGCCCAGGAATGATCATTGGAAGGTCCTCTACAAATTATCTGTTTTTTATGCCGGTCGGAAATCCAAGATGGCCGCCACCGCAATACATAGATTAACATTGGACCCTATGGGAAAATATTCAAATGCCTTCTACTCAGAAACTACAAATATGATTAAAGCCAAACTGTACATGAATGTTCATTAGATGGTCCTCTACAAACTTCACGTTTTTTGTTCCGGTATGAAATTCAAAATGGCGGCTACGGCAGGACTTAGTTTAACATTGGACCCTATGGGAAAAATGTTTCAAAACACTTCTTCTCTGAAACCACTTGGATAATTGAAACCAAACTGCCTAGGAATGATCATTGGAAGGTCCTCTACAAATTTTATGTTTTTTATGCCGATCGGAAATCCAAGATGGCCGCCACCGCAGGACATAGATTAACATTGGACCCTATGGGAAAATATTCAAATGCCTTCTACTCAGAAACTACAAATATGATTAAAGCCAAACTGTACATGAATGTTCATTAGATGGTCCTCTACAAACTTTACGTTTTTTGTTCCGGTATGAAATTCAAAATGGCGGCTACGGCAGGACTTAGTTTAACATTGGACCCTATGGGAAAAATGTTTCAAAACGCTTCTTCTCTGAAACCACTTGGATAATTGAAACCAAACTGCCTAGGAATGATCATTGGAAGGTCCTCTACAAATTTTATGTTTTTTATGCCGATCGGAAATCCAAGATGGCCGCCACCGCAATACATAGATTAACATTGGACCCTATGGGAAAATGTTCAAATGCCTTCTTCTCAGAAACTACAAATATGATTAAAGCCAAACTGTACATGAATGTTCATTGGATGGTCCTCTACAATCTTAAGGTTTTTTGTTCCGATATGAAATTCAAAATGGCGGCTACGGCAGGACTTAGTTTAACATTGGACCCTATGGGAAAAATGTTTCAAAATGCTTCTTCTCTGAAACCACTTGGACAGTTGAAACCAAACTGCCCAGGAATGATCATTGGAAGGTCCTCTACAAATTTTCTGTTTTTTATGCCGGTCGGAAATCCAAGATGGCCGCCACCGCAGGACATAGATTAACATTGGACCCTATGGGAAAATATTCAAATGCCTTCTACTCAGAAACTACAAATATGATTAAAGCCAAACTGTACATGAATGTTCATTAGATGGTCCTCTACAAACTTCACGTTTTTTGTTCCGGTATGAAATTCAAAATGGCGGCTACGGCAGGACTTAGTTTAACATTGGACCCTATGGGGAAAATGTTTCAAAACGCTTCTTCTCTGAAACCACTTGGATAATTGAAACCAAACTGCCTAGGAATGATCATTGGAAGGTCCTCTACAAATTTTATGTTTTTTATGCCGATCGGAAATCCAAGATGGCCGCCACCGCAGGACATAGATTAACATTGGACCCTATGGGAAAATATTCAAATGCCTTCTACTCAGAAACTACAAATATGATTAAAGCCAAACTGTACATGAATGTTCATTAGATGGTCCTCTACAAACTTTACGTTTTTTGTTCCGGTATGAAATTCAAAATGGCGGCTACGGCAGGACTTAGTTTAACATTGGACCCTATGGGAAAAATGTTTCAAAACGCTTCTTCTCTGAAACCACTTGGATAATTGAAACCAAACTGCCTAGGAATGATCATTGGAAGGTCCTCTACAAATTTTCTGTTTTTTATGCCGATCGGAAATCCAAGATGGCCGCCACCGCAATACATAGATTAACATTGGACCCTATGGGAAAATGTTCAAATGCCTTCTTCTCAGAAACTACAAATATGATTAAAGCCAAACTGTACATGAATGTTCATTGGATGGTCCTCTACAATCTTAAGGTTTTTTGTTCCGATATGAAATTCAAAATGGCGGCTACGGCAGACTTAGTTTAACATTGGACCCTATGGGGAAAATGTTTCAAAACGCTTCTTCTCTGAAACCACTTGGATAATTGAAACCAAACTGCCCAGGAATGATCATTGGAAGGTCCTCTACAAGGTGTGTGTTTTTTATGCCGATCGGAAATCCAAGATGGCCACCACCGCAGGACATAGATTAACATTGGACCCTATGGGAAAATGTTCAAATGCCTTCTTCTCAGAAACTACAAATATGATTAAAGCCAAACTGTACATGAATGTTCATTGGATGGTCCTCTACAATCTTAAGGTTTTTTGTTCCGATATGAAATTCAAAATGGCGGCTGCGGCAGGACTTAGTTTAACATTGGACCCTATGGGAAAAATGTTTCAAAATGCTTCTTCTCTGAAACCACTTGGACAGTTGAAACCAAACTGCCCAGGAATGATCATTGGAAGGTCCTCTACAAGGTGTGTGTTTTTTATGCCGATCAGAAATCCAAGATGGCCGCCACCACAGGTCATAGTATTAACACAGAACCATATGGGGAAAATACAGAAATATATTCTTCTCTGAAGCTATTGCACTGATTGAACCTAAACTGTGCATCAATCATTGGAAGGTCCTTTACAAACTTTGTGTTTTTTATGTTGATCGTAATTCCAAGATGACTACCACTGCAGTACATAGTTTTTACATAGGACCAATTGTTTTTTTTTATTACCAGGTGAACGATACAGGCTCTTGAGAGCCTCTGGTGTCATTTAAAATATTACCAAAATATTAATGTATGATATTGTATATAATTTCAGGCATTTAGAGTTTTTCGAAATGATGAGGAATGCTGATGAAAAGCAATTAGCATCAAGATTTGAAAATGTGAGTTCATATAATCATATAATATTAAAACATCTTATACTTTTGTTAAACATATCAGTCTGAGAATTCTTTATCAGCATGATGGTATTAACACGAGGACCTGAACGAGTTAGGGTTGATACCAGGGATAGTTTAAAACATAAGTTACTTGCTTTCAACATTTTTCAGTTAATTTGTTGGTTCTTTTTTATAATGTATTTGCATAATTGTACAGGGGCATTAACAGTTTTTATCCCACTTTGTTCTATTTGAGCAAGAAATTGCATTGCTTGGAGAATTTTTAAATGAACGCAAAAAAAAAATTGTGTTCGTATTATGTTATGATCCTGTCGTCATGTCGTCTGTAGACAAAATGGTTCCTATGCGATAAGTTGTTGTTGATGGTTCATTCTGAATTACGAACACAATTATCCTTGATACTAAATAAGGGATGTATAGATCTGGGAATTGTAGCCCTACCCATTTCCAAAGAAAAGGCCCTAATGTGCAAAAATGGATGTTTCTGTTATTTGTACATAGTATTAATCCATGGTAATTTCACATTAAAGGTATTATATATATCCAGTGTTTATTTTTAGCCAATATTTACAATTAGTGAAGTTTTGTTTTTTAGTATATGAATATTTATGAAGTTGTCTTGGTGTAATTTCAGGTCCATGTTGATATGAAAAGTGCTTACAGTATGTTTGACATACTAAGAAAGAAGTTGACAATGAGTAGTGCTTACCAAAACTTCATGTCTATCATGCAACATCTAATTCTACTTCCTTGTAAGTCTAAATATACACATTTTGAATTAAATTTGGTGTTTAATGCCACTTTCAACAATATTTCAGTTATATCGTGGCAGTCAGTTTTATTAGTGGAGGAAACCTGAGTACCCGGAGAAAACCACAGACCTGTCGTAAGTCACTGACAAATTTTATCACATAATGTTGTATCGAGTACACCTCGCCATGAACGAGGTTCGAACTCACAACTTTAGTGGTGATAGGCACTGATTGCATAGGTAAATGCCATTTTTATGCTCTATAGGACATATTGTCCAATTAATATTTAATCTTGTGGCATTTTTTTAGATCAACGTGCAAAAATGAAGTACATTGTAGTTTTGAATTGTTTTGTACACAAATTGTTAAAATCTACAACAATCACTGACATTATTGCTTATGATGAATTAATTTACATATGTCTTTTACAGTTGGTAATGATATGAACATTGTTGGATTATGGAAAGTTATAGACCAGATTGTACAACAGGTTGTACTCCAGCAGAAAAATGGCAAGAATCCAGATGTTGAACCAGTCGAAATGAATGTCAAAAATTTAATTAGACAGTAAGTTAAATGAGATCAACATTTATTGAATATGTATTGACCATTATATCATGATTACTATAATTTTTGTCAGTTAATTTATACATATGCATCAATAACACCATAGTTATTTATTTGTGATTTTTTTTGTTTGTTTGACTTTTATCATTAAATTTAAGTAATTTCCGAAAATAAATTTTATACACTGGAAAATTCTTTTTTCTTTCTTCTTATTTTTAGGATGACGAGTGAAACTGATGTACAGAGTTTACAACAAAAACTTAAGGATCTGACGAAACAAACCGAAGAAATGGAAAGTAAACTAGCAAAGAAAGACCATGAGTGTGAAATCAAAAATGAAGAAAAGGTGAGATACATTGAATTATAATTAAGTTATATTAAATATTATTAAATGATAAGGAATTTTGCTTTTCGCTGATTGGCCTAAACAGCATTTTCTCAACTCTACCTCAGAGTGAGTATACCTTGCGTGCAGTGAGTACACCTCGCGTGAGGTATATTCAGGCTTGTGTCTATTGTCTATTCAGTGTTTCAACGTTGTCCAACCAGAGGCAAGATTTCATTTCCAGTCGGCCAATCAAATTGCAAGAAAAGGTCAAAATTTTCCAAAATTTCAAAATTTTACAAAATTTCAAAAAAATTCAAAAATTTCATATAAAAATTCAAAAATTTCATAAGATTACAAAATTTTAATATTTAAATAATCTTGAAAATTGATAAAACAATTGTAGCCTATTTGTTGAATAGTTTGTTGAAAAGTTTGAAAAATTCTACTTATGACTCTACGGACCTGGTCAATGATTGAATAACCTCGGCCGTTGGCCTCGGTCACTCAATCATTGACCAGGTCCATAGAATCATGAGTAGACCTCATTAAAAGTCAATAATTGTATAAAGTACACCTTACGAAGTCAAGTACACATCACCAAGTCAATCACACTTTACCAAGTCAGGTGCTGCTTACCAAGTCAAGCACACCTTACCAAGTCAAGCATGCCTTACCAAGTTAGGTACACATTATCAAGTCAGGTACAACTTACCAAGTCAAGTACACCATTACAAAATCAAGTACAACTAAGTCAAGTACATATGACAAAGTCAGGTGATCCTTACCAAGTCAAACACACCTTACCAAGTCAAACACACCTTACCAAGTCAAGTACAACTTACGAAGTCAAATACACATCACCAAGTCAAATACACATTACCAAGTCAAGTATACATTATCAAGTCAAGTTCTCCTTACCAAGTCAAACACACCATACAAAGTTAAGCACACATTATCAAATCAAGCATACCTTACCAAGTCAAGCACACTTTGTCAAGGATGGGAGTTGAACTTTCAAATATTAGTGTTAGTAGACACTGATAGCATAGATCTATATCAAACTACTAAATGATAGCAGTACTGATAGCATAGATCTATATCAAACTACTAAATGATAGCAGTTTAACTATTGCAATGATTATACTTTTAGTTAAAGAAAAGTCCAGTAATATTGAAAAAATTCTTTTCTCCGCAGTGTTTAATCAAGGAGATGTGCAATGCATATTCAAATAACCATGGGGTCTGTTAAGATAGAGGTGTGTATTCAACTACCATGGGATCTGTTAAGATATGGTTTTGGTCTTACTGTCTTAAAGAAATGTGTCTATAATATGGTTGATGCTGGTTAATATTATAAACTTACTTATATCTTGATATCTTGACATTTTGAAGACAGCTAGGAAGCATGTGAAAAAAGCACATGGACAGTAAATTAAAATACTCCTCCTCCCATAATAAAACAACAAAGGTTATGTTTAGGGATTTGATGTCTTATAATACATGTATTACATGGCTGGCTATGTTGCCTTTCTAGAAAACTATAGTATTTCTTTCAAACTGGTATGAATAAGAACAAATATGAAAGAATGGAATAGTATATGATGTGTCTGTCTATTTTTATATTTATATTGAATAAGATTTCAGATAATACTTTTGTCAGTATATTACCTTCTTTTATTGAGATGAAAATTGTTTTCATTAAAATGAAAATTTCATTTGTTTTATATTTTTTTTAGAATGAGCTTGCAGCTACAGTAACAAGAATGAGAGCCAAACTTGACAGTCAAACAGACCTGAAATCAGTGATAGATAAACTTAATCATGAAATAGAAGTGCTAAAAGCACAGGTATGTTTGAATTCTTTGTTACAGTGAAACCTATTTTAACAAACCCTGAATAATATGGAATCCTGTATATAGCAAACTATAAATAAAGTCCCAATATAGGAAATCATTTTTTTTTTCAGATTGACAAATATTATAGTTTTACAAAACGGTGTATATGTGAGACTAAGACATTTTTTTTTGGACAAATTGACTATTTGTTCAAGTAAAACCTGTTTTTAGTGATTTTTTCCCCCTGTCAATCATAAGAAAAGAATGCACAATGTATTCTAATAACAATAAAGATATGATTTATCTTGGGGTTTTTTTTATTAAGCATACAGGGCTTTCAAAAAGTTATGAAGTTGCAGGCTATTTCCAAAAAGTAGGTGGAGAAATGTAGGTGCTCTTGCACCCCGACATTTTTCGGCCGGGGGTTTGGGGACTGCAAAAACAATACATTGTATGTAAATCTGTAAGCAGTCATGATTTTAATTATAAGCAGATCAACATTTATGAAAGCTTTAGAACCTCAATTTTGACTGTTCAAGAACACCACTGACACAATGAGTGCAGATTAAAAATAGCGGTGTACATATGTACATCATCATTTAATTGGCCCTACCATTTGTCATGTTCTCATCAATGATCCAAGAACACAGACTGGCATTCTGAAATCATTACACCTCAGCATATTTTTAGGCATTTAACAAACTTAAGATCATTGTAGGATGTTTTAAAAAGAAGTAGTTTCTTTTAACAGAAACTTGACAGAAAAGACAAATACGTAATGAACGACACTTTTTACACATTTTTTTTCAAAAAATTTTACCCAAGGCAGAGAATAATTGAACTGTAAGAAAACTTTTATTTCGTCAAAGCAAATCATAAATCACCTCTTTTGGGGGTTTTGTTAAGCCAGTGTCTTAGATCGGCCTGTTTTCGTTTTGCCATGATGTTGCACAACTGGTACTCTGATAGTTGTATTGTCCTTAATGGAATAAATTAGACTGGGATACAGTCCTAAACAAATCTCTCGACCAATGATAAAAGGCGTATTAAACAGTATATCGGAAAACTGTTTTTCCAGGAAGTAAAATAATCTAATATTAAGTGCTTAAAATATAGATATATTATCGAAACACTGTGACGATTGACATGATTGAAATAACATTTCATATTTGTTTTTGTTTTTAGCTCACCTGACCCAAAGGGTCAGGTGAGCTATTCCCATCACTTGGCGTCCGTCTCCGTCGTACGTCGTAAACTTTTTCAAAAATCTTCTCCTCTGAAAGTACTAGACCAATGGAAACCAAACTTGGTCTGAATCATTACTAGGGTGTCTAGTTTCAAAATTGTGTTCGGTGATGCCGTGCACCAACCAACATGGCCACTGTTACTAAAAATAGAACATATGGTAAAATTGCAGGTTTTTGGTAATAACTCAAAAACCGTTAGTAATATCCAAAATCTGACAGGGGCAAAAATGATCAGCACATCAAGATCTACCTACCGTGCAATTTTGAAGTAAATCTGATTACCCATCTTGGAGTTATTGCCCTTTTTTCATCAAATTTGTAAAATTTTAATACTTTTCGTCTTATATTTCAAAAACTATAAGAGATAAAGGTTAACTTTAAAAATGTGCGGGATATCAAGATCTACCTACCCTGCAATTTTGAAGTAAATCCCATTACCCATTTTGACCGATTATGCAAATTAGAAAAAAGGGGGGATGAAATTAAAAAAAAATCTTCTCCTCTGAAACTACTGATCCAATCTCAACCAAACTTTGCTGAAATGATCCTTAGGTGGTCCCCTTTAAAAATTGTGTCCGTCAGCGCCGTTTTTTGGAGTTATTTCCCTTTTTTCATCAAATTTTCAAAATTTTAATACTTTTCGTCCTTTATTTCAAAAACTATAAGAGACAAATGGTAAGTTGAAACTGCAAACATGATCAGCATGTCAAGATCTACCTACCCTGCAATTTTGAAGTAAATTTGATTACCCATCTTGGAGTTATTGCCCTTTTTTCATCAATTTTTTTTTTCATTTTAATACTTTTCGTCTTATATTTCAAAAACTATTTAGAGATAGATGTTAAGTTTATTGCAAAAATGTGCAGCATATCAAGATCTACCTACCCTGCAATTTTGAAGTAAATCCCATTACCCATTTTGACCGATTATGCAAATTAGAAAAAAGGGGGGATGAAATTAAAAAAAAAATCTTCTCCTCTGAAACTACTGATCCAATCTCAACCAAACTTTGCTGAAATGATCCTTAGGTGGTCCCCTTTAAAAATTGTGTCCGTCAGCGCCGTCCTGTATCCAAGATGGCCGCCATTACTAAAAATAGAAATTTCTTCAAATGGCCAAAACTGCTCTATTTTAAGCCAGAAAGTGCCCAAATTTGAACTGTATAAGCATAATGATGAGCTTTTTAACATATATTACGGGATTTTTTATGAACTTTGAACTTTTACCGATTTTGACCGATTATGCAAATTAGAAAAAAGGGGGGATGAAATTAAAAAAAATCTTCTCCTCTGAAACTACTGAGCCAATCTCAACCAAACTTTGCTGAAATGATTCTTGGGTGGTTCTCTTCCAAAATTGTGTCCGGCATTTCAGAACACCGACCAAGATGGCCACCACAGCCGAACTTAATTTAACATAGGACCCTATGGGAAATTCCTGTAAAAATCTTTTTGTCTGAAACCATTTGCTCAACAAGAACAAAATTTTGATGAAATAGTCATTGGATGGTTCTCTTCCAAAAATGTGTCTGGCGGTTTGACCCTTCGATCAATTTTTTTTTTTACCTGCAATTTTGAAGTAAATCTGATTACCCATCTTGGAGTTCTTGCCCTTTTTTCATCAAATTTATAGAAAAAAATTAATACTTTTCGTCTTATATTTCAAAAACTATAAGAGGTAAAGGTTAAGTTTAAATTGCAAAAAATTGCAGCATGTCAAGATCTACCTACCCTGCAATTTGGAAGTAAATCCAATTACCCATTTTGGAGTTATTGCCCTTTTTAGCTCACCTGACCCAAAGGGTCATGTGAGCTATTGCCATCACTTGGCGTCCGTCGTACGTTGTAAACTTTTTCAAAAATCTTCTCCTCTGAAAGTACTAGACCAATGGAAACCAAACTTGGTCTGAATCATTACTAGGGTGTCTAGTTTCAAAATTGTGTCCGGTGATGCCGTGCACCAACCAACATGGCCGCTGTTACTAAAAATAGAACATATGGTAAAATTGCAGGTTTTTGGTAATAACTCAAAAACCGTTAATAATATCAAAAATCTGACATGGGGTAAAAATGATCAGCACATCAAGATCTATCTACCCTGCAATTTTGAAGTAAATCTGATTACCCATCTTGGAGTTATTGCCCTTTTTTCATCAAATTTGTAAAATTTTAATACTTTTCGTCTTATATTTCAAAAACTATAAGAGATAAAGGTTAACTTTAAAAATGTGCGGCATATCAAGATCTACCTACCCTGCAATTTTGAAGTAAATCCCATTACTCATTTTGGAGTTATTTCCCTTTTTTCATCAAATTTTCAAAATTTTAATACTTTTCGTCCTTTATTTCAAAAACTATAAGAGACAGATGGTAAGTTGAAACTGCAAACATGTTCAGCATGTCAAGATCTACCTACCCTGCAATTTTGAAGTAAATTTGATTACCCATCTTGGAGTTATTGCCCTTTTTTCATCAATTTTTTTTTTTCATTTTAATACTTTTCGTCTTATATTTCAGAAACTATTTAGAGATAGATGTTAAGTTTATTGCAAAAATGTGCAGCATATCAAGATCTACCTACCCTGCAATTTTGAAGTAAATCCCATTACCCATTTTGACCGATTATGCAAATTAGAAAAAAGGGGGGATGAAATTAAAAAAAATATCTTCTCCTCTGAAACTACTGAGCCAATCTCAACCAAACTTTGCTGAAATGATCCTTAGGTGGTCCCCTTTAAAAATTGTGTCCGTCAGCGCCGTCCTGTATCCAAGATGGCCGCTATTACTAAAAATAGAAATTTCTTCAAATGGCCTAAACTGCTCTATTTTAAGCCAGAAAGTGCCCAAATTTGAACTGTATAAGCATAATGATGAGCTTTTTAACATATATTACGGGATTTTTTATGAACTCTGAAATTTTGTCGATTTTGACCGATTATGCAAATTAGAAAAAAGGGGGGATGAAATTTAAAAAAATCTTCTCCTCTGAAACTATTGAGCCAATCTCAACCAAACTTTGCTGAAATGATCCTTAGGTGATCCCCTTTCAAAATTATGTCCGTCAGCGCCGTCCTGTATCCAAGATGGCCGCCATTACTAAAAATAGAAATTTCTTCAAATGGCCAAAACTGCTCTATTTTAAGCCAGAAAGTGCCCAAATTTGAACTGTATAAGCATAATGATGAGCTTTTTAACATATATTACGGGATTTTTTATGAACTTTGAACTTTTACCGATTTTGACCGATTATGCAAATTAGAAAAAAGGGGGGATGAAATTAAAAAAAATCTTCTCCTCTGAAACTACTGAGCCAATTTCAACCAAACTTTGCTGAAATGATTCTTGGGTGGTTCTCTTCCAAAATTGTGTCCGGCATTTCAGAACACCGACCAAGATGGCCGCTACAGCCGAACTTAATTTAACTTAGGACCCTATGGGAAATTCCCATAAAAATCTTTTTGTCTGAAATCATTTGCTCAATAAGAACAAAATTTTGATGAAATAGTCTTTGGATGGTTCTCTTCCAAAAATGTGTCTGGCGGTTCGACCCTTCGATCCATTTTTAGCTCACCTGACCCAAAGGGTCATGTGAGCTATTCTCATCACTTGGCGTCCGTCGTCGTCCGTCGTCCGTCGTCCGTCGTCCGTCGTACGTCGTAAACTTTTTCAAAAATCTTCTCCTCTGAAAGTACTAGACCAATGGAAACCAAACTTGGTCTGAATCATTACTAGGGTATCTAGTTTCAAAATTGTGTCCGGTGATGCCGTGCACCAACCAACATGGCCGCTGTTACTAAAAATAGAACATATGGTAAAATTGCAGGTTTTTGGTAATATCTCAAAAACCGTTAGTAATATCAAAAATCTGACATGGGGTAAAAATGATCAGCACATCAAGATCTACCTACCCTGCAATTTTGAAGTAAATCTGATTACCCATCTTGGAGTTATTGCCCTTTTTTCATCAAATTTGTAAAATTTTAATGCTTTTCGTCTTATATTTCAAAAACTATAAGAGATAAAGGTTAACTTTAAATTGCAAAAATGTGCGGCATATTAAGATCTACCTACCCTGCAATTTTGAAGTAAATCCCATTACTCATTTTGGAGTTATTTCCCTTTTTTCATCAAATTTTCAAAATTTTAATACTTTTCGTCCTTTATTTCAAAAACTATAACAGACAGATGGTAAGTTGAAACTGCAAACATGCTCAGCATGTCAAGATCTACCTACCCTGCAATTTTGAAGTAAATTTGATTACCCATCTTGGAGTTATTGCCCCTTTTTCATCAATTTTTTTTTTTCCTTTTAATACTTTTCGTCTTATATTTCAAAAACTATTTAGAGATAGATGTTAAGTTTATTGCAAAAATGTGCAGCATATCAAGATCTACCTACCCTGCAATTTTGAAGTAAATCCCATTACCCATTTTGACCGATTATGCAAATTAGAAAAAAGGGGGGATGAAATTAAAAAAAAATCTTCTCCTCTGAAACTACTGAACCAATCTCAACCAAACTTTGCTGAAATGATCCTTAGGTGGTCCCCTTTCAAAATTGTGTCCATTAGCCCCGTCCTGTATCCAAGATGGCCGCCATTACTAAAAATAGAAATTTCTTCAAATGGTCAAAACTGCTCTATTTTAAGCCAGAAAGTGCCCAAATTTGAACTGTATAAGCATAATGATGAACTTTTTAACATATATTACGGGATTTTTTTATGAACTTTGAACTTTTACCGATTTTGACCGATTATGAAATTTAAAAAAAGGGGGGATGAAATTAAAAAAAAAATCTTCTCCTCTGAAACTACTGAGCCAATCTCAACCAAACTTTGCTGAGATGATCCTTAGGTGGTCCCCTTTCAAAATTGTGTCCGTCAGCGCCGTCCTGTATCCAAGATGGCCACCATTACTAAAAATAGAAATTTCTTCAAATGGCCAAAACTGTTCTATTTTAAGCCAGAAAGTGCCCAAATTTGAACTGTATAAGCATAATGATGAGCTTTTTAACATATATTACGGATTTTTTATGAACTTTGAACTTTTACCGATTTTGACCAATTATGAAATTTAAAAAAAGGGGGGATGAAATTAAAAAAAAATCTTCTCCTCTGAAACTACTGAGCCAATTTCAACCAAACTTTGCTGAGATGATCCTTAGGTGGTCCCCTTTTAAAATTGTGTCCGTCAGCGCCGTCCTATATCCAAGATGGCCACCATTATTAAAAATAGAAATTTCTTCAAATGGCCAAAACTGCTCTATTTTAAGCCAGAAAGTGCTCAAATTTGAACTGTATAAGCATAATGATGATCTTTTTAACATATATTACGGATTTTTTATGAACTTTGAACTTTTACTGATTTTGACCGATTATGCAAATTAGAAAAAGGGGGGATGGAATTAAAAAAAAATCTTCTCCTCTGAAACTACTGAGTCAATCTCAACCAAACTTTGCTGAAATGATCCTTAGGTGGTCCCCTTTCAAAATTGTGTCCGTCAGCGCCGTCCTGTATCCAAGATGGCCACCATTACTAAAAATAGAAATTTCTTCAAATGGCCAAAACTGCTCTATTTTAAGCCAGAAAGTGCCCAAATTTGAACTGTATAAGCATAATGATGAGCTTTTTAACATATATTACGGGATTTTTTATGAACTTTGAACTTTTACCGAGTTTGACCGATTATGCAAATTAGAAAAAAGGGGGGATGAAATTAAAAAAATCTTCTTCTCTGAAACTACAGAGCCAATCTCAACCAAACTTTGCTGAAATGATTCTTGGGTGGTCCTCTTCCAAAATTGTGTCTGGCATTTCAGAACACCGACCAAGATGGCCGCCACAGCCGAACTTAATTTAACATAGGACCCTATGGGAAATTCCCATAAAAATCTTTTTGTCTGAAACCATTTGCTCAATAAGAACAAAATTTTGATGAAATAGTCATTGAATGGTTCTCTTCCAAAAATGTGTCTGGCGGTTCGACCCTTCGATCAATTTTTATTTACCTGCAATTTTGAAGTAAATCCGATTACCCATCTTGGAGTTCTTGCCCTTTTTTCATCAAATTTATAAAAATGACGAAGGCTACAATTGTTAATTTTTTTTACCGAAGTTATCAAGTTTTATTGACTGATGTTATTATTATACCCAGGTGAGCTATACAGGCTCCTGGGAGCCTCTAGTTTTTTTTACCTGCAATTTTGAAATAAATCTGATTACCCATCTTGGAGTTCTTGCCCTTTTTTCATCAAATTTATAAAAAACAAATTAATACTTTTCGTCTTATATTTCAAAAACTATAAGAGATAAAGGTTAAGTTTAAATTGCAAAAATTTGCAGCATGTCAAGATCTTCCTACCCTGCAATTTTGAAGTAAATCCAATTACCCATTTTGGAGTTATTGCCCTTTTTTCATCAAAATGTTCTCAATTTTAATACTATCATCTTATATCTCAAAAACTATTAGAGATAGAGGGAAAGTTTAAACTGCAAAAATGTTCAGCATGTCAAGATCTACAAAAAATTCCCACAGTTAAAAATGTGCGACAGCTGTGAAGAGTTATTCCTCTTGAAATGCATTTTTTTGTTGACTCACTGCTTTTGGTTACTCAAATAATCAAAGGGAAGCAACTCTATTACAACATGTGAAGTCGGAAAAGCTAAATTTTGAGAATCATTGACATATATGTTTTTTTACAGAAATTTTGATAACTTACATTAAAGGGGGAACCCCTGCCCACATTTTTTTGTAGAAGGGGTCTGCAATGACGAAGGCTACATTTGTTAATTTTTTTTACCGAAGTTATCAAGTTTTATTGACTGATGTTGTTATTATACCCAGGTGAGCTATACAGGCTCCTGGGAGCCTCTAGTTTCATCAAAATGTTCTCAATTTTAATACTATCATCTTATATCTCAAAAACTATTAGAGATAGAGGGAAAGTTTAAACTGCAAAAATGTTCAGCATGTCAAGATCTACAAAAAAATTCCCACAGTTGAAAATGGGGGCAACTGTGAAGAGTTATTCCTCTTGAAATGCATTTTTTTATTGACTCACTGCTTTTGGTTACTCAAATAATCAAAGGGAAGCAACTCTATTACAAAATGTGAAGTAGGAAAAGCTAAATTTTGAGAATCATTGACATATATGTTTTTTTTACAGCAATTTTGATAACTTACATTAAAGGGGGAACCCCTGCCCACATTTTTTTGTGTAGAAGGGGTCTGCAATGACGAAGGCTACATTTGTTAATTTTTTTTACTGAAGTTATCAAGTTTTATTGACTATTGTTGTTATTATACCCAGGTGAGCTATACAGGCTCCTGGGAGCCTCTAGTTATTTTTTTTTTATTTCAACAAAATAGCAGGCGGCCTTTCTCTAAATAAACGGAGAAAATCGCTGGCTACCGGCTTCTATTGAAAGCCCTGAGCATACTGTAGATAGATAAATTACAAGATAACATGATGTTAGAGAGGTCCAATTTTTGTCACAATTATAGTCTTTTAAAAACCATATTATCACAGATATGTTAAAAACTATGCAGAGTGAATACTATCTAAACTGAACCCTGAATAAACCAGAATCCTGCATAAACTTAGCTGTATGAAATGAAGTCCCAATGTAAGAAATCTGTGTTTGTTTAACCTGTATAAATCAAACACCAGTCTATTTCGAACACAAAAGTTGGTTACAAGGAGGTTAAGTTTAGGCTGGTTTCACTGTAGTTGTCTATCTAGATGAGAACAACAGAATAGGAAGGTATTTCTTGGAATTCCTATTATCATAATTCTTCATTGTCTAAAGTAAGAACAATGAAACTATTTTTATACAACCGTAAAACTTTTGCAATCATATTATTGTAATGGTAGGTTGTTGTCGTTGTTATCCGTTGATACACACAATGTTTTTTTTTTACAATAGCTTGAGGTATATATGACACATTCTTATTAAGCTTTAGCACAATGATCTGTAGCACAGAATACAGTTTTAGGTTGATATTTGGATATTCTAGCCCTACCTGTTTCCAAACAAGAGGTCAGAAGGTACCAAAAATGGACATACTGTAGTGTTATCATCCTGTTGATAGGATAGCCCTTCAGTTGTCTTGCTTGACTATATGTTTCCTTGAAATAATCATCAGAGTAAATACCAGAATACATGTATGTTAAAAATATCATCTGTCCTGGTAGATTTGTAAATTCATTGCTTTGTTTATTTCAGCTATCAGCCAAACCACATGATAGAATATCAGATCTTGATTTTAATTCCTGTAGCATACCTGATGATGCCAAGGTTGGAATATCAACAATCTCTGCAGAAATCCACTACAGATCCTCAGTACCTCCACCTCCTGTACCTCCACCTCCACCCCCAGCACCAGGTAGTTATCAGGAATACAATAGTCTTATACAGGTCATCAATAACGTGGATTAAACAAATGTCTGCAGCAATATCAAACTAAGCTCTCTGTATTAACCTAATAGAAGTTATATACTTAGAGTGGATTAAACAAATGTCTGCAGCAATATCAAACTAAGCTCTCTGTATTAACCTAATAGAAGTTATATACTTAGAGTGGATTAAACAAATGTCTGCAGCAATATCAAACTAAGCTCTCTGTATTAACCTAATAGAAGTTATATACTTAGAGTGGATTAAACAAATGTCTGCAGCAATATCAAACTAAGCTCTCTGTATTAACCTAATAGAAGTTATATACTTAGAGTGGATTAAACAAATGTCTGCAGCAATATCAAACTAAGCTCTCTGTATTAACCTAATAGAAGTTATATACATAGAGGATAAAATTGTAATAAAATTTTTGTTATTATTTTATCCAGCAAATACTTGCCCTAAGGAGAGAACAATTTCATATTTATATTGTTCATCTGCAAGTAACTGATACATGTATAGCACATTCTGAAGGGAAAATTGTAATTGTAAAAAAAGTAGGATTATTTTATTTTATTTAGAATTACAACAAATGACAATATTATGTAAGGTCAACAAACAAAAATAATTTATCAAACCAATATATCAGATTTAAGAAAGCCATCTTCATTTTTATGTCATGTGCTATTTGCTTAGACGTTTAACTGTTTTAGTTTTAACAGGAACATTAGGTTTAGAAATGAACATATTTTATTAAACACATCTTTTAGACCTTAATATATTTATATATATAAGTAATTTTATTATTTTCAGGTGTTCCTCCACCCCCAGGAATGTTCCCTAGATTACCGCCAACAAACAATCATCCAAAGCCAAAGAAACCAATGAAATCACTCAATTGGAATAAAATTTCAGATGTAAGAAAAATTCTAATAGATATTTTTGTAACATACAAATATCTCTGATATTACCCTAGATATAGAGAAAATTATTCTGTATATTATTGTAATTGTTATATAAATTTGGTTTTGATTAATAATAATTATTCAATGTCACTTGAACACTAGTATATCAATAGAAGTGTGGAAAAGGGTTACTATTTTATGTAATCAACTCATCCCACAGTTTTCAACTCACATCTTTGAAACTGAACAAAATAATAGAATACATATTAATGTAATGCCTGTCACATTATAGAAGTATTCAAGAATATTTTCTCCATATTTTAAACATTTTTTAAGCAACAATTTCAATAATAGTTTTTATGGAATATCCTTGAATTTTGCTAAATGTTTTCACACATAGTATAGTATTGCATACTGGCTAATTGAGTTTGACCCATTTTCTGTATTTGCAGCAGAAGGTTTCTGGAACAGTATGGACAAAACTACAACATGAAAAGGTGAGAATAAATAAATGGATGTTTGTACAGAATAAATTTAGCTGTAATAATTAGAAATGTAAAAGTGTTAAGATTAAAGAAGATATGTTAATTCCTTAATTGTTGTTCAAATTCTGGGTACTGATGATGCTTCGCCGGGCTCAACCTATAGAGCTTCCCAAATTGTCTCCAGGTAGAGTATAGTGGGGGGGGAGGGGGTGACCTCTGGAGAGATGGTTGTAGGTTAATATGGAAAGCCTGACGGTGGACCATAGTAGACAATGTTTTTGATTCCTGCATGTTAAAGACCTCTTTTATAGATTTAGAAAGTAGAGAAGGTACATTGTAGCTGCTACAAAGACTAAAATGTTTGTTCCATCCATTCCTCCCTCATTTCAGTATAGTTTTTAATTTTGTTGAACTTGTTCTAATCCTGAATAGGAATGAAATGTATGCTGCTGGACTTTAAACCACCAACAATCAATCAATTGGTCTTCAAATGTATGCTGCTGGACTTTATAAACCACCAACAATCAATCAATTGGTCTTCAAATGTTTGCTGCTGGACTTTAAACCACCAACAATCAATCAATTGGTCTTCAAATGTATGCTGCTGGACTTTAAACCACCAACAATCAATCAATTGGTCTTCAAATGTATGCTGCTGGACTTTAAACCACCAACAATCAATCAATTGGTCTTCAAATGTATGCTGCTGGACTTTAAACCACCAACAATCAATCAATTGGTCTTCAAATGTATGTTGCTGGACTTTAAACCACCAACAATCAATCAATTGGTCTTCAAATGTATGTTGCTGGACTTTAAACCACCAACAATCAATCAATTGGTCTTCAAATGTTTGCTGCTGGACTTTAAACCACCAACAATCAATCAATTGGTCTTCAAATGTTTGCTGCTGGACTTTAAACCACCAACAATCAATCAATTGGTCTTCAAATGTTTGCTGCTGGAATTTAAAACCACCAATCAATCAATTGGTCTTCAAATTTCACATTTTTGTTACTTATTACAATAGGTAGTGTCATTTTATTAAGTTCAGTTTAGTAGCATTTTACTATAATGGTGCATCTGAAATTTTGCCTGATTGGAAGGATGGCCTTTGGTGAGAGGGGTTTTAAAAGGGGGACTTCCATACCTGGTAAATCATGTCCTATCAAGTCTTTTAGATATTTTAGTGGCATTGACAATTTTGATTTATTTATTTTTATTTATTATGTATTAAAACTTTTTTTCATCTTCTTCATTTTCTTTTAGGTTTATAACAAGCTTGATTTAGATGATTTTGAAAAGACATTTTCTGCCTATCAAAAACAACAAAATATAGACGGTGAAGACCAGTTTAATAGAAGTAGTAAACATAAAGAACTAACTGTCATTGATGGCCGTCGTGCTCAGAACTGTACAATATTATTATCTAAGCTCAAACTGTCTAATGAAGAGGTGATCAAAGCTGTTACAGATATGGACAGTAGGGAAGATCTACCTAAAGATATGTTAGAACAGGTTTATATATCATTTTTACTATTATCAAATATGTGTATGAGGGTTATTCATGGGAGACACCACAATTGGTTTGGTTTGATTTATGGTGTTTAACGGCATTGTCAACAATATTTCAGTTATATCGGGGCGGTCAGTTTTATTGGTGGAGGGAACCGGAGCACACTGAGAAAACCACAGACCTGTCAAAAGTCACTGACAAACTTTATCACTTATTGTTGTATGGAGTACACCTCGCCATGAACAGGGTTCAAACTCACAACTTTAGTGATGATAGGCACTGATTGCACAGGTAGGTGTAAATCCAACTACCATATGATCTCGACCACGATAGCCTCCTACCACAATTGGTAGGAGGCAATACAAAAATAAATTGGTTTAATAGTTGTAGCTGAAAGATATTGGGTATTCATCATTTTTAGAAGTTATTTCAAAATTAAACAGAGGCAGAGGTATATGTTTTGTGTAAATAAGTAAGGAAACAGTGTGTTGTTCTTCCAATGAAATATTTTGTCTGAAATATTGTACAAACAAGATATACACATTTTCAATTTTGGAAAAGTTACTCAAATTAAAACTGTTTTTTAATTTAAAAAAATATCTTGATGTAAATGAACAAGCAAAAATTGTCTTTATAACTAAAATTTTTGTGTAATTTAAATGGAAAAGTTTGTATATTCTAACAAGTGTTTTAGTCGTATACACAGAGTAATGAGTATGTATATATATATATAAATCCTTATTATATAATTGTGTTCATGAAAGCTATAATTATTGAGCAAATCTATTATAAATGTGTTTATTTGTCACAATATTTTTTAACATTTAGAGATTTGGAATGGAATATTTGATGTTTTGTCAAATTTTAATATCTTTTATTTTATTTCATTTATTTTATAGTTGTTAAAATTTGTGCCAACTACAGAAGAAATCCAACTATTGAGTGAACATTCACAAGAGATAGATAACATGGCCAGAGCTGACAAGTTCTTGTTTGAAGCTAGCAGGTATTTCTGATAAAAATATGATATTAAGTGAGGGAATGTAATTAAGAGAATTACTAATTCATTAATAAAAAAAATAAAGTAAAAATAAAGATCTCACTCTCACCAGTACAAATGAACGTCTGCTCAATATTTATTATACAGAGTAATTATTGTAGTAGTTCATCATTCATCATTTTTCGAGCATCAATTTCATTTTTTTTTATTGTAACTGTCAATTTGATCAAAAATTAAGTGTGAATTGTTTTACATGATACCCCATTCCCATCCTCTTATTACTACTACAGCTACTTGTATACAGAACAAGTAAGATGAAATAGGAAATTTTATTGATGGGTTAAAATAGGAATTGCATGAGATTCTTTAAGATAAGTAGCAGTATAATTTAAAGTGTAAGAATAATGTGTGGTTTGTACTTTATAGGTTTCTTGAGGGAACAAAACAAGTTAAAATTAAATAACTAAATGTCAGACTTGTTGATACATATAGAATTTTGAATTTACTGTCTTTTTTTCAGAGTTTTCCATTATGAATCCATTTTGAAGGCACTTTATTTCAAGAAAAAGTTTCCTGAAAGACTGGGAGATATAAGACCAAAAATAAATGGTAAGAATCTTGTAATATGTCCAAGTAGTTACCAGTTTACACGTGATTTTTTTTATTATAAAAAAATTTCATTTTTTCCCCACAGAGTCAAATTGAGGTCAGTGACACAGTATAAAGTCCTGTCAATGTAAACAATGGGAGAGATCATGAACACATTTGTTTGTCTATGTGATCAATGTAAACAATGGGAGAGATATTCATGAACACATTTGTTTGTCTATGTGATCAATGTAAACAATGGGAGAGATATTCATGAACACATTTGTTTGTCTATGTGATCAATGTAAACAATGGGAGAGATATTCATGAACACATTTGTTTGTCTATGTGATCAATGAAGAACAATGGGAGAGATATTCATGAACACATTTGTTTGTCTATGTGATCAATGTAAACAATGGAAGAGATATTCATGAACACATTTGTTTGTCTATATGATCAATGAAGAACAATGGGAGAGATATACATGAACACATTTGTTTGTCTATGTGATCAATGTAAACAATGGGAGAGATATTCATGAACACATTTGTTTGTCTATGTGATCAATGTAAACAATGGGAGAGATATTCATGAACACATTTGTTTGTCTATATGATCAATGAAGAACAATGGGAGAGATATACATGAACACATTTGTTTGTCTATGTGATCAATGTAAACAATGGGAGAGATATTCATGAACACATTTGTTTGTCTATGTGATCAATGTAAACAATGGGAGAGATATTCATGAACACATTTGTTTGTCTATGTGATCAATGAAGAACAATGGGAGAGATATTCATGAACACATTTGTTTGTCTATATGATCAATGAAGAACAATGGGAGAGATATTCATGAACACATTTGTTTGTCTATGTGATCAATGTAAACAATGGGAGAGATATTCATGAACACATTTGTTTGTCTATGTGATCAATGAAGAACAATGGGAGAGATATTCATGAACACATTTGTTTGTCTATGTGATCAATGAAGAACAATGGGAGAGATATTCATGAACACATTTGTTTGTCTATATGATCAATGTAAACAATGGGAGAGATCATGAACACATTTGTTTGTCTATGTGATCAATGTAAACAATGGGAGAGATATTCATGAACACATTTGTTTGTCTATGTGATCAATGAAGAACAATGGGAGAGATATTCATGAACACATTTGTTTGTCTATGTGATCAATGTAAACAATGGGAGAGATATTCATGAACACATTTGTTTGTCTATGTGATCAATGTAAACAATGGGAGAGATATTCATGAACACATTTGTTTGTCTATATGATCAATGTAAACAATGGGAGAGATATTCATGAACACATTTGTTTGTCTATGTGATCAATGAAGAACAATGGGAGAGATATTCATGAACACATTTGTTTGTCTATGTGATCAATGTAAACAATGGGAGAGATATTCATGAACACATTTGTTTGTCTATGTGATCAATGAAGAACAATGGGAGAGATATTCATGAACACATTTGTTTGTCTATGTGATCAATGTAAACAATGGGAGAGATATTCATGAACACATTTGTTTGTCTATGTGATCAATGTAAACAATGGGAGAGATATACATGAATACATTTATTTGTCTATGTGATCAATGAAGAACAATGGGAGAGATATTCATGAACACATTTGTTTGTCTATGTGATCAATGGGAGAGATATTCATGAACACATTTGTTTGTCTATGTGATCAATGTAAACAATGGGAGAGATATTCATGAACACATTTGTTTGTCTATGTGATCAATGTAAACAATGGGAGAGATATACATGAATACATTTGTTTGTCTATGTGATCAATGAAGAACAATGGGAGAGATATTCATGAACACATTTGTTTGTCTATGTGATCAATGTAAACAATGGGAGAGATATTCATGAACACATTTGTTTGTCTATGTGATCAATGTAAACAATGGGAGAGATATACATGAATACATTTGTTTGTCTATGTGATCAATGAAGAACAATGGGAGAGATATTCATGAACACATTTGTTTGTCTATGTGATCAATGAAGAACAATGGGAGAGATATTCATGAACACATTTGTTTGTCTATGTGATCAATGTAAACAATGGGAGAGATATTCATGAACACATTTGTTTGTCTATGTGATCAATGAAGAACAATGGGAGAGATATTCATGAACACATTTGTTTGTCTATGTGATCAATGAAGAACAATGGGAGAGATATTCATGAACACATTTGTTTGTCTATGTGATCAATGTAAACAATGGGAGAGATATTCATGAACACATTTGTTTGTCTATGTGATCAATGTAAACAATGGGAGAGATATTCATGAACACATTTGTTTGTCTATATGATCAATGAAGAACAATGGGAGAGATATACATGAACACATTTGTTTGTCTATGTGATCAATGTAAACAATGGGAGAGATATTCATGAACACATTTGTTTGTCTATGTGATCAATGTAAACAATGGGAGAGATATTCATGAACACATTTGTTTGTCTATATGATCAATGTAAACAATGGGAGAGATATTCATGAACACATTTGTTTATGTATGTGATCAATGTAAACAATGGGAGAGATATTCATGAACACATTTGTTTGTCTATGTGATCAATGTAAACAATGGGAGAGATATTCATGAACACATTTGTTTGTCTATGTGATCAATGTAAACAATGGGAGAGATATTCATGAACACATTTGTTTGTCTATGTGATCAATGTAAACAATGGGAGAGATATTCATGAACACATTTGTTTGTCTATGTGATCAATGTAAACAATGGGAGAGATATTCATGAACACATTTGTTTGTCTATGTGATCAATGTAAACAATGGGAGAGATATTCATGAACACATTTGTTTGTCTATGTGATCAATGTAAACAATGGGAGAGATATTCATGAACACATTTGTTTGTCTATATGATCAATGAAGAACAATGGGAGAGATATACATGAACACATTTGTTTGTCTATGTGATCAATGTAAACAATGGGAGAGATATTCATGAACACATTTGTTTGTCTATGTGATCAATGTAAACAATGGGAGAGATATTCATGAACACATTTGTTTGTCTATATGATCAATGTAAACAATGGGAGAGATATTCATGAACACATTTGTTTGTCTATGTGATCAATGTAAACAATGGGAGAGATATTCATGAACACATTTGTTTGTCTATGTGATCAATGTAAACAATGGGAGAGATATTTATGAACACATTTGTTTGTCTATGTGATCAATGTAAACAATGGGAGAGATATTCATGAACACATTTGTTTGTCTATATGATCAATGTAAACAATGGGAGAGATATTCATGAACACATTTGTTTGTCTATGTGATCAATGTAAACAATGGGAGAGATATTCATGAACACATTTGTTTGTCTATGTGATCAATGTAAACAATGGAAGAGATATTCATGAACACATTTGTTTGTCTATATGATCAATGTAAACAATGGGAGAGATATTCATGAACACATTTGTTTGTCTATGTGATCAATGTAAACAATGGGAGAGATATTCATGAACACATTTGTTTGTCTATGTGATCAATGTAAACAATGGGAGAGATATTCATGAACACATTTGTTTGTCTATATGATCAATGAAGAACAATGGGAGAGATATTCATGAACACATTTGTTTGTCTATGTGATCAATGTAAACAATGGGAGAGATATTCATGAACACATTTGTTTGTCTATGTGATCAATGTAAACAATTGGAGAGATATTCATGAACACATTTGTTTGTCTATGTGATCAATGAAGAACAATGGGAGAGATATTCATGAACACATTTGTTTGTCTATGTGATCAATGTAAACAATGGGAGAGATATTCATGAACACATTTGTTTGTCTATGTGATCAATGTAAACAATGGGAGAGATATTCATGAACACATTTGTTTGTCTATGTGATCAATGAAGAACAATGGGAGAGATATTCATGAACACATTTGTTTGTCGATGTGATCAATGTAAACAATGGGAGAGATATTCATGAACGCATTTGTTTGTCTATGTGATCAATGTAAACAATGGGAGAGATATTCATGAACACATTTGTTTGTCTATGTGATCAATGTAAACAATGGAAGAGATATTCATGAACACATTTGTTTGTCTATGTGATCAATGTAAACAATGGAAGAGATATTCATGAACACATTTGTTTGTCTATGTGATCAATGTAAACAATGGGAGAGATATTCATGAACACATTTGTTTGTCTATGTGATCAATGTAAACAATGGGAGAGATATTCATGAACACATTTGTTTGTCTATGTGATCAATGTAAACAATGGGAGAGATATTCATGAACACATTTGTTTGTCTATGTGATCAATGTAAACAATGGGAGAGATATTCATGAACACATTTGTTTGTCTATGTGATCAATGTAAACAATGGGAGAGATATTCATGAACACATTTCTTTGTGTATGTGATCAATGTAAACAATGGGAGAGATATTCATGAACACATTTGTTTGTCTATGTGATCAATGAAGAACAATGGGAGAGATATTCATGAACACATTTGTTTGTCTATGTGATCAATGTAAACAATGGGAGAGATATTCATGAACACATTTGTTTGTGTATGTGATCAATGTAAACAATGGGAGAGATATTCATGAACACATTTGTTTGTCTATGTGATCAATGTAAACAATGGAAGAGATATGCATGAACACATTTGTTTGTCTATGTGATCAATGTAAACAATGGGAGAGATCATGAACACATTTGTTTGTCTATGTGATCAATGTAAACAATGGGAGAGATATTCATGAACACATTTGTTTGTCTATGTGATCAATGAAGAACAATGGGAGAGATATTCATGAACACATTTGTTTGTCTATGTGATCAATGTAAACAATGGGAGAGATATTCATGAACACATTTGTTTGTCTATGTGATCAATGTAAACAATGGGAGAGATATTCATGAACACATTTGTTTGTCTATATGATCAATGTAAACAATGGGAGAGATATTCATGAACACATTTGTTTGTCTATGTGATCAATGAAGAACAATGGGAGAGATATTCATGAACACATTTGTTTGTCTATGTGATCAATGTAAACAATGGGAGAGATATTCATGAACACATTTGTTTGTCTATGTGATCAATGAAGAACAATGGGAGAGATATTCATGAACACATTTGTTTGTCTATGTGATCAATGTAAACAATGGGAGAGATATTCATGAACACATTTGTTTGTCTATGTGATCAATGTAAACAATGGGAGAGATATACATGAATACATTTATTTGTCTATGTGATCAATGAAGAACAATGGGAGAGATATTCATGAACACATTTGTTTGTCTATGTGATCAATGGGAGAGATATTCATGAACACATTTGTTTGTCTATGTGATCAATGTAAACAATGGGAGAGATATTCATGAACACATTTGTTTGTCTATGTGATCAATGTAAACAATGGGAGAGATATACATGAATACATTTGTTTGTCTATGTGATCAATGAAGAACAATGGGAGAGATATTCATGAACACATTTGTTTGTCTATGTGATCAATGTAAACAATGGGAGAGATATTCATGAACACATTTGTTTGTCTATGTGATCAATGTAAACAATGGGAGAGATATACATGAATACATTTGTTTGTCTATGTGATCAATGAAGAACAATGGGAGAGATATTCATGAACACATTTGTTTGTCTATGTGATCAATGAAGAACAATGGGAGAGATATTCATGAACACATTTGTTTGTCTATGTGATCAATGTAAACAATGGGAGAGATATTCATGAACACATTTGTTTGTCTATGTGATCAATGAAGAACAATGGGAGAGATATTCATGAACACATTTGTTTGTGTATGTGATCAATGTAAACAATGGGAGAGATGTTCATGAACACATTTGTTTGTCGATGTGATCAATGTAAACAATGGGAGAGATATTCATGAACGCATTTGTTTGTCTATGTGATCAATGTAAACAATGGGAGAGATATTCATGAACACATTTGTTTGTCTATGTGATCAATGTAAACAATGGAAGAGATATTCATGAACACATTTGTTTGTCTATGTGATCAATGTAAACAATGGAAGAGATATTCATGAACACATTTGTTTGTCTATGTGATCAATGTAAACAATGGGAGAGATATTCATGAACACATTTGTTTGTCTATGTGATCAATGTAAACAATGGGAGAGATATTCATGAACACATTTGTTTGTCTATGTGATCAATGTAAACAATGGGAGAGATATTCATGAACACATTTGTTTGTCTATGTGATCAATGTAAACAATGGGAGAGATATTCATGAACACATTTGTTTGTCTATGTGATCAATGAAGAACAATGGGAGAGATATTCATGAACACATTTGTTTGTCTATGTGATCAATGTAAACAATGGGAGAGATATTCATGAACACATTTGTTTGTCTATGTGATCAATGTAAACAATGGGAGAGATATACATGAATACATTTGTTTGTCTATGTGATCAATGAAGAACAATGGGAGAGATATTCATGAACACATTTGTTTGTCTATGTGATCAATGTAAACAATGGGAGAGATATTCATGAACACATTTGTTTGTCTATGTGATCAATGTAAACAATGGGAGAGATATACATGAATACATTTGTTTGTCTATGTGATCAATGAAGAACAATGGGAGAGATATTCATGAACACATTTGTTTGTCTATGTGATCAATGTAAACAATGGGAGAGATATTCATGAACACATTTGTTTGTCTATGTGATCAATGTAAACAATGGGAGAGATATACATGAACACATTTGTTTGTCTATGTGATCAATGTAAACAATGGGAGAGATATTCATGAACACATTTGTTTGTCTATGTGATCAATGTAAACAATGGGAGAGATATTCATGAACACATTTGTTTGTCTATATGATCAATGAAGAACAATGGGAGAGATATTCATGAACACATTTGTTTGTCTATGTGATCAATGAAGAACAATGGGAGAGATATTCATGAACACATTTGTTTGTCTATGTGATCAATGTAAACAAGGCAATACAATTATTTTGATGGGAACAATTTTTTTTTCTCACAAATTATATTCTATGCAGGACACAGTAGCCTACTAACATCCTTTTGTCATTTATGTCAATCTGAAATTAGAGATCTGTTTTAGGGAACATACCTGTTCAGATAAATCTGGAAACTGATTAACAAATTACATGTATTTCTTGATATTAAATTTTGAATTATAGATGAAATGTCTTTAATGTTCAGTGTTTGAAGTAAAAATGAAGGAATATAGAATTAGTTTTATACACGACAATGACAAAAAGGATTATCCCATTCTAAGCCTGCATATTTTGAAGTACAAATGAATACCACAAAATTCCTAATGCATAGACAAGAAACTGAAAAAAACCAAAGCCATGAACATAAAACTACTGTCAGACTATAAATAAAAAAATTTAAAAAAAATTGCAAAATTTTGGATTTAAACCTGACTAATGCAAACACTTTTAGAATCAGAGATAATATTTTACAGAATATACAGGTGATCCAATGTATAAGAAAAGTTTGAAGATTCCATAAATCGAAGGGACAAACGTAAATACAATGGCCAAAATAAAAAAGGACAACCAATGATTTACAAAACAATACACAGAAAACTAAAGAACCTCACTAAAAACCAGGATCAAACTCAAGTGCTCTGGAAGGGTAAGCATGAATAATTTACACATGGTAATAGGATATGTTGGTTTTTGGATTAGTTTGATATTTCTATGATAGTAAATTCAGAATTATTTTTTTGATTTACAGCTGTGATAGATTCTTCAACATCAATGAGTAAAAGTCCTAAATTAAAACAACTTCTAGAGATAATATTAGCCTTAGGAAACTTTATGAATAGAGGACAGAGGGGAAATGCTACTGGTTTTAAATTGAGTAGTGTTAATAACATAATAGACACTAAATCTAGTGTAGACAGAAATATTACACTGCTGCACTATCTGGTGGATGTACTAGAAAAAAGGGTAAGTAAATCAAGAACGAAAAGAAATATTACACTATTGTACTATATGATAGGTGTACTAGAACAAGGGCAAGTAAATCTTGCGTGAACAGAAAAATCTTGCACTATCTTGTGGATGTATTAGAAAAAAGGGTAAGATGTGGCGTATTAATGGAGTGACCTGTTTTGTGTGTAATTTTTCTTATTGCTGTTCTGTTATATGCATAATTTATGAACACATTTTGAGACAATCAAGAAAATATAGTCTGTTATATTTCCTATTTAATATAAAAGTATGAATTTATTGAATAAAGTATGGATAATGAATTTCAAGATTTGATTACTGCCATTTTGGGAACAGATATATGGCATGGCACTGTATATGATAACATTTATACAAATAATTATACCCCTGCTCCCCGAAGGGGGAGAGGGGTATACTGTTTTACCTCTGTCCGTCTGTCCGTCCTTCCGTCCGTCCAAGGTATTTTTCGTCGCATTTTTCTCAGTAACTGTTGATGGCAGAAATCTGATATTTGGTCACAAGCATCATATAGGTATACCATATTGTGGGTAGCGTTTTTGGACCTGTCAGATTCCTACTTCCTGTTTACCGACTTTGTTGATTTTTCTACACATTGAACATATAAGCTCATTTTTCGTCGCATTTTTCTCAGCAACTATTGATGGCAGAAATCTGATATTTGGTCACAAGCTTCATATAGGTGACCCATATTGTGGGAAGCGTTTTTGGACCCATCAGATTCCTACTTCCTATTTGCCGAATTTGTTGATTTTTATACACATTTAACATACATTTGTATATGCACATTTTTCGTCGCATTTTTCTCAGCAACTATTGATGACAGGAATCTGATATTTGGTCACAAGCTTCATATAGGTATGCCATATTGTAGGAAGCGTTTTTGGACCCGTCAGATTCCTACTTCCTGTTCGCCGACTTAGTTGGTTTCTATACACATTGAACATATATGCACATTTTTCGTCACATTTTTCTCGGCAACTATTGATGGCAGAGATCTGATATTTGGTCACAAGCTTCATATAGGTACCCCATATCGTGGGAAGCGTTTTTGGACCCATCAATTCCTACTTCCTGTTTGTCGACTTAGTTGGTTTCTATACACATTGAACATATATGCACATTTTTCGTCACATTTTTCTCGGCAACTATTGATGGCAGAGATCTGATATTTGGTCACAAGCTTCATATAGGTACCCCATATCGTGGGAAGCATTTTTTGACCTGTTAGATTCCTACTTACTATTTGCCGAAGAGCAGGGGTATCATAGGTGAGCATTAGCTCACAGTTCATCTTGTTAATTTAAGACAATATACAAATGTAAGTATACTTAACTTGATAACTAGATATTTAAATTTTGCTATAAATATACTTGATTGAATTGGAGTGAAAATTTGCTACAAGATTTACTTACATCACAGCAACTCAAATCTGTGTCCAAGTTAATTTTTTTTTAATCCTGCAATGAATGCTTCATTGACTGTATAATGGATAGGTGTATAAATGTTGATGTTATACACCTACAGTCTATAAGTATCCAGGTACTTTGTTCTTATGTAGAACTGAGTCAAGTACTAGTGTTCTCTTCCACGTCTGCATCTTGTTGGAATGATGTGTAGTCGTCTTTTGTATCTTTGTTTGACCTTGCAGGATAAACACAATATGCGTACATTGTCTGTGAATATAATTTTATTTTGTACTCACTCCAAAGCAGTAGAGAAAAGCTTGTATTTCTTCCTATTTCTGAATCGTCAATGGCTTACATGTACTTTATTCTATGGTGTTTTGGTTTTTTTTTTCAGTTTCCGAAAATTTTGCCTTTAGAAAGTGAGTTGCCTGATGTAAAATTAGCTTCAAAAGTCCAGTAAGTAATGTTTTCTTTTTAATATTGTAGACAATTTAATGAGAACATAAATATATCTCTTAATACAAGGAAAGCAATGCAGTATCAATGAATTTCAGTAAAATGTTAATATGGATAATGGAAATATACGTTGGCCAATATAATTGTACATTATTAGTACATAATTTATTATTTTTAGCTCACCTGACCCAAACATTCACAAGCCATGAAATATATGAATATCAAATCATATTTCACATAATGTACAATTATTACCTTTGCCTTTTGCTGCATTTTTATGAGTTATGATTTGAGTTGTCTCCCCATAAAAATTTACATGTAAGACATAAAATGTTGGTTATTGACCATTGACAATGCTAACCTGTGACCTCAAAGATCTAGGTCATTTCCTGGTTATCTAGATTGCTCACTTTGAGGTTTATTTTGTTCCAGTATTGTTAACACAATGCACTGGTGATCAGCAAATATAGTAGATCCCATTCTAATATATTGAGTGCTTCAAACATCAACTGTTTTACCCATTATTAAATTTATGATACTCTATGATCATTAAAAAATGGATGATTTCAACAATGCAAGTAGTTGATAGTTGTTGATAACAACATTTCAAAATGATTTCTAACTAATTTATATATCATGATTATGTAGAAAACAGTCAAAAACATGGATATGTAAAAAACCACTTATAGATTGACAACATACCACTTCTCTAGTTGGATTTATAACTGCCTATGCAATCAGTGCCTATCACCACTAAAATTGTGAGTTTGAATACTGCTTAGGTGAGGTATGCTCAATACAACATTATGTGATAAAGTTTGTCAGTGACTTGTGACAGGTCAGTGGTTTTCTCTGGTTACTCCAATATCTTTCACCAATAAAACTGACTGGCAAGTTATAACTGAAATATTGTTGAAAGTGGAATTAAACACCATAACTTCATCCAATTTGTGAATAGGCTATGATTGAAAAAAGTTGTACAATACTCGTATACGACATTCAGATTTGTTTTAATATACAATATATTGTTGTGATGCTATTTTGTTAAAGTAGTGATGAACATTGATGTATATATGATTGATGTATATATTTTTTACAGTTTGACAGAATTAGATAAAGACATTGTTGTCTTAAGATCAGGACTATCAGAAATAGAAAAGGTAACTTTCATAATTTTTTTGAAAATAAATGGTGTTGACATTTTGTATTAGTCTATACTTCTTCAATTTTTTAATCATTTTTAACAAAAATTCTTAGACAATTTCCATTTTTTAATCAAGGATAACCTGTTGAGATGAACTTTTCTAGTTTTCAGTTCTAAAGGGGTGGGCGGGCGTATGTTAGCCTATCTTCGTTAACGTGATAGCGCTCTTAGTTTTTGGCTGATCAACATAATTTTTGGTAGGAAGCATTATTACACTATTATTTAGAGCGAGTTCGAAATTCAGATTAATCTATTGTTTTTTTCTTGTAAAATCATGGTTTTTTATTAGTTCACCTGGACCAAAGGTCCAGGTGAACTATTGCCATCACTTGGCGTCCGTCGTCTGTTGTCTGTCGTCTGTAAACTTTTCACCTTTCAAGCTTCTTCTCCGAAACCACTGGCCCGATTGGAACCAAACTTAGCAGGAATGTTCCTTGGATGGTCCTCTACAAAGTTACTGTTTTTCGTTCCAGTCGGATATTTAATATGGCTGCCAGGGCCAATAATATGCTCTGATTGGCTGAAATTTCAAAGATCTTCTTCTCTGAAACTAATGAACTGACTGAAACCAAACTGTAAATGAATGATCATTGGAATGTCCTTTACCAAGTTACTGTTTTTTATGCCGATCGGAAATCCAAGATGGCCACCATCGCAGGACATAGATTAACATTGGACCCTATGGGAAAATGTTCAAATGCCTTCTTCTCAGAAACTACAAATATGATTAAAGCCAAACTGTACATGAATGTTCATTGAATGGTCCTCTACAATCTTAAGGTTTTTTGTTCCGATATGAAATTCAAAATGGCGGCTACGGCAGGACTTAGTTTAACATTGGACCCTATGGGAAAAATGTTTCAAAATGCTTCTTCTCTGAAACCACTTGGACAATTGAAACCAAACTGCCCAGGAATGATCATTGGAAGGTCCTCTACAAAGTTTCTGTTTTTTATGCCGATCGGAAATCCAAGATGGCCGCCACCGCAGGACATAGATTAACATTGGACCCTATGGGAAAATATTCAAATGCCTTCTTCTCAGAAACTACAAATATGATTAAAGCCAAACTGTACATGAATGTTCATTAGATGGTCCTCTACAAACTTTATGTTTTTTGTTCCGGTATGAAATTCAAAATGGCGGCTACGGCAGGATTTAGTTTAACATTGGACCCTATGGGGAAAATGTTTCAAAATGCTTCTTCTCTGAAACCACTTGGACAGTTGAAACCAAACTGCCCAGGAATGATCATTGGAAGGTCCTCTACAAAGTTTCTGTTTTTTATGCCGATCGGAAATCCAAGATGGCCGCCACCGCAATACATAGATTAACATTGAACCCTATGGGAAAATGTTCAAATGCCTTCTTCTCAGAAACTACAAATATGATTAAAGCCAAAGTGTACATGAATGTTCATTGGATGGTCCTCTACAAACTTTACGATTTTTGTTCCGATATGAAATTCAAAATGGCGGCTACGGCAGGACTTAGTTTAACATTGGACCCTATGGGAAAAATGTTTCAAAACGCTTCTTCTCTGAAACCACTTGGACAATTGAAACCAAACTGCCCAGGAATGATCATTGGAAGGTCCTCTACAAAGTTTCTGTTTTTTTATGCCGATCGAAAATTCAAGATGGTCCTTTACAAACTTTGTGTTTTTTATGTTGATCGTAATTCCAAGATGACTACCACTGCAGGATATAGTTTTTACATAGGACCAATTGGTTTTTTTTATAACCAGGTGAACGATACAGGCTCTTGAGAGCCTCTGGTAGAAAAAGTACATATTTTGAGAATTATCTTAGTTAACCCGATAGCGCTCTTAGTTTTTGGCCGATCAACGTAATTTTTGGTAGGAAGCATTATTAAACTATTATTTAGAGCAAGTTCGAAATTCAGATTAATCTATTGTTTTTTTATAGAAAAAGTACATATTTTGAGAATTATCTTCGTTAACACGATAGTGCTCTTAGTTTTTGGCCGATCAACATAATTTTTGGTAGGAAGCATTATTACACTATTATTTAGAGCGAATTCGAAATTCAGATTAATCTATTGTTTTTTTCTTGTAAAATCATGGTTTTTTATAGGAAAAGTACATATTTTGAGAATTATCTTCGTTAACGCGATAGCGCTCTTAGTTTTTGGCCGATCAACGTAATTTTTGGTAGGAAGCATTATTAAACTATTATTTAGAGCAAGTTCGAAATTCAGATTAATCTATTGTTTTTTTCTTGTAAAATCATGGTTTTTTATAGAAAAAGTACATATTTTGAGAATTACACATTTCTCTGAAACTACAAAAATAGAAACTTAATATATGGTATGGGTGGAGATGCCAATGTGAAGTTGTGCATTCAACATTTTTTATCCCGGGGGCTCAGCCCCACCCCGCTGGGGAATCTGTTAAAAAAAATGTGACCGAGATCCCCACCCTAAGCCATATATATTTATGATCAGGGTGACTAGGCAAATTAAATGCATTATAGCTCAGACCCCAGGGTCATACCCCACCCCTACCTGAAGTGAACTTTTTAATGGTTGAGATCCCCACCCCTAAACCATATATATTTATGATCAGGGTGACTAGGCAAATTAAATGCATTATAGCTCAGGCCCAGGGTCATACCCCACCCCCTACATGAAGTGAACTTTTTAATGGTTGAGATCCCCACCCCTAAGCCATATATATTTATGATCAGGGTGACTAGGCAAATTAAGTGCATTATAGCTCAGGCTCCGGGGGGTCATACCCCACCCCCTACCTGAAGTGAACTTTTTAATGGTTGAGATCCCCACCCTTAAACCATATATATTTACGATCAAGGTGACTAGGCAAATTAAATGCCTTATAGCTCAGGCCCCGGCGGGTCATACCCCACCCCTACCTGAAGTGAACTTTTTAATGGTTGAGATCCCCACCCCTAAGCCATATATATATATTTATGATCAGGGTGGTATAGACAAATTAAATGCCCCAAGAGTTGAGGCCCAGGGTCATCCCCATCCCCTACCGGAAGTTTTTTTGAGAATTACACATATCTCTGAAACCATTTTGTCAATTTTAACCAAACTTTTCCCAAATGTTCCTTGGGTGATCCTCTTCCAAAGGTATGTTTGGTATGTCTGAGGGCCCAAGAGGGGGCCTAAAATGATTAATTATTTTAATATTTAGAAATCTTCTTCTTGTGAATCAGCAATGCCAGAAGATTGATACTTGGCACATAACATTGATAAATCTTGAAAACAGTAATCCAGTTTGACCAAATGATTTTGACTTGCAACTCGGCTGTTGCATCTCTGATGCTTTCTCGATTTTTTATTTTACAAAGGAAATAGTTCTGTTTAAGAAGCAGTCAGTGGATGGTGATGTGAGATTTGTCAGTGTCATGACTGATTTTGTGGCAGTAGCATCATACAACTTCTCTGAAATAGAAGAGGCTTATACAGAAATGATTAATAAGGTAGGATCTCAGACCTATTATTTTGTGCAACTGTGGAGGATTTATCATGCATTCATGAACCTGACGATTCTTTTATTATCATTGATGGGGTTTGCGGGTACGTAAAGTTTTCTAAAACAACAGTACCTCTAGTTGTATATTTGTACAAATTTAGTGTCTATGGTTTTCAAAATATTATGATCCAGAGTTTAAATGGAACATTTCTAAATTTTACTTAAAGGGACATTTGCGGTAGGCACTACCGACAAACTTTGTGTGCAGAGCTTATCATCAAAAATCAAAAATTTTGAAACTGTATGTCACATGACCAACGTGACCTAAAGGTCACATACCTCAGAAATTTGAATTTTCGAATTGATTTTTGTAGATTTTAGACTGATGAAGAATATTATTTTTAATAAGACTGAAAGTTTATTAGGGAGGAACACTAAGTGACCATGCCTGTCAAATATTTTGCTCCAAAAGTAACTGTGAAACTATGTATTAAGCAAACACTACAATAGGCAATGATTCAGTAAAACATCCTTACCAGCTGAGCCAATAGTTGCACTCATCACATGTATAAACTTAGAGTTGTTGCTCAAATAGTGTAAGGCTTTTTTTTTCATTTTTACCAACATATGAAGATTTCAAGATTATTTTCAATTTTTGTTTTCAGTTCAAAGAAGTTGTGATATGTTTTGGTGATAAGCCAAATGAATCCAAACCTGATGAATTCTTTGGAATCATGGATACATTCATCACTTCATTAAATGAAGCCAAGCAAGAAAATGAGAAAATAAGGCAACTTAAAGAGGAAGAAGAAAGGAGGGCAAAATTAGAGGAACAGGTATATAAGTTTCTACAGCTTTTTCAGAAATTACTGCTTGGAAGAAACATTCTTGTGAAAGTACAATGAGATGAAACGACTGGGTTTTCATTTTTTAGCTCACCTTGCCAAAGGCAATGTGAGCTTTTGCCATCACTTGACGTCCGTTGTCTGTCGTCCGTTAACTTTTCACATTTTAATCTTCTTTTCTGAAACCCCCTCAGCCAAATGAACTGAATCTTGGTAGGAGCATCTATAAAAGGTCCTCGATAAAGATTGCACATTTTGTCCCGATCCATTAACAAACATGGCCACCACAGGCAATTCTTGTTTCTGATTGGCCGATTTAAAAAAATCTTCTCCTCTGAAACCGCTTTGCCAAATGAACCGAAACTTGATAGGAAGCATCTATGGAAGGTCCTCTATAAAGATTGCTCATTTTGTCCCGATCGGTTAACAAACATGGCCGCAACAGGCAATTCTTGTTTCTGATTGGTTGATTTCTAAAAAAATCTTCTCCTCTGTTAAAAGAAAGATAACTCTTGCCCTTAGAAATTAATAATGCTGATATAGTGTAACATGTTTATTCTATACATTATAAGTAGGTATTCACATTTTAATATTCTTTTTAGCAAACCTTGCCAAAGGCAATATGAGCTTTTGCCATCACTTGGTGTCCGTCGTCTGTCATCCGTTTACTTTTCACATTTTAATCTTCTCTGAAAACCCTCAGCCAAATGAACTGAAACTTGGTAGGAAGCATCTATGGAAGGACTCTCTAGAGAGTGCACATTTTGTTATGATCCATTACCAAACATGGCCGCCACAGACAATTCTTGTTTCTGATTGGCCGATTTTTTTAAATCTTCTCCTCTGAAACCGCTTGACCAAATGAACCGAAACTTGGTTGGAAACATCTATAGAATGTCCTCTATGAAGATTGCTCATTTCGTCCCAATCGGTTAGCAAACATGGCTACCACCGAAACTTGGTAAATCATCTATGGAATGTCCTCTATGAAGATTGCTCATTTCGTCCTGATCGGTTAACTAACGTGGCTACAACCGAAGCTTGTTTTTTATTCACAATTGCCTAAAGGATATCTATTCAATGTCAAATATCTATTTCTATCAACCTTGACTATTGGAGTCTTCCATACCTGTGTATATGTAACCCCCCCTCCCCTTTTTTTGTTTAAATATTACTGTGCTTTGATATAATACCACATCAATTGTAATAATTTGTGTAGTCTTCAGCAGAAGGATATGTCTCTACCAGTTTGCTCGAAGGTCCAACTATAATGCTAGGGAATGAAACGTATATTGGCAGTCAAAAACTGAAGCAAATAGATTAAAGGCTGTAATTATTATTTCACAGACCTCAAATCAAATTGCAACAATGCAAGAAAACAACTGTAGTTCAAAGTTTGTTTTTTAAATTGCAGAAGTACTAACTTTCATACCTGTGTACATGTAAACAGTTCAATAGATATATCGTCATAACCGGTGGCGAGTATATAAAATACCAATCTGACTTGGATACGAATCGATAAAGATCTAAAGCGTCCTCGTGGATTCAACAATTTCTGAATGGCCAAACTTAGCATAAATTAAATATGATCACAAAAATGAGAAAAAAAATCAATCAAATGTTCATTTGGTTAAAAGCTAGCATAAACATTTCCCGTAGCACTGTGCTTGATTGCATATTACATACCAATACACCAGGCGACTGTTTCACTAAATTGGTCGTAAATCGTAAGTCTTGGAGTACACATACGATTTCCTTACGTGCACGTATACATACATTTCACTAAACTAGTCCTAATCTAAAGAGTTACGACTTGCGACGAGTAACAAGACATCTATAAGCAGTAGACGACGCTCGCAAGAATACCATTAGCTCGGAAGCAGATTACATTAAAATTCACATTAAGAAAATTTCATACATTTTTAATATTCAACTAATTCTGAAATATATGCCTTAAGTGATTTTTTTTTATGATAAATAAACCAAAGCTATTATGGAAAAACATATTTGTTAAGTAAAATTTTACCGAAATTTGAGAAGAAATTTATTTTATAGAACACAGTTTAACAAATTTCATGCTATATGTAAGGAGAAATTTCAAAAGTGTGACTATAGATTTGGCAATACATTCACATTCTGTACCGATAATCTGTTTGTGGTGCATTACATTTGCGTGAATTGGCATGATAAATGCGATTTTTTTTTACCTTTTTAGCTCACCTGGTCCAAAGGGCCGTGTGAGCTTTTGTCATCACTTTGCATCCGTCGTCGTGTCTGTAAACTTTTCATATTTGCATCTTCTTCTCTGAAACCACTGAACAGATTTGGACCAAACTTGACAGAAATGTTCATTGGGAGGTCCTCTACCAGATTTGTTATTTTGGCGCAGATCGGAAATCCAACATGGCTGCCAGGGCCAATAATGTGTTCTGATTGGTTGAAACTTTGAAGATCTTCTTGTCAGAAACTACTCAGCCGATGGAATTGTAACATTATAGAGATGATGACTGGGTGGTCCTCTACCAACCTTTTTATTTTTGTGTGGATCGGAAATCCAAAATGGCCGTCACCAGGTGATTTATTTTACCATTGGACCCTATGGGAATTTCATTGAAAATAGAGGCTATGGGACCCTATGGGAATTAGTACTAAGTTTTTCTTCTCAGAAAGTACCAAGCCAGTTGACTTGATTTGTCCCATGCTGCTCCTAACTGCAAACAGAAAGACTTGAAAAATATGTTTGTTGATAACCTTCTTCCAGAATTAAAACTTAAGCAGTCTAATATACTTACCATGGGAGATTTTAATTTTGACTTGCAAAACAAAAACTTTAGGTTTTCAGAATTTATGGAGCACACATTCAGTGGTAAGCAAATTGTGTCTAAAGTCACAAGAAAATATGAATCTTTGTTAGACTTAGCGTTTCTAAAGGTTAACCCTGCCAAGTTTTACCAGGTGAGCGATTACAGGCTGTCTAGAGCCTCTAGTTTAAAAGTATATTTCGTATTTTCATAATATTTCATGATTTTTATAAGCACTTTTGCCATCACTTGGCGTCCGTCGTCCATTAACTTTTCACATTTTAATCTTCTCCTCTGAAACCCTTCAGCCAAATGAACTGAAACTTGGTAGGAAGCATCCATGGAAGGTCCTCTATAACAATTGCTCATTTTGTCCTGATCCATTAACAAACATGGCCACCACAGGCAACTCTTTTTTCTGAATGGCTGATTTTTAAAATTCTTCTTCTATGAAACCGTTTGGCCAAAGGAACTGAAATTTGGTAGGAAGCATCTATGGGCGGTCCTCTATAAATAATGTTCATTTCGTCCCGATCCATTAACAGACATGGCCGCCACAGGCAATTCTTGTTTCTGATTGGTCGATTTCTAAAAATCTTCTCCTCTGAAACAGCTTTGCCAAATGATCCGAAACTTGGTAGGAAGCATCTATGGAAGGTCCTCTATAAAGTTTGCTCATTCCGACCCGATCCGTTAACAAACATGCCCGCCACAGGCGATTCTTGTTTCTGATTGGTTGATTTTTTAAATTCTTCTCTGAAACCATTTGGCCAAATAAATTGAAACTTGGTAGGAAGCACCTATGGAAGATCCTCTGTTAAGATTGCTCATTTCGTCCTGATCCATTAACAAACATGGCCGCCACAGACAATTCTTGTTTCTGATTGGTTGATTTCTAAAAAATCTTCTCCTCTGAAACCGCTTTGCCAAATGAACCGAATCTTGGTAGGAAGCATCTATGAAAGGTCCTCTATAAAGATTGTTCATTTCGTCCCGATCCATTAACAAACATGGCCACCACAGGCAATTCTTGTTTCTGATTGGTCGATTTCTAAAAATCTTCTACTCTGAAACAGCTTGGCCAAATGGACCGAAATGTGGTAGGAAGCATCTATGGAAGGTCCTCTATGGGAATTGCTCATTCCGTTTTGATCCGTTAACAAACATGGCCACCATAGGCAATTCTTGTTTCTCATTGGTCGATTTCTAAAACCGCTTTTCCTCTGAAGCTGCGTGGCCAAATGAAATGATACTTGGTAGGAAGCATCTATGGAAGGTCCTTTATAGAGATTGCTCATTTCGTTGTGATCCATTAACAAACATGGCCACCACAGGAAATTCTTGTTTCAGCTTGGTCGATTTCTAAAAATCTTCTTCTCTGAAACCGCTTTGTCAAAATGAACCGATATTTAGTGGGAAACACCTATGGAAGGTTCTGTATTAAGTTTCCTCAAATCAGAATGAAAGGTGAGCAACACAGGCTCAGCCTCTAGTATACAAAACATATTTTATTAAATAAATGGAAATAAACAATACTTCTGCACCAACTTGTTGAACACTCATTTTCTTGAAAAAATCAATAAATCATCTTGAAACAAGTTTCAAACATAATATTTTTGTTTCAACTGTCAATGCAAGTGATGGAAATAATATTTTTGGCAAGAATTTGGTTTTGCAATTAACCAAAAGATTTGACATTATGTCAATAGCACATGGTTCCATGTTAATATGGAAATATGCAGTTATTTGATATGTGATTAAGTGGAGTTGACTGTACACCATATGTGTTTTACAATTTAATAGATGAGGAGAGAAAGAGAAAAATCCAGACTAAGAAGAGAAAATAATGGTAAAGCACAGTCTGCTAATGGTACATAATATATTAGTATTACATTTATCATGACAAGAAAAGTTTGCATAATAGTCATATACAATTTCTGATCTTGAGATTTTGAGATTTTGATTTTATACAATGCTACAGTTCTTTTTATATACTGGTTGCATGCATCCATAGTATAGAACCGAAAGGGAGGAGAAATTAATGACGAAATAATATCATTGAATTGTTGTACTAGTGAAACAAGTCGCTGTAGAATGGATTTATTCCCAACAAATCCTTACAATGGCAAAAATACAAATTTAAATTTGGTCTTTTTTGTGCTTAATGGTTTGAGGTAAGAGGTAGTTGTTTGTTTTGTTGATATCGGTGGAATTGTTGACCATTACTGTTAAGACATTCTTTTCATAATTGTGTTAATATATCCGTCCCATGTATCTTAAAAGCTTATAATTAACACACAAGATATTCAACTGACTGGTAAGTGAACTGAAATCACAGAATCTAATTTTCAACTTAAGAGTTATTTTTTTTATTTTAACTGCAAGTCTCGAAAGGATTACAATTGTGAACAATTTAACTATCAAGAGCTAAGAAATATTTGAGTTCAGGAGAGATAGTTATAGAGAGTTGATATATTAACTAGTTAAAATGTAGAGATATACTATGAAGGACTAGATAAAGTATGGAAAGGTTAAAAAGAGGTATCCATAATCAAAGAACAAAAGAGTAGGCAGTGTAAGGGTCCAACTTTGCACCCCAGATTCAAAGAACATATCTAGATATGGTAAGGATTCAAATGGTTCCCTTCAAATAGTTCCCTTCAAATAAAGAAATTTAAAAGCAATGTAGATTAAGTGATCACCAAAATAAAAATAAAAACAATGGTCTGTTTAGCTTAATGGCCCCAATCTGCCCTCAATTTCAACATTACAAAATGGATGGACAGTTACTAAAAACAATGATTGATACCCTCACTTTTTGTGAAAATTCCAAACACTAATTGCAGACTATTCATAAGATATTTCAAGAAAGTGATGAAGTAAGATTTTGGATGAAAAAATGTAGGAATTTTCTATTTTCTGCACATATTGAATCTATGAGAATCAAAGATGCTCAAATTGGTGAAGTGTACTGATGGTCTATTTTTGTGCTCATGTTTCCTGATAAAATAAATCTTGTATCACAATAAATATGTAGAAAAGTACCCATTTCTGATATTCCTATGAAAAATTATTGTGTCAATCAATCTATTTCAATATTTTAAGGAGAATTTGATGAATTGATATCAGCTTTAAGGACAGGAGATGTATTTGGGGAAGATTTGTCCAGAATGCGGAGAAATAGAAAACGAGCCTTGACTCCCCAGAGAGACGAGACAAGAGAGAGACCTGGAGCATTAAAGGCTGTTAGGGCAATTCTAACTGAACAGTAGATGTTACATTCTAACAGATCTGTAATATAAGTTATGAAAGCTAAACGTCTTTTGTAGAAATCAATGCAAGGATAAATGTCTGTGTCCATCTCTGCATGCTTATAAAGACAATTATAGGGCCATTTAAATGTAGAAATTCTAACACCTTTTCTATAATTTAATTGATGTATTATTAGTGTATTATTTCTTCATTTTCAAATAATTTCATGATTCTTAGTTGTTTTAGTAGAAAAATTACATACCGGTAATCTATATAGACAATATACATACATTGTTGGAAAATATATGATTTATTTGTATGAGCTTTAGAAACAGATAGAAAAGCGAGCATTTGGCGAACTTTTTCTGCCCTGTTTTGCATCGAGTGCAAGTTAATTTTATAATTACCGACAATGTATGTACGGTATATTGTGTTTATCCTGCAATGTCAAAAAGTCCAAAACAACTACCAAATTGTCTGCAAAGAGTAGAAACAAGTGTCGTTCTACATGAATCGGGTACCAAAAAAAATATATATTGGTCTGTGACCATATATAGCAAAATATTTATCCAGTCAATGAAATTTGATTGCTCAAATAGAACCAGTGCAGGATAAAATAAATATACTTATAATGTAGTGCATAACAACAATTAAGGAAAAATCAAAATGGCAGGTGATATTTACTTTAAAAACTTATGTTACATTTGTGCATTTTATACAACCAAAACAGGTATGTAGACTAATAAAAGAATGATCAAATGAAAAACTACTTTTCCTGAATTGAAAAAAAATTAGTACAATTTGTATTACATTGTAAAAAGTTTCTAGTTACGATGTTCCTATGCTAGAAATCATTTTTGTATTGAATAGAAATTATTAGTATTGAATGGTAAATTGGACATATAAAAAAGGTATTATTTATTTGTCTTGTACCTTAGCTCAAGTTTGAGTGGTATATCAAAGGCAGAACTACTTAAGGTGGAATAATGTTGATGTTTGTTGTCTGTTGTCATAGTGATGGCTGTGTTATAGTGTTACTTTTTTATACTTAGTTTATTTATAATTTATTTAATTGCTCAGTCTTTATTTGGTTTACAAGGATGTCACTAAGCACATTATGTTTGTAATAATGACACAAGAACCTAATAATATATTGTCTCTAAAGAAAAGAGGACAATTTCTTTTCAATTTTTCAATGTTCTTAGATGTTGAAATCATGTAGAATTATTATTTTTTATTGATTCAATTTTTATTGGTCATTTAGAGATTAAGCTCTCAACGTTCATAAGAATCTTATGAATTATCGGGTGTGACCAGCCGAAATCGGGTGAGTTGGCAGGTATGCATAAGATCTCTATTCAGAGCAGGAACAAAACAGAAAACCAAATTTTTTCAAATGTAAACCAAACATAAATATGTACAATAGGTTTTTTTTCTTCATTTGAACTTCTAACCAAATGTATTACATTTTTTAACACAATGGAATTTGAGGTTTTTTGTGCACAGTTTTACAACACATTCTAATTCTAAATATAACATGTAATTATGAATAATTTGATGACATAATAATTACCAGACCATGTGTAACTGTTTTATGTGTTATTTATTTAATATTATGTTTATTTGTATCACACTATACATAAATATCATTATTATTTTTTATATAAGTTCATTAAAATCATAGTCAATTACTATAAGTATTTTCCATTTAAAATCATTAACAATTATAACTTTGTACCATTTGAATATTATATTATCAATATTATAAAACAGTATAGGTTGTATTATTGTGTCTTAAATCTTATATAAAAAAAAGTCCCTTGGAATAAAAGTTGTGCATTGAATTTTGAAAAAACAATATTGTATACAATTCAATAATTAATTGCCATGGGCATATGGTTTCTGTGGCCGTTTTCCTTTTTTATTTACATGTTTGGTATTGTGAATTGAAGTGACTTCTAAAGCCTCTGTCATATCAGAGGCTTCTTTTCTCGTCTTTGGATACTCTTTTTAGTTCTATTCTAAACTCAAGTTAGAAAGAAATAATATCCCAAGCTTATAAAAAATTTTTTTTAGTGAGGTCTGAAGAAGGATTAATCTTTATTTTGCTAATTAACCAGTTGGGAGAATGAATGATGCACGTGTAATGTGCATATTTCTTTTGATTAACTAGTGATAGCACTGTTGTAAGCCTCACCAGGGGAGATAACACAGAAATATATTGTTATGGTCATGATAGGAAATTTTGAATTGCAGACAATTCAATTAATGCAGTATGCATAAAATAAAAGCTTTGCACAAAATCTGGCCAGTGTGTGCTGACAAAAAAAATTGGTGTTTTTATTGGAATGTATAATTTATGTTTCACAATAATTATAAATGGCAAGTTGAAAGAATCTCTTTATTTTGTTTAAAATTCTTATTTTTAGTGATTTCCCCCTATTTCTTAAGTGCTCATTTTTTTAAGCTGCATTCTGTGTAACCATGACTAGTTAAAGGTTGTAGCCTGTGTAATAAAATCGTAGATATCAAATTTATTGCACACAATGCGTTTCTGGAATAATCTGTGTAACCATGACTTGTTAAAGGTTGTACCCTGTGTAACCATGACCACTACTTGTTACTGCTGACATTCATTGTATTGTGCCAATAATGTAGAATAAATTACAAAATACTTCCATTCAAGTTCCAGATAAGTGATATAAAAAATTAAATCTGCTATATTGCCATTCAAATTCATGTTTGTTGACAGTGTTTTTTCAACATATTGTAAACCGGTAAATTGTGGCACTTTATTTTAGTTGATTTTTTTGTTTGTTCCAATTTATTGCACTTTTTTAAAGAGGGTAAAGGGTTGTATTCGTTGTGAGTGGAAACAAAATTTGTTTCTAGACATGTCCTTGTTCTTTCTAGATTAAGTGAATGGTGACTTTTATGAATCAGAAAAACATTGTTGCATGCTACAATTCTACTTGCTATAGTTAAATCAATATTATACCATCTGACGTGAACCTTTATGTAACACTAATTATACTTTTATTGGTACCATTGATACTACCGTAATCAGAATAAAAATGTCTTAGTTTTTTTGCACTGAAACTGTTTTAATCTTATTGTTTCCATGTCTGATTTAAGATCAATGCTACAAACTTGGGGGGAAATTGTTCAAGTTAAACTACCTTGTTAAAATTTTGGTCATGAGCTAAATTAAATTGATTTGAAAACTGCTTTATACATTTTGAAACATTATCATTTTAATAGCTATATCATATTCATTTTCAAAAGCTGAGAAATTTTATTTATGAAAAGTGATATTTTATTGGTCTACTATCCATTTTTCATTGGTTAATTTAACATATTCCAATATCAGTAAAACGGAAATTTATTTGATATGCAATGCTCATAATTTACGGTCTCATATTAACTTGATAATGCAACTGAATTAAAATACTGATGCATGAAAATATTAATTAATTCATTTCTTTTTCAATTCAGCAAAGGGTCTGTTGTGGTCGTGATCGTATGGTAGTTGGATTTACAACTACCTGTGCAATCTCTGCCTATCACCACAAAAGTTGTGAGTTCGAACCCCATTCATGGTGAAGTGTACTCGATACAACACTATGTGATGAAGTTTGTCATTGACTTGCGACAGGTCAGTGGCTTTCTCCGGGTACTCCACCAATAAAACTGAAATATTGTTGAAAGTGGCGTTAAACACTATAAACCAAACCATCAATTCAGCAAACATTTTTTGTACCTACAAATAGCTTTAAATTGGAGAAAAATAATACAACTAACAAATTACATGTGTTCATTTATTTATTTTTTTATCTTGCCATGTCATGATGACAATAATACCAATGATATTTTCAATGGAATCTGTAGTTAAAAAGTCCATATTTAATAGAAATCTTGTTACACATTCATTTATTACTAATCTATTTAAGTTAAGACAGACTGTTAGTAGATTTTGATTTTAACATGTACCAGTAACTAAAAGCTATGAGAGTAACTTGATTATAAAATTACTTGTGAAAAGATTCGAAATTAATTAAATTAATATACTTTGTAAAACATTTTACTGTGAAATAGTTAATTTAAATCGTTATTAAACAAAATGCATTAATAAGTTAGCAATAGACATATGCTCTTGACCAATTGAAGTGATATACAATGTAATTAAATAAAATTAATTTAATTTTCATGATTAATGGTCTGTTCAAAATCTTATTGTTGCTGTGTTTTCTTTTTTAGCTCACCTTGCCAAAGGCAATGTGAGCTTTTGCCATCACTTGGCGTCCGTCCTCTGTTGTCCGTTAACCTTATCACATTTTAATCTTCTCTGAAACCCCTAAGCCAAATGAACTGAAACTTGGTAGGAAGCATCCATGGAAGGTCCTCTATAAAGATTGCTCATTTCGTCCCGACCCATTAACAAACATGGCCACCACAGGCAATTCTTGTTTCTGATTGGCTGATTTTTTTAAATCTTCTCCTCTGAAACCACTTGGCCAAATGAACCGAAACTTGGTAGGAAGCATCTATGGAAGGTCCTCTGAGCCTCTAGTTCCTGGTTTTTTTTAAACACAAGCTATTGCTCACTTATTAATTGGTTAGGTTAATATCTAATATTATAAATTTCCCTCCTGTATAGAGCTGCAATAATGACAATATTATTGATGTCACTCATTCTGTTCCGGTTAATGCAAACATCAGTTATCACCAATCTGATAAAATTCGGATCTCTGACTTGCTCTTCTTTACTGCTATATCACAGAGTAGGACATGTGAAAAAAAATCCCATTATGGGTCATATGCAAGTTACTTTTTATATATTCAACATGATGTCAGATTTTATATTTTTTTCCATTGTATTTCAATTAAATACTTAGATTTTGTATAAACGGGAGAATATGCCTATAGCCTATAGCTACTAATACATTAATTGCTGTAAAAATTGGGTTAATAAATTTGTATGCATACCAAACATTAATTAAGTCTTTCAAAAGAAATTGGAGACTTCTACTTCTACCAAATACTGTCCACATTCAAGATTATGTCAAGAGGTTGCGAATGACAATTGAAAAATATTAAAACTATTGACATGTTTTATTGGTTAGTATTTGATAGAGGAGACAACAGCATTTAATGTTTCAACCAAGCAACTCTAAAATGTGGATTGTGGCAGCAGGTTCCACTGAGATATCCTAAAAAGGGAAATGATTCTTGTCTGTGTTGAGTCTTACATGTACAAGGAGCAATAATGAAAGATGAGGAATGCATATGCCATTATTGTGTCAAGGGTGGCTTAGGTATGTCTTTTTAGTAATACAAAATGTAGCTACATTTTCATTTACTATTTTATACATCATGACAATTTGAGCATCTTAATGCCTGCCTTCAAGATAGACCAATTCCTTGTTGTAACATCACCAACACTGTCTTTGAATTGATTGTGATGATGTTAATACTTTGTCAGTTATGGGGTTCAAGTATAGCTTGACTACAGTAAAACTGGTGGAGAAGATGAGCTTTGTCGACTTGCTGGTGTCTTATCATGCTGGGTCCTATGTACCCCTTTTTATATCACCTTGCCAAAGGCAATGTGAGCTTTTGCCATCGCTTGGCGTCCATCGTCCGTTAACTTTTCACATTTTAATCTTCTCCTCTGAAACCCCTCAGCCAAATGAAACTTGGTAGGAAGAATCTATGGAAGGTCCTCTATAAAGATTGCTCATTTCGTCCCGATCCATTAACAAACATGGCCACCACAGGCAATTCTTGTTTCTGATTGGCCGATTTTTAAAAATCTTCTCCTCTGAAACCGCTTGGCCAAATGAACCGAAACTTGGTAGGAAGCATCTATGGAAGGTCCTCTAAAGGAAATGCTCATGCCGTTTTGATCCGTTAACAAACATGGCCACCATAGGCAATTCTTGTTTCTTATTGGTCGATTTCTAAAACAGCTTTTCCTCTGAAACCACTTGGCCAAATGATATGAAACCTGGTTGGAAGCATCTATGGAAGATCCTCTATAGAGATTGCTCATTTCGTTTTGATCCATTTACAAACATGGCCGCCACAGGCAATTTTTGTTTCAGATTTGTCAATTTCTAAAAAAATCTTCTTCTCTGAAACTGCTTTGCCAAAATGAACCGAAATTTGGTGGGAAGCACCTATGGAAGGTTCTGTATTAAGTTTCCTCAAAAAGCAGAATGAAAGGTGAGCGACACAGGCTCGGCCCACTTAAATTTTGGTTTTCTAATATTTTCAGTAATTATATTTTCTGATTTCCTTTAAGTTAGATATGGGAAATATTAGTTGTAGGGTTTTTTGATATTTGACGATTGTGCAATGTGTTTTTACGAGCAATATAGAACCAAACAACCTGATCTGATTTTTGTGTGTCTGTGGTATGATTTTGTTATTTTGTACTATTTATACAGCATTTATTTTATATAATTTATATTTATATTTAATGTGTTATAAAGTTTTCTTTTGTTAATTTTGTAACAATAAATTTTGTAACCTCTGAATATGTTGTAGTTAATTTTACATGGCCTGCCCTAGTTCCATTAATACAATCTGCCAAGACTAGGAATACTCATTTTACATCACTGAAACAATCTGGCATATTTGCTTGCATTTTTAACCAGTTAACCTATATGATTTAACAAATCATGTCTTGAACATCCATCCCTGAAGATGTAGGTTGTTTATAACCAGCTCTGTGTCATACCTAGCCATTTTACAAAAATTGCACTTTTTTGTTAGTAAACAATAATTGTTGTGAAAAACGTATTGTAATTGTACATATTGAAAGAGCTGTCATGAAAATGCGATGTCGACTGACCTGATTAATTCATAATTGTTTGTATAATCTACATGATAAAAAACAATGTATGCGACTTAAATTACCTGTAAAAGAGTACATGTATACAGAAAATCTCAAACAGACGATCCTTCTCATCAAAATCGTCAACAAAATGTGTTTGAAGGTACCCCCAATATAAAAAATGGAAAAGAATCTGCCACGATGAAAAAAATTGTCTTCGATTGGCTAAAAGACGTTACCATTAACTATTGATTATTTGAAGACAACAATTCGTGTTAGGTAATTGGCAATGTAAAATGATGAAATATACAATATTAAATACCTGTAAGGATGTCCTTGCCTCACTTTTTGTAAAAGAACATTGAACAAAGAAGAAATTATTGTCAGATTTAGATTGCACCAAATTAAATCTGTCAAAAACACTTGAAATACAGGAATAATCATTTTGGTAGATCGTGGGTTTGAGCCCAGTCTGGTCAAAACAATTGCAAAGACAACAAGGGCAACGCAAAGCGTGGCGTATCCCCTCGCCTAAACATTTGACCCGGTGACCTTGACCTTTGACCTTGAAAATCAATAGGGTTCCAGATTCTCTTAAGGACTAAGTATGTACCAAGTTTGGTCAAAATCCATTGAAGGATGTTGATTCTAGAGTGTTCACAAGGATGTTACGGAAGGACAGACGGATGGAAGCATTACTATATCCCTTCGCAACTTCGTTGGCGAGGGGATAATAAAATTGGTATTTGCTGCTTCTCTGCCAAGAACACAGCATTAAGGAGTAAGAGCAAAGACTGGTTGGCTCTGAACCAAGATAATGTATCCGAGTGGAGATACATGTCTACCTGCGTACTGTTGTTTCACTGAGCTGGCACTATAAAAATCCTATTAAGCGTGTTAGTCTAGTACAAAGCATACATCATCATCACATCAAATGTAACTTGTTCTTCCTATGAAATAACTGATGATATAGCTGAAAAATTGCTCATTAAACTAAGAATCACCAAATTGCCATTAGGACTGAAGATAATAAATTTTTCTTTTATTGTTTTTGGGCAGAAAACTTCACTTATTCTGATCTAACAAAGTTATTAGCATAGACAGTCATATTTCAATTGAATAAAAACAAATAGCAACTGTTAAATGCCTTTATTTAGTGCAGAACATTTAGTCTCACACACTACAATACTGATTAACATATTTATTTTACATTTTCTTATGTAAAATCTGCATAAGCAATATAACAAAGTCATTAATAAAGCACTCTGAAGATGATATAACTCTCGTGTGTACGTAGTCTCTTGTATATGGTACATACATGTATTATAAAATCTATATAATTACTTTAAAAATCAGAGTAATCTTGTAGAAAAATATTTAGTAACAAATGCAGTTGGAAATGACTGCTATATCCCTGCACTTCACAACACAGTCTGATATAAACAAAGGAAATGCAGCCATATTTGATAGGCGTCCATTGTCTGTTAACTTTTAACATTTTAATCTATACAATGGCAGCATTCTTGGATTTTCAATTTACACAAAACAAAAACAAAAAAGGGTCCTATATTAAATTTTTCTAATCGTGGTTATCAAGAATATTCCTTGATAGCATAATAGGTTCTAGAAGCCCTGTTGAATGAGGAACATCCAAGTTCAAGTCTTTCTAGTTTGGTTCCAATTTTGGTCCACCGATTTCTCAGATCAAGATTAAAATATGAAGAAGCTACTAGATGTAGAGAACAGACACACAGTAATGACAATATCTTACATGGCCCATTGGGGTGGGTGAGCTAAAAATTCAAACACATTTATACATCTAAATGACAAGCAAGCATACTATATATGCAAAAATATGACACAAGGTTCACATATACCTGCATTGCATTTCTGATGCTATGTTTATTAAGTCCTATTTTGGTAGAAATTTCTGATCAACAGTAAATTACCTTTGTCTTGTTGAATTCCAAAGGACCCATCATGTTACTATGCAATATCTGAGTATTTGACTTTTCCTTAGTTCGATTGTTATGGTGCTAGCTCACTGAAACAACATTCCACGGGAAGATATGCTCCATTCGGACACATTATCCTGATTTCGAGCCAACCAGTCTTTGCTCTAACCCTTCAAAGCTGCTATCCAAGGAAACAACTTGCCAAAGTTCGAGAATACATGAATCAATTACTATTACAAATTTGACAATCTTACAAATTAAAATCTTACTGTATATCTATAGGTCATAAACTAGTACCGTATTTCTTCTATTTAAAACCCCCCTTCTAATTAACGCCCCCCTCCCTTATTCTGGCCTATAGAACATTTTGACTTCTAATTAACGCCCCCATTTCATAAAATGTAAACTCCACTTATCGGTACCTAATCAACAACACAGCGTGTAAGAGTTCCCAAAATAGTTACAGCGTGTGAAGAGTTTTACACATCACTAATCAGCAATAATTGTCCAGGTAAACAAACACGTTTCTGTCAACATTAAAGAACTTGGCTGCCGCATGTTTTCCCTTTTCTTCGGCAAATTTAATTACTTTCAACTTAAAAGAAAAATTATATTTGTGTCTAGCTTTATTCTTAGATTCCGTTTTAAGTAAAAAAAAAAAAAAAGCAGTGGGTTTTAGTAAATTTCTTAATTTTTCAACATCAGCAGCTTGTCCCGAAAATGTGTACGTACTACGTACACGGTAATTCTAATCCTATATTGAAAAACTTGTTGCCGGTTACAGTTGCAAATATTTTGCCACCTCTTTTAAGAAAAAATTAAATACTTTGCTGAGTTCGATGGGCACGTGTCCTACACATTGTTCTTTATTTCCATCATTTCGAACGAGTTTCACAGCAAATTTGTCATTTGCATTATTTTCTTCTCTGTCACAACGAAGTTTCTCACTGATCTCGTATGTCCAGATTGATTTATATATGTGATAACCTTGAATAGAACTTTCAAAATTAAACTCCATTTTCTGCTCCATGCACGTTTCTAAATGGAATTTATAAATTAAGATCAGACCAACCGAACACGCACCGATTAACCGATATCAGAGACATTTCATTAGGTAATGTATATTGACATAGCACATGTATATTTATATAGTCTGTTTCATCAAATTAACCTCATCTAATGGCTATAAAAGTCAGAAATTCGTTTCTCTAATTGACGCCCCCTATTTTAAAAATGCATTCGCCCCCGGGGCATCTATTAGAAGAAATACGGTATATCCTTCCAAATGAATACCTGAGACAAAAAGAAAAGGTCAAAGTCACAAGAAACTGATAGATCTACAGACAGACAGACTTCTACTTGAATGTACAGGGATAATAAATGGCACTTTACTTAGAAAACTAATATAAAATAATATCTACAAAGCAATATAAAAAAACAACACATTCTCATTATCTATATTACTTAAATAAACAAAAAACAATTATAGATTATATGTTCTATATACTGATCTTCTTAACTCAAGCAAACTTGTCATTTATATGGACAAACCTAAAATTAAAATCATATCAATAAATGGCATATCTGCTGTCTGTTCTAAATACCTTCAACCAAATAAGTATATAAAAGTTTACTGTGATATACATGTTAATCTTGTCTTGACCCCATCCCACTATCGAGTGAAGAGAATGTTTTAGTTATTATAAAAACATGGTAAACTTTGGTAAATACATTAAGGAAGTGTATACATCTATGGCATCTAATTCTTATTCCGTTCGTTACAACTACTGAACATTTAAAAAAAAATAAAAAATTATTCATTGCATTTTGCAATAAGTTGATTTTAAGACTGAAATCAAGAAGATCCCAAAGTTTGTTAATCAGTCATTTATAGCTTTAAATACATGAATAGAACTAAAATAGACATAAATCAAACACTATCATGTTCATTTATAACATGGATACCCACACATTGGATAAAAAATCAATCTTGTAAAAAAACATAGAAAGTAAGTTTGAATTTTCATAACAAACAACTGAGCCATTTATGTTGTAGAACAAGATGTTCAACTTCCAAAAAGGAATTTGAATGTGAAAAATATAATAACTCATTTAATATGTTAAAATTAAAAAAAAAATAATGATATAAAAAAACTCTCAAAGTTTGTACACAGTACAAAATTGTTGTATTATTTTTTTGTACAAAATTAGGTACATTTTAATCCAAACATGTGGAAGCATAATATACAAAATAAAAAAAATACTTATTTAATCGCCAATTTTATAGAATGTTTTCTGATGCTAATAAAAATGCAGTTAAAAGTAACATAGAATACTATTTGAAAGTCTGACTTTTGCTTTGGGGTAAAATCTCAGAAGATAATTTTTATCAAATGTATGCTTTGTGCCACTTCCATCAATTTTTGATGATGGAAGATCTACATGGTAAATCATAGAATTCAAGAAACTAGTCAATTATATCTGGTGATGAGCTGGGCAGATAGTCTAAATTATTTCCTGAAATTTCTATTGAAAAAAGTGGGACAATATGCAACAGATTACCATAATTGATCAGAAAAGTAAAGTTGAAGTAATAAAAAATACTAAATGACAAATGGTGTTCCTTCCATCAGAAAATGTAAGAATCAAAATCATTCATTATTTAAATTTAACATCAATCCTTTTTGTCAATTTAAAAATAAAATTACACTCATAAATATAATATACATAGTATAGTGATGGGGATAGCACAATAGAGTGATTACACAAAACTATTGACAATCCTGCATTTAAAATCTCATATTTTTGTCCTAAAAGATATCAAAGCAAAATAATGGGATATCAAATTGAACTTAAGAAATACACTATAAATGTCATGCATGTATATTATGAACAGTGATTTAAATATACTTATTTAGTTTAATTGCAACAATTGTCCAAACATGTACAAAAATAATTCAAAGAATCAATACCTTACATGAAGTGCACAACAATATTATGTGTACAAACATTCTGAAAGGTTTCCATGATCTGGCTGTCAATCAACAAATGTGGGAGGAGTTGATTACATTCTCACAAAAGACCACCCTTTTTACATTGACTGATTGAATGGTGTTTAACGCCAACTTTAGCAGTATTTCAGCTACAACGTGGCATGAACAAATTTCATATAATTACTTAAGACCCCTTTTTACACGACCATGTTTACCAATGCATAAGATATATGTAAGTAAAATGCTGCTAAATTAATCCCTCACTAGAGGCCATTTTTTTATGCAGAAACTGTGGTCTTATAAGAGGGGGATACTGTAGCTTTATACAAAACTTTAAAACAATATAAAAATTATGTCTGGTAAGAAATAAAGATATGGTATTGTAAAAATAAGTTTCAATAGACATTGATCCAACATGACAATACAAAATATTGGAATCACTTTTCATTCATAGTTGGTCAAATATCGTCTTTCCTAAGTTGCCCTAACTTGACCCATGACCTCCATACATTTAGTTCATCACATATTATTTACTTTTTAAAATTGCCATATTTTGTGTATGATACCAATTTCATTTAAGAATAGAATGCAATATTTTGTAATTTCATTGGTGCAAAAAAATCGTTGACAGAAGTATGTACACGTAGCACATTTTGTATGAATATACAGTCAAATCTGCTTTAATGACCACCTCTATTAAGCAATAACTTGTATTATGTGACCTTAATTTTAAATTTCCTTTAATACAGTGCATTTTATATTAATAAAACCTGTATTTAGCTACCACCTGTCTGATGTGACCCTATATTTTTCAATGTTCCCTTGAAAGGTCACATAAGACAGGTTTGACTATACAAAATGTACTTCTGTCAACTCTTCTACACACCAATAAAACTACAAAAGATTGCATTCTATACTTATAATTACATTTATACATTATTAAATACAATTAAAATTATTATTATTTGTTTTGATATTCCACATTTTCAACTTGTTATTGTGTGTATTAAGGGGCCGTCATGATCGTATGGTAGTTGGATTTACAACTGCCTGTGCAATCACTGCCTATCACAACTGAAGTTGAGTTCGAACCCCGGTCATGGCGAGGCGTACTCAGTACAACATTATGTAATAAAAGTTTGTCAGTGACTTGCAACAGGTTCGTTTTCTCCGGGTAGACTGATTTCCTTCACCAACAAAACTGACGGCCACGATATAACTGAAATATTGTTGAAAGTGGTGTTAAACACCATAAACCACATTGCGTGTACGTTATACGTTAGCATGACTTTCGAAAATAGTTCACCAAAGTCAGCGTGGTTGAATGGTTGTGCACTTCCTTGACTGATGAAAGTTTTAATTCTGAATTCACTTCTAACCAATCACATGGAGCTTTATAAATGATATGAACACATAATGTAATTATTTTACAATGACCATATTTCCTTTAAAAGAGCTGTTAATTCCTGTATGTCATCATTTCATTCTATATTCTGTTGATGACTTATTTTTTTTAAGCTAAATATCTTTTGATTTCCAATATATATACCGGTATATTAAGACGAACTATAGGTCGTGACTACGAGGACTGGCTGTTGGTTAACATATCACTAGAATCACTTTCATAAATGACTAAATACCCTTCACTACTGTCCGAGTCGCTGGTCAGGTCAGAATAATAGTCACACTCACTGTTCTCAAACATATTTGTTTCAATTGAGCACTTATTACTATTTGGATTCGTTTTCATATAATAACTTAGGAAATTAATTCTGTCATCTGTATTTGTTATGTCTTCATATGATGTCTTATTAGAATGTTTATTTTCACGTGATTCAAAATTGATTTTATTAAATTTCTTTTGATCACAAGAATTTTCGTTTTTTGGCAGATATTCACACTCACAGCAAATGTGTGGCGTGCAATTATGGTCAAGGCACGAGTTAGTTATCACAGATTTATTTTTAGTATTATTAACCCTCTCTTCACTTTCCCCGTCATTTACATTTTCGCTGTCATTCTTATTTCTGCAGTTTGTTCTCAGAGTTACAAGTAGTTTATCTTTTTCCTTTTCCAGTGAAAACAATGTTTGTTCCAGCCATTTTTTCTTTGTTTTTAATTTTTCTCGCTCCTGTAAATATTAAATAAAATATGTGTAAGATTCCTTTGAACATTGTTGAATGGTGAAACATTTCATGATTAATATATGACTAACATGGGAATATTTCATTTTTCATGATTTTTATCACTTTATTTTTGGTTATATCTACCAGTATGTGAAGAATGGTAATTAAACAGGCAAATTGACAAAATGAGCACACAGTGAAAAAAGCTTTTATATAGTAACTACATTTAGTAGATAGGTAATTAAAGTTCAACTTCAGTTAAAAAATTAAAATTCCTTCAACATTAATGCCAAAATTGGTCATAGCAAATTTACAAACTTTAAAATATGAATAAAAGGATATTAATAATTTGACTTGCATTTGTATAGTAAAAATTATATCTTCAATTACGCGCCTGTGTGTGGTTATGGTATTAAACGCCACTTTCAACAATATTTCAATTATATCGTGGCGGTTAGTTTTATTGGTGGATGAAACTGAAATATTGTTGAAAGTGGCCTTAAAACACCACAAAGTTCAAACCTGTAAAACACTGTAAATATTAATATGTTTATAGTATCAATGGTCAGTGAACTTTAACAATTTGTAAGCCTAATTATATTTGATAGCACTGTTAATCTGTTTTTAATGAGATGACAAATGAACCAAAAACAAACTTGCCATAATAAAATATTCTAGTTTATGTTTCCTCTTTTGGCGACATTTGTGTGCTGCTCGTCTGTTTTGTTCTTTTCTTTCGTGTTGTTTTTGTAACTCTTCCTGTGAGAGCTGAAACACAGAATTGTACATTTAATTTCTTAATGCAAATAATTCCAAATATTTGCCACCAATATTAAACATAGTCTCTTACAGAAATGGCCACCTATACATTGCAAGTGCTTAATACATTTATAAAATATAAATGTTCTATTTAATTTCCACACAGCAGCATGAGTTCAGTAATACACTTTAACTCTCAAATAGAAGCCATTTGTTCCAAAAATTATATTGTCTATAAATATACAACCACATCGGTGGTTTAATGGTTAGCGTGCTTGCTTCGAGTTTGGTAGATCGTGGGTTCAACTCATGGTCGGGTCAAACCAAAGAGACTATATTTTGTTGCTTCTCTGATAAGCAAGCAGCATTAAGCAGAAAGAGCAAAGACGGGTTGGCTCAGAATCAGGATAATGTGTCAGAGTGAAGAGATATGTCTCTCTGCAGACTGTTGTTTCCTTGAGGCATGAGCTAGCAATATAAAAATTCAACTAAGTACAAAGCAGACATCATTATCTCATCGAATGTAACTTGTTCTCGCCATGATATAGCTGAACAAAAATTATTTACTTGGCATTAAACAACAACCACTCTCACTCCTGTACAAATATAATGAAAATGAGTCATGTGAAACTACATTTTTCGAATGGAAACCTATGGTAACAAAGGACAATGCCACATCATAATAACCCTAGAAATTTGTTCCAGTTATACAAAAAGTGTAATATTAATTTCAGAAATATTAAACAGGCATCAACATTTGTACTGATACCAGTATTTTGTACATGCAATGGTTGTGTTACATGATTTACATTTTGAGTGTTCTGGGACAATTACTATCTTTTAAGACAATGTCTTGTGTTTTTGTATCACCTTTTAAGATAATCACATGTATGTTTTTTCATGTACCATGTAAAAACAAAATTTAGAAGATTGTTCTCAATTTTATTTAAAATTCAAGATAGCTGTCTATTTTATAGACGACTGAATCACAAAACACAAAAACCCAACACTACCTAGCATCAACTAAGACTCATCTTCCATCACAAAAGATACAGTTATGTATCTTACAATCAACCTATAGAATATTATTAAGACAAATTTGTGACACAATAAAGGAACAAATTTCTGAATGTACATGTAGTTGATGAAATTCCAAGGATTATTTCCCCTTATTTTCATTTAACATATTACTTCCTGGTCTTTCTTTTTCCTAAAACTTTTATTATATCATTTTCCTAAAACTTAAGTATCTTACAGGTCTATTCTTCAATAAGAATTAATTTTTGTTATCATAACTGTAGATATTTGGTGAAAGGAAAGTTTGAAGATAACAAACTAATGGGATAATCAGAAGTCGTAAATCGAAGAAGGACAGACAATACAATGGCCAAAAGAAAAAGGATGAAAGGAAAATCATTCCCAGTCATTTTAATTTTACTTGATATACATGTAGAAAATATTTAGTTATGTATATCAAGCATTCGAGTTATAGAGATAACAATAACCTGGGGGATGATGCCAGTATTTAAAGACCTACATATCCGATCATACAATCCAACATTTACCAGAAGTTTAAAGATTCTTTTAGTCATAATTTTTTTATGATGTAATAAAGATTATAAAATTGATTGAGCTGTTATAAGACTTGGACAAATCTAAAGAAACAATAGCAGTCTGCTTAACTAGGAAACACTATACATTTTGAATATGGGAAGTCTTGTATTTCACAAAGTGCAACACAGACCGGGAATATTACAGCTATGAGCCATAATCAACAGGTACAGAATGCAATTGCAATGAAAAAATAAGGGAAACAACAAAGTAGCATGAACCAAAGAAAAAGATTGTTAGAAAGATTGTCAAATAGATTAATTGGATCCATATACAGACCACTAAGCTTAGAAAACTAGTTGCATCCATGCACTGATTGCATAGGTGCATGAAGATGCATTTCCAAATACCACATGATTGCCACCACAGAGGCCCATTTATGCAGAACACATGACAGTACCACAGTACCAGAAATATTTTAGCCCCTGTACCTTGTATCAATTATGGGAGATAACTCCAATTCCAAACATTGATTATATTGTAAAGGGAGGTTCACGTACAAATGTATGATGGCATGATACAAACAAAATTAAATTACGTAATATGTATACATTGTATCTTTCACAGCCACAGGATGCAATACATGTATGTATGTTATAACTACGTGTACAAACAACTAGATGAATTAGAATAAGATTCAGATAAGAAGTAGTTACTGGTAGTGTTAGTTACATGTTATTCAGGTGCTAGACATGTTACATTCATTTAGCACCTAATAACTATATATCATGATGCATAGCTTTTTATTTAAATAATTCAACCATTTTCATGCTCTCTTTTACCATTAATTAAGGAGACTGGAGAGACTGTTTCAATATTGGACATCACTTTTGTGTTGTAGAATACCTTAGAAAAGTCACATCTGTTATGTCATAGTGATGACATTTCAGCTTCATTCAAAGTTTTTCCTAACTATGATGACATTTCAGCTCCATTCAAAGTTTTTCCTGAGAAGAACGTGTATTTTTCCAAAGTGAAAGCACCCTCCCCCTTTTTTTAATAATGAAAGTGCCATCAAATATTGAGCAGTCAGAAGCAATATATTCTTCCATGATGTATAAGACGACTGTTAACGTTTAATGTGTTTATTAACATTTAAAATATTCAACTAAATAATTTGACTGAATTATATAATCCGGCCGACCATTGCGTTTCCATTCCGATATCGTACCTCTTGAGCAACAGGTTCCTGTTTGGAGAATGTTACGCTCAGCAATTCTTTGCCCTCTGCAAGCCTTCTGGTCTGAATTAAACTTTTCAACGATTGCTTAATAATGTTTTTACCGTTATGTCGCTGAGACAAATCCAAAGGCTCTTCCTTTGGACGTATAGCATTAAATTTAGTGTGGTAGTTTGCAGGATTTTCTGTGCTCATATTCGCAGGTGACAAGAATGACTAATAAAAGAAAGATTTCATTTTGAAATACTAGTATGCAACCTAGGTGCTGATCCAACATCTCATAAATTATCTTATTGTGTTGTTAGTGTAATAGGAACGACCATTTAACCTGCTTTTTATTTGAAAATAATGTCTTATTTTGAAATGTCAAAAATATAAATCGGGCTCAATATAGGGTAACCCCTCAATATAATTAACTTACCATCACTTGCAGAATGTAGACTTCGCACAAGATTGATTATGATGTACAAAGTATCATTCCATCTAGTTGCTGTTACATCAGACATATTAATAGTTTCAGACACAAAAACCAGGAAATATCACCCCCTAACCAGGGGCGGATCCAGAGGGGCGCGCACCCCCTAAAATTGGAAAAAATATAATTTTTTGGCGTAAAATCGTGATTTTTCACACGAAATACCCCAACAATTTTCGCGCTTCCCTCCGCAATTGGAAAAAAATAAGATTTTTTGGCGTAAAATCGTGATTTTTCACACGAAATACCCCAAAAATTTTCGCGCCTCCCTCCGCTCGGTGCAATTTTTTTAAGTGCGCCCCCCCTAACTTGAAATCCTGGTTCCGCCCCTGCTAACATATAGGCAAATACATACTTCTAAAGACACATAGACATTCATCAGTCTTCCCATACACAATACCACAATGGAACCAACTCCCTATAAATACACTTACTCTCGTCCATATACCTTCAATCGTCAGCTTCAGAGAACAGCTAACACCTGCTGTTTTTAACCTACTATGGTTTTCTTTAATATTCTGTAAATAGTTTTAATCACTAAAAGTTCGTTTCTGCACTAATTTACTTTCATATCATTTACAAATTAAATTGTTATTGTTTCTTTTTGACACATTTTTTATCATCTTTGTCACGAAAAGAAGCTAGCCCGATCCTAGTCCGAGATTCCTCTGTCGTCTAACGGCTTTTATGGAGTTGCTGTAGCCGTTGGACGTCAGAGCGCAATATATACGGATTACAGCGGATTTGCCTCTCCAGCTCTGGGTCGGCACATTTCGTGGCTATCGGATTTTATTTTCTATCATAAACCCTTATATAAATCGCTTCACCAATCATTTTTCTATTCATTCATAAGCATCTTACCCTCAGAAAGTGGTGTTACACTCCATTACAGCACGATTTTGCCTTAGATCCTATTATTCCGCCATTTGACTTCCATTTTCGAATCTACAAACGTGATCTCGCGATACTAACTGAATGATAACAGTAACGCATTGCATGATGGGAGCTACTTAATTCAGCGCACCAAATTATTTGAGCATTATTTGCATACGTAAACAACTTCAAATCACATGGAAGACCATACATTTAAGCGTATTCTGCAGGACAAACAGACCATCTATATAGATCAAAGCAGAGCAGAAGGAAATAATACAGAATGTGTTACGTCCCCCTTTTTTGGACAAGGTACTACATCATTTTTTTTTTCTTATGGTTATCTGTAATTCACTATTGCTGTTAAAATCATTACCAATCAATATAATCAACTGTATTCAATTTTATGTTAATTGTTCTGCGTGTTGTACTGCGTGTTGTACTGTTTTATTATGTGCCGAATCAAAATAAAGTTTTCTTATTCTTATCTTATTCTTATGTGTATGATTGGCAATACAAATATTTGTTTGTTTGTTTATATGCAAATCATCTCCCATGATACATTGCGGTAATCGTGGTTTTCTCGTAGTCACGTGACAAATGTTTGAAAAATGGAAGACAAATGGCAGAATCATAGGATCTAAGACACAATCATGCTGTAATGGAGTGTAGCACCACTTTCTGAGGGTAAGATGGTTATGAATGAATAGAAAAATGATTGGTGAAGCGATTTATATAAGGTTTTCTGATAGAAAATAAAATCCGATAGCCACGAAACGTGGAAATGTGCTGACCCAGAGTTGGAGAAGCAAATCCGCTGTTTTCCGTATGTATTGCGCTCTGACGTCTAACGGCTACAGCAACTCCATAAAAGCCGTTAGACGACAGAGGAATCTCGGACTAGTCCGATCCTTGAATTTCACGTTCCGCTATGATGTCCTTTCACTAAATAATTCTAGGTTTTGGTGATTTCGTTGATCGCATGTATCCCATTGAGCTTGAAATAAAGGATACCACAGATAGCATACAGATAGGTCTGCTTCATACCTTGGCCTACACCTCGAAATTGACAGCGAGGGGCGGTTAAGAACGAAACTTTACGACAATAGAGACGATTTCAATTTCCCATTGTGAACTTTCCATTTATAGACCAACTACATGTATAGCAACATTCCAGCAGCACCTGCATATGGAATATACATCTCTCATTTGATACGATATTCCAGAGCTTGTGGTTCATATCAGGATTTCCTTGAGAGGGTTGCTGCTAACAAGGAAGTTACTGAACCAAGGGTTCCTCTTGGTTAAGTTGAAGTCATCACTTCGAAAGTTTTACGGTCGTCGGGCGCCATGACTTGGTTAACCGTTATGGAATACATGTATCTGTGTCACAAATGACCACTTGTTCCCATTCATGACCTATCACCGGGTTTGTGACTAGATTAACACGACGGGTGCCACTTGTGGAGCAGGAACTGCTTACCCTTCCGGAGCATCTGAGTTCACCCCCGGTTTTTAGTGGGGTTCTTGTTACTCGATCTTTAGCTTTACTTGTATGTTTTGTAGATCGTTGTTTGTCCTTTTGTACTTTTTCTTTTGTCCATTGTGTTGACTGTTCTTTTTCGATTTACGTATTCTGATTACCCCTTTGGTATCTTCAAACTCTTATTCGTACAGCCAATTCAAGTTTGCGTTTTTCTTAATTATTTCATGACCTCCAAAATTCGCTTTTATATAATACAGGATACTCTTGAATATTTATGGAGGTGTGTATCAGTACCTCCACAATTTTAATTCGAGATATTCTAAGGTATAAATATATTTTCATTGGACGATCTAGAAATTCGTATTCCTATCTGTTTCAGACGTTCCTATAATCCTGAATTCGAATTGTGGATGTCCTGAAATATTTGAGGACGGCCTGATCTATTATTTGTGGAGGTCCTTTAAAATTAAGGATATCCTAACTGTGATTGAGGGAGGAACTCGTGGCGATTCATAGATATTTGATGACCTCATTATTACAATAATTTAGACACATCCAGCCCCGTCTATGTAGTGGGAGTTTTACTCCACTAGTTGGCCTTGTATTCTAATTTTATAACCTATAGAATGAATATACCACGCATCCCCGTTTTTATTCCCCCGCAAACAAAATGGTTTTTTTTGGGGGGGGGGGGGGGGTATATAGGAATCACCCTGTCCGTCCGCCCATGTACCTTGTAAGCGCAACTCCTCCTAAACGACTTATCGGATTTTTATGAAACTTTACACAGTTGTAGTACACAACCTGCAGATGTGCATGAAGGAATACCGTTGATGTCTAAAATTTATAAGGGGAGATAATTCAACTTATACTTTCACGAAAAGGGGGGTCGTGTACCTTGTAAGCGCAACTCCTCCTAAACGGCTTATTGGAGTTTTGTGAAACTTTACACAGTTGTAGTACACTACCTGCAGATGTGCATGAAGGAATATGGTTGCTGTCCAAAATTTAAAAGGGGAGATAATTCAACTTATACTTTCACGAAAAAGGGGGGGGGGGGCACGTACCTTGTAAGCGCAACTCCTACTAAACTGCTTATTGAATTTTTAAGAAACTTTACACAGTTGTAGTACACAACCTACTGATGTGCATGAAGGAATACCGTTGCTGTCTAAAATTTAGAAGGGGGGATAATTAACTTGTTAATATACCTGTATTCCAAAGTTTGAACATCATAGTATTGCAAGCGGGGGGGATCACTCAGTGAGGTTACTCACAGTTCTAGTTTCTACAAAGGTCAAATCTCTATTTACTATACATGTAAATTGTATACAATAATAAAGATATTTCCTTAAATTCCAAATCATTCATTCGAATGAAAAATACACATGAATATTACATACCCCACATTTTTATTTAATATTTGGGTGGGTGGGGTGGAGGGTTAGGGTAATGGTGTTTAACGCCACTTTCAACAATATTTCAGTTATATCGTGACGGTCAGTTTTATTGGTGGATGAAACCAGAGTAGCCGGAGAAAACCACCGTCCTGCCGCAAATCACTTACAAACTTTTTCACATAATGTTGTATCAAGTACACATCGGCTGAGGGGTATTCAAGCTCACAACGTTAGTTGTAACTCCAACTACCATACGACAACGACAGCCTCCCCTTGATGGGTGGAGGTATCAAATATAGCCTATTATAGATATAGTAAAACCTTTTCTGTTATTCTGACAACAGAGGCTGTGATATAAGTGGATGTTGCCAATATTTCAGTGGAATGGCTATATCATGACGAGAACAAGTTAATTTTCAATGAGATGATGATGAGGTTCGCTTTGTACTAGACCAACACGCTTATTTGGATTTTTATTGTGTTAGCTCATTGAAACACAATGATTATCACGCGTTTCATGTCAATTGAATTTTCATTGAACCACTTCGGTGGTGTAATGGTTAACGTGCTATCTGTAGCTGCAAAACAATGCACTACACTAGACAGTTTCCGAGTGCAGATCCCAATATCTGTTCTCGAACAACACTTCAACATCTGAACAATAGTTTTAACCTAAAATGTATAGTATATAAAAGCAAAAAAAAGGAAATATAGATTTTATCTCTTGTAAATATTTGGCTGTATATACATGTATATATATATACGTGGAGTATAATAGTGATTTCAGTGCCCTGCACGTTATCATTAGTATGTTGATGGAGTGCTGAACTATAAAGAAGAAGAAGAAGAAAACAATCTGCGGATAGACATGTCGCCCCACTCGGACACAATTTTGTAGTCTTTTGTTCGACCCGATTGGGGCTCGAACCCAGGATCTACCACACTGGAGGCGAGCACGTTAACCATTACACCACCGAAGTGGTTCAATGAAAAGAGGTGAGCACGTTAACCATTACACCACCGAAGTGGTTCAATGAAAAGAGGTGAGCACGTTAACCATTACACCACCGAAGTGGTTCAATGAAATGAGGTGAGCACGTTAACCATTACACCACCGAAGTGGTTCAATGAAAAGAGGTGAGCACGTTAACCATTACACCACCGAAGTGGTTCAATGAAAAGAGGCGCGCACGTTAACCATTACACCACCGAAGTGGTTCAATGAAATGAGGTGAGCACGTTAACCATTACACCACCGAAGTGGTTCAATGAAAAGAGGCGAGCACGTTAACCATTACACCACCGAAGTGGTTCAATGAAAAGAGGTGAGCACGTTAACCATTACACCACCGAAGTGGTTCAATGAAATGAGGTGAGCACGTTAACCATTACACCACCGAAGTGGTTCAATGAAAAGAGGCGAGCACGTTAACCATTACACCACCGAAGTGGTTCAATGAAAAGAGGCGAGCACGTTAACCATTACACCACCGAAGTGGTTCAATGAAATGAGGTGAGCACGTTAACCATTACACCACCGAAGTGGTTCAATGAAAAGAGGCGAGCACGTTAACCATTACACCACCGAAGTGGTTCAATGAAAAGAGGTGAGCACGTTAACCATTACACCACCGAAGTGGTTCAATGAAATGAGGTGAGCACGTTAACCATTACACCACCGAAGTGGTTCAATGAAAAGAGGCGAGCACGTTAACCATTACACCACCGAAGTGGTTCAATGAAAAGAGGCGAGCACGTTAACCATTACACCATCGAAGTGGTTCAATGAAAAGAGGTGAGCACGTTAACCATTACACCACCGAAGTGGTTCAATGAAAAGAGGCGAGCACGTTAACCATTACACCACCGAAGTGGTTCAATGAAAAGAGGTGAGCACGTTAACCATTACACCACCGAAGTGGTTCAATGAAAAGAGGTGAGCACGTTAACCATTACACCACCGAAGTGGTTCAATGAAAAGAGGCGCGCACGTTAACCATTACACCACCGAAGTGGTTCAATGAAAAGAGGTGAGCACGTTAACCATTACACCACCGAAGTGGTTCAATGAAAAGAGGTGAGCACGTTAACCATTACACCACCGAAATGGTTCAATGAAAAGAGGCGAGCACGTTAACCATTACACCACCGAAGTGGTTCAATGAAAAGAGGCGAGTACGTTAACCATTACACCACCGAAGTGGTTCAATGAAAAGAGGTGAGCACGTTAACCATTACACCACCGAAGTGGTTCAATGAAAAGAGGCGAGTACGTTAACCATTACACCACCGAAGTGGTTCAATGAAAAGAGGCGAGGACGTTAACCATTACACCACCGAAGTGGTTCAATGAAAAGAGGCGAGCACGTTAACCATTACACCACCGAAGTGGTTCAATGAAAAGAGGCGAGCACGTTAACCATTACACCACCGAAGTGGTTCAATGAAAAGAGGTGAGCACGTTAACCATTACACCACCGAAGTGGTTCAATGAAAAGAGGCGAGCACGTTAACCATTACACCACCGAAGTGGTTCAATGAAAAGAGGTGAGCACGTTAACCATTACACCACCGAAATGGTTCAATGAAAAGAGGTGAGCACGTTAACCATTACACCACCGAAGTGGTTCAATGAAAAGAGGTGAGCACGTTAACCATTACACCACCGAAGTGGTTCAATGAAAAGAGGTGAGCACGTTAACCATTACACCACCGAAGTGGTTCAATGAAATGAGGTGAGCACGTTAACCATTACACCACCGAAGTGGTTCAATGAAAAGAGGTGAGCACGTTAACCATTACACCACCGAAGTGGTTCAATGAAAAGAGGTGAGCACGTTAACCATTACACCACCGAAGTGGTTCAATGAAAAGAGGTGAGCACGTTAACCATTACACCACCGAAGTGGTTCAATGAAAAGAGGCGAGCACGTTAACCATTACACCACCGAAGTGGTTCAATGAAAAGAGGCGAGCACGTTAACCATTACACCACCGAAGTGGTTCAATGAAAAGAGGCGAGCACGTTAACCATTACACCACCGAAGTGGTTCAATGAAAAGAGGCGAGCACGTTAACCATTACACCACCGAAGTGGTGCAATGAAAATAGGTGAGCACGTTAACCATTACACCACCGAAGTGGTTCAATGAAAAGAGGCGAGCACGTTAACCATTACACTACCGAAGTGGTTCAATGAAAATTCAATTGACATGAAACGTGTGATAATCATTATTCAAATTTATTCAAATTAAGGTCTCCATCAATGACTTTTGAACCAAATTACTCGGCTGATCCAAGCATGAATCCAAAGTTTATTATTGTCTACAATGTCGAATATTTAAAGTTGAAGTCATCACTTCAAAATTTTTACCATGACTTGATTGACCGTTATGGAATATATGTGTCACAAATGACCACGGATATGTTCCACTTGTGGTAAGCACTTCCCGGTCCTTTCCTCATTTACGACTTATCGCCGGGTTTGTAACTAGATTAACACGACGGATGCCACTAGTGGAGCAGGAACTGCTTACCCTTCCGAGGCATCTGAGTTTGTAGATCGTTGTTTGTCCTCTTGTGCTTTTTCTTTTAGCCATTGTTTTGTCTGTTCTTCTTCGATATACGGATTCTGATTACCCCTTTGGTATCTTCAAACACTTTTTAAACAAAATGCATAAAAAAAACCTAGTGATTGAAACGCCACTGTATTTAGCATGAAGCATTCCTGTGATATAAAAATTCGTATTTGTAGTCAAAGGTATGGGAATACCAGGGGCGGATCCAGGATTTCAAGTTAGGGGTGGGGGGCGCACTTTTAAAAAATTGCGCCGAGCGGAGGGAGGCGCTAAAATTTTTGGGGTATTTCGTGTGAAAAATTACGATTTTACGCCAAAAATTCTTATTTTTTCCAATTGCGGAGGGAGGCGCGAAAATTTTTGGGGTATTTTGTGTGAAAAATCACGATTTTACGCCAAAAAATCATATTTTTTCCAATTTTAGGGGGGGGGCGCGCCGTGTGCGCCCCCCCCCCCCCCGGATCCGCCCCTGAATACAGTTTCATGTGTTCTACTATACAGTATCGTATTCTTAGTCCAAAATGTGTCACTTAGTACAAATGTATATTTAATACACAAAATGAAAGGCCTGTCTATATATAACAGTGGAAACTTCACAAATTGAAATCCGAATTTTAATTTCGGAGCTTTTATTGAATTCAAAAATTTATTTTTACCAAGACCATGTTAACTTTAATTATATGATATATACGACAGAAATGTTTTATTACTTTTCCGCAAATAGAGGACTTTGTGATTATAACCAATACTACAATCTTTGTTCAGATTTGAACAGATTTGCCAGTGATTACATGGTATTCTAACATTGTCTAAATCATTTTGAAAGGGGCGACGAAATGAACATGTGATTCATTTCAATTTGACATATATCGAACCTGGGGAACAATTTATAAACATATGACAACGGACTACAATTGTATTGTCTTTCCCCTTTTCAGTCTACATTTATATACACAACATATTTCTATTCAAATAGAAAATATTTTAATATTTTTCTGTTTTACGAACCTTTCAAAGTCGTTCGTTGAACTATAATTATTTCACATGTATGAATACAGCATTATGCGGTAATTTAAATGCATGGTATATTATTATAAAAACTTGATAAAACCTGTCGCTGTCAACCAGAGGTATTTAATCGAATGGATCGATCATTTATTTGATCGTAGACTCAACAACGAGGAAAGTTTGTTTACATCAATGGCTGACAATATGAAACATTGGAATATATTCTGTAAAATTTGAGGATATTTTGAAATGGAATAATTGTTAAATATGATGATAATTACTGGGGGGAGTGAGATGGAAACAGAAGCAGAATCACAACAGGTATGTGAGACATGTGCTTAGTAACGGGTGACCTGTTTGTGTCAAAACAACGGTGTAACACATTGTGAATGCTATTGTTTTAATTAAATTATAAATAATACAATAATTATATGAACCATTTAACAGCTAAATATTTTATAGTGATTTTACTATGTGATATAAAAACATTGGCAAATAATCCATGATACATTATTATGATTACTATGATGATCTGAAACTTCTAAAAAAAAACATTCTCTACGAAATACGGAACATAAATATTGGTAAAAAATGAATACTTTATCAATTTGTTTTTAAACGGAGTCTAAAATAAGAGCTGTGTATTAACTGTTGAAATCTAATTTAAATCTTTAAACTTTTAATCCAGATAAAGCTTTTTGTGTCCTCATATTCAAGGCGACAAACAAATACTCGTCCTAATTTTTACTCCGAATAGAATAAATAAAGTACTATGTTTTTGAGGAACTAATATTTGATCTGTAAATTTGCGTGGGTCTCATTATAGAGAACACACGTCTCTCTCTAAAATCAATATTGAAATCTCTTGGTGTTTATTGTAAGACTTGTTACGTATTGTCACATATAGACCTGTTTTAAATCGCTTTACATAAATATAATTCAAGTAATACTATATTGTAAAATTAAAGTTTTAATTGTTTGTTTAGAAACGCACTAATATGTTCTGAAATATTGCTGAAAGTGGCGTTAAACACCACAAACCAACCAACCACTAATATGCTCATTATACAAGAGGGTAGGGTTGTGATTCCATTAAACCATTTAACACTGCAACATTTGTGTGCATGTCCCAAGTGAGAAACATGATTTTCATCCACACGATGTCGTGGTCTTTATTTTAGGTTCAATCAGTTTAGGCGAGCGGTTGTTATTCATTTTGTTGATACCCTTATGGAATTCTTGACCATCAATGTTTAATCTTTCTTTTTGTAATACATATTTTTTGTATATGGCTTGGAAGTAAGTATGTTCAAACACGATAATAATATACTGCTGCATTTCCCACGGACCCTATAGATGATATTTTTTTTTTAATAAATTAATATTGTGATCAATTTTTTATCCGTAATAAAGAAGAGTTAGAAGATACCAAAGGGGTAATCAGAATCCGTAACTGGAAGAAGAACAGACAACACGATGGTCAAAAGAAACAGGACAAAAAGACAAACAACGATCTACAAAACATACACATAAAACTAAAGATTGATTAACACGAACCCCACTAAAAACCGCGGGTGAACTCAGGTGCTCCGGAAGGGTGTGCAGTTCCTGCTCCACTAGTGACACCCGTCGTTTTCAAATATTTGGTGGTTTTGGACTATGATTATTTTAAAAAGGTTCAATCCTTTAAAGCCAGGATATTTTCCATTTGTCATCAATTATTAACAATTCTCATTTTTCATCAATTGTTTGTGATATTCTATATTTTTTGAAAGTATAATATATAGAGTTCTACAACATATACTTTTCATTGTGTTATAGAACTATTTTAATAGTATCATTGTAAGGAGTTAATTTATCATAAATACCCTTTTTGCGTTTTAGGTTATCTTTTGCCATCTTGAAAATAAATTATTTATGAAAAAAATCTTTAATCTTCTATTCTTAAACCTCCATGACCTTAGAATTACATGTAGATCTACAAATAATACTAAATATTTCTTGAAGTGATTCCATAGAATGTAAACGTGAAACTTATTACATTGCGAACTCTCAGACTAACAAATCAGTTGTCTCTCTCTATATTTTTTATTGTATGTCTTGTCTGAAGCTGTCTTATTTCGTTAAATGTCAATAAGAATTGATTGATTTAACCAAATACTGACTGACTGCAAAAGTTGATGAAAAATGTAATAAAAACGTAGATATCTAATTGAATGCACACGACACGCCTCCAGACAACAACCAGACACACCAAATGTCATCGGCTATGATCACTTATGTCTGAATGAACCTTAGTTTTAATAATCATTGCATTATTTAAGGACTGTAGAATTCAATGATAAACATATATAATATGGTTCTATTGGTTGTTTTCAATAAATCACAGATTGGTCTACTAACGGTTTGCAACAAACAAATATTTTGGCAGAGGTAGTTCTAACTGACTGACGTCAACAAGTTTGAAGATTAAACCAGAAGTTGCACTACTGACTAATAAATCTCAATAAGATTATATCTGAGTTTGTTCTACCGACTGCCAATAAATTGAAAGTTTTTTTTAGAGATTGTTCTACTGAATACTTTCAACAAGTTGAAGATTATGTCAGATGTTGTTCGTTTGAGATTAAATCAGAGATTGTTTTATACCAAAAATGTACTCGCCAAATAATTTGAAAATTATACCAGAGATTGTTCTGCTGAATACTTCCAACAAGTTGAAGGTTAGGTCAGAGGATTACTACTGTAAGCATTCAACAACTTAATAAAAACGTAGATATCTAATTTAGTGCACACGATGCCCCAAATTGTTTTTCAATAACGATTGAAGAATGTGCTAGAGAATGTTGTACTGATTGTCTTCAACAAATTATAACCGTTATGACTGAGGTTGTTCTACTGACTACCTGTACTTTCCTTTCAACTAGTTGAAGATTAAGTAAAAGGTTGTTCTTCTTGCTGCTTTGAATAAATTCAAGATTATGTGGGAGATTGTTCTACTAACTGATAACAAATAGAAGATTATGTTAGAGGTTGAAAATGTTACACTATTTTCAGCAAGTTGAAGATTATAACAGAGGTTGTTCAAATGGCTGTGTTCAATAAATTGACGATTATGTCAGATTGTTCTACTGACTGTCTTCATTACGTTGACGATTACATCAGAGAATGTTCTACTGACTATCCTCAACAAGCTGACGAGTAAGATAGAGGTTGTTCGTCTGACTGCTTTCAATAAAGGTCTAAGCTTATACAACAGTTTGTTCTGCTGAAGGCTTTTAATAAATTAAAGATTATTTTGGTATACTGACAGCATTTAATAAATTGAAGATTATATGGTACCAGAGGTTGTTCTACTGATTGCTTACAACAAGTTGAAGATTATGTCAGGTTGTTCTATTGGCTGTTTTCAATAACGATTGAAGATGACAGTATATCATAGAGAATGTTGTACTACTAATTACCTTTAACAAAATACAGATTTAGTCAAGAGGATGTTATTCTGGTTACTTTCAGTAGCTGTTTAGAATCTGAGGTTATTTTACTATTGGCTTTCAATAAATTCAAGATTATGTCGGATATTGTTCTACCGACTGGTCAACAAATAAAAGATTTTGTCAGATGTTGTTTCAATGGCTATTTCCAACAAGTTGAAGATTATGCCAGAATAAGAGGCTGTTTTTCTAACTGCTTTCAACAAGTTGAAGATAATGCCAAGTTGTTCTATTGGTTTCTTTGATTATCAGCCGAAAGTTGTACTGACTGCCACCAACAAATTAAATATTTTTAGAGGTTGTTACTGACTGTTTTCATTAGGTTGAAGATTATGCTAAAGGTTGTTCTATTCTACTTGGCTTCTACCAGATTTTTATTCTTTTACAATTGTGTATACAATGGTCAATACATTATGGAAGACAGGATCAGATAGACTATATACACATATTTCTCATGGAATTAGGAATAGAAGAAAGATACTTATTTAGCATATAATTTCTATAGTTATGGTAGTTTTTATATTCCGTTTCCTATCTATTTATAGGTACATTTTCCCCTAGAATCAGTTCTTGAAGAGGCCGAGGAAGAAGATGAAAAGGAAAATCAGAATACAAACAATGTTTTAACTTCTAGAGACGAAATTACCCCTACAACACGTGTCCCGTCACAGCGATCTCGAGCTATACTAATACGCACGCCTGCAAAAGAACTAGATCAACCTGAATCACCACTTGAATTTCCGAATGATGAAGAAGAGAATAACGAAAGGACTGACATATTAATTACTGAAGTAAAAGACAATGATTATGGAAGTGACATCGATAGTGAGGAGGAAGATGAGGAACTTGTCTTCGAGCATGAAACAAATAAGCCACAATTAACAGAAGATGATTATGATACAGACTTAGAAATAGACGGTGAGAATTGTTTGTTGGAAGGAACACAGCCACTTGAGGAAATGACCCTCTCCTTTTTAGCATATACATGTTTAATATTCTTTTTGATTTTATTTGTTGTTGTTAATATTCGTACAATGTCACTTAGCATACGGCCTTTAATCGTAAAATGTCACTAAAATACGCTAACTGTAATTATGAAGCTAAAGTTTAAATCGTGATTGTCAACTATTCCACCAGTATCAATAAAACGAACAAATACCTCTCACCTCAAATCACCGAACACAAAAAGACCACGACATTTGGCGTCCTAGTCTGGAACACGCTTAAACATGTGTCGTGTGTTTAGCTGGTTAATGATGCGTCCTAGTCTGGAACACGCTTAAACATGTGTCGTGTGTTTAGCTGGTTAATGGGTTGGCGTCCTAGTCTGGAACAGGTTTAAACATGTGTCGTGTGTTGAGCTGGTTAAGGGTTGGCGTCCTAGTCTGGAACAGGTTTAAACATGTGTCGTGTGTTTAGCTGGTTAATGGGATCCCTGCCCTCTTGATAGAGTTCAACATTGTTTTCGTCTATTAGTAAAATACTTTCCTCCGGTGTCTATGATAATGAAACATATTTTGCAGTCCTATAAAATGTCAGTGCTTATTATAGCTAGAAGAGTGTATTTGACATATTTTTAAACGTAGGAGATTGGTTAAATGTATAAGAGACTATATGTAACTAAAGTTGTGGTGATGTGTACCCGATACAACATTATGTGATAAAGTTTGTCATTGAATTGTGATAGGTTGGTGGTTTTTTCCTAGTTCCTCCGCCAATAAAACTGACCGCCACATTATAACTGAAATATTGTAGAAAGTGGCGTTAAGCACTATAACCCTAACCCATTATATATACATGCTTGACTTATTCTTTATTATTTAACGTCAAGTGATTTTTAGCTATATTCATGACGAGAACTAGCTTTCAAACAATGCATTATGCAAGTAAAAAGTAGAAATGGATCAGGATATGGGCGAAAATTTAGTTTGCCACAGGATAAGCAGGATATAATGATAGGTTGGAAAAATGTTACCTTATGACGGGCCAATGTAATCTGGTGCAAGTTGTCTTTTTCAATCAAGGAACGTGGCATTATCTAAGAATGTCATCTAACTCAAACAACGGTAATGCTGTTGATCTATGTTGATTCTTATTGTATTATATCTTGAAAAAACTTCCGTTTAAATTTTCGTGTGGTCTATGGAGTATGTTGCAATTTTTCCATTTTCTAAATCGATATCATTGAAGTGAGGACAAATCGATTTTCATGTGATGTTTTCACGAAATATATCAAGTTCATATTTTCATAACGGCCTATTTGGTGTTAATCTATGCATTTAATGGTATTTAACCGTTTTTAATGTATCTCATTTTCAAATATATATATGAAAATAAATAACCCGGATCCAATCGTATATACTACTAGTATACTATACATTTAAATGCAATCTGTAGGCAGATAAAAATCTAAATAGAAGCAGAAAATATATTTGACAACATATATAATGACAAATGATTCATTAACATGTACTTTCTCCTGTGACATGTCGTTTAGTAACTGACAAATTATTTTGTTGCTTTAAATATTTGTTTGTTTACAGTTGGTGTTTCATATGTATTACATAGTTGAGGGTGCAAAAGGGGATATTGTGGTCGTGATCGTATGGTAGTTGGATTTATAAGTAACTGTGCAATCAGTGCCTATCACCACTAATGTTATGAGTTCGAATTCCGCTCATGGCGAACTTTCGAAGTATACTCGATACAACATTGGTGGTTTTCTCCGGGTACCCTGGTTTCCTCCAATAATAAAACCGACTGCCACGATATAACTGAAATATAGTTAAAAATGGCGTTAGACCCATAACCATAACCCTTACCATGTATTCTTAAGAATCGCTGTGTTCCCCAATCTATTCTTAAGAATCGCTGTGTTCCCCAATCTATTCTTAAGAATCGCTGTGTTCCCCAATCTATTCTTAAGAATCGCTGTGTTCCCCAATCTATTCTTAAGAATCGCTGTGTTCCCCAATCTATTCTTAAGAATCGCTGTGTTCCCCAATCTATTCTTAAGAATCGCTGTGTTCCCCAATCTATTTAAAATTAGATATTTGTTGGATCTTTTTTAAGACATACCGGACCTCTTTGTCCAAACTGTAGTGACATAATCTGGAATGTTTTGCGATAGCAGTTTCTACTATGTCGCTTAGTTTATCTATTTACCGAGCACACGATGGCGGTTGTTTTCTGAAGATATTCCAATCTTAAAACAAACCTTTTCATGAATTTTTAATATTTAAAGTGTCTTATTGCCACTACCACTACTTCGATCGAATAATGATCCTCTTATCTTTTGTACAAACACTATTATATTTCTCTTTAAAGCCTCCAGGTTTAACTCAATTGACCATCTAATTTATTTATGTTTTTGTTTTCAGAACAGGCATTCTGTCACGACACAACAGGGAAAAGTAATTACTTAAAGATCTGTCAACAGTATGGAATTGTTCCAATATCGTATTTCGTGAGGCATATTGTAGACAATGAAATCACGATGAGATACCACGGACTAAGTCCTACAGCAGCAAAAGCAATAGCACTTGTTCTCAGAGTATGTAGGAATTTGTAAAATATCTAGTAATAACAAAGCTGTTAATACAATCTCAGGAACCTTTCTAATCTTGTACAATCTAATCTTCTTAAAGAAATACAACACAGGGATCTACCTAATTTAAAAATACATATCTCATTCTACATGTAAAATGATAAATGAATTAAGCTTTTTTTTTAAATTTATGTTTACATATTTATTTTCAATAAAATTTCTTTCTTATTTCACATCTCTTTTTCTTAATTTAATTTTTTCGTGTCCATATTTATACCATTATCCTATCCCGTGATTCCGTATGTTGCTGTTAATTTACAAATTACCTTTTTAGGAAAACATTTCTCTGGAGAAATTAAATTTGGATGGGAATTGGATTGGAGGAGAAGGTGGTGAATCCATGGCTAGAATGTTAGAAGAGAATGAATATATAACTGATTTGGTAAGATAATAGAGTACTTGGTCTAACTCCTGGTTGTTATGGTGTTGTCTAATGTATAGTTCTTAAATTTTGTTTTGTTCCATGTTTGTACTGTTGTAATTTGTTGTGTACAGATCGTCCATTTACTCAAAAATCTTTTCTGATTTGGGAATTCTCATGTTCATCTTGGCCTTCTGAAAAAAATGGACTACAATTCAAATTTTATTAACTGTTTAAGGCTGACTGGATATATTTGGATGTTGTTTCTAAACATTTTGATATTGTACATTTATTTTTCTAGTTATTCTTCTAACCTACACTTGCCCAAATATCACATAGCTATATGGAATTTAAAATGAAGTTCATTCATATTTAAACACCAGTTTATTTTGTTTTATATCAACAAATTAGATTGTAAAAGGAGAAACTAACCTTTGAATTTCGTTTTGTTGTTTGGAGTGCGTGTTGTCCGGAACCTCTTTTCTTATGTTTTGTTGTGTAGTATTGTAATTGTCTACGTGCTAACACGGATGGGTGTTTTACTTCATTTCTGAAGACATGTCAGTGCGGATGTTATCGATTACAAGTAACGTAAACAGAATATACTGTTATGTCCCTTTGATGTCTTACTGCTAGATTTAAAATGATTTTCCCAATCTTCTGATTTAAAAATACCCAGAGAAACACACATAGTGCACTAAATTAGATATAAACATTTGTACTATCATACACGATACAATATCACAAATACTATATGTTATTGTTAGCGCCAATCACATATGTTGAGAAAACATTTAAACAATCAATGCAAACACTAAATTGCTTACCTTAAATCACCTCCGGATTTTGGTGAGGTTCGTGTTACTCAATCTTTAGTTTTATGTGTATGTTTTGTAGATCGTTGTTTGTCCTTTTGTAATTTGTCTTTTTAACCATTGTGTTGTCTTTTCTTCGATTTACGTATTTTGATTTACCCCTTTGGTATCTTCAAAATCTTCTTAGATTAAATCAATCTGAATAAAGTAATTAAAGTTGTAAGAATATGTATCATAAATAATATCATTCAATCGTCATTGTAGAGTTTGGCAGACAATAAACTTGGAAGTGAAGGAGCCCAAAGTATATGTCGGATGTTAAATATGAATGCGGGTCTACGAAAAATAAATTTATCAGGTAAGTTATGAAAAGAAAATTTAAACAGGGATGGTCATCAATTCCACCAATATCAAGAAAACGAACAATTACATATCATCTAAACTGAACTCACTGAACCAAAAAGACAATGACAAGGTTGGAAATCTAGATCCTGGCTTGGGACAGTTACAAAACTGTGGCTGGGTTAAACGGGTTAGTAGGTTCCCAACCCTTTTTAGTGTCTTTATGTCTTTATTGTGACTTGCTATGATCAAGGACATGCTAAGTCGCATGTTAACCATGAAATACCGATTCAGTTGAGTAGATCACACAAGACATGACAAACAAAAACGCTGACCATATAGTAGAGTAACACATATGGAGCAGGATCTACTTGCTCTTCTGGACCACCTGAGTTTTATTAGTGGGGTTCGCGTTGTTCGATATTTAGTTTTCTGGGTAATGTTTTGTAGATTATTGTTTGTCCTTTTGACCATTGTATTGTCTGTCCTTCGATTTACAGCTTCAAATTACCCATTTGGTATCTTCGAACTTTTTGTACAATGTTGTACACATCTTTCTCTTTATGTTAAATATTTGTTAACAACCATAAGACAAGTGACTACATCTGATGAATATATAAATTGTTCAGAAATACCAACTTCTGCTTAAACCAAAGAATGTTATGGTTGTCATCAGGAATTAGTCTGCCTAAACCAAAGAGTGTTATGGTTGTCATCAGGAATTAGTCTGCCTAAACCAAGAATGTTATATAGTTGTCATCAGGAATTAGTCTGCCTAAACCAAAGAATGTTATGGTTGTCATCAGGAATTAGTCAACCACATGATAGTCAATATGTCAATTTAATTTTTTATTGTGAACTTGATTACAATAGAATGCAACGTTTGAAACGTTTCTTTTAATGTGATATGCTATATTATCTAACATTAAGTATGTATTCTATAGAAATACATCTATTTTGCTAATAGATACAACCTATGTGATACAAAACGTTGTATCACATCACATACATATGTGATACAAGATGTACTTTAGTCGGAACTACTTTCGTGACGTCATAGGTTAGGAATGCGGGAAAACCCCAGTGACGTCTTTGTAAACATTGCGGAATCTCCGTCGGGAAAATCTCAACGTACTCGTATTTTGCTACTGTTTGAATGACGTGACGTAACAATACTTGTGACGTAAACTATAGTCCCTCTTTGTTTAGTTTTCTTCAAATAATAAATTCAATGAAACTTACATGATTTTTTTTATGTTTTATCATAAAAATGTTAGATAAACGTATTATATGCACAAAATGTATGTACAACTGTTTGTATCCTGTCGAGTCAGTTGGAAAAGCCGTATCACTACAAGACGGTTTGTATCATGTCTCGTCAGTTGGAAAAGCCGTATCACTACTCGACGCAAAAGCCGTATCACTACGAGACGCGATACGGCTTTTCCAACTGACGAGACATGATACAAACAGTTGTACATACACAGTGTGTATATAATGTGTATTTATTTTATATGATAGTAAAAAAGAGAATAAAGAACGAATAAATATAAATGTAGGATATATATTACAGTAACATTTAAAATTTACATCTAAAATATTTTTGCCAATTGATGTTTCAGGAAATGAATTCGTTGACACTGATGCTTCATTTTTTGCAACGACATTAGAGGTGAGAATCCCGTTATCAATCATCTGGGTGGTTATTTTTGAAAAACAAATTATCAGTTATATTCACTTTAGATGTATAATCTTTCTGTATCTTCATAACAACAAAAACGTAGATATCTTATCTGGTGCGCTTTTCTGTGATAACCTTCACCGTCTACACTGGTAGGTAGATATCTTATCTGGTGCACTTTTCTGTGATAACCTTCACCGTCTACACTCGTAGGTAGATATCTTATCTGGTGCGCTTTTCTGTGATAACCTTCAGTCTACACTGGTAGGTATATATCTTATCTGGTGCACTTTTCTGTGATAACCTTCAGTCTACACTGGTAGGTATATATCTTATCTGGTGCACTTTTCTGTGATAACCTTCAGTCTACACTGGTAGGTATATATCTTATCTGGTGCGCTGTTCTGTGATAACCTTCACCGTCTACACTCGTAGGTAGATATCTTATCTGGTGCGCTTTTCTGTGATAACCTTCAGTCTATACTGGTAGGTATATATCTTATCTGGTGCACTTTTCTGTGATAACCTTCAGTCTACACTGGTAGGTATATATCTTATCTGGTGCGCTTTTCTGTGATAACCTTCAATCTACACTCGTAGGTATATATCTTATCTGGTGCGCTTTTCTGTGATAACCTTCACCGTCTACACTCGTAGGTAGATATATTATCTGGTGCACTTTTCTGTGATAACCTTCACCGTCTACACTGGTAGGTAGATATCTTATCTGGTGCGCATTTCTGTGATAACCTTCACCGTCTACACTCGTAGGTAGATATATTATCTGGTGCGCTTTTCTGTGATAACCTTCACCGTCTACACTCGTAGGTAGATATATTATCTGGTGCGCTTTTCTGTGATAACCTTCACCGTCTACACTCGTAGGTAGATATATTATCTGGTGCGCTTTTCTGTGATAGCCTTCACCGTCTACACTGGCAGGTAGATATATTATCTGGTGCGCTTTTCTGTGATAACCTTCAGTCTACACTCGTAGGTATATATCTTATCTGGTGCGCTTTTCTGTGATAACCTTCACCGTCTACACTGGCAGGTAGATATATTATCTGGTGCGCTTTTCTGTGATAACCTTCACCGTCTACACTGGTAGGTAGATATCTTATCTGTGATAACCTTCACCGTCTACACTGGCAGGTAGATATCTTATCTGGTGCACTTTTCTGTGATAACCTTCACCGTCTACACTGGTAGGTAGATATCTTATCTGGTGCACTTTTCTGTGATAACCTTCACCGTCTACACTCGTAGGCCAAAATATTAGAAAGACAAATATTTAAAAGTCTTTTGGGGTCAAACAAAATTAAAGAATATAAACAGGATAAGAAATTTATCAGTATAATAATATGATGGAATTTATACTTGTACATAATAATTTTAGCTTAATATTTGCTCTAGTAATACAAAACATAATCGTCAAATCCATGATCCATCCAATTATATATATTATATATTACTTCAATATCCAATTGTTGTTTTTTTAATAAATAACTAGATAGGCACACATTAAATGTTTGTTTCTATTTACAGTATAAGTATCATGTATAAGTACACCCTGTACATCTGAGTGTTGGTTGTTGTTATATGCTCTGGAAGATCAACATTTTATTTTCATTTTTTTAATACTTTGTGTTGTGTATTTTTCAGAATAACAAATATTTAAAGGATTTAAATTTAAGTCATAATATGTTTGGCGAAGAAGGTGGAGAGATACTAGGGGCTGCAATAGGTAGGAATCGTAATGTTTCTTCTTTTACCATACATAATATGTTTGGCGAAGAAGGTGGAGAGATACTAGGGGCTGCAATAGGTAGGAATCGTAATGTTTCTTCTTTTACCATACATAATATGTTTGGCGAAGAAGGTGGAGAGATACTAGGGGCTGCAATAGGTAGGAATCGTAATGTTTCTTCTTTTACCATACATGTACTTTATTTTCTTATTTTCAACTGGTATTTAAACATTTTTAGTATTGAAATGTTTGTCTTATTGTGTGGCTATGTTATTACCACATTTACAGAGTTCATTTAACATCGTAGGTTTTTTTTCTGAAAGCTAAAAGAATTAAGTTTCTGGGGGTAACTCAAATGAGGAAGTAAATACACAGCAGGAAAAATGCCAACTTTAGTCAGAATGATGTTATCAGGCAGAACAAACATTAAAATAGTTCACCTTTAAGGTAAAATGTCTCCTTCTTTTAATATAATATGCTATATATGTTATAATATAACACCACATATCTTAACAGGTGCTAATGATATTCTGGATGTGATTGACTTAAGTTGGAACCATCTCCGACAAAAAGGAGCCATATCTGTAGCCAATGGGATAAAGGTGAGAATAATATCTTTCTCGTTTGATATATGTTTGTCAATTTGTTTTAAATAGCAATGAGTTTATTATTTGAAAGAAATAAACCTGAATACTCTAATTCCAATGACATTTGACTATCTAAACTCATTCTATAATCAAATTCTCGTTAAATTTCTGTTGTCTCTAAATGGATTGTACATGTATATAGCTTAAGCAACATAAACAGTTGATATTTTTCAGGAAAACGTTGGTTTAAAAAGGATAAATTTGAGTTGGAATGGATTTGGACCTGAAGGTGGTGCTGTAATAGCAGATGCTCTGGCTACTAACAACTCACTTCTAGAGATAGACATTAGCGGTAATCGTCTTAATGCTGAAGCGGCAGTCAAAATTGCCAAGGCGATCTTTTCAAACGACAACTTACGCATTCTAAGGGTAAAATTAATATTGTATTTACACATGTTATTAAGACTCTTCTTTTTCATCCAGGACAGAAATCGATATTTCCAATCACTGACAAACATAACGACCAACTAACACGTCAATTTATAAATACTATACTTTGTTATTTGTAAAGTAGGGCATGTTTTATGTACAAATCCCCTTTATGAAGTAGTTAATCATACAATAAAGTAATTACTTGATTCGTTTTAATTAAGTTACTGCCTTAGCAATACATTCAGACTAATTGCTTTTCATCCTGTTCTGTGCATTTCTATTTCAAAAGAGTACATAGTAGATTGTTATGGCATTTCTCTTACATTGAAGTGTAATATCCGATAATATGCCGAGTTTTCATCCATACAAACAGTCATGAGCTGTGTAAATAAAAAATTGGTAATATGTTGTCTAATGAGGTTTGTTTTTTAAATAAATTAGTGAAAAGAACACTTGGCCCATGGAAAAATAAAAATTACCTTTCGTTTATATTTACGTTTGATGGTATATAAAGGTAGCTATCAACATTTGAGTTTCTGTTAATATATTTATTGTCCTTTTTTTTAAACAAACCAAATTAATTAATGACTTGTGGTATAGTAAAATTGTCTCTATTATAGATGGGAAATAACCTTATAACTACTGCAGGAGCTGTTGCCTTGGCAAAGGTTATCAATGAATCTGATAGCAGTGAAATGGAAGAACTCGACTTAACAGTTAGTATTAATGTTATTTAGGCTTAGTGGTTTTGGTGCTTAACGCCACTTTCAACAATATTTCAGTCATATCGTGGCGGTCAGTAGTATTGGTGGATGAAACCGGAGTACCCGGAGAAAACCACCGAGCTGCCGCAAGTCACTAACAAACTTTACCACATACTGTTGTATCGAGTACACCTCGCTTGAGCAGGATTCAAACTCACAAAGTTAGAGGCGATATGCACTGATTGCATATGTAGTTATAAATCCAACTGCCATACCATCACGACCACGATGTTATTTAGTAATGGTTGTCTTTATTTAAGTTTGTCATTATAGTATGTAAAAACATATGGTCCAATATTTAAAGCAATGATTTTGAAAACCAATAGAAACGGATTTAATTCCCTAAAACCCTGACAAAAACAGTATATTTTATATACTTTAGTAGTTTTTTTTTAATTATTATTCTGTGTGTTTCTAGGATGTCCCGGTTGAGTACGAGTTCTTAAGGATTTGTGAGGATATAAAGATGAAGAAGCCAAATTTTAAAGTGACATTTGGACCCGTGCTAAGGACTGGAAATACAGTAGATGATTTAGGAAAAATGGGTATTGATCCAAAGAAGAAAGTAGCACCAATATTAGTACTGCAAGAACATATAGTGGTTAACGATACACGTTTACTTGACATTTTAAAGAGGTTTGATCCTGATCAGACACTTTTGGTTACACCTGAGGACTTTATGGCAGCAATTGAGGTACTAGTCAATGTTAATGTTTAACCAGGTTAGGTATGGAAGCACATGTTCGATAATATTGCTATAACAAACCACAGGTACTTGTGGACAGAACCCTATGTTGCTCCCTTTATTTTTTTATTTATTTTTTTTTAAAGTTTTTTTTGTTTTTTTTTTGTTTTTTTAACATCGACTTTTTTTCATATAAACAACATTTTGCAACTTTCTATGTATCACTGTATGACATATATACAATAAATACAATCAAGCAGTAGTTTCTATCCATGCCGGGTTTCTGACATGATATAAGTTAGAAGGTAAGTCACTCTTCTTTGTTTACATTGGGATACTTGTTGTGTATTCATCTTAAATTTAGTGAATAAAAAAGGCCTACCTGTCTGGAAATTGGCTTATTCCTTCTCTGTATATATTATTCTCCCTGAAAACACACATCAATATTTATTTACAGCAGCTGACAACTCTCCATGGAGCATTTTCCACTAGCATTTTGCGATTTTCAGACGACATTTTTGAAAACTCGAATTAAAGCTACGGAAGTGTGTTTATTAGCGATATCTGCTGGTCATTTGAAATATTGACGATACGGTAAAACGCGAGAGTTCCGGGTAAAATTAAATTTTGCGCCAAAAAATTCCCGAACTTTTTACCCGGAACTCTCGCGTTTTACAATATCGTCAATATTTCAAATGACCAGCAGATGTCGCTAATAAACACACTTCCGTAGCTTTAATTCGAGTTTTCAAAAATGTCGTCTGAAAATCGCAAAATGCTAGTGGAAAATGCTCCATGGAGAGTTGTCAGCTGCTGTAAATAAATATTGATGTGTGTTTTCAGGGAGAATAATATATACAGAGAAGGAATAAGCCAATTTCCAGACAGGTAGGCCTTTTTTATTCACTAAATTTAAGATGAATACACAACAAGTATCCCAATGTAAACAAAGAAGAGTGACTTACCTTCTAACTTATATCATGTCAGAAACCCGGCATGGATAGAAACTACTGCTTGATTGTATTTATTGTATATATGTCATACAGTGATACATAGAAAGTTGCAAAATGTTGTTTATATGAAAAAAAGTCGATGTTAAAAAAAAAAAAAAAAAGGGGGGGCAACATCTTAAAAAAAAAAATAAAAAAATAAAGGGTGCAACATAGGGTCCTGTTCACAAGTACCTGTGTAACAAACATTGTATCAATTGAGATTGTATGTTATTTGCAGCCTTATAGACCATGTACATATAAGCCCTCTCTACCACCCATTAAATTTAAGTATGTTTCAACCTTTGTTTTTCTTTGGTACAGCCATTCAATTAAACTGATGTGAATTCTTTATTCAATAATATTTTTACAGACAGAAATCTAATATAAACCGTCAGCTCTTTAATTTTTGTGTCCCTCAAAATACACAAAGGGATCTCATATTCCTATACCACATCTTCCATGCACAAAATAACAAGTTGTACTTGTGTCCTATCCAATTTGTTATTTTGTGACAAATAAAATACGTTTAAACTAATCCATGCACAACTAGACATGGTAGACCTAACATACTATAAAGACTTAATTTAATCGGATTTAAGATTCCTGCTGTTGCATTGGTGAAAGACAGAAGAAAGATTACATTTATTATTAAGACTTAATAGTACAGAATGACATGAAATAACCACCTTCGCTATCCAATGGTTACGGTCTGACCTCTCCTCTTCACCCTTGGTGGTGATAGCTGTATTTTTAGTAATGTCCTACACTGATATCTGCTGGGTTTTGTCTGTCCCCTTCTTTATATTGATGTTATTGTTAGCCAATCAGCACAAGGCATTAATTTCACCTAATATCAAAATAAGTATCCTGTGAACTGCTTATCATTCGGACCACCAGAGTTCCGCGTAAAAGCGAGGTACGATTCGTCTGGACTTCCATTTCTTTTATAGGGTGTTCATGTTTTATTTATGTTATTTGTATTTATTTACGTATACTGGTGTTCAACATGATTTCAATATCAGATGATGTTTGTGTCGTATAACACGACTGGTGCCATATGTGGAGTAGGAACTGTTAACCATTCAGAATCTCCTGAGTTCACCCCCAGTTTGTTAGTGGGGTTCGTGTTGCTCAATCATTAGTTTTCTGTGTAGTGTTTTGTAGATCCTTGTTTGTCTTTTTGTCTTTCGACCATTGTGTTGTCTGTCCTTTCGAATTACAGCTTCTGATTACCCACTTTGTGTCTTCAAACTATTCTTAATCTAATTAAAACAATTAAAATGATCTGTTTTATTTTCCTTTGAAATAGGAATTAGCTGTTCCATATGATAAGCCACAAGTTTCAGAGGCTGTTTATAAACTTGCAGATGATCAATCTGGTAGAATATACTTTGGGTATGTAGTATAGCTGATTAACTTTTGTAATATTTAACCTCATGAATGTAGTATAAAAAATAATTTACATAATGCATAAACAAATCGTGTTGAATGGTTAAAAATTGTTATATGTTGTATCATCTGTTACTCTTAGCTGATTAGATCTTATTAAATGGTTTATATTTTTATGGCACAGGCTACGAATGCGACGGAAACGTATTCGTAGCCTGGGTTCGACAAGTACGACGGGCGGAAGTTGTGACTAAATGATCAATCGGTTTCCGGACATGGACACCTATTTTACGGAAATTAATCACGTATTGCTAGCATCTAGAGGCTACGAATACGACGGATTTCTCGATTTTGTTAATTTTATTGTTTTTATTTCATTAAATGACAATTTATGAATTTTTTATATAATTTTCTGTTTGTAGTTTATTTTTATTCCAATAAAATCTGATGCATTGAACAACTAATCTTACAATACAGGATTAAGTCCATAGATTTCACTGGTATGAGTACTTCTCAAAGTACAACTCACACTTCCCAACACTAATTATTTTCAAAATGGACGACGATGGTAGTGTCTCTGTGTTGGAGCAAAGCCGGTATAAATCTTTTACAGATTTAGAGTATGCCCTAACAAAATTCCAGCAGGATAACTACGTCCAACTTTATAAGCGTAGCTCAAGGAAGCTTGGTACGGGGTCCAAATATAAAAACATGAAAGTTGCAGAAAGTGCAGCGGGTCTTTTAATTTATAAGGAGTTGGATTATTCCTGTATTCATGGAGGGAAACATTTTAGTTCCATTTCCAGCTGTCAAAGTCCAAACACAAGGTAAAATCACATATAATATACCTTAAATAAGCAAATGATCATCACTTTGATTGCAGTTCTTCATATTAAATTCGCAGCGATGTCTTCAATCATATTCTGTATAGCAGCAAATACATGTTTCTAGAATTTTTAAGTCATTACAATACTATCGTATTAAAGTCATATGATGAAACACACAAGTTTGTGCTTTTTGTATGGTACCATCTAGGATGTATTGGACTACGTTTTGTGCCGAAAAAAACCTACTGGTGTTGCCGAAATTGCTTAAAATAACTTTAAACATTATTAATTTAATACATTGTATTTACCTATTGTCTTACTTGAAATTTTAAATTGTATATGATAATTCTTAAATTAAAAATATCTATGTATATTTTTTTTCTTTAAACTTTATAGTATCACAGTAATAAATGTATAAAAACAATATATTTAAGAAAACAAAAATCCGTCGTATTCGTAGCCTCTAGATGCTAGCAATACGTGATTAATTTCCGTAAAATAGGTGTCCATGTCCGGAAACCGGTTGATCATTTTGTCACAACTTCCGCCCGTCGTACTTGTAGAACCCAGGCTACGAATACGTTTCCGTTGTATTCGTAGCCTGTGCCTATTTGTATCGTCTAGTAAATACTAATCATTCGCTACACAACACTATTTTTATTCTAAACTTAATTTTTACTTACATATGATGTGTTCTTAGCTGTTTATTTTATTCACACCAAACCCAGCTTACTTATATACTGTAATGTTTACACTACTTTAGTGGTAAACGTCACACCAAACTCAGCTTACTTATATACTGTAATGTTTACACTACTTTAGTGGTAAACGTCACACCAAACTCAGCTTACTTATATACCGTAATGTTTATACTACTTTAGTGGTAAACGTCACACCAAACTCAGCTTACTTATCTACTGTAATGTTTACACTACTTTAGTGGTAAACGTCACACCAAACTAATCTTACTTATATACCGTAATGTTTATACTACTTTAGTGGTAAACGTCACACCAAACTCAGCTTACTTATATACTGTAATGTTTACACTACTTTAGTGGTAAACATCACACCAAACTAATCTTACTTATATACTGTAATGTTTACACTACTTTAGTGGTAAACGTCACACCAAACTAATCTTACTTATATACTGTAATGTTTACACTACTTCAGTGGTAAACGTCACACCAAACTCAGCTTACTTATATACCGTAATGTTTACACTACTTTGGTGGTAAACGTCACACCAAACTCAGCTTACTTATATACCGTAATGTTTATACTACTTTAGTGGTAAACGTAACACCAAACTAATCTTACTTATATACTGTAATGTTTACACTACTTCAGTGGTAAACGTCACACCAAACTCAGCTTACTTATATACTGTAATGTTTATACTACTTTAGTGGTAAACGTCACACCAAACTCAGCTTACTTATATACCGTAATGTTTATACTACTTTAGTGATAAACGTCACACCAAACTCAGCTTACTTATATACTGTAATGTTTACACTACTTTAGTGGTAAACGTCACACCAAACTAATCTTACTTATATACCGTAATGTTTACACTACTTTAGTGGTAAACGTCACACCAAACTCAGCTTACTTATATACTGTAATGTTTACACTACTTTAGTGGTAAACGTCACACCAAACTAATCTTACTTATATACTGTAATGTTTATACTACTTTAGTGGTAAACGTCACACCAAACTCAGCTTACTTATATACTGTAATGTTTACACTACTTTAGTGGTAAACATCACACCAAACTCAGCTTACTTATATACTGTAATGTTTATACTATTTTAGTGGTAAACGTCACACCAAACTCAGCTTACTTATATACTGTAATGTTTACACTACTTTAGTGGTAAACGTCACACCAAACTCAGCTTACTTATATACTGTAATGTTTATACTACTTTAGTGGTAAACGTCACACCAAACTAATCTTACTTATATACTGTAATGTTTACACTACTTTAGTGGTAAACGTCACACCAAACTCAGCTTACTTATATACTGTAATGTTTACACTACTTTAGTGGTAAACGTCACACCAAACTAATCTTACTTATATACTGTAATGTTTACACTACTTTAGTGGTAAACGTCACACCAAACTAATCTTACTTATATACTGTAATGTTTACACTACTTTAGTGGTAAACGTCACACCAAACTCAGCTTACTTATATACTGTAATGTTTACACTACTTTAGTGGTAAACGTCACACCAAACTAATCTTACTTATATACTGTAATGTTTACACTACTTTAGTGGTAAACGTCACACCAAACTAATCTTACTTATATACTGTAATGTTTACACTACTTTAGTGGTAAACGTCACACCAAACTCAGCTTACTTATATACTGTAATGTTTATACTACTTTAGTGGTAAACGTCACACCAAACTCAGCTTACTTATATACTGTAATGTTTATACTACTTTAGTGGTAAACGTCACACCAAACTAATCTTACTTATATACTGTAATGTTTACACTACTTTAGTGGTAAACGTCACACCAAACTCAGCTTACTTATATACCGTAATGTTTACACTACTTTAGTGGTAAACATCACACCAAACTAATCTTACTTATATACTGTAATGTTTACACTACTTTAGTGGTAAACGTCACACCAAACTCAGCTTACTTATATACCGTAATGTTTACACTACTTTAGTGGTAAACGTCACACCAAACTCAGCTTACTTATATACCGTAATGTTTACACTACTTTAGTGGTAAACATCACACCAAACTAATCTTACTTATATACTGTAATGTTTACACTACTTTAGTGGTAAACGTCACACCAAACTCAGCTTACTTATATACTGTAATGTTTATACTACTTTAGTGGTAAACGTCACACCAAACTCAGCTTACTTATCTACTGTAATGTTTACACTACTTTAGTGGTAAACGTCACACCAAACTAATCTTACTTATATACCGTATTGTTTATACTACTTTAGTGGTAAACGTCACACCAAACTCAGCTTACTTATATACTGTAATGTTTATACTACTTTAGTGGTAAACGTCACACCAAACTAATCTTACTTATATACTGTAATGTTTACACTACTTTAGTGGTAAACGTCACACCAAACTAATCTTACTTATATACTGTAATGTTTACACTACTTTAGTGGTAAACGTCACACCAAACTCAGCTTACTTATATACTGTAATGTTTACACTACTTTAGTGGTAAATGTGCATTATGTAAATTTCGTACTTCTGAAGATTTAAAACATTGTTATATTATGTCGGACAGAAAGTAGTTTGGTTGTGACAATGAACATTTGTCATTTTTCTGTAGAACCTGGAGAATATTTGCAAATCCACAACTCGTGGGGAATAATTGATTAACACACATTTAGTTTTCAGTGCAGGCAAATTTCAATGGAAATTTTTAAATAATTATTTCCTTAATTGATTTAAACATTAAGACTGAACGGCTGCTGCCATTATTGGAGCAGTAGATGTCAACCCTTAAGAGCTTCCGAAGATCCTGGTCTCACTCCAGGTTTATGTTGAAGTTCAGAGTGCCGAGTTTTTGTGTTTGTCATACCACAAAATACTCTTGATTTTTATTTGCTTTAGAAAAAAACATTTATTTAATGATATTTTTTTAGAGACACTTCTTTTATTTTGGTAAAGTATATCATAATAGAGAAATTTGGTGAAAGTGTATCACGTGTTTAGTGCATATATGTATGTGTGTATATCACAATAGCATTGATAAATATGTGTAATGGTAGGTGATGGGATAAATAGTTGTGATGCACCTTTAGGAAGCTACTGGTATTGAATAAATGTTTTTGCATTTCTTATCTTAATATTTGACACTGCAGGGGCGGATCCAGGATTTCAAGTTGGGGGGGGGGGGGCGCACTTAAAAAAATTGCGCCGAGCGGATGGAGGCGCGAAATTTTTTGGCGTATTTCGTGTGAAAAATCACGATTTTACGCAAAAAAATCATATTTTTTCCAATTTTAGGGGGGGGGGGGGCGCGCGTCGGGTGCGCCCCCCCCCCCCCTGGATCCGCCCCTACACTGTCTTGATACTGCATGGAAACCAGTTGGTTTTACAGGTAGATGTTGTAGACCTTCCAACAGCGTCATGAAACCTTACATACGATTCTAGTCGTTCAGAGTATGTACTAGTGTTATAGTGATGATCTTACATACGATTCTAGTCGTTCAGAGTATGTACTAGTGTTATAGTGATGATCTTACATACGATTCTAGTCGTTCAGAGTATGTACTAGTGTTATAGTGATGATCTTACATACGATTCTAGTCGTTCAGAGTATGTACTAGTGTTATAGTGATGATCTTACATACGATTCTAGTCGTTCAGAGTATGCACTAGTGTTATAGTGATGATCTTACATACGATTCTAGTCGTTCAGAGTATGTACTAGTGTTACGTTCAGACTATGTACTAGTGTTACGTTCAGACTATGTACTAGTGTTACGTTCAGACTATGTACTAGTGTTACGTTCAGAGTATGTACTAGTGTTACGTTCAGAGTATGTACTAGTGTTACGTTCAGACTATGTACTAGTGTTACGTTCAGAGTATGTACTAGTGTTACGTTCAGACTATGTACTAGTGTTACGTTCAGACTATGTACTAGTGTTACGTTCAGACTATGTACTAGTGTTACGTTCAGAGTATGTACTAGTGTTACGTTCAGACTATGTACTAGTGTTACGTTCAGACTATGTACTAGTGTTACGTTCAGAGTATGTACTAGTGTTACGTTCAGACTATGTACTAGTGTTACGTTCAGAGTATGTACTAGTGTTACGTTCAGACTATGTACTAGTGTTACGTTCAGAGTATGTACTAGTGTTACGTTCAGAGTATGTACTAGTGTTACGTTCAGACTATGTACTAGTGTTACGTTCAGACTATGTACTAGTGTTACGTTCAGACTATGTACTAGTGTTACGTTCAGAGTATGTACTAGTGTTACGTTCAGACTATGTACTAGTGTTACGTTCAGAGTATGTACTAGTGTTACGTTCAGAGTATGTACTAGTGTTACGTTCAGACTATGTACTAGTGTTACGTTCAGAGTATGTACTAGTGTTACGTTCAGACTATGTACTAGTGTTACGTTCAGACTATGTACTAGTGTTACGTTCAGAGTATGTACTAGTGTTACGTTCAGACTATGTACTAGTGTTACGTTCAGACTATGTACTAGTGTTACGTTCAGACTATGTACTAGTGTTACGTTCAGAGTATGTACTAGTGTTACGTTCAGACTATGTACTAGTGTTACGTTCAGACTATGTACTAGTGTTACGTTCAGACTATGTACTAGTGTTACGTTCAGACTATGTACTAGTGTTACGTTCAGACTATGTACTAGTGTTACGTTCAGAGTATGTACTAGTGTTACGTTCAGACTATGTACTAGTGTTACGTTCAGAGTATGTACTAGTGTTACGTTCAGAGTATGTACTAGTGTTACGTTCAGACTATGTACTAGTGTTACGTTCAGACTATGTACTAGTGTTACGTTCAGAGTATGTACTAGTGTTACGTTCAGACTATGTACTAGTGTTACGTTCAGAGTATGTACTAGTGTTACGTTCAGAGTATGTACTAGTGTTACGTTCAGACTATGTACTAGTGTTACGTTCAGACTATGTACTAGTGTTACGTTCAGACTATGTACTAGTGTTACGTTCAGAGTATGTACTAGTGTTACGTTCAGAGTATGTACTAGTGTTACGTTCAGAGTATGTACTAGTGTTACGTTCAGAGTATGTACTAGTGTTACGTTCAGACTATGTACTAGTGTTACGTTCAGACTATGTACTAGTGTTACGTTCAGAGTATGTACTAGTGTTACGTTCAGACTATGTACTAGTGTTACGTTCAGAGTATGTACTAGTGTTACGTTCAGAGTATGTACTAGTGTTACGTTCAGACTATGTACTAGTGTTACGTTCAGACTATGTACTAGTGTTACGTTCAGACTATGTACTAGTGTTACGTTCAGAGTATGTACTAGTGTTACGTTCAGACTATGTACTAGTGTTACGTTCAGAGTATGTACTAGTGTTACGTTCAGACTATGTACTAGTGTTACGTTCAGAGTATGTACTAGTGTTACGTTCAGAGTATGTACTAGTGTTACGTTCAGACTATGTACTAGTGTTACGTTCAGACTATGTACTAGTGTTACGTTCAGAGTATGTACTAGTGTTACGTTCAGAGTATGTACTAGTGTTACGTTCAGAGTATGTACTAGTATTATAGTGATGATATGTTTGGGCTGTTGTTTCAATTCTCTCAGTCTTGTGTATTCAATACCGTAATAGTGCTTACCAGTATATTGATAGTTTTCACTCTGTTTTCTTCTTCATCTTCATTGGGAGACATAAGAATACAGTCATTGATTAGTTGAACTACTACAGTCCTTAAACCATGTTTTGTGTGATAAGTTAACTGTATTTCATATTTAGTTGTTTAACATGCTACAACTATGTTTGATTAACAAAATATTGATTTTGGATAGTCTTTACAAAACAGTGAACTATATTCCTTATTCGGCGTATAGATAACTCGTTCATTAGTATTCTTTGAATTCACTCCTATGTCCTCCTTGAAACAACACCTTGCAATAGAAATAGTACGTAGTTTTGACTGTGTGGCACAACCTCTCCGACATGGATTTCTGTTAGTTGAACGGAACAAAAAATTCAACGCTGTCGGAACAGTTCCAAAATCCAATAGAAAAATCGTTAGAAAGAGGCAAAGTAAAATCGATACTTTATTTGAATTCTAATATAATGCATATGTTTAGTATTGTCTTACTACACTATCGTTGTGCTTTGGTATGCTGTACAACATTACCCGGTGTTTGGGTACATTTTATTTTATCATGTACATGCCATGCCGTATCGTTGCGTTGGAATATGATTTACAGGTATTAAGACAAATTGATGTTCATGGTCACATGGTGTAGATCTTGTCAACTAGAATCGTGATTTGTCACCATTGTTTTAAATGAATAATTCTAAATTTGACTCGACTTCTACTTTACTAAATACCTTCCACAAGTTGAAGATTATGTCAGAGGTTGCACATGACAACGGTTTAACTATTTACAGGTTTCATAGATTAGTATTTGATGGAGGAGACAGTGGGCTTGAATGTTGTATTTGACATGAATATTTTGTTTTGTTAGGTTAGCCTATTTTTCACGCTCATGGCGAGGTGTGCTCGATACAACTTTATGTGGTTTTCTCCGGGTACTCCGGTTTCCTCCACCTATAAAACTGACTGCCACGATATGAGATATTGCTTCAGAAAGTGGCGTTAACATCTCCGGTTTCCTCCACCTATAAAACTGACTGCCACGATATGAGATATTGCTTCAGAAAGTGGCGTTAAACATCAGAACCCTAATCCCTATTTTTCAAGAAGACATTATATAGTGAATTAAGTTGTGTATTATGTAGCATTATGAGATATAAATACTGACAACACATATGACTTCTGGAAAGATACAAGTTTGCTAAAATAAAATATGTTTTTTTTTGCAGAGACTTCTTGAATCAACAAAAGCAGCAAGCAGCTAATAGTTAACAAATCTGGGAAAGTACAGGAAAGATTGCTCAAATAGGATGATATTAGTTAACTTCAAAATGAAAGTTGTTCATTTGCCAAAATGTTCTGTACAATGACAACTTTTAGAGATATTTTTGTCTACTTTATTTTACTTAAGGTTGATACTGGGGACAAAATCTGCAATTTGTTTTGATAATATTTTCTACTAAATGCATTTATATAGTATTGATGACAGGGTTTTTCCACAGTATGTGACGGTCATAAATCACCAGGAGCAGTGTCTTGACAATTGTTTGTAAATTACATTGTACATGTACTGTATATATATAAATGCAATATATCCCTCCATTTGTTAGTGCTCTTTCATCGTTAATTTATATTTTCAAATAAAAGTTTAGTTTATTAAATGATTTGTATTCTTATATCACAGTCGACCATTTCATACCAAATTATACAAGGCTTTACATTTTGTACACGACGAGAGGTACTTGATACAGCTTATGTGATTAAGTTTGTCGGTGAACTATTTACAAGATGCATTCTAATGTATGGTATAATGGACTGAAACCAGAGACTCACCAGAGAACCTCTATCACTTTATTGAGTAAATGACTTCGGATGACATGGAAGTTACAAACAGCACTGACCATATCAATAACACAAGTATTTTAATGTAGAATGGTATTCAAAAACAAAAAGAGACTATGTAATTAGGTTTGGATTAAATGGGCCCTTAGTTTTCTGATAATGGAAGATTTTTGAAAAAGCAGAACAGAACCGCATTCCTGCAAAAGTACTACGAGAGGAATATATCTACAATTGTGAATAAAAAAAACCCAGAGAAAACCGAAGGGACAATCAGGAATTGACTATCAAGAGATTCTGGCAACATTGGACACACACGACACAGGACGAAGACAAACAAAACAAAAACACATACAAAGAAACAAAAACAAAACACACCACAGCACAAACAAGTTTAAAAAAAATGAGCAATACGGGAGTAAATCCAGGTGCTCTCGGAGGGTAACAGGTTCTGTCTCTTATAAGACACCCGTCATGTTTCTCCTATTGTCAATAAGTGTTGGACACCATTATGGCAATCAAACACAAATAACATAAATAAGACATGAGCCCTCCTGCAAACAACTTGTGTAAAGACAAACCGAACATCGTTTTTATGTGGAAATCGTAGCGGATAACACAACACGGAACGTAAGTACACATAATAGGACAACACAAAAAACTAAAAAGATGCATGAGCAACACGGACAACACCTAAAAACCGGGGATGAACTCGGGTGCTCGCGAAGAGTAAGCAGATGCTGCTTCTTATAACACACCCGTCGTGTTACTCATATATACAGTCAAGTCCGGTAAAAGTATTGGAATTGATAGAGGAAAGAAAATAACTACGTAAAAGGTAAAAGGTGCATTGCCATTTGAGATATGGATATTTCGTAATGGTCATCCAGATTGTGATGACGACCGTATACTTTTTGTAGTGATAACTTCAACCTAGGAGCAACGTAACCTTGTTTAAGTAGCTTTTGTGTCAGCAGCTGAGCTCTGTCAAGATAATCACTGTACTGGGGACAAGCTCTCGAATAACGTATGAGTTGTGTAATGTAAACTCCATGCACTGGTGATGCTGGAACATTGCTACTGATGAAACGGGATTGACTATTGTTAAAGTGAAGTCATCGCGTTTGCCGTAGAGTTTTGTTTTTAAATCTTTCTCCGTTTTGAGTATCAGTAGTATCCTCGCTTAACTTCAAACTCATTTGGATAGATGCGATGTAGATAATCACCGAATCGAGAATTGTCTACGCTGGTTATGGTTATATTGTAAAACGCCACTTTCAACAATATTTCAGTTATATCGTGGCGGTCAGTTTATTGGTGGATGAAAGCCGGAGTACCTGGAGAAAGCCATCGACCTGCCGCAAGTCGCTGACAAACATTATCACTTCGTGTTGTATCGAGTACACCTCACCTGAGCGGGATTCGAACTCAAAACGTTAGTGGTGATAGGCACTGATTGCATAGGTAGTTATAAATCCAACTACGATCACGACCGCGACGGCCCCTCGAGAATTGTTCAGTGACATAACATCGCTTATATAGCGGAAGCTGGAATTAAAGGTCTGGGGTAATTTTCTTTCTTTATTCTTGAGAAGCACTTGAAGGAAGCCTGCCTCATCAGCATGTAGACGCAAATCGGCGAGAAACGAAGCACACGTCGTACCCATTGAAATAACAATCGTTTGTCACCAAATTCAATTCACAGATAACATCTTTGATTCAATTTCCAAATCTTCAACAGATGACCATGCATGTATTAATGCGGTTCCTACATCTTGTAGCAGTGAAACAACTCCATTGGTGCTTTTTTGGCTGATACCACAACAATTACCCCAATCCAGTCAAACTTTAACACCTCAAACTCAACAACTTTTAAACTAAAGGAAGAATTAAAGCAGTTGCAAGAATACGAAAGACAGAATATAGACATAGGGAAAATTTATCTACAGCACAGGAAACATTTTAATGGGTCTAACCAGCAAGAATACTGTCAGATCGACAACTTCTTAGGTGAAATACTCAGCTACATGATTCACAAGTTCAACGTACTCTACATTTCAAAGTAATTTATCCCATGTCTGGTTTATATATACAGTTCGACAAAAGTTAAGCACCACCCAAATTTAAAAAGGTGTGTTTTTCATTATATTGCATCAATTTAGAATCTTTTTTTTATTTGGATACCTGTAGAAACAGGCTAGTATACAAACCGGCATAATTATCGATCAATAACCATGTAGGTTGTTAAACCGGTTTTCATTAAAGTTCATTTGTACTTTTCCACAAGTCAAGTTTGGGACATTTAAATCCATGATTAAACCGCACGATGTACAGGTAAATTTTTACCTTTATGAGTTTAAAGCTGAGTATGGCAAGACGTAAACTTACAATTGCTGAAAAATGGCAAGCCATTGGAATGTCAAATACTGGTATGAGCTCAAGAAATATTGCTGTACAGTTCAATGTTAATCATACAGTTATCGGAAGGTTGATACAATGTTATCATCAAACAGGAACGGTAAATGATCGTCGTAGATCTGGTAGACCTCGTCTGACATCCCCTCGTGAAGACAGACTTCTCACTCGACGTGCAAAACGGAGTTCATTCACATCAGCAACAAAACTGACAGAACACTGGCCGCCAGGTGGTCGCATAGGTGTTCGTACAGCCATCAGAAGACTGCACAATGCACATTTACGAACCCGAAGACCTGTCAAACGTCCTTATTTGTCACCACACCACCGTCAAGCACGACTTCAGTGGGCAAACGACCATCTTCGGTGGAATATACGGAACTGGCAAAAGATTCATTGGTCAGATGAGAGTCGATTCTTTTTACGCCAGTAGATGGACGCATGCGCGTTGAGACAAATAAACACTGCTTACAATGAAAACAACATCTTTCCAACAAGTGCATTCTTTTCTGGCGTGTAGCTGTGTGGGGTTGCTTTTCTCTCAGACGCAAGCTGGACCTTTATGTTCTCAATGGCATTATGAACGGACAAATGTATCGCGATTCCGTACTGAGAGATATCGTTGTTCCGCATTTTGACAACCATCCACTGGCAAGTCGTCCGCTCTACATGGATAGCAACGCCAGATCACATAGAGCGAGGATTGTGAATCAATACAAGCAACAAGAGGCGATAGATACAATTACATGGCCTGCCATGTCATCGGACATGAACCCCATAGAGCATGTGTGGGACTACATTGGTCAAAGACTTAACCATCGTAACTCTCAGTGTCAAAACCTTGCTGAATTGAGAACAGCAATGGTAGAAGAATGGCAAAATTTCCCGCAATATAAACTTAGAAGGCTTGTTCACAGTATGAAGCGAAGTGTAAGAGAACTGTTCCGGAAGCGAGGAGGTTTTACACATTATTGACTGTTTTACAGTAAAAGCAAATTTTAATGTCAAAATGTTTATTTTACAGACGATTCAAATTACAGCCATTTTTCCAAAGTGTAAAAACTCATTGTTGAAGTAAAACTTAAATTCAACTTTTCTTTGTATGATTTATCAGTAGTTTTTTAGTACATGGTCAAAAGAGTTCAATATTCAGGACATTGTCTTTTATTATTGTTCTTTATTGATTGGAAGTCCAATTATCAAATTACACTTTCAATAATCATTTCCAGCCAGTATTATGTGATCTGTAGACATCTGAAAATTCATTCTGCAAAAAATATATGGTGGTGTATATATAAAAAAATGTATATGCGTTTGGACAAATCTGGTCTTTCCTTGTATGGAAATTTAAGGGGCGTGTAAGGAACTCCCCATTTCGGAAGGATATTTTTAATGATGAAATTTTCATTTATTTTAAAAATGAAACCTCTAATAAAAACTCTGACATTAATGGAAACTAGTTTAAAAACAATAATTTACTTGGAAAAGGTTAGACTTAGGAGAACCGCCAAGATCGGGGATCGATATAATTATTATCGCCTCGAATTGGTTGCGGTAGATCGTGGGTTCAATTGACACTCGGTTCCAAACAAAGACCATACATTGGTATTTATCCCTTCTCTTATAAATCTCCCTTTTGTCTAGCTTACCTAGCCAAAACTTTCTTCATATTAAGTAGAAATTAGCTGAAATGTAAAATGCAGCTGCATGATAGTGACAGTGAGTAGTTTCAAAAATGTGTCTGACAACGTTGTCCTCCATTCAAGGTAGACGTCATTAGATTTAATTGGTTCTTATTGTTTCAGTAAAAATTAGTTCAAATTTACACTGTGCATCTGCATATTACAATGAGTAGCTAAGTATATCTTCTGGTCTCCCTGTGGGTTTCTTCCTTTTCAGCCCATTTATACCGATTACGCAATTTAGGGTTATTTTCATGAAAAAAGGTCACATAAACATTTTCTACTCATGTACCTTTCATCCAAATCAAGCCAATTTAAATCTGGTGTGTCCATTTACAAAATTGTGTTCGATATCCAAGATGGTCGCAGTTACTAACAATATATTTCATGGTTTTGTACCTTTTAAATTTTTTTTTAAGTCAATATGAGCTCAAACTAAAACAGCAGCTGCCATTAACGGTCGCCACCATTACTTGAGTAACCGTTACGGAATATCTGTGTCACAAATAACCACGGATATGTTCCACTTGTTGGAACCACTTACCGGTCCTTACCTCATTCATGCCTTATCACCTGTTTTGTAACTAGAATAACACGACGGATGTCACAAGCTGAGGAAGGACTTCTGCCTACCCTTCCGGAGCACCTGATTCTATCCCCGGTTTTTAGTGGGGTTTGTATTGCTCGATCTTCAAATTTTTGTGTAGTGTTTTATAGGTTGTTTGATTGTCCTTTTTCTTTTGGTCATTGTGTTATCTGTCCATCTTCTTTTGGTCATTGTGTTATCTGTCTATCTTCTTTTGGTCATTGTGTTATCTGTCCATCTTCTTTTGGTCATTGTGTTATCTGTCCATCTTCTTTTGGTCATTGTGTTATCTGTCCATCTTCTTTTGGTCATTGTGTTATCTGTCCATCTTCTTTTGGTCATTGTGTTATCTGTCCATCTTCTTTTGGTCATTGTGTTATCTGTCCATCTTCTTTTGGTCATTGTGTTATCTGTCCATCTTCTTTTGGTCATTGTGTTATCTGTCCATCTTCTTTTGGTCATTGTGTTATCTGTCCATCTTCTTTTGGTCATTGTGTTATCTGTCCATCTTCTTTTGGTCATTGTGTTATCTGTCCATCTTCTTTTGGTCATTGTGTTATCTGTCCATCTTCTTTTGGTCATTGTGTTATCTGTCCATCTTCTTTTGGTCATTGTGTTATCTGTCCATCTTCTTTTGGTCATTGTGTTATCTGTCCATCTTCTTTTGGTCATTGTGTTATCTGTCCATCTTCTTTTGGTCATTGTGTTATCTGTCCATCTTCTTTTGGTCATTGTGTTATCTGTCCATCTTTTTTTGGTCATTGTGTTATCTGTCCATCTTCTTTTGGTCATTGTGTTATCTGTCCATCTTCTTTTGGTCATTGTGTTATCTGTCCTTTTTCTTTTGGTCATTGTGTTATCTGTCCATCTTCTTTTGGTCATTGTGTTATCTGTCCTTTTTCTTTTGGTCATTGTGTTATCTGTCCATCTTCTTTTGGTCATTGTGTTATCTGTCCATCTTATTTTGGTCATTGTGTTATCTGTCCATCTTCTTTTGGTCATTGTGTTATCTGTCCATCTTCTTTTGGTCATTGTGTTATCTGTCCATCTTCTTTTGGTCATTGTGTTATCTGTCCATCTTCTTTTGGTCATTGTGTTATCTGTCCATCTTCTTTTGGTCATTGAGTTATCTGTCCATCTTCTTTTGGTCATTGTGTTATCTGTCCATCTTCTTTTGGTCATTGTGTTATCTGTCCATCTTCTTTTGGTCATTGTGTTATCTGTCCATCTTCTTTTGGTCATTGTGTTATCTGTCCATCTTCTTTTGGTCATTGTGTTATCTGTCCATCTTCTTTTGGTCATTGTGTTATCTGTCCATCTTCTTTTGGTCATTGTGTTATCTGTCCATCTTCTTTTGGTCATTGTGTTATCTGTCCATCTTCTTTTGGTTATTGTGTTATCTGTCCATCTTCTTTTGGTCATTGTGTTATCTGTCCATCTTCTTTTGGTCATTGTGTTATCTGTCCATCTTCTTTTGGTCATTGTGTTATCTGTCCATCTTCTTTTGGTCATTGTGTTATCTGTCCATCTTCTTTTGGTCATTGTGTTATCTGTCCATCTTCTTTTGGTCATTGTGTTATCTGTCCATCTTCTTTTGGTCATTGTGTTATCTGTCCATCTTCTTTTGGTCATTGTGTTATCTGTCCATCTTCTTTTGGTCATTGTGTTATCTGTCCATCTTCATTTGGTCATTGTGTTATCTGTCCATCTTCTTTTGGTCATTGTGTTATCTGTCCATCTTCTTTTGGTCATTGTGTTATCTGTCCATCTTCTTTTGGTCATTGTGTTATCTGTCCATCTTCTTTTGGTCATTGTGTTATCTGTCCTTTTTTTTTTGGTCATTGTGTTATCTGTCCATCTTCTTTTGGTCATTGTGTTATCTGTCCTTTTTCATTTGGTCATTGTGTTATCTGTCCATCTTCTTTTGGTCATTGTGTTATCTGTCCATCTTCTTTTGGTCATTGTGTTATCTGTCCATCTTCTTTTGGTCATTGTGTTATCTGTCCATCTTCTTTTGGTCATTGTGTTATCTGTCCATCTTCTTTTGGTCATTGTGTTATCTGTCCATCTTCTTTTGGTCATTGTGTTATCTGTCCATCTTCTTTTGGTCATTGTGTTATCTGTCCATCTTCTTTTGGTCATTGTGTTATCTGTCCATCTTCTTTTGGTCATTGTGTTATCTGTCCATCTTCTGTTGGTCATTGTGTTATCTGTCCATCTTCTTTTGGTCATTGTGTTATCTGTCCATCTTCTTTTGGTCATTGTGTTATCTGTCCATCTTCTTTTGGTCATTGTGTTATCTGTCCATCTTCTTTTGGTCATTGTGTTATCTGTCCATCGTCTTTTGGTCATTGTGTTATCTGTCCATCTTCTTTTGGTCATTGTGTTATCTGTCCATCTTCTTTTGGTCATTGTGTTATCTGTCCATCTTCTTTTGGTCATTGTGTTATCTGTCCATCTTCTTTTGGTCATTGTGTTATCTGTCCTTTTTCTTTTGGTCATTGTGTTATCTGTCCTTTTTCTTTTGGTCATTGTGTTATCTGTCCATCTTCTTTTGGTCATTGTGTTATCTGTCCATCTTCGAAATACAGATTCTTGTTAGGGGGCATTTTGGCATGGTCAACGAGTTGCCGTATATATATATATATATATATATATATTTTATTTAGAACTACCCCTTTACAACGGGGGCGCCTACCACCAGGGTAAAAGTAGTGGCTCGTCTATATATATATTATATGACTTATCGACCTTTGGCTATATCTGTATGATGATACATGTATACTTTACGGAATTCGTTTCCGAAATTTGGGTTTGTTTTTACACTCGCTCTCTCTGTAAATAATTTGTTCGAAGAAAGACGTAAAACTGATGCTGAGTTTATCTTTTTATTGTTTCCCCACAAAGTTACGTGAGCACTTCCTTACATGGTAGAGAACTCAAATTATGAGATATTCTAGAGGTTTATACACAGGCGCTCGTGGCACGGATTTGCCACCCCCCTTTTTTCTAACTTTCTGTTTACAAATTTATTTTCAATAAAATTTCTTTATTTCTTTATTATTTCATCTCTTTTTCCTTATTTTAACTTGTTCGTGTCAATATTCATACAATCTTATGCTAACATCAAATTGCATGTGTCGACCCTATTTAGATACTAATATTGCATGTGTCGACCCTATATAGATACTATTAATCGGTGGATTATTAGTATCTATATAGGGTCGATCCATGCAAGTTTCAATGAAAAATATTTAGCCGTTTCAACACCTGATATCCCTAAGCAGCACTCTATTAATAATTCCCCTTTCAGTAGTATACAGCAAAAACTCCAGACTGTTCGAAAAAGCATCCAGGAAAGTCGTCAAGATATCCAGAAAGTATTATTTAACTCGCCTCCTAGACACACTACACACTCTATCGCTAGTCAAACTACAAAAAGATATTTTGATATGGAGAAATTAGGGTCATGCCGAAAGTTTGCAGGTTACCCAAAAGAAAACGGGTCTAAATTTTTACGTGAATTTGAATCATTTTGTCAGTTACATGATATAGATAGTGACGTCAGGAAGCAACTAGCTTTATTCCACTTACATTGGGAGGGCCCAGCGTTATCGTGGTTTAATGGTTTGAGTCCTGACTTAACATGGCGTACAATTAAGAGGTTATTCTCAGAAAAATATGTAACAATTGGTTGGGAACATCCGTCTATGGTTGTAGAAAGTGAGACATTCCACAACATGCAACTCGCCCCGTCTCAGGAAATTGAAGACTTTTTCTGTCAGGTTCAAGAAAAGGGACAACTTCTATCAAAGTCCGATCACGAAATCATGCTCTGCTTCATACATGGTCTCCCCGACAAACTTGCATTTTATGTTAGATAGTCAGCCAAAAACTATGTACGACGCTCTTTCTTTTGCCAAACAAGGTGAAGCGTACACATATAGAATTCACGAGCAATGTGCTGCTATAGGTAAAAGGGCAGATGTATCCCGCAGTGATGACATTTCAGAAATGAAATCTCAAATTTACGATTTGACACAAATGATGCATAACATGTCATCACGACAGGCACTTGTTTCATTCAAAAAATATATGCCCCCCCCCCTCTTCCTTACTTCAAGGTAAACATCTGTCATTTATCCCTTCCCCACTTCGCCTCAATATTTTTCACTTATTTGTGATCCTTTCGCTGACCCAATTATATCGTTACACTCCCGAGATATTTCTCTTTTCGACTGCCACATTTAAATATACCTACCGGGACCCCCTCAGACGAATTGGACAAGACTTCAGCGAAAGTGGCTTGGTGAAAATTTAGTTCATTGAAACGGATACAACCACTTCCGGTTTGCGCTGGATTTTTCATATGCATTCGGAATTCTCTAGACCGGCCATATGTAACAATGCCATCATGATCATCTCCTCTCAAATGTAAAGTAAGCCTTTAAAATACAGATAATTGTTCCAATGCAGATTATAAAAATATGTTCAACTCCAAATTACTGACATTTGATTTTTAAAACACTTTTTTTTTAGTTTCTAAATCAATTTAGAACGGACCGGAAGTGACTGTATCCGTTTCATTGACTGAAAAATAGAAAATGCGATTTTTGCTGAATATTCTTGTCCAATTCGTCTGAGGGGGGCCCGGTATTTATATTTAGATGTGGCAGTCGAAAAGAGAAACGATATAATTGGGTCAGCGAAAGGATCACAAATAAGCGAAAAATATTGAGGCGAAGTGGGGAAGGGGTAAAGGGCAGATGTTTACCTTGAAGTAAGGAAGAGGAGGGGGCATATATTTTTTGAATGAAACAAGTGCCTGTGTGTCAACCGGCAAAGTTCGATAATACCCTATGTTTTAACTGCAATGCTCCGGGACATGTGAAAAAGTCTTGTAACTGGAACGGGTCTGGAGACGCTATACCTGATATTTCATGTCAGTTGTGCCAACAAAACGGACACGGTGCAGCACAATGCACAAGATATAAACCCAAGCATATGAATGAACATGCAAGAAATCGCGTTGTTTGTCAGATATGTTCAAAACCAAATCATGTCGCATCTGAGTGTTTCAGGTATACACAACAGGGAAACTCGAATTTCCTGGGGGGCACCAGGCACGACCGCTCGGGAAAGTAAAAAGTGCCGCTTATCGGGAACATGCTAGTAAGGACTTTGTAAATAATGTAAACAATTATATTTTTAGTGGCAATGATACAGACTATACCGAACAAAGTGACACCGAAGATTCTGTTTCCGATGCGGAACTTTCTCATTCTAACCAGTTTATTTACCAGTACGATTTCAGTCTACTCTGTACGGGATGCCGCGCTTCTCGACTCTGGAAGTTCAATAAATATTATGTCTACAACTTTGTACAATTCAATTCCAATTTCTTGCAAATCATCAGTTGATACATGTAATACCGGTAGTATTAAACTTGCGAATGACCAAACAGTGCAAGTAACCGGAACCGCCACAGTTCGAATGCATTCACAGGGTGGAAAATATAACATTTTAGTGTATATATTGAATGAAGCTTCACATCCGTTCATATTAGGTACCTCATATTTGATAGAAAATAAAATAGCAATTGATTTTGGAACTTTACAAGTAGTCCAAAACCACGCAAATGTTAGATACAGCGAATTACTATAGATCCTCACAGTGAAGTAGTTATGTGGGGTAAGCTGCCTAAAAACATTCTTTTTGGTCATCAAGGTATATGCGAAAGTAGTCTGCAAATATTGTCAAAAGGTTTAATATCTAGTAAAGCAGTAGTAACTGTGTCACAGAATAGGACAGTACCCGTTAAACTTTTAAATCTGGGTAGTGCACCTATAGTTTTAGCCAAAGGGAAAATAATTGCTAAATTTACACAGCTAACAAATGACTTTAACGTCAGTCATGTTCAACTTGATAACAAGGTTCCGATTGTACAAAATATTAACCTCATGCCTATTAACCGAGGACCTTGTCCTTATATTAATATTAATGCCGAATTTCTGAGCAATTTTGAAGACAACAATGAGCTGAATAACGCCCAGAAAAATTCGTTAGGTCAGTTATTGTGCGATAACAAAGACATATTTGTTACCAATATTTGTCACTTGGTTCGACCGATGTCGTGGAACATCATATAGTTCTTAAACCAGATTTTCGACCACTACATCAAAAACCTTACAGGCTAACGACCCATAAAAAGGAGGTTTTAAGACACCACCTTGAAGAACTACTCGAACAGGGTGTAATATCTGAGCTAAGCGCAAAAGAGGCGGCACCGATAACTAGTCCAGTGGTATTAGTCACAAACAGATCAAAACATTCTTCAGACAAACCGTTAGACAGGGCGTCTAGTTTACAACAGTTTCGTTTCTGTGTTATTTAAATTCACAGACTGAAACCTCTAAAATATTTTATCCCAAATCTGCAGGAACTGACGGAATCCTTCACCGAAAGAACACCGAATTACGTAGGGTCCATCGACATGAGCAGTGGATTTTTCCAAATTAAATTATCACCAACTAGCACAAAATACACGGCTTTCAACCCATGTTTCGGAACGTACACATTCTTAAGAGTGCCGATGGGATTACACACCGCCCGAATTCTTTTCAATCACTGATGGATAAGATTCTGCGCAAGCTGACATTTCGCTCCTGTCTATGTTTACCTAGACGATGTGCTCATATGCTCCGAAACTTTCGAACTGCATTTGTCAGATATTCAGGAAGTCTTCGATCGCTTTCAACACGCTGGACTTAAGCTTAACCCAAAAGAAGTGTTCATTTGTACAATCATCTGTCATATTTTTGGGCCATCACATATCAAAAGACGGAATCAGACCACCACCCGACCGTGTTAAAGCTTTGAGTGAATTTCCGACACCGAAAAATACGAAGCAATTTCGCCGTGCTCTGGGCATGTTTAATTGGTTCCGTAAATATATAAACAATTACAGTTCTATAGTTGAACCACTTACTAGATTATTGAAGAAAAATATCAAATTCATGTGGACAAATGAACAAGAAATGTCGTTCAAAAGACTAAAAAATTCACTTATAAACTCTGAAATTTTATTTTTTCCAAGATTTGATTTGCCGTTTGTTTTAGCGGTAGATAGTTCTTCTACGGGTATTGATTATATATTGTACCAACGTAACCATGACAATTCCGACGACAAAGTTCAAATTATTAGGTTTGGGTCGAAATCTTTGAATACGTGGCAGAAATCGTACGGACCCACAAAGTTACACTGGTATTAAACTGATGTTCGTAACTTTAGTTACCTACATCCCAACATGGCGGACACGGAAAATGGTAAATTAGAATATCCTTGTTTTCTTTGTTTTTAGTTTATTTTCAAATATTGTCATTTCAAATGTATAGATATTTTAACAATTAACTGTAGTGATATGCTTAAATCAACTGTAAATTCTCCTATGTGGCGCAAAACCTACTTTAAGAAATACAAATGATGTAAGTAACTGTAGAATTATTTTTGAACGATGTTCGTAACTTTCAAATATGATGTTGGTAACTTTAAAGTTTGGTGTTTCTAAAATCATGTTTAAAACATTTAAAGAACAACGCTTTTGTAATGAATAAAATTTGAAAACAAAGAAAAACATCCCTGAAGTAATAGAGAGGGTAATAGAGGTGGGAGAGATTATATAATGCACGAGAAAAACAAATACAGAGCGGAGGATGAGAGGGTTATGAATGAGTGAGATGAACGAAAGATGAGGGTAGCGGGAGAAGAACACCTTGCCCAACGCTCGTTTCCAATTAGCAATAATAAACACGTGGCTTTGCGTTTCCTGTAATCTTTTGCAATCTTACAGCGATGGATATCGAGAATGACCAGATAATTAATAGTGCTGAGGCCGATGCGGTAGTCGATTCAACATATGTAGTTGTAAGTATTATTTTGATATTTCTATTTGGTCTTGGACTGTTTACTATAGAAGCGTCTTTCATCAACTACGACCTTGCAATAGGCCGTTTTGACTTCCGACCTTTGGGTATTTAGGACCTCCCATGGATGGCGACCTCTGACATCATCATTAAATTCGATGAGGGCCATTCTGGGTCTCATATACATTCTAACAAAGTATATTTGTATGTAAATTAACAGTTCTATGTGTAAATATGCTCTATGTGTAAATATGCCGTGAATTATTACCAAATTAATTGTCCTTTGTGTTTTTGGCTTATTTTAATAAAAATGGACACACCAGATCAAGTATTTTAAGAATGACACATCTAATCATTTCCCTTTAATGCTGAAATGAAACCAGATTAATTTATTATTAACTTGTTAGACTATTGTACTAAATACAGATAAATAAAGATTTATAATACTTTTTAACGAATCTATTATTTGTAAGTATTAAAATTGGATTAATCTATGGTAAAGCTGTTTTCGAAAAGTTAATTTTTTTTATATCATACCATTTCAAGTTTTACAAATACATATATATTTATAAATATGCATTGAAATTGACAGGATGTTAGTCTGAACAGTCTTGACGGTATATAAACGAATTAGTTTAATATCAAGAGTTTTTTAATTCAGGATCGCATACATGAATTTCCTTCACCCATGTTAAATATAATTATACACATAGATTTCCTACAAGCCCTTATCTATATTCTTGTATACTTTAGTAAATATGTTGCTATAGGTAATATATCTCTACCGACAATATTTATGTAGTACAGATACATTGCTTTCAGCAGCAAACTTATTAAAGGTGTACGCACAAGATACAAATAGGTTAGAAAGGGACTTATTGTAGCAAGTCTATAATTGTTTACATTGCCATGAGTACGATGTTTCATGGATCAACAAGTCTTCAACTGTCAATAAGTCGCATGTGACGTTAAAACAAATCAACATCCTAAAAATGTGAGAAAGGTAGAATACTGTACATGTATGCGACCCTGAATTGTTTTTTCTTCTTAATACTCGTTCTATATGCTTTCGTTTCGTTGTTTGTTGTTCTTTTTACTTTTAAGTTGTTTGCATGCTTAATTTTGCTTTGAAATTGAAACCAACATTCTTCTTAGATTGGTAACACATGAAATTATCTGCAATAATGAAAATATATTCTTGTAATCGAACGAACAGACATTGGTTTTTTGTAGACGAAATTAAAACATACACCACAAACTATTGCATATTTGATCATGAGAGAGGACCAATAAAATCTACTTAAAACCAGTACTAAAAATAAAATTTATGAAAGACCATCATTTGATCAGTCATGCAGAAACTAGATTCAATCTCTCAAACTGTTTCTTAACGAGCAATTAAACACGTTCTTATTATTTAATAGTTATGGAAATCTGCAGTTACGGACATCTCTTTAAATATCTTTCTAACGTTACGAACATCACTTCAAAGAGTTACGTACATTCTTCAATTTTTTTCAAGTTGATATTTCAATGTTCTCATAAGAGTTTCGTCATTTTTATGTATGCAATCGAGTGTCTAATATTCCCACCTGTAATCATACCGTATGGACCTACTAATAAACACTACTGATAAAGAGAAAACAAGGATATTCTAATTTACCATTTTCCGTGTCCGCCATGTTGGGATGTAGGTAACTAAAGTTACGAACATCAGTTTAATACCAGTGAAGTTAGAGCTTCTCTGTGTTGTTACCAGTATTATTGATTGTGCCAGTTACTTGCGCGGAAATAAATTTACCGTAGAATGTGACAACCAAGCTTTAAAACCACTTTTTCAAAACAAATTAAGGGGTGCAATTTATGACCAGTGGTTAGCGGTATTACAACAGTTTAATTTTGATATAAAATAGAAACCTGCCGCGCAAATGCAAGTTACAGATGCACTGTCACGAGTTGAAAATGCACCGCTATTGGACCCAAATGCTGAAGAATCCTTGAATGAAAACGACCCGTATTTCCCATACGAGTCCGAAGAGGTCGGAAAAATCTCATTCTTAAATTACGTCATATTTAACAATGATGGCATTGATCATGGATACATTGCCGACACAGAGGCAGAATCAGATTTGAAAAGTGTTACCAAAAATCTTAGTAGAAATGATAGCATTTCCACTCCATGCAACATAGCTGAGTATGATTTAATAGATGTTAGTGGAAACAATGGTATTTCCACTCTTACTTTTAATATAGTTGAGCATGATTTAATAGTCCGAGATTCCTCTGCCGTCCGACGGCTTTTTGTTCGACTTGCTAGAGCCGTGGGACGTCAGAGCGTTCTCCATAAGGAAAACAGCGGATTTACCGCTGCAACTCTGCGTTTCGTGGCTATCGGATTTTATTTTCTATCCGAAACTCTTATATAAATCGCTTCACCAATCATTTTTCTATTCATTCATAACCATCTTACCCTCAGAAAGTGGTGTTACACTCCATTACAGCACGATTTTGCCTAAAGATCCTATGATTTCGTCATTTCACTTCCATTTTGGAATCTACAAACGTGATTTCGCGATACTAACTGAATGATGACAGCAACGCATTGCATGATGGGAGCTACTTAATGCAACGCGCCAAATTATTGGCATATACTACGTAAACAACATACAAATCACATGGAAGACAATATATTTAAGCGTATTCTGCAGGACAAACAGTTCCATCTACAGCTCAAAGCAGAGCAGAAGGAAATAATACAAAATGCGTTGGAAAGAAAAGATTCAATGGCAGTGTTACCCACGGGCTTCGGAAAGAGCATGTGTTACGTTCTCCCCCCTTTTTGGACAAGGTAAGATCATTTTTCCCCCTTATGGTTATCTGTAATTCACTATTGTTAATTGTTCTGCCTTAACAGGTGGCTATGATTGACAATAAAAATATTTGTTTGTTCATATGCAAATCATCTCCCATGATACATTGCGGTAATCGTAGTTTTCTCGAAGTCACGTGACAAATGTTTGAAAAAAAGTCAAAATGGAAGTGAAATGACGAACTCATAGGATCTAAGGCAAAATCGTGCTGTAATGGAGTGTAGCACCACTTTCTGGGGGTAAGATGGTTATGAATGAATAGAAAAAATGATTGGCGAAGCGATTTATATAAGGGTTTCGGATAGAAAATAAAATCCGATAGCAACGAAACGTGGAAATGTGCCGACGCATAGTTGCAGCGTCAAATCCGCTGTTTTCCTTATGAAGAGCGCTCTGACGTCCCACGGCTCCAGCAGGTCGAACAAAAAGCCGTCGGACGGCAGAGGAATCTCGTACTAGATTTAATAGATCTGAGTGGGAAAAACAGTATTTCCACTCTTACCTGTAACTTAGCTGATAATGATTTTATAGATGTTGGTGGAGATAATAGTATTATTTTCCATTCTTACTTGTAATACAGTTGAGCATGATTTGATAGATGTTAGTGAAAAAAACAGTATTTCCACTCCAACAGGTAATATAGCTGAACATGGTTTTATAGATATTAATGGAGAAAATATAGTTTTTCCAATCATACTTGTGGTAAAGCTGAACATGATTTGTTAGATCTTAGTGGCAACGACAATGAACATGATTTGTTAGATCTTAGTAGCAACGACAATGAACATGATTTGTTAGATCTTAATAGCAACGACAATGAACATGATTTGTTAGATCTTAGTAGCAACGACAATGAACATGATTTGTTAGATCTTAGTAGCAACGAAAACAAAGGCGATTTGCTAAATCTTACTGGCGACGACAGAAAACATGATTTGTTAGATCCCAATGGCAAAGGTAACAAACATGATTTGATAGATCTTAGCGGAAATGACAGCCTTTCCGAACTAAGTTGTAATATAGCCGAATATGATTTGATAGATCATAGTGGAAATGACAGCATTTCCACTATTAGTGGTACCATAGCTGACAATGATTTGATCAATCTTGGTGTGAAGGACAGCATTTCCACTCTTACGTGTGATCTGATTGAAAGTACTGACGAGTTCCAACAAATTAATGAGTTTGAACATGTTTGCTTAGCAGCAGGACTAGATAATACCGGCCGAAAAGTTGATTTTTCGAAACAGAACATTAAAGATCTTCAGCGGCTTGATGACAATTTACTTCCAATGATTAATTATTTGGAAAAAGGTACTTTGCCTAAACTTCAAAAAGAAGCCCGTCGTTTGTTGGTAAAAGTCCCAGAATATTGTATTATGTACCAACTTTTATTTCATTCCAGACTTGCCAAATCAAAGCGTACTCAACAAATGGGCGAATTTCAACTTGTCATACCCAAAATATTGATTCCGAAAATTTTAGAACTGTTTCATGAATCTCCATTGGCAGGACATATGGGTATACAACAAACAGTGGACGCTATATCTGAACATTTCTATTTCCAAAACTTATCATCAACTGTGTCCGATTTTGTTCGAACGTGTCACGACTGTCAGGAGAGGAAAATGACTAAAGCCTACACAAAGTTAAATATTATTTCTTATCGTACTCCAACGGAGCCATTTCAAATTTGGCAAGTTAATTTATTCGGACCTTTCCCTATAACACAACAGGGCAATGCATACATATTTACTGCAATCGATATGTTCTCGAAGTTTTTGTTTACTTTGCCAATACCCAATTCTGATTCTTTAACGGTTTCACAGGGGAAGTGAATTGATATCACAGTGCACTGATTATCTGTGTAAAATGTTAAACACGAAACAGAATTTTACTCCAAGTTACATACACCACTGTGTGGGACTATGTGAGCGGACCCATAGGATTCTTGCAGAACGAATGACACCTTATGTTAAGAGAGGCATTCAATGGGACACTATGTTGCCCGCAATTGCTTTCTCATTCAACATATTGCCTGGAACTTATCGCTGCACTTTTCTAAATAAATTCGAATATATTGTAATTGGCCTGTGCGTTTTATTGTCTGTCCGTATGATAAGCTACAGGGGTCTGCAATATGAAATTTTATTGATATAAAGATTCGCAATAGGTCCATATAAATTACCATTGGTCAATATGCCAGCCACTGGTATGTCATTGGTACAATTGGCAAATAAGTTGCCATTGGCAAAATATAGCGTTCAGAGTTAATTTGTCAAATTATGATACCAATAGTGCCCAATGGTACTAATGTTAAAGTTGAGTGGTACCAACGAAGATACACTGAACGCAGCCGATGTAAATGATTAGCAGTCTAATAGTGAGAAGAAGAAACAACCAGTAACCAAGAACACAGAAAATACATCTGACGATGACATTCAAGATTTGCATTTACCGACAAGATCTCGACCAAAGCGTCAAATTCGCAAACCAGTGCGCTATTTGTCGAATTCAGAATATGGACATCAAACGTCTGTTGAAAGTTCTTCGACGGACAGCACATATTTCAAAATTAAACGTATTTTGGCCAAGAGAACTCGAAATGGCAACCAAGAATATTTAGTACAATATAAGGGTGAGCCGGCACAACATGCATTGTGGACACCATTTGAACAATTAAATGAAACAGCAAAACAATCTGTTACAAAAAGGCCACCCCCAGTGATAGATTAAACATTTATATACAGTGTACATGTGTAAAAGAACATAACTACATATATACATTGTATAACATTTGATTTACAATGGAAATGATTGCATTTCCGTTGAACTTTGATAAGATATTAGTTTTCTTAACTTTGTTTCTAAAGCTTATAGAGATAAGCTACTTTTGCCAAGTTTGAATTTTTTTGCACAAATTGCTAAGTAATTTTATTTGAAACGTATATAGTTAGGATGTACATCTATGAAACGCATAATCCATTAGGAGAAGAAAATAGTTGCACCATAGAATTGATAATTGCAAATGGATGTGTTTATATCAGAAATTCTCTTTATTTTTTGGTATGTTGCCTCGGAGATATTTCTCGTAAATGGGGATACCTATATATGTACATATTTATTAGAGAACTTTACTGATACCATCCAAACCTATGATATTCTATGTGCAACCAGTTTAAATGTAGTGTCGAAATACGAAATGGTAGTTGTTGCTCCGGAAACTCGCTGACCATCTGAAACAAAAATTATTTGGGTTTTTTTCGGGTCGGGGATGTTAGGGGGCATTTTGGCATGGTCAACGAGTTGTCGTATATTATATGACTTATCGCCCTTTGGCTATATCTGTATGATGATACATGTATTCCATATTGTCAATCATTGTAATTGCTATGCCCCTTGTGGGTCCTTAATTGGTCAATAAAGTATTCTTCTTCTGTATACTTTATGGAATTCGTTTCCGAAATTTGGGTTTGTTTAAAATTACACTCGCTCTCTCTGTAAATTATTTGTTCGAAGAAAAACGTAAAACTGATGATGAGTTTATCTTTTTTTTTATTGTTTCCCCACAAAGGGAAAGAGATAGAGCTGCATAATTCAGATGGGGAGAAAGACATAGCTAGGTGTCTTAGTTGATGACCAATTAAATTATTCACAACATATACAGCAGAAAATAAATAAGGTAAAAGGCATAATGGGCCTCATCAGAAGAACATTCACCTACCTAAATGAGCATAACTTCAAGCACTTGTTAGACCACATCTTGAATACGCCGCAGCTGTTTGGTCGCTATACAAGCAGCATGACATTGACAACATAGAGAACGTACAAATACCATCCTTAACAGATATGGAGTACCCAGATAGACTAAAGAAATTAAAAATGCCTACCTTGAAAGACAGACGCTTCAGAGGTGATATGATTCAAACTTTCAAAATTATCACGGGTATCTATGACAATGAAGTCACAGAAGGTATATTTGACCTCGACCCTAACACTCGAACTAGGTAGAAAATCAAGAAGAAATTTTGCAAAATAAATTTAAGGAAATTTTCTTTTACCAACAAAATCGTTGATTTATGGAATACTCTGCCACAATCAGTAATTGATGCAAAGGATGTAAGACAATTTGAAATCAGGCTCGATAAATACTGGGAACACCAAGATATAAAATTTTAGTACAAACCCAGCATCCAAAACAAGGAAAACACCGGAAACCACACCGAAATAAGTTGTATTACGGAAGAAGTAGAGGTGGATATAGTGGCGGAGAGCCAGCGTCCACAGATGACCTAACCTAACCTAAAGTTACGTGAGCACATCCCTACATTCTGATTATCCATTTGGTATCTTCAAACTCTTCTGCAAGACATTGGTTAGTTTCAAAATTGTGTCAGACAGCATCCTACTCCAACAAAGATGACCGCCATGTCTTACATTCTGAGTAGTTTTATTTCAATATTAAAATTTAGCTGCGGAACCGTAGCTACGTCTGGTCTTTTTTCTTTTCTTTTTTGCTGGGGTAACAAATAGGTTCCGCACCTTTATCAAAATTGTAATTGCAAATAAATGTTTTCTATATACATTCATGTACACACATTACATTAGCACGGGCTGCCTTTCCACGGGTCTATTAAATGTATTCTTTTGAAATAATTTTCTTGCCTTGTACTATAATAAATTCCCCCAGAAAGAAATCATGGCACATAGCATAAAACGGGCAAATTGAAATCTTTCACTTACTCAAACCGGATGTTGGTAACCTAAACGCAATATTTTTCGAGAAGACTAACATGTACAAAATATTAACAACGATTCGTGATTTCCTGTCATTTTGGTACCTCCAGTACACACTTATTACTTCATTGTATATGTTGGAGCCGTTAGAAAGGAGAATGTTCAGTATCCTTTGTTAAAAATCAGATAAATAAACTGATGATTCATGTTCACGAACGTCTTCGTCAGAATTATGAAATTATGTTTTCGGAACACCTCTTTATAATTATATACTTATTTTATGGGCATACATTTGTTTTGCATTGTTACTTCCAGTTTCTCTTTTTAGTTTGTAAACATATTGACCACAACCATCAAACATTAATCTCGTTGAGATTAGAATTAGAAGTACATTTTCTGCGCTACCCCATTTTCTGCTCTATCTGCAGCCACAGGGACTTGCTCCGTGCCACTAAATTTTCCCCACTGAATTTTTTTTCACTGTCAATGTATTACCCATTTAAAAATCACAAGTGTGTACGCCATTACTAACCCTTCCTCACTTCAACTCGTTATATTTTTATTTATCTTCAATTTCTCACCTTATCGCATGTATGGATCTTTTAAATGTTTTATAGTCAACTCGTACCAAAGTCAACTCGTACCAGCATCGCAATTATATTGAACGTACGGGAAATACTCGTCACTTTCGAAAATCAATGGTCATTGACCGTCAATGACGAAAGTGGCGAGCGCTAGCTGAATCACTGCTTGAAAAGACACAAAAATGTACTTAATGAAAAAGAACACAAACAAACGACTTGTATGGCATATCCAGAAATTGATGGTACTAGCTAGAAATATAAGGTTTGTGAATAGTAATTTATCCAGAGTTCAGGAATCCAAATTAATTCCGGCAAGTTGACCACAAAATATTATTCATTTTTCATACACTCCAGGAACCTCGAATATTTCACGGTTGTCATTCATTTTTATCTCATTTAATTTGGCTTAATTCAAAGTCCCATTTTCAATTCCGGCAATTAATATGCATGCAGTTATAAAAATTATCTTAGATATGCAAATTAGCAAATGTAATGTCATTTCTGGGTATGGTAAGTTTTGGACGTTAGATGAAATATTTCAAAGGAAAAAGAACTTACACATATTTCCACACTTTCTGTGCTGCCATCTTGAACAAATATCACATTCTACCGCCTCTTGACCGGGTCTTACAGGAGAGTGGCACCATATACATGTACAACTGTCGTCACTCATTTTGGTTATGAAGCACACCACCAATGAATGACATTTTATAACAAGGGTTTGTTTGGACAGGACTCATCTTAGCTTGTGTGTTGCGCATTAAATAGATAATTAGTTAATTTAATTATAGTTCAAAGAGGACTTATCAAAACATGATCACCTAATTAAATAATTATATAAAGATCAAAAGAAATCAATTAATCATAATTATTTTGCAACTGCTTTCAACTGTCATTAAAGAAAAATGCAAATATTAAAAGCAATTAATTAATGTTTATTCTTGCATTGGTACGAGTTGGAAGTCCTGGGATACAAAATGTTGACATTATCTTATCATTGTATGAAAGCTTATAATTAAGGCTACGAAAATTTCCAAAAGTCGGAAAAAAAACACATGTTTTCACTTTTCGTTTTGTATCCCAGGAAATGTAATATTTGAACTTTCGATGTTTGGGTAACATATATATATATTCATACATGTAGAAATTTGGTCATTTGTAACTAATCTAGAGTATATATTATTCAGAAGAGATACACTGATATAATTATGTTGAAATTGGCAGGCATTTTATTGGTATATAAATTACAATCAAATAGTTAAGAGAGCAAGCAGAAAACCTGAGAGTGAGACCAGATTAGATGCTCTAGTCTGTAACAAGGGTTTATTTAGCAATTATGCTCTATGAATGGCAACAGTTCTAAATTCCAAAATCACATAGGAAACAGATGGACAAATTCATCAGTATTCGCTATATATTATAGTATTGTTGATTTATTTTGAGAGTATGGATTTCTCGGAGCATATTTCATCGAAAGCTAAGCCTTTGATTCGACGAGAAGTCAGTTTCGAGCAGAACATATTATTGATATTTATTGAGGTTTTGGCAAGTCAATATAATTTATATAATGTCAGGAAAATGTACAAATAGTGAAATACATTGATAAATATATTATTATTGAATTTTTATATTGGTATATTTTCTAATATAACTTCATGTACATGTATATAATATTGACCTTAACACATCACAGATACAATTTTAGTTGTTATTACAGCCATGTTTATATATACAAGTTTTTACTTCATGCAGCCATACATGGAAAACCTGTTCAGTTATGTGACTATTGGCGGTACAGAAAGACCATAGGATAAATAATAGAAGGAGAAGATGTTGTCAAAGTACCGGTACATCAGTATTACTTTCTGATTACGGAGAACTGGAATACAAACTGGCTGTGATTGATAATGCATACGAGACATAATATTAAAAACATCATTTTTTGTTGTGGTTCTGATAATATGTAATGGTGCTTCAATAACTGTGTTCATGATCGGATCATTGTTTTTAAATTTGTATCAATAACTACTGGTAGTGAACAATATTTTTGTAATTTCATTTTATTGTCTTTTAATTTTATTGATTGTATTTATTGGGTATTGATTTCTGTAGTTTATATATTGTTTTTATACCATTGTCACTATAGAGTTAAAGAATTCATAAAGTCATTTTGTATATACAAGTACATTTTTTTGTATGTTATAAAAGAGAAAAAACTAATTAATATCAGTCTTAGTTTTTACTCAACAAAAGATACATGCTGTCTACAAGTAAAAAATAAATCATCTGTGTTGTGATGGTTTCAAGTAGAATAGGCAAGCAAGTCTCTGGTAAATTTTCTCATGCTGGGGAAGGCCGTGGACTTCTGTAGCCCTTTTCACAAAAATTTGTAAGTATAATCTGAACTTTTTCACTTTCGATTAATCCTACGACAATTCCTCAGTCATTTTCACAAAGATTATCTTACGACTAAAATTACACATGCGATAAAAAATTCTTCCTTAGGTGTACTCGATACAACATGTGATAAAGGGTTTTCTCCGGGTACTCCGATTTCCTCCACTAATAAAATAAAACTGACCGCCACGATATAACTGAAATATTGTTGAAAGGGGTGTTAAACATCATAAACTATCTTCCTCAGCAACCTATTTTCATTGAACAATGTCTTTGTATTGCTTTCAATATTATCTGAACTACGATTTCTTAGAAAAGTGGTCCCTTTATCAGACAGTCTCAGAGAATATACTTAGAAAAACATATTCTATAAAACATCCCCGGCACTAATTTATAAGCAGTTTTTATGTTATGATGTTGCCATAGCAACAGGTCTTCTATCTCGTCTGCATTTACAAAAGCAAGCTGTCTGATTGAACATCACAAGTGACAAGAAGTTATGATGCATATATATTGCAAAAGTTTTGTAAAATCAGTGTTGGAACACTAAACCAGTTGGCATTTACATCCTTGTGTAATCAAATCCGAGTATGAGACTGTGTTTGTATGTTTATATTGAATTTTTATCTAATATACGAATTGGTCAACAATAACTCTACAAAATATGAACGGGTGATTTTCGTATAAAGGAACATTTCTTATGCATGTAAATTATAATTATCTATAAAATTTGTCATTACTTGGAGTTATTAGTCATCATCCACGCATGGTCACTTTTGGTAGTTCTAAGTCTTTTTTATGAACTCTGAACTTTTGTTGATTTTGACCGATTATGCAAATTAGAAAAAAGGGGGGATGAAGTTAAAAAAAAATCTTTTCCTCGGAAACTACTGAGCCAATATCAACCAAACTTTGCTGAAATGATTCTTGGATGGCCCCCTTCCAAAATTGTGTCCGTTGATCCCAACTTCCAACCAAGATGGCCGCCAAGCTCAAAATAGAAAAAAGGGGGGATGAATTTTTAATTGTCCATTGCTGCTTTAGTGTAAGTCAAAATGAGCTGAAATTTTAACTGCAGCTACATGGCAAGGAATGGTTTAACCTATATTCTGGGTTTTTCTGTGAAATTTTTCTTTCAGCCGATATATACCGATTATGCAAATTAGGCATATTTTGATAAAAGATCACATTTAAATCTTCTCCTCTGAAACCGCTGAACCAAATTAAACCAAACCTGGCAGGGATGGTCCCTGGGTGGTTCCCTTTCAAAATTGTGTCCGACAGCCCCGCCCTCCATTCAAGATGGCCGCTGTTACTAAAAATAGAAATTTCTTCAAATGGCCAAAACTGCTTTATTTTCAGCCAGAATGTGCCCAAATTTGAACTGTATAAGCATAATTATGAGCTTTTCAGCATGTATGACAGGATTTTTTATGAACTTTGAACTTTTGCCGATTTTGACCGATTATGCAAATTAGAAAAAAGGGGGGATGAAATTAAAAAAAAATCTTCTCCTCGGAAACTACTGAGCCAATATCAACCAAACTTTGCTGAAATGATTCTTGGATGGCCCCCTTCCAAATTTGTGTCCGTTGATCCCGACTTCCAACCAAGATGGCCGCCAAGCTAAAAATAGAAAAAAGGGGGGATGAAATTTTAATTGTCCATTGCTGCTTTAGTGTAAGTCAAAATGAGCTGAAATTTTAACTGCAGCTACATGGCAAGGAGTAGTTTAACATATATTCTGGGTTTTATCTGTGAAATTTTTCTTTCAGCCGATATATACCGATTATGCAAATTAGGCATATTTTGATAAAAGATCACATTTAAATCTTCTCCTCTGAAACCGCTGAACCAAATTAAACTAAAACTGGCAGGGATGGTCCCTGGGTGGGTCCCTTTCAAAATTGTGTCCGACAGCCCCGCCCTCCATTCAAGATGGCCGCTGTTACTAAAAATAGAAATTTCTTCAAATGGCCAAAACTGCTCTATTTTAAGCCAGAATGTGCCCAAATTTGAACTGTATAAGCATAATGTTGAGCTTTTCAGCATGTATGACAGGATTTTTTATGAACTTTGAACTTTTGTTGATTTTGACCGATTATGCAAATTAGAAAAAAGGGGGGATGAAGTTAAAAAAAAATCTTTTCCTCGGAAACTACTGAGCCAATATCAACCAAACTTTGCTGAAATGATTCTTGGATGGCCCCCTTCCAAAATTGTGTCCGTTGATCCCAACTTCCAACCAAGATGGCCGCCAAGCTCAAAATAGAAAAAAGGGGGGATGAATTTTTAATTGTCCATTGCTGCTTTAGTGTAAGTCAAAATGAGCTGAAATTTTAACTGCAGCTACATGGCAAGAAGTAGTTTAGCATATATTCCGGGTTTTTCTGTGAAATTTTTCTTTCAGCCGATATATACCGATTATGCAAATTAGGCATATTTTGATAAAAGATCGCATTTAAATCTTCTCCTCTGAAACCGCGGAACCAAATTAAACCAAACCTGGCAGGGATGGTCCCTGGGTGGTTCCCTTTCAAAATTGTGTCCGACAGCCCCGCCCTCCATTCAAGATGGCTGCTGTTACTAAAAATAGAAATTTCTTCAATTGTCCATTGCTGCTTTAGTATAAGTCAAAATGAGCTCAAATTTGAACTGCAGCTACATGGCAAGGAGTAGTTTAGCATATGTTCGGGGTTTTTTTTGAAATTTTTCTTTCAGCCGATTTGTACCGATTATGCAAATTAGGCATATTTTGATAAAAGATCACATTTAAATCTTCTCCTCTGAAACCGCTGAACCAAATTTGTGTCTGGTGGTCCCGCCCTCTGACCAAGATGGCTGCACAGCTGTACTTAGTTTAACATAGGACCCTATGGGAAATTCACATAAAAACAATCTTGTCTGGAACCAGTAGCTCAATTAAAACCAAACTTTGATGAAATAGTCATTGGATGGTCCTCTTCCAAAATGGTGTCCGGCAGTTGCGCTCTCCCACCAAGATGGCCACCACAGTGCAGTTGTGTTGTTATTGAAAGCAGCTTTGATCCAGGTGAGTGATTACAGGCTCCTGGGAGCCTCTGGTTGGTGCTTTAATGCCACTTTCAGCAATATTTCAGCTATATCATGGTGACCCGTTTTAGTGTTGGAAGAAGCCGGAGTACCCGTAGAGAACCACCAACCATGCGTAAGCAACTGGTAAACTTTATCACTTACGGCTGCGAGTCGAGTGCACCCTTTTTAGCTCACCTGGCCTTTAGGCCATGTGAGCTATTGTCATCACTTTTCGTCCGTCGTCCATCTGTCAACATTTCACATTTTAATCTTCTCCTCAGAAACCACTGGGCCAATTGCAACCAAACTTTGTTGGAATGGTCCTTGGATGGCCCCCTTCCAAAATTGTGTCCAGTGATCCCGACTTCCGATCAAGATGGCCGCCAAGCTAAAAATATAAAAAAGGGGGGATGAAATTTTAATTGTCCATTGCTGCTTTAGTGTAAGTCAAAATGAGCTAAAATGTTTGCTGCAGCTACATGGCAAGGAGCAGTTTAACATATATTCCAGCTTTTTTTGTGAAATTTTTCTTTCAGCCGATATATACCGATTATGCAAATTAGGCATATTTTGATAAAAGATCACATTTAAATCTTCTCCTCTGAAACCGCTAAACCAAATTAAACCAAACCTGGCAGGGATGGTCCCTGGGTGGGTCCCTTTCAAAATTGTGTCCGACAGCCCCGCCCTCCATTCAAGATGGCTGCTGTTACTAAAAATAGAAATTTCTTCAATTGTCCATTGCTGCTTTAGTATAAGTCAAAATGAGCTCAAATTTGAACTGCAGCTACATGGCAAGGAGTAGTTTAGCATATGTTCGGGGTTTTTGTTTGAAATTTTTCTTTCAGCCGATTTATACCGATTATGCAAATTAGGCATATTTTTATAAAAGATCACATTTAAATCTTCTCCTCTGAAACCGCTGAACCAAATTAAACCAAACCTGGCAGGTATGGTCCCTGGGTGAGTCCCTTTCAAAATTGTGTCCGTCAGCGCCGTCCTGTATCCAAGATGGCCGCCATTACTAAAAATAGAAATTTCTTCAAATGGCCAAAACTGCTCTATTTTAAGCCAGAATGTGCCCAAATTTGAACTGTATAAGCATAATGATGAGCTTTTTAACAATATTACTGGATTTTTTATGAACTTGGAACTTTTGCCGATTTTGACCGATTATGCAAATTAGACAAAAGGGGGGATGAAATTTAAACAAAATCTTCTCCTCTGAAACTACTGAGCCAATCTCAACCAAACTTTGCTGAAATGATTCTTGGGTGGTCCTCTTCCAAAATTGTGTCCAGCATTTCAGAACTTCGACCAAGATAGCCACCACAGCTGAAGTTAATTTAACATAGGACCCTATGGGAAATTCCCATAAAAATCTTCTCCTCAGAAACCACTGGGCCAATTGCAACAAAACCTTGGTGGAATGATCCTTGGATGGCCTCCTTCCAAAATTGTGTCCGGTGATCCTGACTTCCAACCAAGATGGCCACCAAGCTAAAAATAGAAAAAAGGGGGGATGAAATTTGAAAAAAATCTTCTCCTCTGAAACTATTGAGCCAATCTCAACCAAACTTTGCTGAAATGATCCTTGGGTGGCCCCCTTCCAAAATTGTGTCCGGCATTTCATACCTCCGACCAAGCTGGCTGCCACAGCCGAACTTAATTTAACATAGAACCCTATGGGAAATTCCCATAAAAATCTTCTCGTCTGAAACCATTTGCTCAATAAGAACTAAATGTTGATGAAATAGTCATTGGATGGTTCTCTTCCAAAAATATGTCAGGCGGTTCAGCCCTTCGACCAAGATGGCCCCCACAGCCGAACTTAGCTTAACATAGGACCCTATGGGAAATTCTCATAAAAATCTTCTCCTCTGAAACCACTGGGCCAATTGCAACAAAACTTTGATGGAATGATCCTTGGATGGCCCCCTTCCAGATTTGTGTCCGGTGATCCCGACTTCCAACCAAGATGGCCACCAAGCTAGAAATAGAAAAAAGGGGGATGAAATTTAAAAAAAATCTTCTCCTCTGAAACTACTGAGCCAATCTCGACCAAACTTTGCTGAGATGATCCTTGGGTGGTCCCCTACCAAAATTTTGTCTGGCATTCCAGACCTCCGACCAAGATGGCCGCCACAGCCGAACTTAATTTAACATAGGACCCTATGGGAAATTCCCATAAAAATCTTCTTGTTTGAAACCATTTGCTCAATAAGAACTAAATGTTGATGAAATAGTCATTGAATGGTTCTCTTCCAAAATTTGTCAGGTGGTTCGGCCCTTCGACCAAGATGGCCCCCACAGCCGAACTTAGTTTAACATAGGAACCTATGGGAAATTCACATAAAAACCATCTTGTCTGGAACCAGTAGCTCAATTAGAACCAAACTTGGATGGAATAGTCATTGGATGGCCCTCTTCCAAAATTGTGTCCGGCAGTCACGTTCTCCCACCAAGATGGCCACCACAGTGCAATTGCGTTGTTATTGAAAGCAGCTTTGATCCAGGTGAGCGATTACAGGCTCCTGGGAGCCTCTGGTTTGTAATTTACAAAGCCGGGCACGAACCCACGCCGTATTGGTGATAGGCTTGTATGAATTGTTAGGTAATCCAATTACCTAACTCATTGAGCCACCCAGGCACTTTCTGATTACAAGTCTAACAAGTCTAACATCACTGACCTCAAGTGTTAAGGTTTCCAAACACCTACACAAAGTGGTGATTTAATTGGTAAGTTTTTGCTATCTGTAACAAATAGCTCTTGGGCCATTACCATGCAACAGATTGGATCTCCATTTCTTAAGAAAAGCTATTGTCAAGTATATTTTTGTTGCTTGTTCTTGAAAATACTGTTTTTAGCTCACTTGGCTTAAGGCCATGTGACCTTTTGCCATCACTTGGCATCTATGGTCAATCTTAGACTGTAACATTTGATTCTTCTCCTTTGAAATCACTGAAGCAAATTAAACAAAATTTGGCTGGGGTGGTCCTCTTTCAAAATTGTGTCCGACAGTCCCAACTTCCATAACAGATTGTAGCCGTTACTTAAAATAGTCTTTCTAATTATCTAACCACATCGGTGGTGTAATGGTTAGCATGCTCGCCTCGAGTGTGGTAGATCGTGGGTTCGAGCCCCGATCGTATCAAACCAAGGACTCTGCTAAGCACACAGCATTATGGAGAAAGAGCAAAGACAGGTTGGCTAGGAATCAGGATAATGTGACTGTCCGAGTGGGGCAACATGTCTATCCGCAGATTGTTGTTTCAGTGAACTAGCACTATAAAAATCTAACTAAGAAGGTTGGTCTACTACAAAGCGGGTCTCATCATCATATCATTGACAATTGACTTGTTCTTGCCATATAGCTGAAAAATTGCTGAGTTTGCATTAAACAACAATCACTCGCTCACTCTAATTGTCTATTGCTGCTTTATTCCAATTTAAAATTACCTTAAAATTTAACTGTACTACATAGCTAGCAATGCAGAGTTTACATAGTTAACATATATACCAGGTTTTTCTGTGAAATGTTTCTTTCAGTCAATTTATACCAATTATACAAATTAGGCATATTTTGAGGAGAAAAATAACAAACTTTTGCTGAAATGGTTGGTCCACTTTCAAAATTATGTATGACACCCCTACTCTTTATCCTCCATCCAAGATGGCTGCCATTACTACCTAGGCAGAAGTTTCAATTTAATGGCAAAAGAAATCTGAAATTTTTCTATAAAATTTAGCAGTCAAATTGAAAACCAGATCTCAGATTACAGGCTCAGAAATCACTTTGAAGAGATTGAAATGGAGGGTTTGATCAGATAGAACATATAAGCCTATGAGAAATATGCAAACCTGTACATTCAATCACCTTCTTAAATCATACTAGGGTGGATCAATTGCAAAGTTGTGTTTTTGGTGAATTCCAAGATGGCTGCCACAAGAAAACATAAGCCAATTTGACAATATGGAAAACAACATGCTTCTCCTTGGAAACTATTTCACACATTTACATTAAATCATCCATTCATGATACTAGGATGGATCTTTACCAATGTTATGATTGTGGTACCAATCTTTAATCTGAGATGGACATCACCACAGAACATAGAACCCTATGGAAAATACAAATTTATACCAGCAACTTCTTAGAAACCATTTCAATTATTAAGACCAATTCATCCACAAATGATACTTGGGGCCTCGACCAAACTTGTTATTTTGGTGTCGATCTGAAATCCAAGATAAGTCAATCTCTGATCAGGAATTTCAACTTTTGTTTGGTTCATTGCCTAAATAAATCGGGTGAGTAATAGTCTCTTAAAAGCCTCTGGTTTATTATGTTTCCATTAATTTGCATCCTGCATAAAGTTTGCAACTGTAAGCTTGAATCTATGCATCAAAATGATGATTCGTCATTTATTACATGCTTTTCCATTTCTGGTTCTTTAAGGATAATTTTTAAAATAAATACTCCCCATTGCAGTCTATTAAATTTTGGACCCTCTATGGTTCTTAGACCCTGGAGCCTTCGTTTGTACACATCTTAATGTATATATCCTATACACAAATATTGTAGCATTTCTATTGCTGGTTCTTCAGAAGAATTATTTATTTTTCCCCTTTTAGACACCCTAATAGCCCATCCCCATGGAGGATTAACTTAATTTGTATAAATCTGAATCTCCTCTTCTCAATGACTCCCTGCAAAGTTTGGTTCCATTTGGTTGGGTAGTTTTGCAGGAGAAGATTAAAATGTGAAAAAAGTTGGCAGGAAGCCAGGTGATGACAAAAGCTCATATGGCCTTGGTTGACAAGAACTTGCCTTCTAGTGATTTTTCGGCAAAAATAATGCTTAAATGAGGAATGGTATGTAACAAAATTCTAGGAATAAATCTTGGAAATAGTTAAGAAAACAACATCTTATGTTACATCAATTTAATGGTTGAAAAGTCACTATTACAATCAACATGAGAAAAACAAAGGTATTCATAGCATGAAATCAGAAACGTCCATAAATGTTGTGATGATGATGTAAGTTCTACAAATATATTGTATATCACAGATCTTCTTCATCTGAATCGTCTGATTCCTCTAGAGCTTCCTACAAACAGATTTACAAAAGTTAATACAGTGTTAAGTTACAAACAAATAATATTACAAGTATAATCATTTAATGTACAAATGTACTTTAAAAATGAGGGGTTGTAATGGCCGTGATCGTAGTTGGATTTACAACTACCTATGCAATCAGTGCCTATCACCACTGATGTTGTGTGTTCGAATCTCAATCAGGGCGAGGTGTACAACATTATGTAATAAAGTGACTTGCGACAGGTCAGTAGTTTTCTCCGGGTCCTCCGGTTTCCTCCACCAATAAAACTGACTGCCACGATATAGCTGAAATATTGTTGAAAGTGGCATTAAACACCATCAAACAAACAAACAAACTTTTAAACATGTATTGTAGCATTGACTAAAGCTTTTAATGCAAGTTTCCATAGCCTTGACCGGTTGTATTGTTATTGTTTTATCAAACCATGACTCTTGGTTTGATTATAGTACAGTAGTCCCCCACTTATAAGGTCATCCTTTCTGCAATGAAAAAGTGACCTAATAATAGGGGCGGCCTCTGTTGGGATGGACAATTTAGTAGTATTTTATTACATCAGTACATCAAAAATCTGGCTAGATAAAAGGAGTGGCCTTTTGTTGGATACTCCCAATACCTTACAAAAAGAATCGTTATTTTAGTGCCTAGAATGCAGGATTTTGCACCTTTTTTCATTTTTCTTCAGAGCTCCGGAGCTCTGATTTTGTCTTGGACAATTTGCTAGCTTCAGGGCTAAAATCTAGCTGAATCACTAACAACAATTGAAAAGGTTAACATTATTTCAACCCCACAGTATTCTGAACAGCTATTAAGGATATTATTTATTTTACATATGTGAAGAATCTGCACATAAATGAGAAATACTTCAAACATTTGTATCAAGGTGGCTTTTACTAAATACAGATATCTTTTGCGAGTTGGTCTCAATGAGTTTAATGCACTTCCTGCAAGTTATGAGTTTAAATTGATATGTGAAAGTAAACTCGCTATTATACACCAAAAAGTAAACTCGCTATTATACACCAAAAAGTAAACTCGCTATTATACACCAAAAAGTATTATATATGATAATGTACAGTTGTCACTAAAACCAGTGATTTAGCTGAAAGAAATACCTTGTATTTGCTTTAACAACCATCAGTTTTGAGAGACCATTTAAAATGTCACAATTCTTCAGTAACTATGTATAAAACACCTCTTTTGTGAGACAACCTGTCTTAAAAGGCATGGCAAATGGGGTGGTGTCTAGAGAGAGGGTTTACTGTACAACATAAAACAAAGATGTCCTATTATATTGTTTTTATCATTATATAAAAATTGTTGATCAGTATTTAATGATATGAAATTTAAATAATAGAACAAACAAAAGTTTTACACATTTTTGCAAGGAGTGCTTTATAGTAGGATATTACAACAAACAAAAAGAAGCAAGCACTAGAAAATATAATAAGTAACAAGAGACTTATCCCATTTAGTGTGCCCGACTTGTTTCTGGAATATCCTTCATCAGGCAATCTAATTAAAATTCTATGTTTAATTGCTCCCGGTTGTGCACGACATAACAAAACCAGGATCAGTTAAAGATGGAATTTTAATTAGATTGTTCATCAGGTACATACACTCAGTCAAAAGATTGGAAAGATAAATAATTTAAAAGTCTTTGGGAGCAAGAAAACCAAAGGGTCTTAACAGGATAGCCAAAATACAGCTACAGTCACCCATACCTGGGAGGAGGAGAAACTTTAGATTTAATTAAAGCTGTGAGTGACCTCACTGAGTGATACCCCCACTTGCAATACTATAATGTTCAAACTTTGGAATACAGGTATATTAGCAAGTTACCTATGAAAAATGAACGGATATGGAGTTACGTCAAGGACACAACACCCCATCTCCAAAATAAACTAACTAAGAACATCTGCAGGTAGTGTATTACAACTGTGTAAAGTTTCATAAAAATCCAATAAGCTGTTTAGGAGGAGTTGCACTTACAAGGTACATGCCCTCCTTCTTTTCGTGAAAGTACAAGTTGAATAATCTCCCCTTCCCAATTTTGGACAGCGACCATATTTCTTCATGCACATCTGCAGGTAGTGTACTACAACTGTGTAAAGTTTCTCAAAACTCCAACAAGCCATTTAGGAGGAGTTGCGCTTACAAGGTACACGACCCCCTTTTTCGTGAAAGTATAAGTTGAATTATCTCCCCTTCTAAATTTTAGACATCAACAGTATTCCTTCATGCACATCTGCAGGTTGTGTAAAGTTTCATAAAAATTCAATAAGCAGCTTAGTAGGAGTTGCGCTTACAAGGTACATGCCTCCCCCTCTTTTCGTGAAAGTATAAGTTGAATTATCTCCCCTTTTAAATTTTGGACAGCAACCATATTTCTTCATGCACAGGTAGTGTACTACAAATGTGTACCGGTAAAGTTTCATAAAAATCCAATAAGTCGTTTAGGAGGAGTTGCGCTTACAAGGGACAGACGGACAGGGTGATTCCTATATACCCCCCAAAACTTTGTTTGCAGGGGGTATAATAAGTCACCCTTGCCTGGGGGGAGGAGAAACTTTAGATTTAATAAGTCACCCATGCCTAGGGGGAAGAGAAGCTTTAGATTTAATAAGTCACCCATGCCTGGGGGCAGGAGAAACATTAGATTTAATAATAATTACATTAATTAAAAACTATTATATCTAATAGAAAAAACCACAGACTACTGGGTGGACGATACCATCGGGACTAATAGTTCACTAGTGATATTAATGAAAGCCAAGATATCCAATTTAAACTCACCTTTGCGAATTTTTCTGCTTCAGCATAAACATTTTGTGGTACAAATTCATGTTTACCTCCTGTCACTACAAGAAAAAAATGCCCTTAGTAAACAGATTAAAATTAAACCCTTAATAACATTCTCCTATGCATTTCAAGGGAAACAACTCAAAATCATTAAAACAGAAACATCTTTTTAACAGGTATATGTAATGTCAGTTAATTTTAATGTAAACTAGTATTACTGTGAGCACAGCTCACTAAGATATACCCCCCGCTCCCCACATCTGTCCAACCTATTTCCATAACCAAAACATTACTGATTGTTCCGACAAAAAATGAAAGGGACCCTCCTCTCTTCACCGGTAAGCTGCTGATAAAATTTCAAAACATTCTGAGAAACACTACTCTAGTTATCATACGACATAGGGTAAAAATCCTATTTTCCGTCATATCAAGTCCAATAACTCTGGAACGGCAAAAGTGAAAATCGTCAAAAAAGAAAGGGCTCCTCCTCTCTTCACCAGTAAACAGCTGATAAAATTTTAAAAGATTCTAAGAAACACAACTCATGTTATCGTACGACATAGGATTTGTCTACAGACGGATGGACGAACATGGTGAAACCAGTATACCCCCCTACAACTTCGTTGTGGGGGGTATAAAAATATGATATTAGGCATAAATAATGAATTACTTGTTAACACAAAAACCTTTGGCCATATGTGCTAAATAAAGCATAATTTTTTGGCATCATCTAGGGCATTAATGAAACTATAAGCCTCTGAAATTCAACTTTATCTGTATTTTATGGATCTAAAGCTAGATTTAAAATATCAATTGAATATAGAGAATGTAATATTGATCATAAACAATATGCTCAGAAAAACCTGTCCTTAAACTAACTAGTTTCTATGTTTAACATTGTTGCAAACAGCTTAATAATTATATTTTGTTTTATTGTGATGTCTAAAATGGTAAAATATGAAAAGTGACCAACAATTACATGACCAATAAATAAGGACAATACAGTGAGTTAATATACAATGTATCTAGTATACATGTTATAAAACAAGAGTTTTTTATGGTATACACAGTTTAGGAACTACATGTACTTTGTACTTACTTTCTCCAACCCAACTTAATTCAAGCTCAAAATTTTTATCTTTAACTTCATCGTGGACAATGTAGATTCTGTAAAAAAGTACATTTATTTAGTATAAATCAATATTGGCCCATTAAACTTTGAAAAGATAGTATATATTTAATGGATGTCCATGATGGCAAAAGTTAACAGCACCAATGTTATGGTTAGTGAGCTATAAAATGATTTGATTTGATTTTGATTGTGTTTAACGCCACTTTCAGCAATATTTCAGCTATATCAGGCCAAAATTAAAAATAAGTTTGTTTCCCCTTACCCTGTCAAAATCGGCAGACTGAAATTTTTTTTATTGGAAATTTGCCGTCACTTTTTTTTCTTTCTTTTTTTCGTTCCACTCAAAATTTGTTTTGCTGAAAATTCCGTATTTTAGATTCGTTTCACCAAAAGATCGATATTTTCACATTACCAAGCACATCTTTGTCATAAAAAAAAAAAAGCCCCTACCTACCCACTTCTAAAATTGTGGGTCGGGTAAGGGGAAACAGAAATATTTTTAATTGTGACCTCATGGCGACCAGTTTTAGTGGTGGAAGAAGCTGGAGTACCCGGAGAGAGCCACCAACCATGGGCAAGCAACTGGTAAACTTTATTACTTACGGCTGCGAGTCGAGTGCACCCTTTTTTGTAATTTACAAAGCCGGGTGCGAACCCATGCCGCATTGATGATAGGCTTGTATGAGTTGTAAGGTAATCCAACTACCTAACTCATAGAGCCACCAGGGCCCCTATAAAATGAATTAAAACAAATACTCTGACTCAATTAAACCAGAGGCTATCAAGAGCCTGTATCATTCACCTGGTTATAAAAAGAACCAATTGGTCCTATGTAAAAACTATGTCCTGCAGTAGTAGTCATCTTGGAATTCCGATCAACATAAAAAACACAGTTTGCAAAGGACCTTCCAACAATTGATTTCCAACTGGGTCCCCTATAAATCTATGACTTGAGATGGTGGCTAGCTTGGATTTCCAATCAGCATAAAAAAAACTAAATTTGTAGAGGCCCATCAAATGAACATTCCTGAAAAGTTTGGTTTCAATTGTCCAAGTGGTTTCAGTAAAGAAGTGTTTTAAAACATTTTCCCATAAGGTCCAATGTTAAACTAAGTTCTGCCATAGCTGCCATCTTGAATTTTATATCAGAAGAAAAAACCTAAACTTTGTAGAGGACCATCCAATGAACATTCATGTACAGTCAGGCTTCAATTAAATTTGCGCTTTGAAACATTTTTCCCATAGGGTCCAATGTTAAACTAAGTCCTGCCGTAGCCACCATCTTGGATTTCATATCGGAACAAAAAACCTAAACTTTGTAGAGGATTATCCAGTGAACATTCCTGTGTAGTTTGGATTGAGTCTGATTTATAGTTTCTGAGAAGAAGGCATTTCTGATACAGTTTGACTTTGGGGTTGTTGTCTCATTGACATTTACCCCATATCTCATATATTCATATTTGAACATTTTCCCATAGGGTCCAATGTTAATCTATGTCCTGTGGTGGCAGCCATCTTGGATTTCGGATCAGCATAAAAAACCCAGACTTTTTAGAGGACCTTCAAATGATTATTCCTGGGCAGTTTGGTTTCAATTGTCCAAGTGGTTTAAGAGAAGCGTTTTGAAATATTTTTCCCATAGGGTCCAATGTTAAACTAAGTCCTGCCGTAGTCGCCATTTTGAATTTCATATAGGAACAAAAAACGTAAAGTTTGTAGAGGACCATCCAATGAACATTCATGTACAGTTTGGCTTTAATCATATTTGTAGTTTCTGAGAAGAAGGCATTTGAAAATTTTCCCATAGGGTCCAATGTTAATCTATTTCCTGCAGTGGTGGCCATCTTGGATTTCCGATCCACATAAAAAACAGACACTTGGTAAAGGAGATTCCAATGATCAGTTTGGGTTCAGTCAGTTCATTAGTTTCAGAGAAGATCTTTGAAATTTCAGCCAATCAGAGCATATTATTGGCCCTGGCAGCGATGTTGAATATCCGACTGGAACGAAAAACAGAAACTTTGTAGAGGACCATCCAAGGAACATTCATGCTAAGTTTGGTTCCAATTGGCCCAGTGGTTTCTGAGAAGAAGCTTGAAATGTGAAAAGCTTACAGACAATGGACACCAAGTGATGGCAATAGTTCCCATGGGCCTTTGGTCCAGGTGAACTAAAAAGGTTACAAAATTCGAATGTATTTTTTGTTCTATAAAGCCTTCAGCTAACTTTTCACTTCTCAAAAAGCAATTCCTGTAGCCCCTATGCTGATTAACAGAGGGTAAAATATCAAAATTTGTATGAGAATGTGCATGAAAATATTTGGTATTTTATATTTTCTCCATCTTAATCAACTTTCCTGGTATTTTAATTACATTTTACTTAATGGTACAAATATTTAGTAAATTAATTTTTTTTCACAAACTGCCAACATTAAAAATCACACAAAAATAACTGTAGGTATAATATACTTACATCTTGGCTACTTCTTTCACAAGATCAACAATTGGCATGTCTTTCATCTAAAGTAATATTAATAAATAATTAATATTAATATTTCAACATATACTACAGTTGACTCTCATTGTCTCGAATTCGGTTGACTCGAATTTCCGGTTGAGTCGAATTTTTATCGAAGTCCCGAACTTCGTTGTGTATAAATATATATAATTTGACTCCTGTTGAGTCAAATTCGGATGAGTCGAAATTTCGGTTGTTTCGAATAAAAGTTTTGGTCCCGAGATGTAAAAAGCCATATTATTTACATTCGTTAAGTCAAATTTACCTGTCAAAACATGTGTATTACCTTAGGATTAAAATCGGATCACAGGTGAAACATCTGGTCATTGAATTTGACATTTTTACCTTAGGCTATTTCACATGTTTATTTCACAATCTGTCAAATTAATTAGTGATAATATTTGAATTGGCTTGGTATTATGACACAGGTTAGATGTGTACAATCAAAAATTATCGATTCATAATAAATGCGCTTGGGTCGGCATACATCAATGATTATGAAAAGTACACAAAGGAAACGTTTTATCTATTGAATTATTTGTCGGAAATTAATTTTGATTAAAGAAGAATAGTTTTCTTCTACACTTTATTGAATAATAAAAACACACCATTTATTGTAAATAAACAGTATTGCACAAAGAAAAATATGTCATGATGGGTGAAGTTTAATAACAATGCAACAGGTGAAAAACATAAACAAAACGGATAAACATATTCATTCACACAAAAAAAGATATCTAGAAGTTATCAGTCGTTTCACAAGATTCAAAGAATTTAACGGAGAGAAAAAAACAGCAACAAAAACATCGAATATGTTTAAAATCGTTCCGAGAATAGGGACATGCAATGCTGGTTTTAGCTCTTCAAAATTTCGCTTGAGTTCTCTCCCTTTCGTTGTTAAACAAACCACACTTCCGGTATCTTCGTAGCTCCTCTTGAGTCGAACTACGGTTGACTCGCATTTTTTCCATGGTCCCATCGAATTCGAGATAACGAGAGTCAACTGTATATTATTATAATATCATATTAGTTTCTCAGTGACTTATGACAGGTCTGTGGTTTTCTCCACCAATAAAACTGACTGTCATGATATAACTGAAATATTGTTGAAAGTGGCATTAAACACCATAACTCTAACCCTGAAAATAGACGATAAATATCCCACAGACAGTAATTAGTTTTTGATTGGATTCTTGTTTGTAATTTTGACCAATTTGATCACGTTGGTAAGATGACTGTTTATTTGAGTTAGAATAGCACATAAATCTGGTCTGGAGGGCTTAAGCTGGTTTTTTACAGCAGGTAAACACTAATTCAAGATGACCGTAAGATCGTTAGTTTTGACTGTATATTATAATTCAATGATGTCATTTAAGATGGTTGTTGGTTCAGTAGTAGTGGTTCCTAAACTTGATTTTGAAATTTATATCATATATTGTTTAAACAAAAAATTATATAAATAGATAGATACCTTTAATTTTTCTATTTCTGTTTTAGCTGCCTGTCTGGCTTTACCAGTGGCACAACCATAATAACCCTGAAATAGATTTATACTTATATAAAATATATTGTACATACCTTTCTTTTTCTTTCTCTTCTTTTTTTTCCATTGATTAAATTGTTTAAATTTTACCGTATTTTTTGTAAATATGTATAAATGTTATACTGAGCATATGTTTAAAGTATGTTTTTTTTTTACACATTTGTAATGGGGAAAAAAGATTAATATGAGCTTGTTGCTTGTTTCAGAATATCAGTTTTATAGTTTGCATCAGAATTTAAAAAAAAATGTTTAAGGCTATATTTTGGAGTAATGCATCGAAACGTCTTGGTAGTTCGGAAACACGGCATCATTAAAACATACAAAATGTAATAATAAATATGTTGTATTAACCAGAATAGATGATGTTAATATAAAATCTAAGGGCAGCTTATTTTAAAGAAACAAATTGTTCAATTACAATATTTTGCAAATCAAACAGTACATTCCTTTATATTTATCATAGGTTTTTATAATATTAATATTTTTGTATATATAATTTAGTAAATTTGAACTTTTCCACATAATATTATTTATTTAGGGGCCATCATGGTCGTGATCGTATGGTAGTTGGATTTTAAGCTACCTATGCAATCAGTGCCTATCACCACTGATGTTGTGAGTTCGAACCTCGATCAAGGCGAGGTGTACAACATTATGTGATAAAGTTTGTCAGTGACTTGCAACAGGTCGGTGGTTTTCTCCGGGTCCTCCACCAATAAAACTGATCACGATATAACTGAAATATTGTTGAAAGTGGCGCTAAAACAAACAAACAAACACACAAACATAATATTATTTCAAATAAAACAAACAAGGATATAGATGATTTTGTTGTTGTTTACTAACACCTTTGTTTGTATTGTAGTTGCTTTATTTTGTATCTGAATCATCTATTTACTTTAAAATCTATTCTAACTTACCCAAGATACACCTGATGGATCTATAAGGTACATCTGAGGACCTTCTTGTTGGTTATATGAACCAAGGATAGCACTAACACCAAATGGTCGCACAGAACTGTATAATGTATGGGCATGGACATACATTGATACTCTGTCTACTAAATGCTGAAATAAATCAAGATACCAGTCTATCATGAAATGTACAAATATTGACCTACTTTCATTTATATAATTTCATCAAATGCAGATGTTCATGGCACAGTAACAGAGATACTTTTCATTTTCATCATAAAGAGGTCAAATCTTTCAAACTCGATAGGTAAATAATTCAAATTTTCACATCATACTTTTTGATAAACCAATTTTAATAATAAAAATACATGTTGCTTTATTATTTCACTGAACTGTTAAGAAAGTCATTGATATAATGCACACAAAAAATGTAACTTCACAACATCCATAAAAAATGCCAGAATATAGCTGAAATACTGCTAATATTGGTGCTAAACACCAAACAATCAATCCATCAACCATTAAAAAATGTTTGTCTAGAGATTATTTTGCATGTATTTTAATTATTCAACTTCTGTTTGACTTACTCTTAAAGGTATTGATGAACCATAATTTGATCTGTAATTTGATGCTTCTTCTCGAGCTGTTTCAACTATTGACCTTGCATCAGCTAATAACCCAGCAACGGCCTAAATAGATAATAACAATTACACATGATGGCTACAAGTAAACAAGTATAAATCAACAACTGAGTGTTACATGGGAAATTACTAGTTTCATTTAAATATACACTAGGTAGTGTTTTCTCCAGAAATTCAGTAAGACATGGTAGTTGTGCAATCATAGGACAATTATTGTCATTTTATGAATTCAGAGGGCAACATAAATGAAGATCTGGAAGCAGTTTTTTTGATACATTGTCAGATATCAATGTTTATGTTTATGTTGATTCTAAAACTGCTATATTACTACTATAAAAAATAAAAGGGGTACTTTTACAGTGAAAACTGTGAAATAATACTAAAATTTCTTAAATTGGACAAGGGCATAGACACAGGACAGCATGATGCTTGAAAGGAAAGACATGGTGTTGCACCAAGCTAAAACCGCATAGGGAAACACTACCAGCAGGTTTACTTCACCGACACTATCTGTTTTATATCACTTTATAAAGTTTTACTAGTGTATTTGATAAAAGATTATTTGATAAAAGATTAAGGTCACTTATTTTTGTCATATGAACATGCAAAAATAACCCTTTGAATACTTTTACAATCAACATACCATTCCAATCTGTCTGTCTATATTGAAGATTCTTTTATTTGCTCCAGCCTCATACAGTTTGGAAGTGACTAATTTTTCAACACCAAATACTACACCATCTTTACCTTGGATTCCTATTGCGGTACTAGAAAGACATAAATAATATAAATTAAAAATTGAAAGAATAAGTCAATAAGAAACGGATGCTTTTGCAAAAAGCTACATATAAAAAAGAAAAAAGTGTTAATAAAGAAATTTCTCTATATTAAGACATTGTTGATACACTTTTGAAGCATGGAAATTTTAAAAGACAAACACAGCTGTTGCATTAATTCACTTCCTAATATGAAATATGATTTTTTTGTCATGTTTATTCATAACCATATTCCTTCTTGTATATAAAATTTGAGTGAGTGAATGTTGTTTAATGGTGAGAAATTTTTCAGTTATATCATGACGAGAACAAGTAACATTTCGATGAGATGATGATGCTGTCCACTTTGTATGACTAGACCAGCACATTTAGTTGGATTTTTATAGTGCTGGCTCATTGAAACAACAATTAGCGGGTAGACATTTTGCTCCACTCGGACATTGACTCAACGTGGGCTTGAACACACAATATACAAAATGTACCTCATTCGAGGTGAGCACCCTGTCCATTGCACCAATGATGCTATCACAATAAAATTTGCTTACAATTATAATACAAGATGCATAGAATATCAAAACATAAAACAACAACATACAATGTATGTCGAAATACAAATGCAACAGCATATTTCCCAAGTGAAAAGTCAGAAATTATGTCATTTTTTTTTACTTTTATTGGCAGAAAAATTCTATTAGTGACTGAGGAAAATTTAAATTATGAAAAAGATGAAACTAACAGGAATCTCAAACTGGATGTAGCTATTGTAATCAACATTTATAACTTACCCACTGTTCTCTACAGCCTTTAATGCATATTCTACTTGAAAAACTCTCCCATCTGGTGAAAACTGGGAAGCTGATAAGTCATACTATAACAGACAACACTTATTGGTTATAAACAGATCAGATCTCCAGATAAGGTTTCTTAAATTGGGTTTTTAACTCACCTGTTTAGCATTTCCATTGGGTGATCTATTTTTTAAATGCTTTACTTCAAATTTTTCACTCACCAGAATAAGATTCAATTGAGTTTTTTACCCACCATGAATAAATTGAATTGGGTCTTTTACTCTCTGTACATGACATGCATTGCTTTTTTGTTGCAGGTATATCAGGCATTGAAAATGTATACATCCAGTTTTATTCTCCTAAAGTATATTATACTGTATTCTTTAAATATTTTTCATTGGTGTAGATGATACGTACATGTAAAGAGAGGGGGTCTTGTCCCGCATTCCCGTTAAAATAAATAGACTATCCCGTTATGTCAAGTTACTGCAGAAAACTGGAAGTTGGGGGTACCCTCATGTCCCCACACACTACTGATTTTAATACCCATGGAAGCAGCTGATATGGAATACCGTTTTTCTCTACTTTACATAGCCATGGAAATATTTCTTTCCAAGTGACAAAAGTTTTGTCTGTGACTGAATGTTTCCGTTTCGTTGAATTATTGTCAGTCTTTACTGCCCCTTTCAAAATATCGTCAATGATTTCTGTTGCAACAATTTTACTATGATTTACAGCATTTTCAATCAGCGTATCTAAAATTCGTGTAACCAAGGCTTTTGAATGTATTTAAATAATTAGCGATAGAATAATTTGCCCGTAAAGGGGCTTTCTTCCTCCCTCGACGATTCATAATAATAGACTGAAACCGCTACAAAATTAATTTCAAGGCAAACAAGACTAAATTCTAACAGGGAACTGGAATTTATTTCGTTGTTAAAATTTGTTTCCGAATAAGTGGAGTGAATATTTGGAACTCCTCGCACCCTTAGATAGAAGTAACGGATCCCATCAGAACTATATATCGGCAAACCTCTGGAGATTTGTAATCTTACTAGTGTTGACGAGTGAAAGAGAAAGTAAAATGTCACGCAACAGAAATCATACGATATGCTTTAATTACGCAACTACATAAAAATGAATGAGTGAAGTAAGCACTCATTAAACGAAGAATTGGGTTATATCTGGATGGAATTGGGTTCAACAATGCAAAGGAAATAGAAAAATTGGGTTTTTGTTAATTTTATTTGCGTATTCATGCAAAAACGTAGCTTATCTGGAGCTCTGACAGATTATAAATTACCACAACAGAGATTCTTGTAAGATAAAATTTTGATGAGTCCAAATCTTAATCAGAAAGTCAGGACTCCCATAAGTGCATTCTTTGTTGGTTTTTTTTGTGCAAAAGATGATGAGTTCCAAACACAAATGATGAGCCCAGGACTAACCTAGACAAGTTGAAAGTATCTCTCTGCATAATATATTAATATTTAGCAGTAACTAAATATTGTTTGGGTAATTTTTTCTTGTTCATCTAGAATTCACAATACACAAAATTTCAATGGTTATAGTCTTGATTTCAAACATAACCATAATGTCAAATTTATACATAGAGACCTTCATTTCCTGTTATAAGATTTTACTTCTCACTAAAGTTATTGATCATAAAAAAATCAAAGAAAGCATTATAGATGCATAAGCCGAGTTGGCTTCTTTAATTTTTAATTTGATAAAATGTGTGAACCAATGCCTGCTTCTGCTTCTGCCATATGATTGTCTCCTTCATCATATTGAAGATTATGCAATTTTGATTTTTGTGCAGCATGTCCAATGAATAGTGAAGCCAAAATTTTAATCAGTTTCCAAATAGATGATAATAAATAATAACAAAATTTGAATTTACAATTTACATGTTAAAACTATATACAGTTGTCACTGTCTGGACTATAGGGGACACGATCCTTGCCTGGTAATGGAGTGTCAGTTGAATCACTGAAGTGGATACTTGGGTATGCTGTATTGTCAATTTAAAATTGTAGACTTTTAATTATTCATTTGACAACAACACTCCAATAATTGAAAGATACACTATATTTTCTGATGTCGACATGTTTAGCTTAAAAATTAAATGCTGTATTAGGCTTCATCAGGTCCTTACCACAGACACAGAGGTTGAGGTTTCGAATCCAGCTAGTACCATCAGGCATTTTTCACAATAATGGCAAAATGCTGCAGCAAGTACATTACCACTTTAACGGGGAATCTTGATGTAGATTCCAATAAAAATGAAGTCATGGATACCCTGGATGTTGCAATTTTATATCGCCGACATTGAGTACTTTTGCCATGGCCACTCCAAGTAAGGGTCTACCTGGATACTTTCAGAGTGACCATACTCGAAAGCTACAGCAGTAGCATACTACTATGGATGGTACCATACCGATCCTTTAAAAAGAAAAAGGGGGGAGTGTTGTATATCAGTACTACAGACTACAGTACAGTAGATACATGTATAGGCAGTCTAAATTGGTTGCATTAGGAAAGTACAGGTGTGGGCTTCAGACCCAGATTTTGAGGGTTCAAGTCCAGTATATACCTTTTTAACTTCAGACTTATTCCACAACATTACAATATTTTATTTTTAGTTAAACTGGAAGTCTAATCAACGAGATTAACATTACTATTGGTCTAAACTGCTGTGTATACATAGTATACGTTAAGTTTTGAAGAAGAGTGGGGCTGTATAATTATGCATAATAGTGTATGTTATTTTGAATTTCCTTCCAAGATTATAAGGATTTTCAGTCGAACTTACACCGGTTCCAATAGAACTCATGTTGTTGCTTTGTCATTTACCGACAGGAACTACTTTGAATATCGAGATATTTCTGAGTTTTACATTGCTTAATGAAGAAAAATCCCGAAACTACAAAGATAAAACGATGAACAAAGACGGAATGAATATGATAAATATTTCTGATGGTAAGTAAGGGTTATCGATACATGTTTAAAAAACTGTGTTACACGTTGAACCATTTCACCAATGAAGGATACTGTGTAAGCACAATGTTGAACAGGCTTATGTTTGTCAGGACATTTTCAAGTTTAAGTAATGTTCAGAGAAGACAAATTCGTTTAGTAGAGAGATTGGGCGTTTCATATTTTTTTCAACAGAACAAGAATATAAATGATGTTGCAGGTAAGTGTTCTTTTATCTCCGCGGAGGATTAATTTTTTTTTTTTAAGTAGTTGCATTTTTGTAGCTCAAGTAGTCCCAAGCACCATTCTACCTGTTACTGTTGTCACTTAAGAGTCGGAGACATTTTGCGTCCGTCGTCTGTAAACAATGTCACTTTCAGTTTCAATCTAAATCTTAGATTACTTACTGGTAGATGCGCTGCCACTGTGCCAAATTTGATAGTAAGGTTATTTTGGTGTTTCAATAAGGAATTACGAACTGGCCTGATCCAAATTACACTTGATGATTGCATGAAATTTCAATTTGTTTCTTCCGATTTCCAGTTCATTTGGCCCAGTCAATTCATTTTAATATCTGGTATCTTCCAATATGATGTTGAAATTATGAGTCAAAATAGGTTTTAATTATTTTATTTATTAATTAACTTCACCCTTAAAATCATTAATATATTTATGCGGCCTGTTCCACTTTGGCCGGAATGACTTGGGACTAGAACAACTTGTTACCATTTCTTCCTATAAATCACATTTGTGATAGAAATGGTACTTATATGATCTCTACGAGGATTGTGTTATTTTACCAATTTGATTGATTGTTTGAATTTTGGTGTTTAATGCTACTTTCAGCAATATTTCAGCTATATCATGGCGACCAGTTTTAGTGATGGAGGAAGCCGGAGTACCCGGAGAGAATCACCGACCCTGGGCAAGCAACTGGTAAACTTTATCACTTGTGGCTGCGAGTCGAGTGCACCCTTTTTTGTAATTTACAAAGCTGGGCGCGAACCCACGCCGTATTGATGATAGGCTTGTATGAGCTGTTAGATCCAGCGACCTAACTCATTGAGCCACCCGGGCCCCTTACCAATTTGAAATTCAAGATAATCCCCAATACAAATGCTACATGTACAGGAGAACATGCTTAAAAGGAAGACAAATTTAAAATTATAAAATATATTTAAATACTAATTTATATACAAGTGATTTTTTTTCGACTTGAATGTTCGTTGAAGAATTCTTTTCATAGTTTGTGCCAGTTTTATTTTTTTTTAACATTATTTGAATTTTTAAAAAATCAGATATATGAAAGAAAAAAATATTTGCATATCTACATTGTACTTACCCACAAGATGCAGCAACCCAGAATACTTTTAAGGATGGCTTATTTATGTGTAGATCAAAAATCCAAGGTGGCCTATCACTGTAACATTTACATGTTGTATTGTTGAACATTGCATGGTTTTAAAATAAAGTCTTTTTCCCTGAAACCAATTGATCATTTGAAGTAAAATTTGGTTAGAAAGATCGCAGTATAAACAGGATGACCTTTGGAAAGTTTATATTTTTGGTAATATGAGATCCAATTAAGACCACCACTGCAGCATATTTAATATGGGATCCTATGGGGGAAACTAAAATGTTTTAAAGATATTATCTCTTTATTTAAAACCATGCACAGTGAATCATTTGAAATTAATTATTGACATGGTTACTCTGCATGTTAACCATTGTAAATTTTACATTTTTGAAAATTGGACTTCCAAGACATCCACTACCACATGACAAATTTTAACATGAAGACCACAATTGGAAAAAAAATTAAAATCTCAGACTCTACAAACTTGTTTCAACCTAAACTGTAGATGGCATTCAAGCTTTACAAAAGTTTTTTTGTTTAATTATTGAATATCCAAGATTGCCACTACAGCTTGACATAGTTTTACAAAGAATCCAATGTATAAATAGATAATTTTCAAAAACAATAGCATAATGTACATGCTCTGGAACTGTACATGAATCAGTAGATGTTCAGATGGAAAGCTGATATTTTTATGCAGATCGGAACTCCCAAGATGGCCACCAATGCAGGACAAAGTTTAACATAGTACCCTGTAGGAAAAATGATGTTATCAATCTATTCCTCTGAAACAACTGAACAATTTAAAAGGAAACTTGGATTGAATATTTCTTGGAATATTCTATACAAAATGCATGATTTTCCCAGAAATCCTAGATGGCTTCCACCATATGACATAGATTATTAGCTCACCTTGCCAAAGGCAAAGTGAGCTTTTGCCATCACTTGGCGTCTGTCGTCCGCTAACTTTTCACATTTTAATCTTCTTTGAAACCCCTTAGCCAAATGAAATGAAACTTAGTAGGAAGCATCTATGGAAGGTCCTCTATAAAGTTTGCTCATTTCGTCCCGATCCATTAATAAACATGGCCACCACAGGCAATTCTTGTTTCTGATTGGCTGATTTTTTTTAATTTTCTCCTTTGAAACCGCTTGGCCAAATGAACCGAAACTTGGTAGGAAGCATCTATGGAAGGTCCTCTGTAAAGATTGCTCATTTCGTCCCGATCCGTTAACAAACATGGCCGTCACAGACAATTCTTGTTTCTGATTGGCTGATTTTTAAAATTATTCTCCTCTGAAACCGCTTAGCCAAATAAACCGAAACTTGGTAGGTATCATCTATGGAAGGTCCTCTCTAAAGATTGCTTAATTTGTCCCGATCCATTAACAAACATGGCTGCCACAGGCGATTCTTGTTTCTGATTGGCTGATTTTTTTTAATTTTCTCCTCTGAAACCGCTTGGCCAAATGAACTGAAACTTGGTAGGAAGCATCTATGGAAGGTCCTCTGTAAAGATTGCTCATTTCGTCCCGATCCGTTAACAAACATGGCCGTCACAGACAATTCTTGTTTCTGATTGGCTGATTTTTTAAATTCTTTTCCTCTGAAACTGTTTGGCCAAATGAACCGAAACCTGGTGGGAAGCATCTATGGCAGGTCCTCTGTGAACATTTTTAATTTTGTCCCGATCCATTAACAAACATGGCCACCACAGGCAATGCTTGTTTCTGATTGGTTGATTCCTAAAAATCTTCTTCTCTGAAACTGCTTAGCCAAATGAACCGAAACTTTGTAGGAAACATATATGGAAGGTATTCTATAAAGTTTGCTAAATTTGTCCCGATCCGTTAACAAATATGGCTGCGATAGGCAATTCTTGTTTCTGGTTGGTCGATTTCTAAAGATCTTCTCCTCTGAAACCGCTTAGCCAAATAAACCGAAACTTGGTAGGTATCATCTATGGAAGGTCCTCTATAAAGTTTGCTCATTTCGTCCCGATCCATTAATAAACATGGCCACCACAGGCAATTCTTGTTTCTGATTGGCTGATTTTTTTAAATTTTCTCCTCTGAAACCGCTTGGCCAAATGAACCGAAACTTGGTAGGAAGCATCTATGGAAGGTCCTCTGTAAAGATTGCTCATTTCGTCCCGATCCGTTAACAAACATGGCCGTCACAGACAATTCTTGTTTCTGATTGGCTGATTTTTTAAATTCTTTTCCTCTGAAACTGTTTGGCCAAATGAACCGAAACCTGGTGGGAAGCATCTATGGCAGGTCCTCTGTGAACATTTTCAATTTTGTCCCGATCCATTAACAAACATGGCCACCACAGGCAATGCTTGTTTCTGATTGGTTGATTCCTAAAAATCTTCTTCTCTGAAACTGCTTAGCCAAATGAACCGAAACTTTGTAGGAAACATATATGGAAGGTATTCTATAAAGTTTGCTAAATTTGTCCCGATCCGTTAACAAATATGGCTGCGATAGGCAATTCTTGTTTCTGGTTGGTCGATTTCTAAAGATCTTCTCCTCTGAAACCGCTTAGCCAAATAAACCGAAACTTGGTAGGTATCATCTATGGAAGGTCCTCTATAAAGATTGCTTAATTTGTCCCGATCCATTAACAAACATGGCTGCCACAGGCGATTCTTGTTTCTGATTGGCTGATTTTTTTTAATTTTCTCCTCTGAAACCGCTTGGCCAAATGAACTGAAACTTGGTAGGAAGCATCTATGGAAGGTCCTCTGTAAAGATTGCTCATTTCGTCCCGATCCGTTAACAAACATGGCCGTCACAGACAATTCTTGTTTCTGATTGGCTGATTTTTTAAATTCTTTTCCTCTGAAACTGTTTGGCCAAATGAACCGAAACCTGGTGGGAAGCATCTATGGCAGGTCCTCTGTGAACATTTTTAATTTTGTCCCGATCCATTAACAAACATGGCCACCACAGGCAATGCTTGTTTCTGATTGGTTGATTCCTAAAAATCTTCTTCTCTGAAACTGCTTAGCCAAATGAACCGAAACTTTGTAGGAAACTTATATGGAAGATATTCTATAAAGTTTGCTAAATTTGTCCCGATCCGTTAACAAATATGGCTGCGATAGGCAATTCTTGTTTCTGGTTGGTCGATTTCTAAAAATCTTCTTCTCTGAAACTGTTTAGCCAAATGAACCGAAATTTGGTGGGAAGCACCTATGGAAGGTTCTGTATTAAGTTTCCTCAAAGCATAATGAAAGGTGAGCGACACAGGCTCAGCCCACTATAACAGAACCCTATCAGAAAATAAATAAACCATGAAGGAACACAAACTATACATTAATGATCAATAAATCGTCTCTTACAAAGTTTGTGGTTTTTTTCATGGATCTGCATGGTTAATTTAAAGCAAATTTTGGGGAATGTTCAATGAATCGTTCTACAGAAAATATTCAATTATTGTTTTACTGATGGGAAATTCAAGATATACAAGATGTCCTTCACTGTGTTGACAAAGATTTTTGGTCGTTTCTTTTTATGTTAATCAGAAATTAAAGAATTGTGGTCATTTAAAACCCAGGAAGACCAACACACTGGAACATAGTTTAATCAATGTTGATTAATTTAAATATGTGAAAATTCTTTTAAAATTGTCATATAGGATGATCATTAACTATATATGTATTTTACTATTTATGCTATTAATACACAATGAAAACTTTTGTTGCTTAACCATCATCACATTGGAATAGATTTACACATACACATATACCAGGATACATTGTTGGAGTGGGTGGGAAATATATTTATAATGTTCTCAAAAACTACCAACTGTTTATATGAAAACTATGTCATTGAAACCACTCTGCAGAAATAATCATTGAATGATAAATTAATGATTTATAACCAGGTGAACCATAAATGCTCAGATAATTTTTATTCATTCTATTCTATATATAGTTTAATTACCAAGGGCAAGGTGTGTTTCCTTATTAATAAAAACAGCTTACTGTAATTCCTCCAATTTTTTGTAGTTTATTTTTTATCATATACATATATTATTAAATAAAAAAAAAAAAAAAAATCCTTTCTACACTTTGTATTTATGATATTTTTATCATATGTATACATGTACATATATTTTTAATTCCTTTCTACACTTTGTATTTATATTTTTATCATATGTATACATATATTTTTAATTCCTTTCTACACTTTGTATTTATGATATTTTTATCATATGTATACATGTACATATATTTTTAATTCCTTTCTACACTTTGTATTTATGATATTTTTATCATATGTATACATATACATGTACATATATTTTTAATTCCTTTCTACACTTTGTATTTATGATATTTTTATCATATGTATACATATACATGTACAGTACAGAAAGGGACATACCGTAATTGATCACTCCGAGAGACCTAATTTTTAATGCTTTAGACAAATCATCACGGACATAAACCCACTGTGATAGACCTAAAAAAGACCATAAAACAAGGTGGTGGTGATTAAATTTTATGGCTCTCGGTCACCTGTGCGCCGATTGATATTTTACCACCAATTAAGATATTAGCGTTACCTGTTCTACCTGTTGACCTTTAATATCTTAAGCCGTAATTATTGCTACTCTTCAATTAATTTGGTATCCTCTTGATGTTAATATTTGACTGTTTGTTGCTTTTCATTGCCAAATAATGTGTCTTGTTTTCGTTTGTTTTAGAAAGTTCTACTTTATGACCTCGAGTTCTGTATTAGGGACCGACCATTTAACTTGCAGGGTATGGTTTTTTGTTTCGTTCAAAAAATTTTTTTCGGACAACAGGAGAGTTAGAATATTAATTTTTTTCCAGAATTTAACATTAGGTTATATGACAAAAACTCTGAATCAGATTATTTTTGTTTTCCTCCACCAATATCAGAATATTTTTTTCAGCAACATTTGGATTCACAATATTTTTTTAGAGAAAAACCATAACCCCCCCCCCCCCCCCCCCCTTTTTCAAGTTAAATGGTCCGCCCCTTAAGAATTTTGTTGAAACCGCAACTGAACTTTATCTTGTTTAATTTTAATTTCTCATTTTTCTTCTGTTGGGTTGAATTCAGTATGTATTGAATTTTTCGTAAATACGGGCTACTTCATAAATGTATTTTTTGTTTATAATTTAAACCGCAGGCGCCAGTTTTTGAAGCACGGACTTTGCAAGCGCGAGTTTTGTAGTGTTTAGTTGGTAGAGAGCAGACTTAAAATTGATTATTGGTTTATTTTGTGTTTTGGACTTTTACCTCTCGCATTGAAAAAAATTAACAATTCAAGTAAACTGTTTTACACACTTGGCTTGTTACTAATTCCGTTATAGATGAAAATAATTTTCTTTAAAATTGCAAACAAAAACCGATAATAATCCAAATTTACGTAGCCTAATGGCTACAAAATGAACAACGAAGAGCATGCTTTTAATTTGTTCCATAAATTTTGGGGGTTTTTTTTGCTGTATTTTGTCACATATCTATTGGGTTGAAAGCCAATTGAGATTTGAATTTGAATAAATAAATAAACTGGTGACATTTGATTTTGGTCAGATACTGTGTAATGTCAAACATTTGTAGGGGTAAAATCATGATAAAGGTTAATTCCTTATTTCCTTTCACGTTTCTAAGCTTTCTGCAGATTAGCCGCTAATTTCCAAAATATATCCGTAAATTTAGTGACTTTTGGACATGTAGTACTTCTTTGAACGATCTGTTTATAAATATTTGTTTCGTTAATTTTTAATCAAATTCTTCAATGACCGTATAAAAATTATTTAGTACGTATTTCTACAACGAAAAGGGTTTTAACTGGGTTATCTATGAAGATTAAAATAAAAAATATTATTGAACTAAAATGTAACATTGAACTGGAAATACGCTTTAAAACGTAACAAATCACGCATATCGCGCATGTGTTTATGAAACTTCATTTGTGCACAAGCAAAGCGTAATATAACGACTGGATTATTCGGGTTACCTGATAACCGACATGAATTAAAAATTTTAATCCCCATCACTCTCCTAGACATGACCACTATCACGGTGATTGATCACGGTATGTGCCTTTCTGTACTGTACATGTACATATATTTATAATTCCTTTCTACAATTTCATATTTATTACTATATGTTGGTATTGTTTAATCATCAAAATCTTGTTATATTATAAATTTCTGAAAGTTTTGACTTCTTCATAGCCAGAAATGATAGGTGATTTGCTCATTTGCATATTCAAAATGGCGGCTCAAAGAGAATTTGGATTTTAACATATAGTTGAACGGGAAACTTTCTGTTAGCTTGAGCCGGACAATTTTCCGGGATAAAAAATCAAACTATGCACCGGTTTGAACAATATCTCAAAATATTACAGCTGTACCATGAAAACTCAAGGTTCCCACCCAGTTTCAAATTTTGAAGCGTAAGCGCCATTCAAAAGCATTGAGAAGAAGTGAAAAAATGCATCCTGCACGCTTTTCAAGACCTAAAAGCACTTTTCTTACAATCCCCATTCTAGTTGCCGGGACAAATTCGGTCAGTTCCGGTAACATTGTTGAGGAATCTTTCTTCGATAAATATTTTGCTGAAAAATTAAAGGTTCCCACGATAATTTAAAAAAGGGCTTCACAAGTTTTTTTTAACCTTTCTAGTAGATATTCAATAGGGGTTCACGCAAAAAAATCTACTATTTCGTAAAACTGCTTCTGCTAGACATAGCATTATTTGAGTAAGCACCGCATTCCATTGTAAATGTAAATAAACAATTAAAAAAAGGCTCCACAAGGGTATTTTTTTATTTCGACAAAACAACAGAATAAGTAGAATCTAATTATATAATACAATAATTATTGGTAACTAAGAACTAAGAATCTTTTATTCTCAAATAAACCATACATTACAATGGTATAGAGAAGTTACATATAAGAATACAACACAACAAATACATGACAAATAAATAACAGATACACAAATACATATACATACAATATTTACATTACAATAGTAGGAGTTAAGTATTAGCCAAGAGAATATCTGATCTGTTGATTTTTCTTATTAATCTACATAACTTTTCTAGTTTTATTTTTTCAGAAGTACACATTATTTGTTTAAATTTTAATATATTTGGCCTTTGAGTAAGATATCTACTTATTGGTTGGGCTCGATTTCCAGTAAAAAATGACATTCCATAATATAGTGGAATTCGTCACCAATAGATCTGCTATTACATTTTAAACACTGTCTATTTTCTCTGTCGATACCATTCCACCGTCCAGTTTCTATCGGTAATTTGTGGTTTGTGGTTCGAAATTTACATAGTGTATATATATCTTTGTCTTCCAAAATATTGAAATAATTTTCGAATTCAAAGTTGTCTTTAAATAATCTATAATTGATAGCTTTTGGTGAGTTTTGTATCAGAGAATGCCACTCCTGTGTAAACTGCTCATGGAGACGGTTCCTAATTAAGGCTAAAAGCAGGTCGGAATTTTGAAAGAATTGTTGAGACCAAATGTATGAATAGCCTGCATCATCAAAAATGTGTTTAACATGTTTAATCCACGAAAAATCCAGATTTTCATCAATAAAAAGGTTATACAAAATTTTATAAGATAAATATGAGAGTTTTGTTTCTTTACCGGTTAACAGTCTTGCCCAATATGATATCATTCTTAATTTTACATCAATTTCAATAGGAAACAATCCAAGTTCACCATATATCATATAACTAGGTGTCGATGTTTTTAATTTCAATAACAGCTTGCAAAATCTAAGTTGTACTTTTTCAAGACATTGAATATTTTTACTAAAACCCCATATTTCTGAACCATATAGTAATATTGGTTTTACCATTTTGTTAAAAAGTTCAAGCTGGCATTCAATTGATAAGTTATGTGTTCTACCTCTTTTCAAAACTTCAAACATTGCTTTTGTAGCTTTTTCAGCTTGCTTTTTAATAGCTTTGATAAAGTTTCCTGTCCTGTTAAACAATATTCCAAGATAATTAAATTCATTAACAATTTCTAATTCAGACCCGTTCAATGTAAATTTTAAATTGGTTGATTGTCTCCCCCTGGAAAAAACTATAACTTTAGTTTTATCAGTGTTTGCTTTTAATCTCCAAGTATTGCAATATTCACCGAATTTATTCAAAATATTTCGTAAATCATCGTGGGTTTCAGCCAGTAGGACAGTATCGTCAGCATATAAAAGTGCAAAAAGCTTTAAATAAATATTCAACTTATCTTCTATGCAGTTTGAAACTGTTTCTAAACCATTAAGACTTGCATTTTCAAAAAACATTTGTAGATCGTTTAGGAACATAGCAAATAGAAAAGAGGATAAATTTTCCCCTTGCCTCACTCCCATATCACAATTAAAATAATCAGATTTACAATAATTATAGGTTATACATGATTTAACATCTGTGTACATATTTAGAATAATAGTATACATTTTGCCATTTATGTGATTCAATAGTAATTTGTACCATAATGCATCTCTCCATACCGTGTCAAAAGCCTTTTCGAAGTCGACAAAGGCACAAAACAGTTTTTTCTTTTTTCTTTTTAAGATCTCAAAAAACGAAAATAATGTGAAAAAACTGTCCGTCGTCGAGTAAGATTTTCGGAAGCCAAATTGGTTTTCGTTCATCAAGAGAGCTTCTTCCAAGAAACGACATAGTCTTTCATTTAATATAGCTGTGAATAATTTACCAAGGCAGCTAAGGATAGTAATCGGGCGGAAGTTTTTTGGATCAAGTGGATTGCCTTTATTTTTGTATATTGGTTTTATATTACCTACAAGCCAAATGTCAGGCATTACACCGGAGTTAAAAATTGCATTAAATATCTTCTCATAAGTAGGGAGAAACAGTTCTAATGTAGATTTTATATATGAGCAAGAATATGGTATTTGAACCGTTTCTGATAACGATAGAAAACTGATAAAATTGGATATTTCTTTGATATATGTTGTAATTCTATGGCCAAATGGTTGGTTGGTGTGTTAGATGAATGGTGACCATTGATATATTGTAAATATTTTATGAATACAAATTATTTTTAATGTCCATCTTCGTACTTTTATGCGTCGTTTCTTATCGTTATTTTCGTCTCCGAACTGCGTAACGGTGTTGGATTTCCACACAACTGTGACATACAAAAATGTAAGCTAGCCGTTAAAATATTGACAAACATTGATAATGAAGAATGGAGAGAAGAAAATTTTGAGCAGAGTAAGTATTTCTGTTACAGGTGTCATATATTGCGCGTTACATTGGTTTCCGATTTCGTAACGCTATTTTAAGTTGTGTTATCTCCTTTTTGTAACAGTCGCCATAACAACGATTAGCATAAATAAACTCTCGTGAGATGTTTAAATATATTAATCACGGATGTTTACATTTAAGCTTTTCATTTTCTATTTTTTTTATTCAATCATCCACCTGTTACGTTATGCGTTACATGTCATCCAAAAAGAAACGTTAATTTAAAGATTAAATATATTAGTCTGATTTACAATTTCCGCCCAATTGAACTTCCGGTCACAAGTGAACCACGTGTAATGGAAGTGTGATTTTCGGAACATTTATACAATTTTTGTATGATAATATTATAACTCTGATACAGTGCTTGTGGTATCCTGTCGCGTTAAAAAATAAAAAAAAATATGCTACTTTAATATTTAAAATGGTATATACATGCATTAAATAACCAAGAAAAAACCAAATGGTCTTGGATGGTGCCGTTTCATACATTTTTATCGCGACAGGAAACCAAATGTTTATTACCATAACTTGTAATAAGCATTTGGTTTCCTGTCACGATAAACATGTTTAAAAAGATGGGTAAATATTTTCCCTTTATATCACTTGTTTCTTTTGTACAGTATTGATATAATCATATTCCACGTGTGAAATATTTAAGTTTTAGTATTTAACCATTTGGATACCAAAAGAAACCAAAAGTTCAAATACCATATTCTTGCTCATATTCGTTTACAACATAATCTTCTCCACAAGCTTTATTATTTTTTAACTTCTTAATACAGCGAAGTATTTCCTCTTGCGTTATACTGAAATTAATTTCTTCATTTAGGGGACCAATGTTAACATTATCAAGGAGATCTGTATCAAAATTCTCTTGTTGTACAAGAAGTTCATCGGGAGCTTTATTCAGGTTTTTGAAAAACTTGAATAAGTCTCCCAAAGAGATGTTGGGTTGTTTTCTATCCCTACCCTTATTCAACAGTTTCCAGTATTCTTTTGGGTCTGATGTTTTTAATTTTTTTATCTTCTTACGCATATCTGCACGATAAATTTTACTATGTTTGTCAAGCGTCTTTTTGTATCGTTTCTCGGCTTCAGCGACATCTTGTTTCAACGCTTCTGTTCGTTTTATTTTTAATTTCCGTTTTAGTTTACGATAATTTTGTCGAGCAGCTTTACACTCATAATTGAACCAGGGTTTATCTCCCTTAGGTTTTTTATTACATGTATCAGGTCTGGTTTTATATTTGTGAGTTCCAAAGGTTGTTTTCGCACTGTCAATTAAAAGATTACAAAGTTCACTGACAAACGAATTGACTTTATCTTTATCTATATCATCGATTAATGTGTTCACAATTTCATTATATAATCCATTTAACTTTTCTTTATCTATATTATTATTGAAAGCCGCGTGTTTCGACGCGTCCCATTTCTTAGCTCTATTATCGGCGAGAATATCATTACTATTATTACTAGTCGATTGATCATTCCCCGCGGCAAGTTTAAATTTGAGATTTGTAATAGTTGGAGAGTGAACATCAGAATACAAACGACAAAAATCTAGTACTTTAAAATTGTAAACAAATTGTAAAAAACTACATGTACAAATACAATAATCAACAACACCTGAGTTTTTACATGTTAATTTTCCTGATTCGGTTTTATCATCACCAATACGGCCATTTACAATAAATAAATTGTTTGCTTTACAAATGTCTAACAAATTGTTACCAGATCTGCTTTTAATTTTGTCCACATTTTTTCTATTTTTATCTATATTTAATTCATTAAGAGTAGCCAAATCATTTTGTAAAAATTCAGTAAAGTCTTCTTCATGTTCATTTATCTCAAAATCAATAAAGTCTGGTTCTTCTGCAGTTCTACTGTTAAAATCACCAAATAAAGAGATGTATTTATAATTTTGTGAAAAAGTTCTAATTTCATTTTCTATTTGATCAAAAGTATCTGGTTGAAAATACACATTACCAAAAATGACGTCTTCGTTAAGGTTTACTAACTTTGATGAAACTTTGAACCATAAAACATACTTTGATTCTATATCTAACAATTCAATATAATTTTCTAACGATTCTTTATATGCTAATATCATTCCACCAGATTTTCTGCCAATTTTTTTTCTATTTTTCATTTTAAATATGTAACCTGGTAGTTCAATTGTATCCAAATCATCAGTTTTTGTTTCTTGTAAACATATAATATCCTGATTACATACAAGTTGACAAAATTCAGGATATTGCAGACGTAATTTAACACCACAACAGTTAAGACTTAAAATATTGAGATTACATGTATTTTCATAATGACAATTCCTACTAACATTACCTATATCTGTTACATCAGTATCTACAAGTAATGAAGAGTCATTGTTAACATTAGTGTCACTAATCTGATTAGTACTACTAGTATTTAATACATTAAACGATTTATTTACAACACAATCATTTTCAGACAATTCAAGGTCATCAATTTCAATATTATTAGGTATTTTATTAAAGTCAAAATAACTAGCATCACTATCATCAGTCCCAAAACAGTTTTCTCTTTGGCGTCCCTAATCCCGATTTGTTGTTGATGAGCTAACACGTTGGCGCTTAGGTGGTCGTCGGCCTCCTGTGGTAGCTAATACGTTTTCCGCGGGACGTGTCGGCTCAATGTCGTCCATTTGATCGTATTCATGCGGAGCAACATAAAGTTCGTTGTCAATGTAGAGACGGTCTCGGACAAGTACAACATGTTTTCCCTGCCTTTTCGCTTCTTTCTGAATAGGATATAATTTCCTTCTGTTGTCTTCAATTTCTTTCGGAAATTGTTGTCGTATTCCATAAGGGGTGTTACGCAGTTGATACGCATTGTTCAATACATATTGCAAGTCACTGTAGTATAAAAACCGTGCTACTATAGGTCGCTTTCCCCTTGGTTTGTGGCTGAATCTGTGCACGTTCCCAAATTCGATACGATAATCGACTCCTATTTCTTTGTACAAAAAAGTTCTCAATAGTTCTTCTGTATTCCCGTCACGAACCTCATGTAAGCCAGTAAAGATGAGGTTGTTCTTCATCGATCTACACTGTAAGTCGAGTATCGAACTTCTCAGATGATGAATGTTCTCCTGGCAGTCACATTGTGACCCTAAGCCATTATTACTATTATTTACGATATCAACTTTCTCAGAGAGCTTTTTAATGTCTGACTTATTCTTATTGCATTTTACGCTTAGTACTTCGTACTGGTCCTCAGTCTTTGCAACTGCGTTTTTGTTTTTCTCACAAACGGTTTTTAAATTATCAAACAAGTTTCATACGCCCTGGATACCGCTTTCAACTTCCGTGATTTTACGTTGACTTTCCTTGATATCTTTCTCGGTCGACACTACCCGGCTAGTAAGTGAGGTTATAATATTTTTTATTTCGTCAAATTTTCCAACACATTTTTCAACACTTTGTAGTCTTTTGTCTATGCTAGAAACAAGATTTAATATCATGTTAAGAATAGAGGTTACGCTTGTATTTTCATCTGCTTCTTCAACAACTTTTCTACTTTGTTGTAGTAGCTTGCGGGTTTCACTGAGCGACATAACTATAACGGTACAACAATAGAGTAATGATGAATGATAATTGAATAAATCGAGTTCGAAGTTTAAAGTTCAAAGGTCAACGGCGTCAAGGATTCACTAAGTAATGGACATTTTCGGACTTAGTGAGTTGTAATCATAGGTGTTTGTGTATGTGTATATTTAAGTGCTGGTATAAAAATATACTACAAAGTGCATATAATATAACATGTCTAAAACGACGAACCTATTACGTTTCCTTGCGAAATACGGTTCCTTGTGGAATATCAAAACTAATAGTCTCTCTTTTCCAAAAAAACGGTTTGAATCGTCGAAAATTTAGAATTATTTCCTGAGCGAAAAGGACTCCGTCCATATTGGTCAAGGGCAGACAACCGATACTGCTGATATATAAAGTTCAAAAAATTTAACAATTTATATACTAAACGATTTCAATGACATACTAATACTTATATAAATGTGGGGCAGAAATTGAACAAAAATCCACACTATATTTTTTATTTACATATTTTTATTTCGTGGAAAAAGGGGGGCCAGTGCATTAAATGTATTTTCGATTTTTTACACACATCATCGGATTCCTAATAAACATATGATGACAATTAATTTTGATACGATCACAAATAATTATGAAGTTATTTATGTGATCAAAACTGTGATGAAATATTATTTAAAAAAAAATAGATGCGAGTTTTCATCAGCGTTTTCCAAATATGGTTCAACGTTTATTTGCTGACGTCATACATGACGCGATTTGGTTTATGAATATTCATGAGCAAAATCACCCTTTTTGGCATTAAATTTAAGAAAAAAAAACTGTTTTTACTATAGTATGGAAGCATATATTGTCCATTTAGCCAAGGGTATGCTTTGAAACCATAGTGACTTTTTTTTTTATTGCTGCAGTTTTGAAAATATACCAGACAAATAAGGAATACATTTTTTGTACAAATTTCATAAAGATGTATACCGAATGTAATGAGCATCATTTAAATTAGTATATTTATTGAGGTAATTACACATGATTGTGTATTTATATTTCAAAGATAAAAAAAAATTGAAAATTGTGAAAAAAATAATGTTTTTTTTTAAATGTAAAATGTTTCTTAAAAAACGTATGAGGGTACCCCTATTGAAAGCCCCATACTTTTTTTCTATTGAAAATATGGCCCGTTTTTTCACATTCTGAATGATGACATGTATATCACAGGGGCTAGGTGCGTCCGAAAAAAAAAAAAAATAAAAATAAAATACTATATAATACTACAAGGGGGCGAACTCACTTGCTCCCATTTTTTTAAGTCGTCGTGTTAAATTGATCGTAACTTCGGAACGCCTTAATATTTCCAAAAATGTTTCCACCAGTCGAAAGTCAAGTAATTGTCCTTTCCAAAGAGACCCCAATTGTTAGTGTAGGACTCCGAACTGCTGAGGTATCATACACGAACCAAAACAAAACGGCGTGAAAATCCGAAGTCGTACAAACGCTGGGATGACCACTTCCCATCTGTGTACAGACTTTCCCATGTGTAAACGAGTCATTTTGACTAGCTAAATACTTTCATCCATTCAAATTATGATAAAATTTCTTACCTTTCGTCAATTTATATGTCCTTTAAGTCTGTTTTTGAAAGAAATCCCATTTGCATCCTTGACAAACGCCATAGACGTGAAAATTGAGAGAGTTCTAACGGGCTTTTTGATTGGCTGAAACACTCTTGATTGGCTGAAACACTCTGTTTCAGCCAATCAAAAAGCCCGTTAGAACTCTCTCAATTTTAACGTCTATGGCGCTTGTCAAGGATGCAAATGGGATTTCTTTCAAAAACAGACTTAAAGGACATATAAATTGGCGTAAGGTAAGAAATTTTATCATAATTTGAATGGATGAAAGTATTTAGCTAGTCAAAATGACTCGTTTACGCATGGGAAAGTCTGTACACAGATGGGAAGTGGTCATCCCAGCGTTTGTACGACTTCGGATTTTCACGCCGTTTTGTTTTGGTTCGGAGGCCTACACTAACAATTGGGGTCTCTTTGGAAAGGAAAATTACTTGACTTTCGACTGGTGGAAACATTTTTGGAAAATATTAAGGCGTTCCGAAGTTACGATCAATTTAACACGACGACTTAAAAAAATGGGAGCAAGTGAGTTCGCCCCCTTGTAGTATTATATAGTATTTTTTTTTTTTTTTTTTTTTTTTTTCGGACGCACCTAGCCCCTGTGATGTATATGATGCTTTCAGGGTGTTGTTTTTGAATATTTAATAAAAAGAAAAGGTGTGTAAAAAGTTGGGTCAGTTTTTTTAATAAAAAATGATTTTTTTTCCTCACCTATGCCTGGATATGAATCCCATCTGGTTTTATAAAGGCAGTTAACTTCAATATCTTCTTTTTCAATTATAATGGATAGCATAAATATGACAAATTCTCCTGGTCTTGTCTCTGAATCCTGTCACGAAAGCACATTCAAACTGATCCGTCATCATAATTTTAATGATGTTTTCTTTTCAGTCGGGGCAACTTGGACATTCAACAAATACAATAATATTGAAAAGTAACGAACATAAATCGTATGCTTGGGTTTTCGGTGTAATATGTACCTTTCAATCAAGTCAGTTATTCGAACGTTTGTCGATGAATTTCGGCGTAGTAGATCATATTTGAGCTTCGGCACTGACCACAGCTGATCGCCGTCCGCCATCTTGGAATCGAATAACTGATAGTACACATGCGCCACCTGTCGGGAATGGGATAGGTGAACCCCATTGTTGCAAGTCACTGACAAACTTTAACACATAATATTGTATCGAGTACACCTCACCATGAACGGGATTCGAACTCACAACCTTAGTGGTGATATGCACTGAGTCTGAGTGCAAATGTAGTTGTAAATCCAACAACCATACGATGACGACCACAATGACCCTGATGTCTTTAGAAGAAAAATGTGATTAAATAGTAATGCATGTGTATGATGTGCATGTAGTCTTTATTCATACACTTAAAAAGGTATCCAAACTGGAACGTATTATACATAGAACCATAAAAAAAAATGATGAGTTGAATTTAATTCATGAACTACTTTAATACAAGGTACGGACCATTAATTTAAAAAGGAATTCACACAATACAGTTACAATTTTCTCCTTATCAACCAATATAGATTTATATGTCCCCACCACTAAGTGGCCGGGACATATACTTACAGGCCTGTTTCTGAGCGATGGCCGTCGACCACTATGCTCAGTTCCTTCTCTTCATCAATTTCAATTTCTTCTCCGGTTGTGAGGTTGGATTCGTAATTGTATAGCAAATCCTGATCCTTCCAGTAATTGTCTAGCCTGTGTTCGAAGATTTTCGTAACTTTGGCACTTATGACGTTTTCAGGTAGACTGTTCCAGATGTTTATTATTCTGTTAGTGAAAAAGTTCTTTCTTATGTCTTTGTTGGATCTATGCTGGTATAGCTTTTTACTATGACCTCTAGTTCTGGTATTCTTCTGTATTTCCAACAGAGACGGTAGCGCAGTGTCGTATAAACCTGATGTTAATTTGAACGCTTCAATCATATCCCCTCTCTTCCTTCTATAGGCTAAAGTTGGTAGTTATGAGTTTCCTTAGACGATTTTCATATGTCATATCTTTGAATCCTGGTATCAGTTTGGTTGCCCTACGTTGGACATTTTCTAATGCTGTAATATGTTTTTTCTTATATGGGGTCCAGACTGAATTGGCATACTCAAGATGAGGTCGTACTAGTGCTTTGTATAACATAAGAAAGGTTGGTGCATCTATATACGTGAAGGTGCGGCGAATTAGTCCCATAATACTGTTTGACTTGTTTATTTTTTCATTCATATGATCTTCAAAATTAAGTTGATTATCAATTACGACGCCAATGTCCTTTTCCTTGTTGGAGTATTGTAGCTCTGTGTTGCATAGTGTATACTTGTACTGTTGAGTCTTCTGTTTGCCAGCTGAAAGGACTACATTTATCCGGGTGAAATCTTAATAACCACTTACCAGACCAGTTTTCAAGCTCTTGTATGTCGTTTTGTAGTATTTTATTATCTTCTATATCATTTATGTCTTTAAAAACTTTGGTGTCATCTGCAAACATATAACATTCTGACTTAAGGTTATCTGGTAAGTCGTTGATATAAATGACAAACAGGATAGGTCCTAACACGCTACCTTGCGGTATATCACTGGTGACAGGTGCCCATTCAGAATAACTATTCATGACTCTGACTCTTTGTTTCCTGTTCAGTAAAAATGATTGAATCCAACTGGTTATTTCAGGGGATATACCATATCGTTGTAGTTTATATAACAGACGTTGATGCGGCACCTTATCGAAGTCCTTCATAAAGTCGAGGTAGATACAATCTAGACTTCCTCCTTCATCTAGTATTTTGGTCCATCTTTCTAATACATATAGCAACTGGAGTGATGTCGATCGTCCAGAAATGAAACCAAACTGTTTTGGTGAAAATTTATTTCTCTTCATATGGTTTACAATATGGTCTCGTATAAATTTTTCTAGCACCTTACAGAGTATACACGTAAGACTAACTGGTCTGTAGTTTGAAGCCATTTTTCTACTTCCCTTTTTGATTAAAGCTGTTATGCATCCTTCTCTCCACTCGTTCGGTATGTGCTTATTCTCTATTGAATTCTTAAATATAATAGCTATTGGTTTTCCGAGCTCCTCATACAAATCGTGTAGAATTCTGGGATGTAAGCCATCTGGACCAGGAGATTTACTTATATTCAACTCGTGTAACCTTTTCTTCGTCTATGACCAGAGTGTATTGTAACTTATGTTGATACCTTCTAAAGACGGATAGTATCTGTTGTTTCCGTAGTGAATACACTAGAGAAAAAGTCAGACAGGGTATTTGCTTTGTCTTTGTCACTATTGGTTAGAGTTTCAACTCCATTCTCATTGTTCATTATCAAATCAGATATACCAATTCTAGTTTTTGTCTTGGATTTCGTATACTGCCAAAACTTTTTCGGATTATTCTTAATGTCTTTGGCTATTTCTATTTCCTTATTCTTCACTGCTTTTCGAGTTAAACTTTTCACTTTGTTGCGTAGTTTACAATACTCTTTATATCTTTCGCCATCCCGTGTTTCTATAAATCTGGACCAACATCGGTGTTTTTTACGTATAACCTTTAAAGTGTTCAAGTCAATGTTAGTTTTACCTTTCCTATCAGTCACTGAGCTGCTCTTGACTTACGTTTCTATGTGTACTTATCTTGAATACATATAAAACTGTATCTTTAAAAAATTTCCATTGTTTATTCTCATCTTGTATAGATAACTTCTCTTCCCAGTCTATTGTAGATAGTTCTTGCTTCATACCTGCAAAATCTGCCTTGTCATAATAATATTTCACTCTTTCAGTGTTTTCATGTTGGATATAACAATTAAAATTAAAGTTTATTAAAGAATGGTCACTTTTTCCCAGAGGACTACAATATTCCATATCGGAAATCATTCCATCTTCATTTGACAACAGCAAATCAAGAACATGAGGTTCATGGTCAATACGTGCACGAGTTGGTTTATTCACATGTTGATAGAGGTAACAGTCTCTTACTTTTTCTATAAATTTAAAGTCTATACGAGTCTCTGGAGACGAAGTACTCCATGTATACCAGTTAATCTTTTTAAAATTAAAATCACCCATAATTAGGACATGGCTATATTTTGCGTCATTGACTTCGTTTAACAGTTTCAGTAAACATTCGTTATTTTCATCGGTTCCACTATTACTCCTATATATACAACCAACAAGGAGCTCGTCTCCTCCCACCAATTTAACACTGATCCACACAGATTCCTGAAATTTACTGCTAAATTCAACAGGGTTAACCTGTACATTGTTTTTTTCACATATATTGCACATCCTCTACCTGTCTTATTGTGTAAGCTACATCCGAACATATCATATCCATCTAATGCAATTTCTGCATCCTCAATGTCATATCTAAAGTTTTTGGGTTTTACTTCCGTAATTCCAACAATAGTTGGTTTGTGGTTTCTGATTAAAAGTCTAAGCCCTGACACTTTGTTTGTCAAACATCTGCATTTGTATATGTACAGTTAATAGTTTCCAACTTGTGCAATGAACGCTTAGGGACCGACCATTTAACTTGAAGGGGGGTATTATGGTTTTTTGTTTCGTTCAGAATTTTTTTTTTCGGTCAACACGAGAATTAGAATATTTTTTTTTGTCGAGCTAAGCGCGAATTTTTTTTCCAGAATTGAACATTAGGTTATATGACAAAAACTCTAAATCAGATTATTTTTTTTTCCTCCACCAAAATCAGAATATTTTTTTCAGCAACATTGGGAATCAGAATATTTTTTTTAGAAAAAAAACATACCCCACCTCCCTTTCAAGTTAAATGATCGTTCCCTTAACACAATCCAACATATACAAATGTAGTGTTACCCATGTCTGTAATTCCGAAATAAATCAGTTGCGACCACTTTTTTTCCGCTATGCTTTGAGATATTGACTTGATATTTGGTATGTGGGTGTATAATAATAAGTTACAGATCAAGTTTACGTTTTGTTCCGGTCCAATGATTTTTAGCCGAGTTATGGCCCTTGGACTTTGAAATTTGGCCAAATATTTAGTTGTCACCACATTTTTTAGCTATGCTTGGAGATATTGACTTGATGTTTGGTATATTAGTGTATAATGATGAGTTACAGATCAAGTGTACATTTCGTTCCGATCCAATGATTTTTGGCCGAGTTATGGCACTTGAACTGAAATTTGGCCAAATATTTAGTTGTCACCACTTTATTTCACTATGATTTGAGATATTGACTTGATTTTTGGTATGAGAGTGTATAATGATGAGTTACAGATCAACTTTGAAATTCATTTGTTATTCTTAGCCTATTACTGAGGGAATTAAACAAGGGTGAAACATTTGCGAGCCTCCTTAATATTCACGGCGGGGACGTTCGTGTCGTTCCTACACATCTAGTTTTTTTTAATTCTTGCCAAGCATGTTGGTCTAGTGCAAAACAGATATCATCATCCTCACATCAAAAAGTAAATTGTTCTAGCCATGTTATAGCTGAAATATTGCTCACTTGGTTTTAAACAACAATCAATCACTCAATCATTGATTATATACCCAATTATTGATATACAATGTTATTTTTTTCACAATGTAATGTTAATGGGTTAGGGTTATGATGTTTAATGCCACTTTCAACAATATTTCTGTTATATCGTGGCAACCAAATGTTAATGAGTGTTGTATAAATCGATAAATCTTTATTTTTTATTAGCAGAGAAGAAATTGTTCACTCCTGGACCGTTGTCTACATCATTAACAGTCAGACAAGCAGCTTTAACAGAGTATGGATCTAGAGATGTAGCATTTATAGCAGCAATCAAAACACTGAGGTCAAAACTAATCCAGATAGCAGGTAGGTTGTTCTGTCAGCAATCAAAACACTGAGGTCAAAACTAGTCCAGATAGCAGGTAGGTTGGTCTGTCAGCAATCAAAACACTGAGGTCAAAACTAGTTCAGATAGCAGGTAGGTTGTTCTGTCAGCAATCAAAACACTGAGGTCAAAACTAGTCAAGGTTTGGTGTCAGGTTTAACTGTACCAGCAATCAAAACCAGTCTAGATAGAAAGTAGATTGGTCAGGTTTCTAGAGGTCCATAGATATACAATTGGTAAGCAGCAATAAATATACTGAGGTAAAATCTAGTCCAGATAGCAGGTAGGTTGGTCTGTCAGGTTTCCAGAGGTTCATAGATATACAGTTGATCTGCATCAATCAAAACACTGAGATTAAAACTAGTCCAGATACATGTTACAGGTAGAATGGTATGTCAGTGTGCAAAGATATCCATTTATAGCACCAATCAAAACACTGAGATTAAAACTAGTCCAGATACATGTTACAGGTAGAATGGTATGTCAGTGTGCAAAGATATCCATTTATAGCACCAATCAAAACACTGAGATTAAAACTAGTCCAGATACATGTTACAGGTAGAATGGTATGTCAGTGTGCAAAGATATCCATTTATAGCACCAATCAAAACACTGAGATTAAAACTAGTCCAGATACATGTTACAGGTAGAATGGTATGTCAGTGTGCAAAGATATCCATTTATAGCACCAATCAAAACACTGAGATTAAAACTAGTCCAGATACATGTTACAGGTAGAATGGTATGTCAGTGTGCAAAGATATCCATTTATAGCACCAATCAAAACACTGAGATTAAAACTAGTCCAGATACATGTTACAGGTAGAATGGTATGTCAGTGTGCAAAGATATCCATTTATAGCACCAATCAAAACACTGAGATTAAAACTAGTCCAGATACATGTTACAGGTAGAATGGTATGTCAGTGTGCAAAGATATCCATTTATAGCACCAATCAAAACACTGAGATTAAAACTAGTCCAGATACATGTTACAGGTAGAATGGTATGTCAGTGTGCAAAGATATCCATTTATAGCACCAATCAAAACACTGAGATTAAAACTAGTCCAGATACATGTTACAGGTAGAATGGTATGTCAGTGTGCAAAGATATCCATTTATAGCACCAATCAAAACACTGAGATTAAAACTAGTCCAGATACATGTTACAGGTAGAATGGTATGTCAGTGTGCAAAGATATCCATTTATAGCACCAATCAAAACTCTTGAGATTAAAACTAGTCCAGATACATGTTACAGGTAGAATGGTATGTCAGTGTGCAAAGATATCCATTTATAGCACCAATCAAAACACTGAGATTAAAACTAGTCCAGATACATGTTACAGGTAGAATGGTATGTCAGTGTGCAAAGATATCCATTTATAGCACCAATCAAAACACTGAGATTAAAACTAGTCCAGATACATGTTACAGGTAGAATGGTATGTCAGTGTGCAAAGATATCCATTTATAGCACCAATCAAAACACTGAGATTAAAACTAGTCCAGATACATGTTACAGGTAGAATGGTATGTCAGTGTGCAAAGATATCCATTTATAGCACCAATCAAAACTCTTGAGATTAAAACTAGTCCAGATACATGTTACAGGTAGAATGGTATGTCAGTGTGCAAAGATATCCATTTATAGCACCAATCAAAACACTGAGATTAAAACTAGTCCAGATACATGTTACAGGTAGAATGGTATGTCAGTGTGCAAAGATATCCATTTATAGCACCAATCAAAACACTGAGATTAAAACTAGTCCAGATACATGTTACAGGTAGAATGGTATGTCAGTGTGCAAAGATATCCATTTATAGCACCAATCAAAACACTGAGATTAAAACTAGTCCAGATACATGTTACAGGTAGAATGGTATGTCAGTGTGCAAAGATATCCATTTATAGCACCAATCAAAACACTGAGATTAAAACTAGTCCAGATACATGTTACAGGTAGAATGGTATGTCAGTGTGCAAAGATATCCATTTATAGCACCAATCAAAACACTGAGATTAAAACTAGTCCAGATACATGTTACAGGTAGAATGGTATGTCAGTGTGCAAAGATATCCATTTATAGCACCAATCAAAACACTGAGATTAAAACTAGCGCAGGTATGTTGGTTCATCAGGTTTCTAGAGGTCCATAGATATAGGTCCATGTCCAGTCAAACCTGCCCATGTGGTCATCTCTATTAAGCAGTCACCTGTATTAAGAGGTCACCTTTTTCTTTTCCTATCATAGAAAATTTCATATGACTTGAACCTCTTTTAAGAGGTCAGCTGTCTTATAAGGCCACTTTTCCTGTGTCCTAAAGGTGGCCTCTTAATACAGGTTTGACTGTCTGTACTTTAAAGCAGCAAACACTAATAAGAACATTATATATATATATATATAGTGAGTGAGTGAGTGATTGTTGTTTAACGCCAATTCAGCAATTTTTCAGCTACTGTTATATCATGGCGAGAACAAGTTAATTTTCAATGAGATGATGATGAGGTCCACTTTGTACTAGACCAACACACTGAGTTGGATTTTTATCATGCTAGCTCACTGAAACAGTCTGCGGGTAGACATGTTGCTCCACTTGAACACATTATTCTGATTCCGAATCAACCAGTCTTTACTCTTTCTCCTGAATGCTACATGCTTAGCGGAGAAGCAACAAATAAAAATTTTATAGTCTTTGCTTTGACCCAACTGGGGCTTGAACCCATGATCTACTGCACTCGAGGCGAGCATGCTAACCATTATGCCACCAATGTGGTATATATATATATTTATTTGAAGAGAAAAGTCTTTTAAGATTCCTAGATTTTATACTTACATAAAAATTACTGAAACAAAGTTTCTTTTAAAAAGCATAAGACAAAGGCACATTTTATTGTGTTTATTTCATTGTTCTACTGCTTGTATGTACAGTGTATACATATCTAAAAAGTGTACAGGTGGATTTAAAAGTGTAAAAGTATATTACATGTATATTAAATAAATATTGAGAAGAAAATGATGAATTCATAGAAAGTATTAGATCAACGGAAAACGTTGATTAACTTGTTATTCATTGTCCCAGTTAGCTGTGAAAAAGGGAGAAAAGTAGTATTTCTACGGTATAAGAGTTACTTATCATTTCATTAATTGTTATTATTACAGTACTCGAAATGTAAATTTTAATTTACTGGTCCGAATCAAATTCTTGAATTTATTTTTATATATCAAAATAAAAACTGAAAAATTTACTGGTCCGAACAAAGTTTTACTGGTCTTGGGCCAGAGGACCTGTGCTCATCGTGAGGTCTTGTGCCGGAGGACCGGTGCTCATCGTGAGGTCTTGTGCCGGAGGACCTGTGCTCATCGTGAGGTCTTGGGCCGGAGGACCTGTGCTCATCATGAGGTCTTGGGCCGGAGGACCGGTGCTCATCATGAGGACTGTTGTTATGTTCCAGGTTATAATTGACTGAATTACAACCACATATATGCTCTTTAACAGAAGTTTTAACAATATTTCCTAAGGTGTATCTGCAGAAGATTTCACATGTGTTCCTATACAAGGTAGTGGCACATTTGCAGTGGAAGCAGTTTTTCAAACAGCAGTTCAAAGAAAAGGAGGCAAGGTAAAAGGATTCATTAGTATTTTGGTATTTAGATTTGTTGCACATGTATCATCAGAAAATATTTTATATAGATAATACCACATAATGATTGGTTAATGTTGTAAGCAAATCATATAAATGTACATTATCACCAACTCCATCCTCATTCTGTAAGAACAAAAAATTCTGCAGAAAAATACATCTGTGTAGTAAAATACATTTGTGTAATAGGTTGAAATTTTTATTTTAGTAATGGTCCACAATTTCCACAAGTTGCCATAATCTACGACTCATCACGCTCTCATGCTCTCTACAGAGTGGAGAGTAGTCGCAACATGATCAGCCGTGGGTTACTGAAGATGACACTGACTATGATCACATTGTAATTGGTGTTACATCTACCATTGTGATACAACTTCATGTGATTAAGTTTGCCACTTACTTTTTGAAAGTCTTTAGTTTTTCTCTATGTACTCTGGTTTCCTCCACCAATAAAGCTGACAGACAATGATATAATTGAAATATTTGTGTTAAATACCTGTATATTAATCCTAATCCTAATCAGTATTGTTTACTTATTTTTTTACAAATAAAAGGGCGGATAGATATTTTTCATGACAAGTATATTTTTTGGGATATTATCAGAGGCTCCCAAAAAAGCCAGATTTTGATTCAACATCAGACGTTAGCTTTTGCAGGTCATTTTGATGTGAAAGGTCTAATTTAAGAATTGGGAAAAGGCTTAGTGAACCTCGTCTTAGTCCTGGTCTTTAAACATCATACACATGATCTTTATACTTTAAGATACTATATATATATAATTCTAACATGACATCCTTCATTGGCTATATAAATTATTCAATGATAAAACTCACGATATATTTTAATTTGCACATGTGTATTGACGAACAAATTACAAACATCATTCCCAAGTGAATTCATGTACATGTATTCATACAGGACCGTGGTGCATACAAACATAAAAATGTCCATATTGATTTTTACTATTTTTTTCCTGGAATAAATACTAAGGACAACCGTCTATCGACTTTGATGTCTTCCAGTGACGTAGTTTGCAGACTTGAAACACAGATTTACAACAAAAATCATATTTCATATTGATTTTTTTTCTTTCTCTCAATAATTTTGAATGTTAATAATGACAATGATTATTAGACATATGTCTCATTAATATTGAGTAGTAAATTTACACAGGCTGTTATACCTCCTTTTCATTTAGACAAATCTAAATTCTATTTTTATAAATGGTTTCAAATCAATTTAAATATATAAGTATATCAAGTTATTATTTTGTTAAACTCAAATAAGGCCATAATGAAAAAAAAATTGCCTGTTTCACCTAACCCTTTCCTTAACTTTAAGACTAGACCAGGCAGACAGCTAGTATTTCATTTTTGGCTCAATACCACAAAATGTACTTATATGCTGAAAACAGATCTGATTGTTTTAAATAATTTTTTTTAACATATATGGCTGTCTTTACAGAAATCTAGTTACAAGAAAGTCTTCACAGGGACATGCCATTGACTAAAACAAAGAATACTTTTAATATAAAGAAATTAATAAATAAAAATTTAGGGATAGATCACTAAACATTATTATATAATGTTAGTAATACATATAAATACACTGCACAATTTAATGTTTCTTTTATTTGTACAAGATTGTTTTATAGACTAGTCTGTTTTATTTGTACAAGATTGTTTTATAGACTAGTCTGTTTTATTTGTACAAGATTGTTTTATAGACTAGTCTGTTTTATGTTTTTATTTCTAAGGATCTTGGAGGTGTCTAAAGTTTTAATAATAAAATTTGTTCACACCACGATATAGCTGAAATAGTGCTAAAGTTGGCATTAAACACCAATCATATCTATATATATGTACTTACCATAGTAGTCTCTCATAGTCTCACTTTAATACTACTTTCACGTTACCAGGTAATACTTCATATTTAAGAACTGACACTTATATTAAGCTGCATACATACATGTACATGTACTTGTACTATTGAGATGAATGACAAATACAGAAAGTAAAGATCCTCCAGAGGAGGGACAGCCTACTGAATATCTAAATATGTACAGTCAAACTTCCCCAAGCAGTCACATGTATTAAGCTGTCACATGTATTAAAAGGTCACCTTTTCCTGTCATAGAAAATTTCATATGAATTGACCTTCTTTTAAGAGGTCACCTGTCTTAAAAGACTAATATTTCCTTGTCCTAAAGGTGACCTCTTAATACAGGTTTGACTGTATTTCAGTTTTGATACATTTGAAGTCTCTTCTCAGATACATAGTATATATATTTACTTTATAGGCACTGATTTTGGAAAATGGAGCTTATGGGAAGAGAATGGCTAAGATATGTGAACTTATGGGAGTACCATTTCAAGTAGAAAGCTTTGCAGAAAATTTGAAAGTGGATGTAAAACGTGTGTCAGACATTTTATCTAATGATAAATCCTTTACATTGACATGTGTGTGTCACTGTGAAACAAGTTCTGGTGTTATAAATCCTGTAGAAGAAGTCGGACAAATCGTGAAAGAAAATATCCCAGGTAAAAAATACAGGGAATTGGAGGGAAATCTGAAATTATAATAGAAAAAAATAATTTTAGCTCACCTTGTGAAAGGTATGAAAGCTTTGTGCTATTTGTCATTAATTTTGCATATTTTGATTTTCTCCATCAGATATGCTTAACAAAATTTTAACTTGGTAAAAAATCAATTTTGATTTTCTCCATCAGATATGCTTAACAAATTTTAACTTGCAACAAATGGTAATTGATTGCTCCCCACAGTATTTTTACAGTTCTAATTCCTGTAATTTATCCAATATCACAATTAACTTCATATGAATTCTGTTTAGATTATTAATGCTAAGATTTTTTTTTAAGATTGTGTGTACTTTGTGGATGGTATGAGTAGTTTTGGAGCAGTACCATTAGATATAGTTAAAGGAAACATTGACTTCCTTGTCAGTTCTGCTAACAAGTGCCTTCAAGGGATTCCAGGATTTTCATATGCTATTGTAAAGAAGTTGATTTTGTTAAATTGTAAAGGTATGACTCTAACATGTATTGATTCTGTCATGACATTAATGTTACAGGGCTGTCGTGGTCGTGATTGTATGGTAGTTGGACCTATGCAATCGGTGCCTATCACCACTAACGTTGTGAGTTTGAACACCGCTCAGGCGAGATGTACTCGATACACCATTAAGTTTGTCAGTGACTTGCGACAAGTCGATGGTTTTCTGCTGGTACCAGTGTTTCCTCCACCAATAAAACTGACCGCCATCCAAAACCTAAAACCCATTAATGTCACACTATCTATACAGTATTTCAAATACATTCAAACCAAATTAGTTGGGTCAATGGAGTTAAAGTTTTAATAGTTACATAAAGAACATATCTGAAAATAGAACAGACATTGAAAGCCAGTAATGGTTGGAACAAGTCTTCATGACAACCATGCATTTTTTTTAGATATGACTTAAGATCCCTGAACAAATAAATTACATTACATATAATTACAATATGTTACATTGAAACCAGTCTAGACCAAACCCTTAATAAAACAGAATTTTGTATAAACAGAAATTAAGTCACAATGTAGAACATCTTTGTTAATTTAACCTGTTTAAAATGAACACCTGTCTATTCTGATCACAAAAGCTGGTCCCAAGGAGGTTGGATTTAGACAGATTTCACTGTATATTGACATCATTAAACTAATGATTTATATGACATAAGATTCAAAGTTTAAGAAGGCAGTCTCCACAAGACATATCACCATGGAAATCTATGGGAAAATGATGTAGAAAAGTCTTCTTCTGTACTACCAAACTGATGGAATCCTTTTTTTACTAGACTTGCTACAAGTCTCTTTTTTATTATTGCCCCTTTTTCTTGTCCTGTCATAGAAAATTTGATATAAATTGAACCTCTATTAAGAGGTCACCTGTCTTAAAAGGTCACTTTTTCTTTGTCCCAAATATGACCTCTTTATACAGATTTAACTATTTTAACATGTTAGGTCTCAATAGAGAGATTATATGTATATTATATCACAAACTAAATATCTTAACTGATAAACTTGAAACTATCTGTATACATGAATGATTGTCGTTTACAAATTATATAATGTATGTTTACATTGGGATTGAAAATTAAAGATATCCGACGCCACTTGACAAAATTTGAAAATTGGTGAATGAATACAACTGGTAAATGATTAAAATATTTTTATCATTCAAGAATAACTTTCTTGAAATCAATCAATCAATATTTGAAAAATTGAATAACTGCTCTTTATTAGTCCCCTACCGGCGAAAGCCGAAGGGGACAATAGTTTTAGGTTCCGTCTGTCACATTAAAATTTTAAGTTGTCCGGACTTTTTCTTGACGTCCTTTGATATATTGACTTGATATTTGGTATGTGGCTATATCTAGATGAGTTACAGTTTAGGTTCGAATTTCGTTCCGGTTGAATGATTTTTGACTGAGTTATGGCCCTTGAACTTATATTTTTTGTTCAAATTTTAAGTTGTCCAGACTTTTTTTTGACGTCCTTTGAGATATTGACTTGATATATGGTATGTGGCTATATCTAGATGAGTTACAGTTTATGTTCGAATTTCGTTCCGGTCGAATGATTTTTGGCTGAGTTATGGCCCTTGAACTTGTATTTTAAAATCTAGTCACTGCAAGGTGATACTTCTAATATTTTAGGTCCTCTGATTTTTGTGGCCGGTAGGAAACAATGTATTGCTATGTGCAATACTCTCAGAATTCTTGTTAATTAAATGTTAGAGAATACTGAAGGGGCAATCAAAAATGGACAATCAAGAGAAACTGGCAACAAAGGGTACACAAGACGAAGAAATACACTAAACAATATGTGTTGGACACCACTATACGCCAACAAACACAAATAACGTAAATAAGACATGAGCCCTCCTACAAACAACTGGTGGTAAAGACGAACAGAACATCGCTTTTATGCAGAAATCTTAACGGACATCACAACATGAAACTCAGAACATAAAGACACATAATAGGATAACACAAAAAACTGAAAAGATGAGTAACATGGACCCCATCAAAAAACCGTGGGTGAACTCAGGTGCTCACGAAGAATAAGTTTGTATTTAAAACTATGTTGTACTAAGGACTATTAAAAGAGTTTACAATTGTATGAGAATGATTATTATATGGTACTGTTAACTTGATAATGTTGTTTATGTTGACAAGACAGACAAGTAGAAAAACTAGGTTCCTTCTATAAAACAGTCATTAGAACTGAGGACAGGAGAATCTTCACTATTTCTTACTTGTAAAAATAAATATACAATGTAATATTGCATTTATTGTATACATGCCATGTTTAAATTTTTGCTTGTTTGCCACAAACTTATATTAGTTTCAGAACAATTAACATTTGAGTTTGAGGTATTTTCTGTTCAAACATTTCGATATTCAGATAACAAATGAATTTTAAAACCAGGTGTGTATAAGTCTCTGATTTATCAAGAAACTTCCCTTGGGTTAAAAGTGGCTAATAGTTGTAAAATTGATATTGGTTTTTAGTATGCATGTATATATAATGAAACTTTGATTAATTTTTTTACAGGTAGCTCTTGTAGTCTAAATCTAGATTAATTTTTTTATGGGTAACTCTCGAAATCTAATTCTAGATAAAAAAATTTACAGGCAACACTCGTAGTCTAAGTCTAGATTGATTTTTTTACAGGGAACTCTCGTAGTCTAAGTCTAGATTAATTTTTTACAGGTAACTTTCGTAGTCTAAGGATACATTAATTTGTTTACAGGTAACTCTCGAAGTCTAAATCTAGAATAACTTTTTTACAGGTAACTCTCATAGTCTAAGTCTAGATTTATATGATCAGTATGATGGTTTTGAGAAAACTAGTCAGTTCAGATTCACACCTCCTACACACACTATGTTAGCTTTTATCCAAGCTTTGAAGGAATTTGAAGAAGAAGGTGGGGTTAGTGGACGTGGCAGCAGGTATTATTGTAGTTTTATACACATAGGCAAAATTACAAAATGGCAGACATAGATCTATCCATCCATGTCCTGTAAACAAGTCATATTCATTGATGTAATCCCATGTTTGTATAATCTGCAACGAAATGTGTAGATTTTCTTATGACGGCTTGAATAATTATAAAAGTTTGAACATATCAAAGGGGTAATCAGAATCTGTAAATTGAAGATGAAGAAACAACACAATGGCCAAAAAGACAAACAACGATTTACAAATATACACATAAAACTAAAGATCGAGTAATACGAACCCCACTAAAAACGGAGGTGAACTTGGGTGCTTCGGAAGGGTAAGCAGTTCCTGCTCCACTAGTGGCACCTGTTGTGTCAATCTAGTTACAAACCCAGTTTCCTGATCAGTATTATTTTTGACTACCATAGTAATTTAAGCACAATTAAATTTTTAGATATATTGTTACATCACAGCATCTATATACAATTATTACCTTCCTATGAGGTGAATTGTCAGCACGAGGGTTCACAACTTGATGTTCACCTCATGTCAAGGAAATAACTGTTTTATTATACAAGAAAACAAAATAATTTCTGGCATAGAAACAGAACCGGACTAGAAAAAAAAGATTTTCAACACAATTCCGGTTGTCAGGTGTTGTAGACAGGGTGACAAATTTTCAGTATAACATTGAATTGTCTTATTACTTTTATATCATTAAAAATTATGTACATTATAATAATATGTTTTGTTACATTTCGTTAATTATTCTTGGTTTTTCCAATTTCATGTTTGTAAAACAACCTCCCATTGTAGACCCAAGTTATCCCTCTCAGAAACTGTTTAATAGATTTAAGCCAAACTGTACATGAAAGATCATTGGGGTGGGGGAAAGGGCTGCACTTGTGTGCTCCAGAAGTGGAATGGGAGAAAGGGCTGCACTTGTGTGCTCCAGAAGGTTAAGCAATGTGGTTTTTTGAATTTGGAAAAAAAAGATAGCTGACTGCAGCATCTAGTTGAGCATTGGATTCTATTGAACAGCTATAGAAAAAAGTCTCAGAATGTATTGAACGGATTGAACTCACATGCATGTTTATTGGATGGTAGTTTTCAAAGTTTGTGTGTTTATTATGTCATTGAAATGAGATTTTCCATCACACTATTATCTATGTGGATTTACTCGTCGAAGAAATTACTATAATTCAATTGTAAATTCAAATTGAATTATTTAGTCAAATGACTTTTTACTTCAAATTCCACTATTTCTGTCATCACCCACGATTTACTTTACAATATTATATTATAGATACAAAGAAAACAGAGATATCTTAAGGAAAGGAATGTCTGAGCTTGGGTTTGAGGAGTTTTTAGATAGCAGTCATGAAGGATATATCATAACTTCATTCAAATTTCCAGACCATCCAAATTGGAACTTCAACACTTTTTATTCAAAGCTAAATGATAGAGGTACCTAGAATGTCCAAGAAAAATAATTTTGTTGTTATTGGTCATTCTTTTTAGCACAATAATGATACACCCTGACATCTACCAATTAAAGTGTGAACATGTCCTATTCTGGCAATATTACAGGTTTGGTTTATGGTGTTTAATGCCACTTTCAACAATATTTCAGTTATATCGTGGGAGTCAGTTTAATTGGTGGAAGAAACCGAAGTACCCGGAGAAAACCACAAACCTATTACAAGGCAATGACAAACTTTATCACATAATGTTGTATCGAGTACAGCTCGCCATGAACGGGGTTCGAACTCACAACTTTAATGATGATAGGCACTGATTGTACAGGTAATTGTAAATCCAACTACCATACGATCACGACCACAATGGTCCCCATCAATATTACAAGCATGAAATGACTATGAAATACAAATTACAGGTTTAATATTTAATACAGATTTATTTAGTACACAACAATTGTTTACTGTTTAATACAGATTTATTTAGTACACAACAATTGTTTACTGTTTAATACAGATTTATTTAGGACACAACAATTGCTAATGATTTTTATTGAAAAATAATTGTCACCATTGGTACTGCAAGATATTATTCGACATGGAGACCAAGTGCATTAAATCAAATTTCTTAAGAAAATTCAGGCTTTTAATAGCATGGTTATGGTGTTTAACGCCACTTTCAACAATATTTCAGCTATATTGTGGCGGTCAGTTTTATTGGTGGAGGAAACAGGAGGACCCGGAGAAAACCACCGACCTGTCGCAAGTCACTGACTAACTTTATCGCATAATGTTGTACACCTTGCCCTGATCGAAATTCAAACTCACAACATCAGTGGTGAGAGGAACTGATTGCATAGGTAGTGGTAAATCCAATTACCAAACGATCACTGCCACTGCCACGACGGCCCCTGATAGATATGACAAATATACATAATTCTTTGTTTTAAGCATGTGTCTGTTTTACCTCTAAAGTTTTGTATGATTATTTTTATTTAAGCTTAATTTCCACTTTTAATGTTAACAGATATGGCTGCAGATGAACATGAGAGAAAAATTCCACATTACACTCTTGAATTACAAGCCAAAACAGGAATAGTGTATTAATGAGCATACAAGAAAATGACACTCTCTGTCTCAATTTTAGTATTTCATGTTTGAGAGTAATGATTTATAATAAAAAGAAATTCAAGACAACTTCTGATATTTACCTAAGTTAATACAAAATAAAGTTAAAAAAAGGAAGGAGAATTAAATGTATTAGGAGAAATGATACATACTTTATATTTTAAGTAATAAAAACATAGATATCAAATTTAGTGCACACGAAACGTTTATTGTGTACCAACTCATTTGTTTGATCACATTGTACATGAATTTGATATTTTGGTCTCCATAGTGAGAGGGTTTTTCTTTTTTGTAACGTACCTCTTGAAAATGTATAAATACATGTACTGAATTTTGTTGTCTTATTTTGATAGGTTTTGTTATATATCCTGGTAAAGTGTTGAATGCTGATTGTTTTAGAATAGGAAGTATTGGAGATATACATCCTAGTGATATGAGATCTTTATTGACAGCTATAAAACATGTTATTATAGAAATGAATATGACATTAAAATAAAATGTAAAAATATTATACAATGCTTACTTTCCTTTTGTATCAGTATATGCAGTCAGTGTCTAATATGATGTGTGTATTGTAACATTATACCAGTTTATCATGAATAAATATGTTTATACCAATATGATTTATCCCTGACTTGAAAATTATAACATCTTTTGATTGGTTAAAACCCCAGGGGGCATAAAAACCCTTTTTCCCGATTGTTGCTAGGCCATATTATCGGGTGTAACTAGACATTTCCCTAGGGGATATTTACCTATAGGAACGTAAATAACGAATTTATCTCCGGTTATAGTGAAAAATAAGACATTTTGGACCCAGGCAGGTCACGTAAAGTGATGTTTTCTTTGTTGTTGGAAAGAATAAGTAAAAATGTATGATATCAAAGCTCGCGACATAGCTCCTTTGGTAGAACCCTACACCATGTAAGAAACACTTTAAGCTTCATATTTTTTACTTATTCTCTCCAACATCAAAGAAAACGTCACTTTTACGTAGCCCGCCGGGTCTAAAATGTCTTATTTTTGACTATAGTCGGAGATAAATTTGTTATTTACGTTAACCCCCTTCAGCTGCGCCTCAGGATGTACTTAGCTACTTCAGGGTGTTAAAATCTCCATATCTACGGATAGGAACATAAATAACTTATAATATCCCCAGCTTGAAAATTATAGCAACTTTTGATTGGTTTAAAAAGAGACTTTTGGGGCAAAAATTCGTGAAAATTTGTTGAAACTCTAACTTTTTATTGTTATTCATCTCGACCCAGACCCGGTCAAATAATGTATAATTATAGGAAAGTCTATTCTAACAGAAACATTTGTAGTTTCGATATACACGTAAAACTAGTCGTTTGCCTGATGCATGTATGTTAACATTCCTGTTAATTATATTTGAAGGCCTATATATTCCATGGAATTGATATAGAATGGAAAAAGGTGGGGGTAAATAACTTAATATTACAAATTACCTATGTGATCATACATACCCTTTACATTTATAGAATGGTACCCCTTCCTCTTAACAAAGGCGTAGTGCCTGTATTCTAATGTGTGCAGTCAATGTCAAGAAAATGTGCAATGTCATAAAACCCTGTTTTAATTCAGTTTCTCTCATCATCTGTAGAGGGCCAGGTGATATATTGTGCAGCTATTTCACACAGAGCATTAGAGGCATCTCTTACTGCTATCGAGCCACTTGAAACATGATATCCCATTGTATTGCCAATCACTCCCATTGGACTCTCTGATGAAAGGTATCTCAGGGCAAGCTTTACTTGTATGTCTACTGGTATGGCATGACACCTAAGAGTTGGTCTGCACATTGTGGCTCTATAAGATTGGATATGAATTGAACATTTTCAGTAGAAAATCTAAATCTGTCCCGGAATTCTCTTTCATCAAAATCCAACTCAATATGACGATACACTCTTTCTTTTTGCTGTTGACTGATATCAAACATTTAATAATTGTCTTGCCATATTTAAACAATGGTTAAATATTTATCTGACCAAAATTGAGGGGTTAACTTTATCAACTGGATAAAATTTTAGCAACAAAAATTAACCGATGGGTAAAATGTGTCCATTGGATAACACTATCCAACGTTTTGAGCAACCCAATCCAGATGCACACACCCTTCAAGAGATTTCACTCCTTACATAGCTTAGAATGATTGTTTTAATCCGGCTATCACTGCCAAGACTTTTACCGGAATTGACTATATATGAGTATATGTTATAAAAAGCAGGAACTGCTTACCCTTCGTGAGTGCCCGAGTTCACCCCCAGTTTTTTGGTGGGTCAGTGTTGCTCATCTTTTTTGTTTTTTGTGTTGTCCTATTATGTGTCTTTACGTTCTGAGTTTCGTGTTGTGATGTCCGTTACAATTTTCACATAAAAACGATGTTCGGTTCGTCTTTACTTCCAGTTGTTTGTAGGAGGGTGCACGTCTTATTTACGTTATTTGTCTTTGTTTGCATATAGTGGTGTGTTTTTGTTTTGTTTTTCTTCGTCTTGTGTACCCTATGTTGCCAATTTCTCTGGATTGTCCATTTTTGATTGCCCCTTCGCTGTTCTCTAACCGTAACGTTTCAATTCCATTTCAACACAAGTATTAGATTTAGACCAACTGTTTCATCGACGTCACTGCTATTATAGGTATATTGTGTAAAATGCACATCATTTTTTTAGCTGTGCAGCCATAGCTCTTCGTCTTAAAAAAACGGCTACGGTTATACAGCTATCATTCTCCATGCTTATGTTGTCCATTTATTTATGTAATCTGTCTTGAGTGGAAGCCAATCTGTGCTGTTTATTTAAGAAATAAATCATGGAAGCCAGAATGTGTTGGGAGTTTTAACATGGATTGGCAGATATTAGTATTTTATCCTGAGCCAGAGGCGAGGGATAAAATTTACTAATATCCACCAATCCATGTTAAAACTCGAAACACATTCTGCCTTCCATGATTTATTTGGATTCTGATATGTCTAAGAGTACAAATACGGTAGTATACTTTGATTGGAAGATGGTAATTTATATTTATGCTTGCGGAAAATGTCGCACACAATTTATGCTGCCAATGGAAAAGTCAATCACCGGCGCATGTGCGAATGAGATTATACCATCGATAAATTGCTCGTTTGTCTACAAAGCGAAAGAAGGACGTGATGTTAGAATTTAAGTTGTTTAACATTTGTTTGTTGACATCTGTATTGTCAGTGGAGATCCAAACATCAAGAGGGGTTGGGATACAATTGACCAGTTTAATCCCTCAACAATTGTCTCTAGTCAGAACAGGGATTTCCAATGCCATGTGTGATGGTCTTATACGTGTTCAATGATTTGAGATGGAAGGTGATTGTTAGGTTGGATGATATCGGTGGTATTGTTGACCATCACAATGTAAGCTTTTTTCATAATTACTTTAAATTATTGATCTTTTTTAGGCATCTAATTGTTGGGAATGACATAGTAGCAAAAACTCATAAAACCAAGTTAAAACTTCATTACTTTTTTATTATTTCAAATAGTCCAAGGCAATGTATTTGTGTAAGAATGTTAAACATAAATCTTTACAGAATTAGTTACATAATATCCAACCAAATATCTTCTAATTATCAAAAAATATACAAATGTACAATACAACTACTGTTATGTACATTTGTATATATACACACCTATATAATTGAAGTAAAAAAAAATGATGTACATGTCTTAATATTTGACACACCTTTTTCAATTTGTGGAGCTATTTAGAAAATAATAGGTCTAGGAATACAATTACTTTTATATAATATCTCGTATAATGATATTTAACCAAATGAAATAAAGCCAGATTATCATATTCATTACATTTATCTATTAACAAACTATAAATTTGTATTGATCTTCTCCAACTTTTAAAAACAACAAATAAGTATTGAGATTTTAAAATCTGGTGATGGAAAGTTGTTAAAAACCATACCACCAAGATATATATAACTTGTAGTTTGAGTTGATACAGCAACATGTATACATAGTGTATATTTATAAAATGTCAAAAATAGTACATATAAAATAACAACAATATATATGATATGTAAAAAGGTGTAAAGTAAAATGCAAGTTTGTTTTCCCAAATATTTATATGGAGTCTTAAATAGATAAAAGCTTATGTTGTACATTTGTAAACTAAAAAATCTCATATTTTTAACAATAGATATGTAATATCCATTAAATCCTTCTAGTATTGCTCAATATGTAAACAAATCAACATGGTTTTATAATTGAAGGCTTAATATCATGTAAACAACTATCATAAATGTTTTTGTGGCTTATAAATTGTGGTTCAAATCTTTTTTGATACACTGTCCGATATCCAGTTGATCCTCAAACACAACAAAATAAGAAAGAATAGACACCTATTAGGTGAACAAAGTAAGAAAGAATAGACACCTCCTATTAGGTGGACAAAATAAGAAAGAATAGACACCTCCTATTAGGTGGACAAAATAAGAAAGAATAGACACCTCCTATTAGGTGGACAAAATAAGAAAGAATAGACACCTCCTATTAGGTGGACAAAATAAGAAAGAATAGACACCTCCTATTAGGTGGACAAAATAAGAAAGAATAGACACCTCCTATTAGGTGGACAAAATAAGAAAGAATAGACACCTCCTTATTAGGTGGACAAAATAAGAAAGAATAGACACCTCCTATTAGGTGGACAAAATAAGAAAGAATAGACACCTCCTATTAGGTGGACAAAATAAGAAAGAATAGACACCTCCTATTAGGTGGACAAAATAAGAAAGAATAGACACCTCCTTATTAGGTGGAATACAAATGGTATATGATACTATTTACAATTTTACAAGTAAATTGAATTGATCATTTTTCATTGTTTATATGAATAAGGTTTCAATATTCAAGGTATTTAATAGAAATCTTTAAACAAATCCTTGTAATAATAAGCAGTAATAAGCTTATTATTTTTCAATTCGAAAAATATCATAAAAAGAATTAGAGATCAAATATTCCAAAGGCAAATAAATAATTCATCTCGAAGATACACTAAAATCGTTTTCCTGAATTTATATTCCATGTAAAAGATTACCCAATTTTGGCATGCTTTTATTAGCTTGTCTGAATCGAGTTTACCTTTGTTGATATCTGATATGTTTCACATAGCATGCGATAAACCAACAGTATGACTATCTAAAACAATCTTAAATGGCACATACAAAAAAGAGTTAATATAAGATTTGTTATTTCATATCTTTTAGGTCAAACTCACCAGTAAACTAAAGAACCCATAATAATAATAAGGAAGGTACTATTTTTTAACCCAGTATCAAAATGTTATTCCACCCAATAAATAATATCCTACTAGTACCACAAAGTACAAAATAGCACTTTGGATTTACACAAACGGTCACATTTAAAATACCTTTGTTGTCAACTTATAATGCTTAAAGGCTGTCAGAATTGAATATTTTTTTTATATTAAAAGTTGCCAATATTCGATGTTTTATACTAATTGCAGTTGAAATTTTTCATAATATCATACGTAAATAGCCTAGAACGAAGGAAATATGTCGCTGTTTTATTTTCTTGAATCCAGTAAAGAATCCAATGTTTACCCGCGCAATATTCATACGACCTGACAGTGAACTCATTCGGGAAAGTGTTTGCACATGTGTGAAATTGTCTGTTGATGAAGAAAGCACATGGCACAAATCGAATCGTGGAATTGAACAAAAACATTGACGGATTCTATATGAAAACGACACAAAAGGAGGATTCAGCAAGCTTTGTTAAAAGATGTTATACCGACCTACTCCATTTTTCAACACGTAAGCATAATTTAGTATCTTTTTTCGGCCGAATCGTATTTTGACAGCAGAATTGCATCATAGTTTTTTATATATTCTAATTTTTTTTTTTCAGGAGAAAACACTAGGTGATATCTCTTTTAAATTAGAGACTAAAATAACGAACTTCATGTCTGTTTTTTTCTAAAAAAAATATATAATCAAGTAAACTCAAGTGTTGTCAATAATATGCAATACAATTTGTTTACAATATTCCCTTTTTCGGGCCCCTTTGCAGATTTTTTTTTTAATTGATTTCATCACGTATTTCCGATTTTAAGTGTCATTCTTACTAAATACCATTATATAATATTAACTGATTACCCCGGGATCCAGTTTCATAGATATATTTCTTAAATTATATTAATTCTAATGAATTTACATGCAACATGCTTCCTGGTTATTTATAGCAGTTATCAGTTTTCGGCAAACTTCGGAAAAGCAGCCGACTTATAATTAGGTCGTGTTAATGGTGATTTTACCAACAGACATTCAAATTCTTTTCACTAATTACAACATTATAACATATTTTTTAAACCTGGCTTCTTGTTCAGAACATTTTATTATACCCCCTGCAACGAAGTTGTAGGGGGGTATACTGGTTTCACCATGTCCGTCCGTCTGTAGACAAATCCTATGTCGTACGATAACTTGAGTTTTGCTTCTTAGAATCTTTTAAAATTTTATCAGCTGCTTACTGGTGAAGAGAGGAGGATCCCTTTCTTTTTTGACGATTTTCACTTTTGCCGTTCCATAGTTATTGGACTTGATATGACAGAAAATAGGATTTTTACCCTATGTCGTATGATAACTTGAGTAGGGTTTCTCAGAATGTTTTGAAATTATATCAGCAGCTTACCGGTGAAGAGAGGAGGATCCCTTTCATTTTTGACGATTTTCACTTTTGCCGTTCCAGAGTTATTGGACTTGATATGACGGAAAAAAGGATTTTTACCCTATGTCGTATGATAACTTGAGTAGTGCTTCTCAGAATGTTTTGAAATTTGATCAGCAGCTTACCGGTGAAGAGAGGAGGATCCCTTTCATTTTTGACGATTTTCACTTTTGCTGTTCCAGAGTTATTGGACTTGATATGACGGAAAATAGGATTTTTACCATATGTCGTATGATAACATGAGTAGTGTTTCTCAGAATGTTTTGAAATTTTATCAGCAGCTTATTGGTGAAAAGAGGAGGATCCCTTTCATTTTTGACGATTTTCACTTTTGCCATTCCAGAGTTATTGGACTTGATATGGTGGAAAATAGGATTTTTACCCTATGTTGTATGATAACTTGAGTAGTGCTTCTCAGAATGTTTTGAAATTTGATCAGCAGCTTACCGGTGAAGAGAGGAGGATCCCTTTCATTTTTGACGATTTTCACTTTTGCCGTTCCAGAGTTATTGGACTTGATATGACGGAAAAAAGGATTTTTACCCTATGTCGTATGATAACTTGAGTAGTGCTTCTCAGAATGTTTTGAAATTTGATCAGCAGCTTACCGGTGAAGAGAGGAGGATCCCTTTCATTTTTGACGATTTTCACTTTTGCTGTTCCAGAGTTATTGGACTTGATATGACGGAAAATAGGATTTTTACCATATGTCGTATGATAACATGAGTAGTGTTTCTCAGAATGTTTTGAAATTTTATCAGCAGCTTATTGGTGAAAAGAGGAGGATCCCTTTCATTTTTGACGATTTTCACTTTTGCCATTCCAGAGTTATTGGACTTGATATGGTGGAAAATAGGATTTTTACCCTATGTTGTATGATAACTTGAGTAGTGTTTCTCAGAATGTTTTTAAATTTTATCAGCAGCTTACCGGTGAAGAGAGGAGGGTCCCTTTCATTTTTGGTCGGAACAATCAGTAATGTTTTGGTTATGGAAATAGGTTGGACAGATGTGGGGAGCGGGGGGTATATCTTAGTGAGCTGTGCTCACAGTAATACTAGTTAGTATAAAACATTGAATATTGGCAACTTTTAATATAAACAAAAAAATTAAATTCTGACAGCCTTTAAAACAGCCTTTAAAACAAATAATTCTTTTTTGCCATGACTATCATCATTATTAACCATTTCCCTTTCCCCATCAGTCATATTTGACATCAAAAGTAATATAAGAATGAACTGACAAGATGAACAACATCAGGATATAAGCAGATCTTTCTAATTTACATGTACTTAGAATCACAATCTTGTGTTGTCCTGATTTGGCGATTTTCCATTTAGTTGTTTAGCATCAACTTGTTCCTCCTCTACGTCCTGATAACATCGACACTTGTGGCAAAGTCCGCACAGAGTTCTGTCTATTGGTTGTAGTGAACGACAGTATACAGGAAGAAATTTCCAATTCTGTAGTTTTTTAGGCAGTAGTGAAGGTCGTTTGTGTTGAATGGTTTTGATGATGGCGATTATTATAACAACAAGAGCTATGGGCAGGAATACTGCCATGACAACATACCATCCAGCCAAAGACAAACCAAACACTGAAGCCGGGAAAACAAAGAACATAACGATCAGGTAAACTATAGCAAACCATCTGTATTTTGATGTCTCGGTGCCCAAAAATTTTGCCATAGGAACGGGAAATCTCATGAATGGAATCGGATAAAAAATGAGAATACCTGTTAAATTGAAGAAAAGATGGCACATTGCCACCTGAAGTGGATCTTTAATATCATCGGTTGCCAAGGCAGCCAAAATGGATGTTGTAGTTGTTCCAATATTTGCTCCAAGTGACAGGGGATACATTCTGTCAAGGCTAATCACACCCACACCGACCAATGGCGTCAATGTCGATGTAAAGATTGAACTTGATTGCACCAAGAATGTTAGTCCTGTTCCAACAATAATTGCTATGTAACCTGTGAAATATCCCCATCGCCCGGGAAAATCATAATTTATAAATTTTCTAATCATTTTACGAATGTTTCCCTTTAAAACTGAGTTGAGAGTTTTAACGATACCAAATAAGCATACACATAAAATAACTAATGCAGCGACAAGTAGACTAGCTCCAATCACTGTGTCAGTCAATCCTCTATCTTTGAAGAGATATTCACCTAAAATAAACAATTTGAAAGTATAATTATTTGTTCTCTAGTTATAGAAATTAAAGATATTTTGATATTTTTTTCCTATTAGGCTTGGTGTTTGATAATACATTATTGTGTATAAAGAACAGTGGGGAAATTTACAAATCTTCGATAAGAAAAAATAGCATTGATTTTTATTGTATAACTAGTATGTGAGGTTATACTGGCGTCTCCTTGACAATTCCTCAAAAAATATACTATCGTTGATTTGCTTTGTTGGAAATGGAATTCTCTTTGCATTTAACATCTCAGACTTTGTCTTCGATGTGATATTTCTCTAAGAAATAAATTCTCGCAAATTAAATCAAACGATAATAGGCTATGTATTTAATATTGATAAACAAAGCATGGTAATTATTCAGATCAAGGGATTCACATCTTTCATGGCTTACAAGACAACAGTAAAAACTTACATTCTTTAATACAATAGCTTTCCTCATTAATTGTCCACGTGGTACTGGGAATAGCTGTAGAGTTCATGTAATCTGTTTCATTGACAATAGATGATATGTTTAGGGGACGTTTTCCTTTCTTACAGCATGTTTTCAAGAGAGATTCCACATCGCTACCTTGAGCTATCTTTGTTATACCATTTGAGTCTAGCTGTAATGAAAACACCAGCTATAACATTTACAGGAATAAAGATAATCAAAAATACATAATCCATATTGATAAAAAAAAAACAAAATAAAAACCTACGTATATGTCATGTGTGAGACAACAATCAGCTTCTTGTACTTAAGTGGATTCATAATATTAAAACAGACAAATCGACAAATATATCTAAGCTTCCTTTTGTCGATGGGTCCAGATACCTTGAAAGTTGATGGGCTCGGAATTCCTCCCCCCCCCCCCTCACCTTTATACCAGAACTAAAAAAAAAACAATAAAAAGCTACACAATTTCGGACAAAATACTGCACAATATCTGGCCATGGGCTCTGAGCTGTTAATACAAGATACTGAACATGTCTCCTTTGGAGAGACACTGTTTCAGCAGGTCGTCGGCATACCAATGGGTACGAATTGTGCCCCTCTTCTAGCCGATTTATATTTATACTCATATGAGTCGGAGTTTCTTCAAAAGCTTGTTAAAGATAAGAAGATTCATGAGGCTAGAGACTTTAATTTCACATACAGGTATATTGAAGACGTTTTATCTATCAATAATTCTAGATTTGCAGAATTTCTTCCATTGATATATCCTCCAGAGCTGGAAGTTAAAGAGACCACAGATACAGCTTCATCCGCATCATTTTTGGACTTATACCTCGAAATTGACGACAGTGGTCAACTCAGTACTAAAATTTATGATAAACGGGACGACTTCAATTTTAAAATCATAAATTTTCCAAATATGTACAGCAATATACCAGCTTCTCCTGCATATGGTGTTTACATCTCGCAATTGATTCGTTATGCAAGGGCCAGTAGCAATTATTCTGATTTCCTGAAACGTCATCTTTATCTGAGAAACAGGCTACTGGACCAGGGCTATAAAAAGATTCGCCTTATTCGATCTCTTAAAAAGTTTATATTCCGATACCAAGATCTTGTCGAAATATATTTCGTCTCTGCAGAGACGATAATAAACAATGGTTTTTCATATAGTGAAAATGTATAAAGATAAGGAAGTCAACAAAAATGTCAGAAATATTTTTTATCAATGTGTGACGTAAAAGTGTTTTTGACATTTACTTTCGTAGTTAAAAATACTTCAGGTGACTCTGGGTTGTTGATGGAGATGGTTCACGATAGATGTTCCATCCTCCTCACTGAATTTGGTACTGCTTTGACAACTATTTTACCTATTTTGTTCCAGTATTGTTATAAATACTGTTATAGTGACAGCCGGAACCTTTGAGCCATAATGAAAGTGGGAGGTTTGGCGCTTTAAAATCTGATTCAACCCACCATTTCTTTAGAAATGCCTGTACCAAGTCAGGGTCATTACGGTTTTCACAGTTTCCCGGTTGTTGACTGATTTTGTCTGTTTATATACTTATGAGTTTTGACTTTCCCTTAGGAAGATTGTTCGGAGTTGGGTAATTTTGTTATTACCCTTATATTCTGAGCTGTTAATACAGAATAAACAAATGTCAAGGTGTACTTCAGTAACATTTTGTCTGATCTGTTAAAGCTATCAAAGAAACATATATACACTACAGTAATTATATTATATGGCAGTAAAGTGATACTGAGGGTGTACACGGGCAGAGCGAAAAAAAGCTGTTGCTATTATTATTGCTTTATACCTGAATAATGAGATTAGTAAGTGGCTTTGTGATTTTCTTTAAGTATTCCTGTTTTTCCATACTATTGGTGTGAGGTATTGAAGATACAATCCAACCACTAACACGGTACAGATAACCTGGAATATATACACCATATTTAATTTATAAGTAGATTCAAAGGTTCCATTCATTAATTATGTTCTCCAATAAACTGAAAACAAATAAAAATATATTTCTAAAGAGATATCATATAAAATGTGCAAACTAAGGTTCATCTCTGTCAGGTGCTTAACTGACTATCCATTTTAGGTTCTTTGGTTTTCTAGGGCCCGGGTGGCTCAATGAGTTAAGGAGTTGGATTACCTAACAACTCATACCAATATGGTGTGGGTTCACACCTGGCTGTGTAAATTACAAAAAAGGGTGCACTCGACTTGCAGCTGCAAGTGAAAAAGTTTACCAGTTGCTAACCTATGGCCGGTGGTTCTCTCCGGCTTCTTCCGCCACTAAAACTGGTCATCATGATATAGCTGAAATATTGCTGAAAGTGGCGTTAAACACCAAAAATCGATCAAATTAAATCTTTGGTTTTCTTGTTCCCAATAACATTTAAATTGTTTGGCTTTTCAATGATTGTACATACAGTACATGTACTTGTATATATCTACTTTAGTACAACGATCCATTTCTAAAATGTTTTATGGTTTTTCTGTAGTAATTTAAGCTTCGTCCATATAACAATTCCGATGTTATCTTTTTACCTACAGCATTTATTGTATTGTAAACTTGTTCCGCTGAAGTACTTTTTTGTGTTTTCAAAGATATTACTACAATGTAATATATAGGGTTGGGGTTATGGTGTTTAACGCCACTTTCGATAATATTTCAGTTATATCTGGCGATCAAGTTTTATTGCTGGATGAAACCGGAGTACCTAGAGAATAGATATACATTTAGAAGATACTGCATTTACATGAATTAATTGAATATAATATGTTTGTACTAAAAGACTTTCAAACTATAAAATACATGAACATTAATATGTTAAACATCTGTTTACTTTATTTGTCATGTATGTCAGAGTATATCAAAAGTACATTGACATCAATGTTATATATTTCCACCTCCTAAAGAAAAACGTCATCTTAAAAAACATGTCGTTTATACATGTTTACATATATTTTATTATAACAACCTTTCTCTATTAAAATTTCTGCAAAAAAAACCCAGAAATGTAGAGCCACAGGCATAATAATGAACTATTAAACTTTTATCTAATAAATCTATATAAATCTTTATTGCATATAAAAACCCTTTTGGGTATAGCAATACATGAAATAAAAATGTGTAATGTCTTATTTAGTGGGCAGAGTGGGTTTTCTAGAACAACCTTCACCAGTTAAGCTCAAAGTAAAAGATTGGAAAACCAAATTATCTAAAATTTTCTGGAAGCAAGAAAACCAAATTTTCTAAAAGTTTCTGGAAGCAAGAAAACTAAATTATCTAAAATTTTCAGGAAGCAAGAAAACCAAATTTTTCTAAAAGTTTCTGGAAGCAAGAAAAACCAAATTATCTAAAAGTTTCTGAAAGCAAGAAAACCAAAGGACCCAAACATAATTTTTGGAGATTATTATAACAACTTGCATAACATATTAGATATCACTTGTGATGTTAATAGAGGAAAGAGTGTTATCATAAAGGTAAAATAAGCATAATACGAAATGTATATATATACCTGTTGCAACCTCTATTGGAAGAAGTATGATCACTGCAAGCCAGTTGAACATATCATGTACTGTAGCTCCGGCAAAAGCTCTCTTAAATTCATCTTTGTTAGTGATCTGTCCTATTGATACAATTGTATTTGTGACTGATGTTCCAATGTTGGCACCCATCACAATGGGAATCGATGTCTGCACAGTCAGTACTGAAACAATAAAAACAGGGATAAAACAACAGGGGCCCAGTAGTCAAAAGACCACTAAAATATGCCAGGATCACTGAAAATTATCAGACAGTATTCCAGCTGGCTACTGAAATTTTGAATATTTCATATGTAAAGTAAGTTGTTGGGCCCCAACAAATTTTGCTGGGCTACTTAAATTTATATTTAATGGAGTCCAGCTGACAGCTGCTGAAAAATGTTTTGTTCTTGAAATTCTCATTAAAATTCACATGTAAGCAATTTATGTAGATATATCACTTGGATGGATTGTAAGGTTCCTTTAAGTTATGGTTAACTGGGTATATGTTCGGTTATACTGTAAGGACAGTGTTTAGTTGTCGTGATGCCAAATACAACTTCAATTTTAAGTCTTTCAATCGAACATCCGCAAATTGTACATGTTGATGCCATGAATACCTCTGTGTAAAAATCTCGAAGTGATATTGTGTACGTACCTACAAACATAAATACAAAAAAACACACACTTTTTGACACCGGAGACATAGAACTTATTCAATAATAACAACATACATTTGCTAAAGAGGTTAGGGTTATCAGCACCGAGTGTCACTTTCAACAAATTTTTCAGTGATATCTAGCGTTGATCGTTTTTATTGTTGGAATAAACCCGAGTATCCAGTGAGATTTATTGATCTTCCGAAGGTCAGTGACAAATTATATAGGATTATGTCGTATTGAGTACATCTCGACATTGGCAGGAATCGAACTCGACCCTAATATGGAGATACACAATGTATATGCATTGATTGCATCGGCAAATGTTAATTCAATTACCATACTATTGCGCCCACGAAAGTTTATTGGAATGATGTTGGAAACTATAATAAAAAGGTAATCAATTAAACAAAGAATTGAAAACACTTAATGCAATATCATGGGAGGCTCCTGTATAACATGAATATCATTGATTCAGCCGAAATCCACTTTAAGTTAATAAATGTCCATTGTACACTACTGTGCCCCAAATTTACATGTTAACTTGAAATGATTAATGTCTGACAATTAACTTTGACCATGATAAACGTCAACCTATTTTTAATACATGTTAATTTGCAATAATTTATGCCGAATGGTAAAATAATAGACCAAAACAAATGTATGTGTTAATTGTTACAAAAATGTATCAACACGCCCGTTTCTTTTTTTAAACACAGCCTCAACTTGATTTATTCACAATGACAAATACATTTAAAAAATGACAACATAAAATTCACCACAGCCCCTATAGCCTATTTATCAAATGTAAGAGAATGATCAAATTTACACCATAGCTTGATTTGGATTGGTTTATGGTTTGCTTTATAGTGTTTAACACCACTTTCAACAATATTTCAGTTATACAGTGTTGGTCAGTTTTATTGGTGGAGGAAACTGGAGTACTCGGCGAAAACCACCGACCTGTCCCAAGTAACTGACAAACTTTATCACATAATGTTGTATCAATACACCTCGCCATTGTAGAAAATGAGTATGTTTATATTCTGTTTTAAAGTTTCTTGATGAAACCATGGATACTAACTTACATCAATTGAACTCAGAAGCTATGATGATGTCGTGCTATTTAAGGATGGAGATGAGAAATGTTAAACGAATTCAAAGAATCGTGAATTTCTTCTTAGATATTCTCGTGGGATCCTCAGAGTATATAAATATGATCTAGTTTTTCAGATGTGGGGTATTGCCCATCCTGGTTGTGCAGAGAACTCGCCATAAGGGTGAGACTTGAATCAGTGTTTTAATGACCATTTATGATTATATAAAATATCAATAATACTTACATCCTCCTCCCACCATGCCTACAACAATAGAGGTCGTTGTTGACGAGCTCTGTACCAACACTGTAGCTAAAACACCAATCATCACGCCTGCAACTGGATTCTTCAATATTTCATTCTGTTGGAAAACTTTCCCCGCGGTTTTTCCTGAAAAAAATCACACCAAATTCTAAAACCTTAAAAGTTAATCTTTATATTAAAAAATGGAAAAACTATAACGAATTGTAATCTAAACATTTAAATCTTGACCAGATTCCCCCAAGTGTTTTGTAATTTCTGTCTTTGTATTTGTAACAGTATCTCTTTCCGGGATATTCTTCTATAAACGAATTGTCCAAATGTTTTTTTACACTTAATTTCTATATGGTTTAGTTTATCTTTAATAAATTAAAATCGGCACATTACACAAATTTTATATCATAAACCAATTCATAAATGATTTTAGACATCTTGGTATAAAAGGAACATCTATTTACTTATTAAGCATTTGGTCATATACCTCTATGTATACCTAGTGTGGAGAGAACCCTTGTAAGTTGATATAACTTGTGTCCAATCCAGTTGTTAAAATATTTAGCAATAAAATATGTTTAATCTACTATACTTAATATTTGGTTGTCATACAGAACTCACCTCCCAGTAGCTTGAATCCATCACCAAGGAATGTTAAGGAACATATGAAGAAATAGAGGAAAAACATGAACAAAATAACTCGCATAATAGTCCATGTGACACGCCATATTTTTCCACAAGTGCCCAAGTCTGAAATATACATATTATATAAAATTACTATCCAGTATTGGTTTTAAATATACATAAAAGTTTACTAACAAAACAAATATTACATTTAATTGCTTATCAATCGCTGGGTATAGAAAACAGCATCTAGATTTTAAGGCTGGTGGTATTACCTTACCGCCCTCCTAAAGGGATTCATGAGGTCTAGAAATACGACCAAGTTTTTACGCTGCGGACAAGAACCCCTCCGAAAGCCGCGTCCACTATAGGTGTGCTGGAAGAATCAAATACACAACTCGCCCTAGGGACGGGATATAAATGGGGGCATCCTGTATGGATAATGCCACGTTCCTTGCATGTAAAAGACAACTTGAGGCAGGTCCTAATTAACAATAGCTTGTTCGGAAAGGTAGTTTGGTGGCCCGTTACAAGTCAAACATGTTCGACCTTATATCAATTCCTTACATCCAGTATACAATGTACATGTATATTTTTGTTTTCCCCGAGGCAATCTATATAATATCTGTAGCGTCTATAGACCCATCCTAGTGCAAGAAGTTTTACCTACAAGATTTATTATTTGTAAACTTGTTCTCGTCGTGAATAATGCTAAAAAATGACTCAATTGGCGTTAAACAACAATCATTCACTCGTTCATTAGGAGCTGCTGCAAAGAATGCTGATTGGTTGTCGTTTACCGTCATTGTAATAGTATAATGACATGATGACAGGGGCGTAGTCTTGAGCCTATGTTTATGCACCTTCTCACTTTTTTGGCAAGCAAAAAAAAAGGAAAAAGAAACAGCTGAAATTTGAACATGTAAGCAGCAAATGTGCAGTAAACCACGAGATAAGGCTACAGAAGCATGCTTTAGACGCCAAATGACATTTTGTTTTGTCAGTTTTGAAAGCTAGCCAACCTCCCACTTTCCGATAAGACTCCCAAAGCTTGCTCCCATTACCCCCCCCCCCCCCCCCCCACACACACACACTTTCAGGTCCATCCCTAAAGGTCCCCCTCTACACTTCAGGTCCATCCCTAAAGGTCCCCCTCTACACTTTCAGGTCCATCCCTAAAGGTCCCCCTCTACACTTTCCGGTCAACGTCTACGCCTCTGGATGATAATGTCGGTTTTGTACAAGACCAACTGAAATAAGACTGGGTAAGACGGGCGGATGGAAGGACCGCAGAAGGGACAAAGGGAAATATGGGCAGACGGAAGGACAGACGGAAAGATGTGTGGACGGAATGATATACGGAAAGATGTAAAGAAGTACGTACAGTCGAAAGACACATTTAGACTAAAACAAAGTGGTCTATTAGTATTGGTGAAAAATTGTCAGAATTTATTTCATTGATTTCTTCTGTTGTACTTAAATTATGCATGTACATTTTTGAACAATCACTAATCAATAATCAAAAGCGGACTTCCTGGTAGAAATTATGCTATGATTTGATTAAATATAGTACAATATTTGTACTGGTAGCTCCGACCATCCTAAACATGTTCTATATTATTTACAGGTGAATATTTTGCGACATTTAAATGTCAAAAAGTTTGTGGACGAAATATTATAGGAATGTGTGTTTTACAATGTGATCATGGCATCATAAACATGAATAATTTGTCAGAACAGGAACTTGTATACGTACATGTAGATATATATATTTATAGGATCATAAAACATCAAAGTCATCATACACGCCTTTTCCTTGCACGTAATGCATGTACATATTTATTTATTTAGGTATATCACACGGTACACAACAACACTTTATCAAACAGAAGAATAAATTCATGCATCAATTTAGATGCACACTGGGATTTTATAACGTTGTGCACTTGCAAATTTGTTCCACCCGGTACTCCTCGGGTGTTTCGGACCTCAACACTAACTAACACACGTGGTAGAATCATGTTGCCAAAGCAGTCAATACAACATACCACCGGTATCGTATATCGGTTTCAAATCAAATGTAACTACATTTTGTACATGAGAAAGCTGGGTTCCACTATTTTCGTTTATATGCACATTAATAAACGAGTAAACCGTCTTCCGGAGAATTTGTTACATATCCATACACCTGTCACACCCGAGTCTGACAGAGTATAGTGGTGAGAGAGTAGCGGAATCATCCGAGGTTGACAGAGTGTGGCACTTGTGATGTTAAATAAGTAACTAAACGTCAAATGTGAAATGTCAACACGCAATAAAACGAACCTTCCCAAGGTACTTCGGTATTTTCCAAATCTGGTAAGGCCCATGGATCCTGCTCTGCTTGCTTTTCGTTTTTCACCTTTCCATCCTTAAAAGATGAGATATATTCAAAAGAAAGTCAACAATGGTTGCCAAACTTTAATTATCTTTAATATGTCAAAATAACGAGTTATCATAAAAGTATTGTTACTTTGAATATATTTAAACTAATTCTGCTTGTCTAGCAGAATTAAACAGATACCCTTTAAGAGGTAGGATACAATTAGCAACAATTAAATTTTTAGAACATATCTTAAATGCAAATAACTCACTTGTTAACAAAGTATATAGTATTACAACAAAAAACAGTAAATAATTAAATAGTGTAAAGGATTGAGTAAATAGTGTAAAGGATTGAGTAAATAAATTAGGATTTGAACACCTGAATTTCCATACTAATAATATTGCATGTTACTTGACAAATATAAAGCAACGAATCCATGACCATGCAATTCAAAACCTTAATTGCTCAATTAGAGAATGTTCGAAACTAGAATTTTTCCAAAATGTGTTTAAAATTAATGAAAGACCTGCATACACTGATATATGTAAATCTAAAGAGGTAGGTCTACTCTATGCAAATTAAGAATTAATGCCCACTCTCTTGAAATTGAGAGGGGCAGGTACTATACTATTCCACGTGAAAATCGTGTTTGCTTATGCAAAGCTGGTAAAGTAGAAGATGAGCAAGACTTTTTTGAAAAAATAAAAAGTATCTTAGGTGAAGTAAATAAAAAAGTTTTCAATAAACGTCAAATGATAGCCCTACTGAACAGCAATTCACCAAAACTTCTCAATATCATTGTCAATTTTATGAATAAATGCATGTCCAAGAGAAATTCATCCTAGTCAACGTTTATATAACAAATAAAATGAGTACATTTTCACTCTATATATATATTTATATATGTACGTATGCAAGCTGATGCCACTGTCGCTCCCACATGTATTGATATTATATATATTTTACATGTATATCTTTCTTTATGTGTCATAACCATCTATTGTAAATGTGTCTATTGTCTATTGTCATATTTCATTGTTTGAAAATCAAAAGTATGGATTTGAAATGGATAGCAAGCACATCAGGACATACATTTCTGTCGCTGTAAATAAAAGTTATTAATAAAAAGAATGAATAAAATATCTTAAGGATGTCATTAGCATTTATATACATAAAGAAATGTGGAATGTGTAACATTACTTTTACTACGTTTTTATTGCCAATACTTGTCATTTAATGGACTTGTATATGATAAACTAATAAAACACATACTAATCCTGAAAGACGTGACTAAGATGTGAGAAAACAATAAAATACAATCCTGAAAGACGTGACTAAGATGTGAGAAACCAATAAAATACAATCCTTAAAGACGTGACTAAGATGTGAGAAACCAATAAAATACAAACCTGAAAGACGTGACTAAGATGTGAGAAACCAATAAAATACAATCCTTAAAGACGTGACTAAGATGTGAGAAACCAATAAAATACAATCCTTAAAGACGTGACTAAGATGTGAGAAACCAATAAAATACAAACCTTAAAGACGTGGCTAAGATGTGAGAAACCAATAAAATACAATCCTTAAAGACGTGACTAAGATGTGAGAAACCAATAAAATACAAACCTTAAAGACGTGGCTAAGATGTGAGAAACCAATAAAATACAATCCTGAAAGACGTGACCAAGATGTGAGAAACCATTAAAATACAATCCTGAAAGACGTGACCAAGATGTGAGAAACCAATAAAATACAATCCTTAAAGACGTGACTAAGATGTGAGAAACCAATAAAATATAAACCTGAAAGACGTGACTAAGATGTGAAAAACCATTAAAATACAATCCTGAAAGACCTGACTAAGATGTGAGAAACCAATAAAATACAAACCTGAAAGACGTGACTAAGATTTGAGAAACCAATAAAATACAGTCCTGAAAGACGTGACTAAGATGTGAGAAACCAATAAAATACAATCCTGAAAGACGTGACTGAGATGTGAGAAACCAATAAAATACAAACCTGAAAGACGTGACTAAGATGTGAGAAACCAATAAAATACAAACCCGAAAGACGTGACTAAGATGTGAGAAACCAATAAAATACAAACCTGAAAGACGTGACTAAGATGTGAGAAACCAATAAAATACAAACCTGAAAGACGTGACTAAGATGTGAGAAACCAATAAAATACAATCCTTAAAGACGTGACTAAGATGTGAGAAACCATTAAAATACAATCCTGAAAGACGTGACCAAGATGTGAGAAACCATTAAAATACAATCCTGAAAGACGTGACCAAGATGTGAGAAACCATTAAAATACAATCCTGAAAGACGTGACCAAGATGTGAGAAACCATTAAAATACAATCCTGAAAGACGTGACCAAGATGTGAGAAACCAATAAAATACAAACCTGAAAGACGTGACTAAGATGTGAGAAACCAATAAAATACAAACCTGAAAGACGTGACTAAGATGTGAGAAACCAATAAAATACAAACCTGAAAGACGTGACTAAGATGTGAGAAACCAATAAAATACAATCCTTAAAGACGTGACTAAGATGTGAGAAACCATTAAAATACAATCCTGAAAGACGTGACCAAGATGTGAGAAACCATTAAAATACAATCCTGAAAGACGTGACCAAGATGTGAGAAACCATTAAAATACAATCCTGAAAGACGTGACCAAGATGTGAGAAACCAATAAAATACAAACCTGAAAGACGTGACTAAGATGTGAGAAACCAATAAAATACAAACTTGAAAGACGTGGCTAAGATGTCAGAGCATGACCCAAATGACCCAAAAAATCAAGTCGCACAGACATTCATTTTGAATTTTATTTATATGTTGAGCTGTGGATTAAAATTGGGGCATAATGAACTCAAATTATTATTAGGGAATATTAATTTCAGTGATAAGGATCTTAATTATCTTTACAAGCCAAGCCTATTACGATCCACCCCATCCCATCATCTTCACCCTTGGCAGTGTTATCTGTAATTTCGCAATACTCGCACACAGGCATCTGTTGTATTTTGCCAGTTAGGTCCCTTATGATGATATCATTTTCAGCCAATCAGCACAATGCACCCATTTCACCTCATGTCAAAATATGTACCTAATTTATTGAAGGTACTATAAATGTGTCCCCAAAAAATATTCAATACTTTTTTGACAGTCTCTCCTAGAAAAGCTTACATTTAGAAAAAAATAATAAAAAATACGTGCTTTATTCCAGAAGCATGTCGTGCGCACTAAATTTTATATCTACGGGGTTTTTTTATTTGTAGCACGCATTCTTATTTGGATGCCGATATCAGACTCGTCGCCGTGTTTCCATGACAATCCTTCGAACACTGGCAAGGGTGGAGAGGAAGGAAGGCGAATCATAACAATTGGCTTGCAAAGATGGATGGTAAAACCAAAGATAACATAGTACTAATAGATTTTACACTGTTGTGAATGGGGGGAGGGGGGGTTATAATGTTTTATTGTTTGAATGTTTGATCCTCAATTTATTATCTGGACAACAATATTATATTTACACATGGAGGGAAAGAGTGATATTAAAGAAACGTGGACTCGTAAAAAAAATGAACGCAGTATGTTGTCAATGACACGTGATGTTTTTGAGACGTGACTTTAGATGAGAGAACACTATCAGAACATCAAAACATAGACACTTAATAACTACAACACATTATATAACCGTAATACAGGATACAATAAACTTATAGACTGCACTGCATTGGATGATACAGGATATAGATAAAACTATATTTATACCTTGATTTGAATTTTGAATATATGTAGAAACCTAAGGTAATGCTCATCAAAAAACAATATATTATAAAATTACAAAATTCACTGATTGACAAGTCTATTCCACCTGGTAAGTGGTGGCGAACTGCAAAGAGTGTCTCAAAATTTAAAAGTATTAATACTACAAATACTCCTATTAAGGTAAATGGTGATATTTTTTTCCATCCTGTAGACAAAGCCAATTCTATTAATAACTATTTTACATCAGTATCTAACATAGATTCTGAACCTGATCTTCCTGATGTACCCCCACTTGCACCTTGTGAGCTGTCTGGCATTGTCATTAATGAACAAGAGATATGTGATCAGTTTCAAATTTTAAATATTTCTTAGCCGGCTGGTCCTGATAACCTTCCGCCTAAATTTTTGAAAGCTGTTTTCCAGTCATTTGTTAAACCACTGACTATTTTATTTCAAAAAAGCTTAAATTTTGGTGTGGTGTCTGGAAACTAGCCAATGTTTCTGCTATTTACAAAGGTAAAGGTGGTAGTGATAATGTAGCAAATTATAGACCAATATCTGTTACTAATTGTTTTATTAAGATATTGAAAAAAATTATATTCAAACATCTTCACAACTACTTGTTAAGATATTATATACTATCGGATGATCAGTCTGGATTTAGACATAGAGATTCCACTATAAACCCGTTATTGGTAATTTATGATGTCATTATGAAAAATTTAGATATTGGCAAAGATGTTAGGTTTATTTTTTGTGACATATCAAAAGCTGTAAATCTTTCAATTATTCAGGTCTCCCTTCCCCCTCCCCCCTTTACCAAAGTTGTACTTGCCTATCTCAATCACTATTTTGTTTAGATATTTCCCCCCTTATTTACTTATTTGTCTCTTCTTCCTCCATCTCTCCCAAATTCCCTTTATTTAAACCTAATAAAGTACAAAGAACAGGATGTCTGTGTAAATCCTGTGTTCATCTTTCATTGTACATATCCCGGATGCTAGCCAGATCATGCTGATGTCTTAGATAAAAAGGTCAAAACCTTGCAAAGCACATCCTAGTACCACAAATTAAGACCAAATTATGACAATGCCGTCTTTTGAGATATAATTCGTAGTTGGATAAATATTTCACCGCATGCCAACTTTTTAATTATCTTTCTTTATGATGGTTTCTTTTTAATATTTTAGGTAGAAGAAATAGTTTTTTTATATTCTTGATTGATAGTTAAGTTTTTACAGAACTGAAATGTTTTATAGACATGATTTAAAGTTTTAATTTATTGAAATTTATATAGTCTCTCATAATTCTTTATAGAATGGCACTTGTTCAATTATAAATATATATACTGAAAAAGAATTTATTTATATTGAAATGGTGGACCTCACTTAATTAGTGATTTTGATTTCATAATTTCAGTTTACATGTTGTATATATTGTGTGTAAAATGTAAGTTCAGTCTATCCATCATGCTATGCCAATTCATCCTTATTAATATTATAAATAATAATAGCTTAAATATAAAGCCATAATTTGGCTATTCCAAATTATATGATACATATTAACAAGGGAAAAAAGAAGAAAAAAGATTTTTTTGTTTTTTGTTTTTTGGTATGATTCTGCTATTAATATGCGTATTATATCATACCTATTAGCAAAAAAAGAAAAGAAAGGGAAGGAGAAGGGAAAGAAAGGGAAAAATCTTTTTTTGTGTGTGTGTATGATTCTGCTATTAATATACACGTGTTCAGGGGCGGATCCAGGATTTCAAGTTAGGGGGGGGGGCGCACTTAAAAAAATTGCGCCGAGCGGAGGGAGGCTCGAAAATGTTTGGGGTATTTCGTGTGAAAAATCACGATTTTACGCCAACAAATCATATTTTTTCCAATTATAGGGGGCGCCCCCCCCCCCCCCCCCCCCTGGATCCGCCCCTGGTGTTTATGCTTGGTAATTAAGATGAATTGCATGTATACTTAATGGGTAACCATCTAGGATAACCTATAACCACAAAATGAGACTATCCAGTGACTTTTCATATACAGTTTGGATTCAATCTAGTTGGTAGTATATATGAGAAAGGGTTTCTTATTACCAGATTTATAGAGTTCAATATTAAACTGAAGAGGTATTCATCATGGGTTATCATGATTTGATTTCAGATCGAAACTAACACATACATTTTTGTAGAGGACGATCTGCTGAAATGTCCAGCCAAGTTCCCAATGTGTCAAATGAGCTAAACAATTGAACAACGCAAAAAACTTTAATTTTCACTTTACAATTGACAGACTATAAATAGTACAGCGTTGCGGTTGTGAATGTTGTCCAATTAACTTGTCGTAGATAGAGATGTTTAAATACATCAAAATAAACGTTAATTACCTTGACAAGTCATCACTCTTTAATGTACTACCGTTAGTATTAATTACTTAAAAGACAGACAATAAATTGTTTAATTAGTACTAATTAATTAAATATTTAAAATGATTCAATTATGAATTTATTGTTGAAACGAATTTGGAATAATGATGCTGTTGTTTTTATCCTTCACAACTGTCATCTGTTCAGATAGCATATGAGCATGGACAATTATTTTAAAAAGATTTTAGTTTTTGTATTTTGACTTTTGCGTCTATGTCATAACCATTAGGGGTCGTCGTAGTCGTGATCCTATGGTAGTTGGATTTACAACTACCTATGCAATCAGTACTTATCACCACTAAAGTTGTGAATTTTAACCCCGTTCATTGCGAGGTGTACTCGATACAACATTATATGTTAAAGTTTGTCAGTGACTTGTGGTAGATCGGTCGTTTTCTCGGGGTACTCCTGTTTCCCCACCAATAAAACTGACCGCCACGATATAAGATAATAGATTTTACCCTCTTGTGAATGGGGGGGGGGGGGGGGGGGGGGCTTTTTATAATGTTTTATTGTTTGAATGTTTGAACCTCAATTTATTATCTGGACAAAAATATTATATTTACACATGGAGGGAAAGAGTGATATTAAAGACACGTGGACTCGTAAGAAAAATAAAAGCTGTATGTTGTCAATGACACAAAAATATTATATTTACACATGGAGGGAAAGAGTGATATTAAAGACACGTGGACTCGTAAGAAAAATAAAAGCTGTATGTTGTCAATGACACGTGACTTTAGATGAAAGAACACTATCAGAACATAGACACTTAATAACTACAACACATTATATAACCGTAATCCAGGATACAATTAACATACAGGACATAGATATGTACAGTTAGAGTTCAATAATCATATAGCTTCTGAGAAAAAGTTTTTTTTTTTAAATTCATTCCCTTCATGGTCTTATGTCCTAAAATAAACTAACACATACATTTTGTAGAGGACGATCTGCTGAAATGTCCAGCCAAGTTCCCAATGTGTCAAATGAGCTAAACAATTGAACAACGCAAAAAACTTTAATTTTCACTTTACAAGGACAAATTTTTCAACTAACAGATTATAAATAGTACAGCGTTGCGGTTGTGAATGTTGTCCAATTAACTTGTCGTAGATAGAGATGTTTAAATACATCAAAATAAACGTTAATTACCTTGACAAGTCATCACTCTTTAATGTACTACCGGTAGTATTAATTACTTAAAAGACAGACAATAAATTGTTTAATTAGTACTAATTAATTAAATATTTAAAATTATTCAATTATGAATTTATTGTTGAAACGAATTTGGAATATTGATGCTGTTGTTTTTATCCTTCACAACTGTCATCTGTTCGGATAGCATATGAGCATGGACAATTATTTTAAAACGCTTTTAGTTTTTGTATTTTGACTTTCGCGTCTATGTCATAACCATTAGGGGTCGTCGTAGTCGTGATCCTATGGTAGTTGGATTTACAACTACCTATGTAATCAGTACTTATCACCACTAAAGTTGTGAATTTTAACCCCGTTCATTGTGAGGTGTACTCGATACAACATTATGTGATAAAGTTTGTCAGTGGCTTGTGGCAGATCGGTTGTTTTCCCCGGGTATCCTGTTTCCCCACCAATAAAACTGAAATATTGTTGAAAGTGGCGCTAAACAACCATGACCCTCCCTCCATAACCATTAGTTGTGCGTTCGATCTCCACCCATGGAAATGGCTGAGTTATTGGTATTTATTTTCACTTTAAGCATATTTGTTTAGAAATTGTGCTGTATTATAGACTGTAAATATTTCTTCAATTGTTCCATTACCTGGATCTTGATGCTGTCCAATGATCCCTCAAAGCCTTTATTGAAGTAACCATTCTGCAAGTGAAAAAAAATACATGTAAAAACATCATGGTCTAATGTACATATAAACTGTACGTATTCCAAATAAATAATGTTTAAACCAAAGTAATCACGTAGTAAGAAGTCAATTCACTTATACAAAACCTCCACAAAGTTACATATCCTTTGTTTAATACTGGCATATCAAGTTGTCCAATCTAATTAATTATGCGTCGCTGAGTAATAAGTCCATTGTCTTGTTTATCATCACTTATCACAGAGTAATAAGTTCATTGCCTTGTTTAACATCACTTAATGCTGAGTAATAAGTCCACTATCTTGTTTAACATCACTTATCACTGAGTAATAAGTTCATTGTCTTGTCTAACATCACTTAATGCTGAGTAATAAGTCCACTATCTTGTTTAACATCACGTATCATTGAGTAATAAGTCCACTGTCTTGTTAATAAGTCCATTGTCTTGTTAACATCACTTATCACTGACACTGAGTAATAAGTCCACTGTCTTGTTAACATCACTTATCACTGAGTAATAAGTTCATTTTCTTGTTTAACATCACGTATCATTGAGTAATAAGTCCACTGTCTTGTTTAACATCACTTATCACTGAGTAATAAGTCCATTGTCTTGTTAACATCACTTATCACTGATACTGAGTAATAAGTCCACTGTCTTGCTTAACATCACTTATTGCTGAGTAATAAGTCCATTGTCTTGTTTAACATCACGTATCATTGAGTAACAAGTCCACTGTCTTGTTTAACATCACTTATCACTGAGTAATAAGTCCATTGTCTTGTTAACATCACTTATCACTGACACTGAGTAATAAGTCCACTGTCTTGCTTAACATCACTTATTGCTGAGTAATAAGTCCACTGTCTTGCTTAACATCACTTATTGCTGAGTAATAAGTCCATTGTCTTGTTTAACATCACTTAATGCTGAGTAATAAGTCCACTATCTTGTTTAACATCACTTATCACTGAGTAATAAGTCCATTGTCTTGTCTAACATCACTTATCACTGAGTAATAAGTCCATTGTCTTGTTTAACATCACTTATCACTGAGTAATAAGTCCATTGTCTTATTTAACATCACTTATTGCTGAGTAATAAGTCCACTATCTTGTTTAACATCACTTATCACTGAGTAATAAGTCCACTGTCTTGTTTAACATCACTTATTGCTGAGTAATAAGTCCACTATCTTGTTTAACATCACTTAACACTGAGTAATAAGTCCACTGTCTTGTTTAACATCACTTAATGCTGAGTAATATGTCCACTATCTTGTTTAACATCACTTATGACTGAGTAATAAGTCCATTGTCTTGTTTAACATCACTTATCACTGAGTAATAAGTCCACTGTCTTGTTTAACATCACTTATCACTGAGTAATATAAGTCCATTGTCTTGTTTAACATCACTTATTGCTGAGTAATAAGTCCATTGTCTTGTCTAACATCACTTATTGCTGAGTAATAAGTCCATTGTCTTGTCTAACATCACTTATTGCTGAGTAATAAGTCCATTGTCTTGTTTAACATCACTTATTGCTGAGTAATAAGTCCATTGTCTTGTTTAACATCACTTATTGCTGAGTAATAAGTCCATTGTCTTGTTTAACATCACTTATCACAGAGTAATAAGTCCATTGTCTTGTTTAACATCACTTATCACTGAGTAATAAGTCCATTGTCTTGTTTAACATCACTTATCACTGAGTAATAAGTCCATTGTCTTGTTTAACATCACTTATTGCTGAGTAATAAGTCCATTGTCTAGTTTAACATCACTCATCACTGAGTAATAAGTCCATTGTCTTCTTTAACATCACTCATCACTGAGTAATAATTCCATTGTCTTGTTTAACATCACTTATCACTGAGTAATAAGTCCATTGTCTTGTTTAACATCACTTATCACTGAGTAATAAGTCCATTGTCTTGTTTAACATCACTTATTGCTGAGTAATAAGTCCATTGTCTTGTTTAACATCACTTATTGCTGAGTAATAAGTCCATTGTCTTGTTTAACATCACTCATCACTGAGTAATAAGTCCATTGTCTTGTTTAACATCACTTATCACTGAGTAATAAGTCCATTGTCTTGTTTAACATCACTTATCACTGAGTAATAAGTCCATTGTCTTGTTTAACATCACTTATTGCTGAGTAATAAGTCCATTGTCTTGTTTAACATCACTCATCACTGAGTAATAAGTCCATTGTCTTGTTTAACATCACTCATCACTGAGTAATAAGTCCACTGTCTTGTTTAACATCACTTATCACTGAGTAATTAGTCCACTGTCTTGTTTAACATCACTTATTGCTGAGTAATAAATCCATTGTCTTGTCTAACATCACTTATTGCTGAGTAATAAGTCCATTGTCTTGTTTAACATCACTTATTGCTGAGTAATAAGTCCATTGTCTTGTCTAACATCACTTATTGCTGAGTAATAAGTCCATTGTCTTGTTTAACATCACTTATCACCGAGTAATAAGTCCATTGTCTTGTCTAACATCACTTATTGCTGAGTAATAAGTCCATTGTCTTGTTTAACATCACTTATTGCTGAGTAATAAGTCCATTGTCTTGTCTAACATCACTTATCACTGAGTAATAAGTCCATTGTCTTGTCTAACATCACTTATTGCTGAATAATAAGTCCATTGTCTTGTTTAACATCACTTATTGCTGAGTAATAAGTCCATTGTCTTGTTTAACATCACTTATTGCTGAGTAATAAGTCCATTGTCTTGTTTAACATCACTTATTGCTGAGTAATAAGTCCATTGTCTTGTCTAACATCACTTATTGCTGAGTAATAAGTCCATTGTCTTGTTTAACATCACTTATTGCTGAGTAATAAGTCCATTGTCTTGTCTAACATCACTTATCACTGAGTAATAAGTCCATTGTCTTGTCTAACATCACTTATTGCTGAATAATAAGTCCATTGTCTTGTTTAACATCACTTATCACTGAGTAATAAGTCCATTGTCTTGTTTAACATCACTTATCACTGAGTAATAAGTCCATTGTCTTGTTTAACATCACTTATTGCTGAGTAATAAGTCCATTGTCTTGTTTAACATCACTCATCACTGAGTAATAGGTCCATTGTCTTGTCTAACATCACTTATTGCTGAGTAATAAGTCCATTGTCTTGTCTAACATCACTTATCACTGAGTAATAAGTCCATTGTCTTGTCTAACATCACTTATTGCTGAATAATAAGTCCATTGTCTTGTTTAACATCACTTATTGCTGAGTAATAAGTATATTGTCTTGTCTAACTTAACTTATTGCTGAGTAATAAGTCCATTGTCTTGTTTAACATCACTTATTGCTGAGTAATATTGGTTATCATATTAAGTATAACACAAATTTATTAAAAATTTAATTGATTTTCCGGAATTGAAACCATCTCTGATATATGACGTTATTTTGGGGAAGCTTCCCTAGCTGTAGATCGGGAAGCTATCGAAACTGAACAAATCCATAACCATTGGGTATCATAATGAAGCCTCCAAGAAGAAACAGACAGCCGGCGAGAAAGAGAATTTCTTCAGCAGCAGGATCGTCTCGTTCGGGCCCTGAAAACTCTTCCAGAGGTCAGAAAAGGAAAGCTAGAAATACCACGCCTGATGCGACGGAAAATGTCAGCCTTCATCCTGCTCCCAGAAATCTCATGCAGCCACAATTAGCCGAAATGGGGCCTCCGCATCACAACACTGTCAGTCGACTTGCCCAACCGGGTAGAAGATCGAAATAGATCAGCCCAGCTGACACAAGACCAGTTAATCCCGACGGACCCGCTGGATCCACGAATGACACTCAGATGGTTGGTCTCGGCGGAGGGGCACCTGGTCCCTCCTTTGGCCTGAATACACCACTGCAGTAGGGTAGGTTTAATCAATCTGGGGACATTCATTTTGATAATAGTTTGTCGACTTCTACGGAGGGTTATTCCCTTCCAATGGAGTTTCAGACATCAGATACACCGGACAGCGCGGTAGGAATGCACGATCCAGTAAGTGCACATATTCCCATAAAGGTTAAGGAGAAAATTTGGCGGGGGGAATATATTCATTTCGGGGTACTTTTAAAGTCGGCTAAAGAATTAGCACCAGATTCAATGTTGGATGGAGATTTGGTGTTAAAAGTGTTGTTAACAAAAAGTCAGATTCTATTAACAATATACATAATTGGACAACAGCTTTTATCATTTATATGGATATATTGCTAGAGAAATGGCCAAAGGAATACTTAAATACATGCACAATATTAGATTAGCATCCTCCAGGTCCTCAAATAACGGATGGGTCATTTACGACGAGCAGTTTAGGTCAAAAAAGGTTCGTTATCCCTTGCCGTCATGGGGCTTGATTGATCAAGAGTTATAGATATTGTATGTCGCCACAAATAATGCGTCGAGTGCTAATAATGCAAGTCATATAAGAGGACTAAGCATGCAAACATGGAATGATAATCCTCGTCAGTTTAATTCTTCTTTTAATTCAGGACAGAATCTTCCTAGTCGGGGCAATTTTCCATTTCGGGCCGGGGGGTTTCAAAGGCCAAGACAAATTTGTTTTCGTTTCAATCAAGAACGATGCACATTCGGGAAAAAAAATGCAAATTTGAGCGTAGATGCTCAAAATGCAACGGACAACACTCCGCTGTCAGGTGCAAAAATTAAACAGAATGAAGAGAAAACAGGGTTATACAATTTGGGTTAATCCCCTTTAAACACAATTATGATTGAAAATTGTCCTGAGGACTATCCCGACTTTAAAACTAAACAGGGATTAATTGGGGGTTTGAAATTCGGTTTCAAACTTGAGTATACTGGTCCTAGAATTTCGACTTCATGCTCTAATTCAAAGAGTGTTTTGCAGAACGGAAAAGCAGTAAGAGAAAAACTTTCAAAAGAAATTTCTTTTTGTCGTATTTCAGGTCCTTTCTTGTCACCACCTTTTCCGACTTTTCGCTCTTCACCCCTCGCTCTGATACCAAAGTCTGTGCCCGGCGAATATCGCTTAATTTTGAATCTCTCATATTCCCCAGAGAAATCGGTAAACGATTTTATTGACAAAGAGTATTGTGCTGTCCGATATTCCAGCATAGACGATGACGTTAGAATGGTTCAAAAACTGGGAAAAGGCGCACTTTTGGCAAAAGCCGATATAAAATCCGCTTTTCCGTTTATTAAGAATCTGGCCTGGAGACTTCGGTCAATTAAGGTTCAGTTTTTCTGGCAATTTTTATTTCGATAAATGCTTACCAATGGGGGCCGCAGTAAGTTGTTCGTTATTTGAGAAATTTTCATCCACATTGCATTGGTATACAGTTTTGTTCCCAGGACAAACATATTTTTCACTGTCGTGATGATTTCTTGTTTGGGGGAGAGGATAATACCACACAGTGTTTCGATACTTTGACAACTTTTCAAAAAGTCTGCAAAATACGGGGGGGGGGATCCCATTAGCAGAGGAAAAAACTGTTCTCCCAGTCAAAACCCTGACGTGTTTAGGGATAAAATTCGACACAGTTGCGATGGAGCTGAGGCTTCAATGCGAGAAATAAACTGAATTAAGGCAGCGAATAAATCTTTTATTTGGCTGCAAGAACACCACTTTGCGGGAGATTCAGTCAATAATTGGTTTGTTAAATTTCGCATGCCAAGTTGTAGTTCCCGGTCGCGCATTTTGTCGACGACTTATTGATGCCACTTGTAAAGTTAAAAAGTCTTGGCACAAAGTTCGAATATCAGTTGGTATGAAAAAAGACCTACAAGTTTTGTTAAATTTCTTAGACAGTTATAATGGTGTATCAGTAATGCTCGATCATTTTTGGACTTCAAATGAAGCTTTAGAATTTTACTCGGACAGTGCTGGCGGAACAGGGTCCCAGAAGGGTTTCGGTATTTATTGTCAAGGCAAATGGGCTCATGGTTCTTGGCCTTTAGACTGGGCAAAACATGATATTCTTCGGGATATTACGTTTTTAGAACTCTTCCCAGTTGTCGTTGCTATTTAATTATGGGGGAGGGGCCAGTTGAAAAACAAAAAGGTGTTGTTTCATATCGACAATTAGTCTGTTGTTACCATTCTAAACAAAAAATCGTCAAAATCATGCAGGGTCATGAGTCTGGTAAGAAAACTGGTCTTAGTATCCCTAAGGTACAACATTCTAATTAAGGGTCAACATATTATTGGGAAACTTAATTGTATAGCTGATGCTTTGTCTCGTGGTAATTGGCAGCGCTTCAGAGAACTGGCCCCGAATGCAGACCACAAGCGCACACACATACCAGACCATCTCTGGAAGATTTAGCAACAGAGGCGGATTCTTTAATAGCTCATTCTTCGGCAACAAACACTTGGAAAACTTATTAAACGGCAGCCGATTCTCTACTAAGATTCCGACGGGAATACGGGTTTCCCGATTCTTGGCCAGTTCCACTTGATCAATTTTGTCGCTTACTTATCGTTTACGGGGTTATCCCCCGCCTCTGTTACAACTTATATTTCGGGAATAGGTTACGCCCATAAAGCTCGAGGATTGGAGGATAAAATCAATAATTTCTTAATAACAAAAATACTTGAAGGTTTGCGAAGAAAAAGAGTAAAATCAAGCAATGTACGAGCCCCTGTGACATTAGATCTTTTGCGTAGATTCCTCCAAGCTCTTCAAAAGGTTTGTACTTCAAACTACGAGCTAGGTTTGCCTTTTTTCCTCCGCGTTCACGCTAGCATTTTTTGCATTATTGAGAATCGGAGAAATCGCGTCGGACAACAAGTCGGATACACATCCACACGTAATTTGTTACGAGGATATCATCTTTTCTAATAAAAAGGAAATGTATTTAAGAATTCGCAGTTCAAAAGCCGATCAACGCAGCAATACTATCACTTTGATTATTTCCGAACAAAAAGGCTCAGAATCAGATATTTGTCCGGTACAAAAGTTGAAGCAATTTTTGGTTATGTGATATTCGGGACTTACATGTAGCTCACCCGTATATGTTGATTTCGATGGATCGAATCTTACTAGATATCAATTCAATAGCGTTTTACTGAAAACATTGCAATTCTGTGGCCTGTCAGAACATATCAGAATTGGTCAGGAGAGATGCCACAAAAAGCGAAATAAAAGATGGGGGCGATGGAATTCAAATGCGTATTCTAGCTATATACGATTAAGTTTTTTAGCATAAGACCTTTCGCGTACGTTTACAGTATATCTTAACAACTTTGCTTGTTTTAGGTACGCAACATGTATGGGTGATCGGATCATCGATCGTATACTGGGCTTACCGTACCGCTAGAGGACGACATGGGGGTCCCAACCTAGGATTACAGTACAAAGATCTTAGGCCTAACTTACATTGGTTAGGGTCAAGGGGGTTAAAATGGGAGGGTCTTATTCCCATGATAGAAAAATCCCTGCTTACGCAACCACTGCCGCAAATTTTGATCATACAATTAGGTTCAAACGATTTGGGGATTGTAAAAGGTAAAGAACTGATTGAATTAATCAGGTGCGATATTCTTCGCTTAAGGACCCTTTATCCCGATTTACAATTAATCTGGAGCAAGATTCTACAAAGGCGATACTGGCTCAATGCCAATAATCAGGTCGCAATAGAAACTTCTCGGAAACGAGTTAATCTAGCGATTAAGAATATTTTTCTAAATGAATCTCAGAAGGGATGCATAATTCGCCACCCAAATATAACAGTAAAGGAGAAATCAATGGTGTACATTTGTCGGATGTTGGTAATAACATCCATTTGAATAACATTCAAGGTGCCTTAGAGGCTTTTGCAATTTCTGAATGCAAAGTTTTTCAGTAATGAAATATAGCCGCGTTGATCTCGCTCATGCATTATCTTGGGGATGAGCATGTATAGACATGCCCATATGACGGGTTCTGTCAAGATGAGAGGGGTTCATGACATTATATAATTCTACTTTAGACCATATTTCGGAATACTTTCCTGTGGTACCACGGGAAGGTTATATTTAAATTTGGCTTTCTCTTGCTCACCAGAGCGGCCGGTCCACAACTGTTACCAGTTGGGATTTTATTTTATCCTCTGCACAACCGGGGAAGTTATTACTTTAAATATGGCCTAGCGTTAGTGAGGGGGCGGGCTCCTCGTTTACTTAGTAATGCACGGGGGAACTTCTGTTACTGCTGTCACCAGCGGGACACCTACCAGCCAATTACAAAAATACCGGCGGTTTGTATCATCTTACCAGACCTCGTTTTTCCGCTAATTCTGCAGCCCATTTTAGCCAAATTTATGTTTCTATATTTATATGCCAGTATGCATCGAACAAGTTGAATCTTTTATTAATAAGTCCACTATCTTGTTTAACATCACTCATCACTGAGTAATAAGTCCATTGTCTTGTTTAACATCCAGGATTGGCCGGGAAATACCAGTGGCGGGAATTCCCAGTGGTAATTACCGGGAAATACCGTCCTGGGAAATACTCTAAATTTTGGCTCCAGTGGGAAATATGATTTTTAGATATGATTAATTTCTTAAAAGTTGCTAAAAACTTAACATTTTAACACACAGTGTTGAAAATTACATCAGTTTAATAAATATGGGTATACAGCCTAGGTGTAGGACCATTAAGAAGGACTTCAGGCAACTTTTGAAATTGTAATCTTCATATAAACATAATATTTATACAAAATACTTTTATTAAAAACATGTTAAAACTGTCACCACAATTTTATATCTACTTTTCAGTTCAATCATACAGTTTTAGAATTCACCAATCTATTTCATCTTTCCCCCTTAACATTCTGTAACAAAAAACAAGCTTTCCTGCTTTAACAAGACCAAGTCTATTTCTAAATTTTGACTGAATCATGACAAAGTTTGAGAAGATTCTCTCAATAGCAGCCAAACTTGATGGCATTTCTAACAATAGCTGATTGTTTTGCCAGGTTGTATACATGTAATAAGTCCAGTTTGTAAAGACAAAAGCAGGTCAGAATATGGCTTTAATCACTAAACAAAGGAGGTACAAAGTGAGGATTACAAGTAAAGAATAATTTTCTTAATATTTCTATCAAAATCAATATTTTTTTTTAACAAATATCAATTTTAGATATCTGTACATTAATAACACTATCCATTGTTTTTTTCTTTTTTTTCTGTAAGGCCAATATAGTTATATTTGTATCCATTAAAGATTTTTTATATGCAATTATGGCCATACATGCAAAACATAAATATCAATTTAGAAGTTTCCTGTACTATTATATTTGCAAATTAAGAATCAATCTTATTTCCCAGTATTTCCTTCCGTCCTGGGAAATATGAGTATTTCCCGCTTTTTTGCCAACCCTGTTAACATCACTTATGACTGAGTAATAAGTCCATTGTCTTGTTTAACATCACTTATTGCTGAGTAATAAGTCCACTATCTTGTTTAACATCACTTATCACTGAGTAATAAGTCCATTGTCTTGTTTACATCACTTATCACTGAGTAATAAGTCCATTGTCTTGTTTAATTCACTTATCAAAACTAGGCTGATTCCATTCCTTCATCTGAGCAGCTGGAAGGTTTATTTTCATCGAGTTTCAGTAAAAGTCAAGTTTCGAGGTTACAAAGTTGAGTAACGAGTTACAAAAATCGAACAACGGATTCACCGGAGGCTTGTCGAATGGTTTAACGCAGGGAAATCTAAATTAAAACACTATATAAACAGATGATTAAAAAACTGATTTAAACAAATTAATAAAGTTTAAACGAAAAACAAGCTGCGAAGTCGATTATTGATTGTAAATCAGGTACTTGGTTCACGAGTCCATTTGTAAGTGGTTTTTATGTAGGTACTGTTTTGTATGTATTCATCAGCCATTGTCAAAACTGCGATCTTGATAACATGGAATTATCTATATCGTAGACGAATGCTAAATTGTATTACTAGTCGGAGATTTGTTGGTATATATATATCATATGGGGGAATACAAACCTTTGCGTATTGGAGCCCATTTAAAATCTATAATACATTCCCTTGAACAAAGACAAATGACAGAGAGTTGGTTGGTAAGCAAAAAAACAACAACACAAAACTACCCGATGATGGCCGATCCTTAAGTCATGTTTTGTTTATTTCTGTATCCTCATTTTCTGGCCTAATCATACACATATGTTCTGGGTTCTGAAGGGTGCAGTTTCGCCGAGCGATGTGAAAGAGAAAAGAAATGGGGGGGGGGGGGGGGGATATACCCTGGCTTTGTTGATTAAAAATATACCCTTCTATTCTGAGAGGAGGAAAAAATTGGTCCGATTACGACCCCTTCTAAACAAAATAAGATAAAGGTTGGTCCCTATAACGTATGTATGTTTATTTTTGTGACAAAGAGTTCATAAACAACAATTTTATAGGGTACTGTCATATGTGTCAACAATTTTGTTGACGTCTAACTACTATATATAGCAGTTCATTAAAGCGTTAAATCGATCTTAATCCATCTTTTTCCCGAATGCATTTTTAATGTATTCCAAAAATGAGTTCGATATTATGTACCTGGGTTGATTTGCCTTTAGTCACGTTTGTACCTTCTTAGTTTAGCACTAGGTCGTTTCACCCTCAACATTTCTAAACATAAGTACTGTTTGTCATTGTTGTGATCTATACAACGAGATATTGAAATCAATTAAAACTAATGTGAAACAGGCACCGCCTGAAAACCTCACCTTTCGTGTCTCTTTCGTAAGTTCTCAAGAGTTCTCGAAAAGCGGTAACCCGGATGTGTTGAAACTTTTTCATAGTCATAGTGTATGGAAGATAAGGATTTCTGTTTTAGTCAAAGTAAATGGTATTCGTCATTATTCCTTTATATTCTAGTCAAAGTAAATGGTATTCGTCATTATTCCTTTATTGATTTAAGTTTACCATGCTTCAGTCATAAATAGCTTCGCGAGCTTAATAATTATTCTAAATATATTTAGACGGTACCTTAAAAAAGATAGCTGTGGTAATTTTTTTTACGTGGAAGCTTATTTTGATTTTGTAAATTTGTAAATTTCAGAATTATATAAATCCTATCAGTCAATAAATAGTCAATATATGAGTCAATAAATTACAGTCACTATACAGTCCAATCGTAACTAGTCGGCCATTCTCGCTACCCTGCAAATAACCTCGTACGTACATAGTAGAAATTCTTCTTAAATTGTTTGCCGGAAGTTAAGTTAAGCTAAGCCGCACAAAAATATAGTCCACGAAAATCCAATATGGAAGACATACTAAGTAAAATCTAAATCATGCAAAACTAATTAAAACTTTAATTGAAATATAGAAAATTGTTTAAAATATAACTTTATCAAACTTTCATGTAACTGACATGTGAAAAGTAGTGCGATTTATACGCCTAATGCATACGAGGTTATTTGCAGGGTAGCGAGAATGGCCGAGTAGTTACGATTGTATACAGTCGGGAAGCCAGTGACGCAGGAGAGTTCCATCTAAAAACAAAGTCACGTGACTTTCGCGTCATTTTTGAAGAAAAATGACGTTCAACCCTTCGGTTAAAATACGTCGGTTTACAATAAATACGTACGCTTGAAATCAATTAAAATATACGGAATATGTCTATGGATAAATAGAAATTTATTGCATCACTTCAGTTTTTATTTATATAGTGCACAAACATCGAATGTTGCTACTTGAAGTGGACTCAATTTCAAAACAAATGTCGAGGTGGTTCTATTTAAGTCAGAAAATTTAATTAAAACAATATGATGGCTTTCTGTAACATCCATTGCCTGAGGAAATCATCTAGGATCATTGTCATACCGACAACTAGTGTCAATGTCTTGTGGGATGCAATTGTGTCACTTAGTTTTACACCCACCTTGATCGATCGACCTTTTGCCAAACATCGAAATTCATTGTCTTTCGGAACACATCGGTGGTGTTTCTTAACATCAACAATAAAAGACACCTAAGCGTACATCCGAAAGAGGCTATTTCATTTGGGAAAGGGGTGTCTATTTTTATGTCTTTTTTTAAATTTCTTGTATTAATATCGTATTTTTCAGTTTATTTTTATTGCAATATTGTTTTAGACATTGTGCATTTTGTAATTTAGACTGGGGAATTACTATTTAATATCATCACTTTAAATTTAAAAAAATCATCTATGATACTAGATTTGCACAGGGGATGTACAACAATTAATAATTTCAATTTAATTTAATTTCAATACAACAGGTACAAGATAAATAGAAAGAAACAAATGTGTGGAAAAAATAAAAGCATGTAAACAAAAATTAAGTGAATTGAAAAAATATGAAAATATTATAAAAAAAAACATGCCAGTAAAACAATTAATAAATTTTTAAAAATCTAAAAAAAATGAAACCTTGAGACAAAAAGGGACATACAAAATTGTATTCAGCTATCTTAACCCTTCATATTATATCAAGGCAAATTAAAAAAAAATTCAGTGTAAGCAAATATTTTTCTTGAAATTAGGATATTTTATTATCTGAATGAAAGCTACCAAGTTTCATGTTTATCTGACAATGTAAATATCAATGTATTTGGAATATTCATGTGTTTGACACAACTACAAACTAGCTTCTATAACATATAGGGGTGGCTAAGTTGTAATAATTCTTTCCCCTTGACATTCACAAATTGACCAGCATTTACAAATATGGGTACTTAGGTTGCAATAATTATTTCCCCATGACTTCACAAGATGAAATGACCAGCATTTACAAATATGACTGAGTACATATGGATACTTAGTTTGCAATAATTCTTTCTCCAGGACATTCACAAAATTACCAGCATTTACAAATATAGGTACTTATAGGTTGCAATATTGTTTTCCCCATGACATTCACAAACAGAATGACTAGCATTCACATAAAAGACACATATTGAATGACTACCATTCACATAATTTTAAGACACATACAGAAGGACTTGCATTCACATGAAATGACAAACCAGATTTCCAAATTCCACTAATTAAATAAAATGACTAGAATGAATATGTTTTCTGTTGGCAAAATAAGCAAGTATTGGTAAATATTGTTTAAAATTGAAGTTAAAAAACTATTTTATTTGATCCAATGACTGGAAAAAAGTTAATAAAAGGGCAAATTTTGAAAAATTCTTTTCTGTAAAATAAAATTTATAAAATTCAAGCATTAAAATTCATAGATAATAAAAGATAATTATATTTTTCATAAACAACAGGCAACAGAAGTACCTTTTCATCTAAAAAAAAAAACTAGAGGCTCCCAGGAGCCTGTATAGCTCACCTGGGTATAATAACATCAGTCAATAAAACTTGATAACTTCGTTAAAAAAAATTAACAAATGTAGCCTTCGTCATTGCAGACCCCTTCTACACAAAAATTTGGGCAGGGGTTCCCCCTTTAATGTAAGTTATAAAAATTGCTGTAAAAAAACATATATGTCAATGATTCTCAAAATTTAGCTTTTCCTACTTCACATTTTGTAATAGAGTTGCTTCCCTTTGATTATTTGAGTAACCAAAAGCAGTGAGTCCACAAAAAAATGCATTTCAAGAGGAATAACTCTTCACACAGTTGTCGCACATTTTTAAGTGCGTGAAATTCTTTGTAGATCTTGACATGCTGAACATTTTTGCAGTTTAAACTTTCCCTCTATCTCTAATAGTTTTTGAGATATAAGATGATAGTATTAAAATTGAGAACATTTTGATGAAAAAAGGGCAATAACTCCAAAATGGGTAATGGGATTTACTTCAAAATTGCAGGGTAGGAAGATCTTGACACGCTGCAAATTTTTGCAATTTAAACTTAACCTTTATGTCTTATAGTTTTTGAAATATAAGACGAAAAGTATTTTTTTTTTTTTTAAATTTGATGAAAAAAGGACAAGAACTCTAAGATGGGTAATCAGATTTACTTCAAAATTGCAGGGTAGGTGGATCTCCACATGGTGCAATTTAAACTTAACAACTATCTCTTATAGTTTTTGAAATATAACACGAAAAGTATTAATATTAAAAAAAAAAAATTGATCAAAGGGCCGAACCGCCGGACACATTTTTGGAACAGAACCATCCAATGACTATTTCATCAAAATGTTGTTCTTATTGAGCAAATGGTTTCAGACAAGAATATTTTGATGGGAATTTCCCATAGGGTCCTATGATAAAATAAGTTCGGCTGTGGTGGCCATCTTGGTCGGTGTTCTGAAATGCCGGACACAATTTTGGAAGAGAAACACCCAAGAATCATTTCAGCAAAGTTTGGTTGAGATTGGCTCAGTAGTTTTAGAGGAGAAGATTTTTTTTAAATTTCATCCCCCCTTTTTTCTAATTTGCATAATCGGTCAAAATAGGCAAAAGTTCAAAGTTCATAAAATATCCCGTAATATATGTTAAAAAGCTCATCATTATGCTTATACAGTTCAAATTTGGGCACTTTCTGGCTTAAAATAGAGCAGTTTTGGCCATTTGAAGAAATTTCTATTTTTAGTCATGGCGGCCATCTTGGATACAGAACGGCGCTGACGGACACAATTTTGAAAGGGGACCACCCAAGGATCATTTCAGCAAAATTTGGTTGAGATTGGCTCAGTAGTTTCAGAGGAGAAGATTTTTTTTAAATTTCATCCCCCCTTTTTTCTAATTTGCATAATCGGTCAAAATAGGCAAAAGTTCAAAGTTCATAAAAAATCCCGTAATATATGTTAAAAAGCTCATCATTATGCTTAAACAGTTCAAATTTGGGCACTTTCTGGCTTAAAATAGAGCAGTTTTTGGCCATTTGAAGAAATTTCTATTTTTAGTCATGGCGGCCATCTTGGAAACAAGACGGTGCTGACGGACACAATTTTGAAAGGGGACCACCCAAGGATCATTTCAGCAAAGTTTGGTTGAGATTGGCTCAGTAGTTTCAGAGGAGAAGAATTTTTTTAAATTTCATCCCCCTTTTTTCTAATTTGCATAATCGGTCAAAATAGGCAAAAGTTCAAAGTTCATAAAAAATCCCGTAATATATGTTAAAAAGCTCATCATTATGCTTATACAGTTCAAATTTGGGCACTTTCTGGCTTAAAATAGAGCAGTTTTGACCATTTGAAGAAATTTCTATTTTTAGTAATGGCGGCCATCTTGGATACAGGACGGCACTGACGGACACAATTTTGAAAGGGGACCACCCAAGGATCATTTCAGCAGTTTGGTTGAGATTGGCACAGTAGTTTCAGAGGAGAGGATTTTTTTTAAATTTCATCCCCCCTTTTTTCTAATTTGCATAATCGGTCAAAATAGGCAAAAGTTCAAAGTTCATAAAAAATCTCATAATATATGTTAAAAAGCTCATCATTATGCTTATACAGTTCAAATTTGGGCACTTTCTGGCTTAAAATAGAGGAGTTTTGGCCATTTGAAGAAATTTCTATTTTTAGTCATGGCGGCCATGTTGGATACAGGACGGCGCTGACGGACACAATTTTGAAAGGGGACCACCCAAGGATCATTTCAGCAAAATTTGGTTGAGATTGGCTCAGTAGTTTCAGAGGAGAAGATTTTTTTTAAATTTCATCCCCCCTTTTTTCTAATTTGCATAATCGGTCAAAATAGGCAAAAGTTCAAAGTTCATAAAAAATCCCGTAATATATGTTAAAAAGCTCATCATTATGCTTAAACAGTTCAAATTTGGGCACTTTCTGGCTTAAAATAGAGCAGTTTTTGGCCATTTGAAGAAATTTCTATTTTTAGTAATGGCGGCCATCTTGGAAACAAGACGGTGCTGACGGACACAATTTTGAAAGGGGACCACCCAAGGATCATTTCAGCAAAGTTTGGTTGAGATTGGCTCAGTAGTTTTAGAGGAGAAGAATTTTTTTAAATTTCATCCCCCTTTTTTCTAATTTGCATAATCGGTCAAAATAGGCAAAAGCTCAAAGTTCATAAAAAATCCCGTAATATATGTTAAAAAGCTCATCATTATGCTTATACAGTTCAAATTTGGGCACTTTCTGGCTTAAAATAGAGCAGTTTTGACCATTTGAAGAAATTTCTATTTTTAGTAATGGCGGCCATCTTGGATACAGGACGGCACTGACGGACACAATTTTGAAAGGGGACCACCCAAGGATCATTTCAGCAGTTTGGTTGAGATTGGCACAGTAGTTTCAGAGGAGAGGATTTTTTTTAAATTTCATCCCCCCTTTTTTCTAATTTGCATAATCGGTCAAAATAGGCAAAAGTTCAAAGTTCATAAAAAATCCCATAATATATGTTAAAAAGCTCATCATTATGCTTATACAGTTCAAATTTGGGCACTTTCTGGCTTAAAATAGAGCAGTTTTGGCCATTTGAAGAAATTTCTATTTTTAGTCATGGCGGCCATGTTGGATACAGGACGGCGCTGACGGACACAATTTTGAAAGGGGACCACCCAAGGATCATTTCAGCAAAGTTTGGTTGAGATTGGCACAGTGGTTTCAGAGGAGAAGATTTTTTTTAAGTTTCATCCCCCCTTTTTTCTAATTTGCATAATCGGTCAAAATAGGCAAAAGTTCGAAGTTCATAAAAAAATCCCGTAATATATGTTAAAAAGCTCATCATTATGCTTATACAGTTCAAATTTGGGCACTTTCTGGCTTAAAATAGAGCAGTTTTGGCCATTTGAAGAAATTTCTATTTTTATTCATGGCGGCCATCTTGGATACAGGACGGCACAGACGGACACAATATTGAAAGGGTACCACCCAAGGATCATTTCAGCAAAGTTTGGTTGAGATTGGCACAGTAGTTTTAGAGGAGAAGATTTTTTTTTAATTTCATCCCCCCTTTTTTCTAATTTGCATAATCGGTCAAAATAGGCAAAAGTTCAAAGTTCATAAAAAATCCCGTAATATATGTTAAAAAGCTCATCATTATGCTTAAACAGTTCAAATTTGGGCACTTTCTGGCTTAAAATAGAGCAGTTTTTGGCCATTTGAAGAAATTTCTATTGTTAGTAATGATGGCCATCTTGGATACAAGACGGTGCTGACGGACACAATTTTGAAAGGGGACCACCCAAGGATCATTTCAGCAAAGTTTGGTTGAGATTGGCTCAGTAGTTTCAGAGGAGAAGAATTTTTTTAAATTTCATCCCCCCTTTTTTCTAATTTGCATAATCGGTCAAAATAGGCAAAAGTTCAAAGTTCATAAAAAATCCCGTAATATATGTTAAAAAGCTCATCATTATGCTTATACAGTTCAAATTTGGGCACTTTCTGGCTTAAAATAGAGCAGTTTTGACCATTTGAAGAAATTTCTATTTTTAGTAATGGCGGCCATCTTGGATACAGGACGGCACTGACGGACACAATTTTGAAAGGGGACCACCCAAGGATCATTTCAGCAAAGTTTGGTTGAGATTGGCACAGTAGTTTCAGAGGAGAGGATTTTTTTTTAATTTCATCCCCCCTTTTTTCTAATTTGCATAATCGGTCAAAATAGGCAAAAGTTCAAAGTTCATAAAAAATCCCGTAATATATGTTAAAAAGCTTATCATTATGCTTATACAGTTCAAATTTGGGCACTTTCTGGCTTAAAATAGAGCAGTTTTGGCCATTTGAAGAAATTTCTATTTTTAGTAATGGCGGCCATCTTGGATACAGGACGGCGCTGACGGACACAATTTTGAAAGAGGACCACCTAAGGATCATTTCAGCAAAGTTTGGTTGAGATTGGCTCAGTAGTTTCAGAGGAGAAGATTTTTTTTTAATTTCATCCCCCCTTTTTTCTTATTTGCATAATCGGTCAAAATGGGTAATGGGATTTACTTCAAAATTGCAGGGTAGGTAGATCTTGACATGCTGCACATTTTTGCAATTTAAACTTAACATCTATTTCTAAAAAGTTTTTGAAATATAAGACGAAAAGTATTAAAATTAAAAAAAAAATTGATGAAAAAAGGGCAATAACTCCAAGATGGGAAATCAAATTTACTTCAAAATTGCAGGGTATGTAGATCTTGTCATGCTGAACATGTTTGCAGTTTCAACTTGCCATCTGTCTCTTATAGTTTTTGAAATAAAGGACGAAAAGTATTAACATTTTGAAAATTTGATGAAAAAAGGGAAATAACTCCAAAATGGGTAATGGGATTTACTTCAAAATTGCAGGGTGGGTAGATCATGATATGCCGCACATTTTTGCAATTTAAAGTTAACCTTTATCTCTTATAGTTTTTGAAATATAAGACGAAAAGTATTAAAATTTTACAAATTTGATGAAAAAAGGGCAATAACTCCAAGATGGGCAATCAGATTTACTTCAAAATTGCAGGGTAGGTAGATCTTGATGTGCTGATCATTTTTACCCCATGTCAGATTTTTGATATTATTAACGGTTTTTGAGTTATTACCCAAAACCTGCAATTTTACCATATGTTCTATTTTTAGTAACAGTGGCCATGTTGGTTGGTGCACGGCATCACCGGACACAATTTTGAAACTAGACATCCTAGTGATGATTCAGACCAAGTTTGGTTTCCATTGGTCTTGTACTTTCAGAGGAGAAGATTTTTGAAAAAGTTTACGACGTACGACGGACGACGACGACGAACGCCAAGTGATGGCAATAGCTCACATGACCCTTTGGGTCAGGTGAGCTAAAAAAGCATGAAAAACAAATTCAACAACATGTTGGAGTGTATACAGGTCTAAATGTCTGTAGAAACTTGTTCAACAACTTGGTTCTGGTTCAAAATATCTAAAAGAAATTGAAAAGTTTGAGATCTTGTTTCAGCTCCACTTTCTGACCTAGAAAATGTGTTACAACTGTTATAACAATATGTACCACAATATAATTGATCTTTTGAGCCAAATTCTTTACAGAAATTTAATTCATTCTTGAAATATTTAAGAACAACTTTAACAAGTCCTGGTTTTCAATTGAAATTGAAATAAACCTTTTGACTTTCAGTTTCAGATGAAGTTTCACAAATTACACAATCAAAAAGTTCTTTTCTGAATGACTAAATATATTATAATGTTTATGACACAAGGTGTCTTGAAAACTCTGATCCTTGTCTAAAAATTTGTCATTTATCCAAACATCAAATACTAATGTCATCTCCACTCTTTTTACTTAAATTAAAATGGTTTAAAAAAATTTTTTTTTCATCTTCAACACTCTTACTTCCATTAGAAAATGCCTTTTTATTAACTGCATGGCTCATCATTTTCAAGCAGATTATTTTCAGTAGACGTAGAATACAAAGTTTGAACTTAATTTCACATTTCTTACAAATACAATACATTCAGAAAAAATGTTAAATTTCTTTTTACAAACAAACAAAATTCAGGAGCATCTGAAACTTTTTGAATTAAATGAATGTATCAGTTAGAGGATATATTCTGCCCACAATTATACCCAAGGGCCTGCATTTGTTTGATGATGTACTTTAAAAATAATTGGAATGCTGGTCCATTTTCTTACTTCATTGATTTTTTAGAAGAGAAAAAAACATATATATTTATATACAACTTTAAATCACATTTCCTTCATACACAGGCATTTTCAGATATATTAAAATTATCGACACAAGTTTGTAAAATTCAGGAGCATCTGAACCAACAATAGCCATTTTCAAACCCCTTTGCCTTGTTAAATGCACATCCAGGCAAGCACAACACTGACAAAATAAAAAAAGAAAAAAAAATCATCAAAAGTTTTATTTAATCATTATATTTTCTGTGCTGTAAATCTGAAATATTGAAATACATAATTGATCAATTAACAATCTGGAAGGTACAAAATCAGAAGCTGAGACTGGAATATCCTTACATGTCCAATTTTTTATCACAAGACCATACAATTTTAAATGTTAAAACATCATGAATGATGAAGTCAGTTTAAAGGGTTCAAATATAGGTAATAACAACATTAACAAAATAAGATAATACAATCATAAATACTTTTAGTTTTAGTTATGCTTAGCTTTCATGTAAGTTTATTATTTTTAATTCTGTTCAGCTATAATATCTGCTTTTAATTTCATGTTTTAGTTATTTCAGATTTCTTACCAACTTACATGTCTGTGCTTTTCTTGTAGTGCTAGCTTTGTTTTTCTTTGTTTTTAATTTATTTTTGCATGCCTTAATTATTGTTATTTATGTTGTATGTCGGTCAAAGGCTCATTAGAGCTTATATTTGTATGCTTGTTGTTTTTAACCATGCCGACTTTAGATAAAACTTATTTATTTATTTATTTATTTATTCAGCGTCTTCTTTATCAAAAATGGCGGCTGACAGCGTCCTAAGTTACAAACCTCGTTTTGCAAATTAAAGGCGGAATGATGGCTATTTTTATATTTCGTTACACATTTGAATGATGGGTAAACCTATTTTTGACCATAGTTTTTACTGACAACCAATGGGATGCGTTTGTGTCAGTTATTCTTAGCCTCGAGAATTTCCCGCCATATATTCTTAGCTATAACAACAAAAACAAATACCTCGGGAAATACCTAGTTTTATACCGATATTATGTCTAATAAACACTTTCTTGGGGTTTTTTCTGCAACTTATATATTTAACCATGATAATTCACGTTTTTTGGGAATGTATTTATTTATATTTATCTCTCATATAAGGTTTATTCTGTAATCGTCATGGTAAACAAACGTCAATACCTATTACGATTATGGGCGACACCTGGTGGGTTATTATTATCTGCCCTTGCGTAAATGTTTTTAGCCTTACGGGAGGAGTTACGGAAGCTGACGTTGGCTTCCCGACAGTATATGAGTCAATAAATAACAGTCACCATATGAGTCAATAAATAACAGTCACTATATGAGTCAATAAATAACAGTCACTACATGGGTCAATAAATAACAGTCACTACATGAGTCAATAAATGATATTATTACATAAGGCTCTATTTTACTGTTTTTCTATTGGCCAGAAGCAATACACGTGGCATTCCATTTTCTAACATATTGATTAGCAAAAAGCAATTTATGTGCAATAAATAATCATATTGCACTCTCGTGCAAAATCAATGAATGAAATTATGTGGCACGAGAGTGCAATATGGTTTTTTATTGCAGAGAAATTGCTTTTTGCTAATCAATATGTTAGAAAATTTCATAAAATTTGAAAATTTTCAAAAAATTTGAAAATCATAAAATAAAAAAAAAGAAAAATTTAAAGTTCAATTTTTTTTAACAAATTTGAAAATTTCATTTTTTTTTTAAAAATTGAAAATTTCATTTTTTTTTTAAAATTCAAAATTTTCATAAAATTTCAAACTTTCAAAAATTTCATACTATTTCAAAAAAATCCAAAATTTCAAAAATTTTCAAAAAATTTCAAAAATTTCATAAAATTTCAAAATTAAGAGTAAAATAGAGCCGTATGTAATAAAACAATTACTACACTTGAACTTGATCAATATGAGGTTTTATGGAGCAGAGTACAACAATATTGAACTCGGCATTCGCCTCGTTCAATATTGTTGTACTCTGCTCCATAAAACCTCATATTGATCTCGTTCAAGTGCAGTAATTGTATAGTATTTATAGGAGTCAATAAATAACAGTCACTACATCAGTCAATAAATGACAGTCTCTATATGAGTCAATAAATAACAGTCACTATATGAGTCAATAAATAACAGTTACTATATGAGTCAATAAATAACAGTCACTATATGAGTAAATAAATAACAGTCACTATATGAGTCAATAAATAACAGTCACTACATGAGTCAATAAATGATAGTCTCTATATGAGGCAATAAATAGTCACTATTTGAGTCAATAAATAACAGTTACAATATGGGTCAATAAATAATTTATACATATTGACTGGGTATGAGGGGAATATCTATTTAATAAGTGTTTTATTATACCGAAAGAGACGTCAGATGCAAAATGATGGCTGAAGGTAAAATAATTGATGCGGCAGTAAAAAAGACAAGTACTGGTTATAACAATAATATTAACCACAAACAGAATAAACATTTTTGAACATCAAGAAGATAAATCTTAGTGATAAATTATTGATGAAAGTTAAAGTTCACTGTGCAATTATTAATACTGCTAATTGTTAATCCAGAAGTAGATTGAATTCCTGGAATTCTAAATGTATTTAAAGTTGGAGTATTTGTAACAACCACAGTCTGTGAATTATTTTGAACTGAAATTTGACCTGTTTCAAAATTTGATATATCATTTTAGTTTAAACATATTTTATTTGCCAATTAAACAGACAAAATGGATTAGACACAAGTTAAACAAACTTATGAAGTCTTCTCCAAATTACAATATGTTACAATAAAGAAGTACATAAAAGGCATGCATTGCTATATGTAGCACTAATAACGAATCAATGATAAATATTCACAAACAGAAAGAAAAAGAAAATTAAGATGGATTCATATGATGTGCATGTTCACCCAATTCAATTCCAGTTATACAATAAGGAATCTTTTTGAACATTTAATATAATCAAAAACATATTTAAATATAATACAATTTTGTTCATAAGTTAAATTATCATTGCCACATGTCAGAAATTCAATATCTAGAGTGTAGCAAGTTGTAACCCTGTTGATATTACCTATCAATGTAGTTCTGGCTTGTATGTATATAGGACAATCCAAAAAGAAATGTTTTAAATTTTCAAGGGCTGCACCACATCGACAAGATGGGTCAGATACGATTCCAACTCGAAATAAATCAAAATTCAAAAACGAAGCTGAATTTCTTAGCTGAGTTAAAATAATATTTAATTTTCGAGGACCACAGAAAAAATGCTTAGGGACAGAATGATTTTCAGTTTCGTCGATTTTCTTTAATTCAGATTTGAATTTTGATAAAGTATCAACGTTTCGAATATTGTTATTTAAACTATTCCACATTTTTATTGTGGAGGGGATAAAGGAATCACTAGTCGAAGACAGTCTACAGAAAGGTAAAATAATATCATTCCCATTTCTCAACGGATACACTGACGTACGTCGTATGGTGGAGGGAATCAATGTACAAAGATAATTAGGGGTATTTTTATTAACTATATTATAAAAAAGTTGAAGTTTCCTTCTCTTCCGTCTCACAGATAATAATTCCCAATCTGTCTCTCTATATAAAATTTGAGTTTTGGTAAAAATAGGTAAGCCTGTAACAATTCTGGCAGCTTCCAGTTGAAGTTGTTCCAGTTTTTGTGAATTTCCAATCCCACAGTTATCCCATAGTTCACATGCATATTCAAAAAGTGGTCTAATGTACACAAGATATAGTTTATCTAAATTAGTGCGACTAAGACGGTATTTCAATTTACGTAGAATGTTCAAATGTTTAGATACACTACTTTTAATATTATCAACATGGTTATTCCACTTAGCATCATTGCTAAATGTAACACCTAAGTGTTTATGAGAAGTGGTAATGGGCACTGATTTTCTATTAAAAGAGAAATCAAGATTCTCTGGAACGCTACGATTAGAGAAAATCATGATTTCTGTTTTGTCAGGATTAAATGACATAAGCCATTTTTTGGACCATATATCCATTTCATTCAAATCATGAGCAATAACAGTTTTCAACTGCATTGTGTCCCGATTTGAATAACCAAACGAAGTGTCATCTGCAAATAGTCTGCTCAGTGATATAAGTTTGTCAGCAATATCATTTATATAGATAATAAATAAGAGAGGCCCAAGGACAGATACTTGTGGAACACCTTCAGATATTCCACAATATGCTGAAGAATTATTTTTAATAGCAACTTTTTGTCGTCTGGCTTTTAAATAACTTTTAAACCAATTAATTAAATTTCCAGTTATCCCATATGCTTTCATTTTATGTAAAAGGCCTCGGTGCCAAACTTTATCAAATGCCTTAGAAAAGTCACAAAATACAAAACAATTTGCTTCCTTCTTCTCCAATGAATTTAAAATACTATTATAAATTTCTAATAACCGATGTACTGTTGAATGCTTAGGAAGAAAACCGGATTGATATTCATATATAAGTTTATTTTGGTGGAGATAGTTATAAACATGTTTGTATATAACTCTCTCCATTATTTTCCCAACACAACTTATAAGCGATATAGGTCTGTAATTAGACGGCAATGAAGAATCCCCCTTTTTAAATACTGCAATAACATGAGCTAGTTTCCAGTTCGTCGGATATTTCATTCAATACATTTGCCAAAACAAAGTCATTAGACAAAAGTCAGGAATTCCAGGAACATTTTCATTCCTTCACCGATATTATTTTTAAATTTAAATTCCGACTTTGATTATCCGATCTTTTAAATCGCGCAATTGACTCAGACATAAAAGTTATAAATCACGTACTTTTGACGCTTGCAAGTGTCGGTCAAATAGTTGGAAACTATTGACCGGTGAAGTAAACTTCTCGACATAAGCCTGGAAAAATAGTAAAACTATCGAGTTGATTTTTACATAGAAAATTATAACTGAGGTATGATAACAGTCACTATACGAGTCTATAAAATAATAGTCACGATATGAGTCAATAAATAACAACCACAATAATGAGTCTATAACCAAGGACCACAGGCACTTGTTTCTGGTAAAAAAATATATACCTATATATATAGTATCTAGGTATATTTTTTTTTACCAGAAACAAGTGCCTGTGCCAAGGACTCGTATATACGTCTGAAAATTAAACCAAACAGTGTTAGAATTAGATTTTAGAGCAGTCAAATGTTTGTTCTTCCCTCGACGGGATTTGAACCCACACCATTGATACACTGCAGCACCATTCGCTTAGCCTTACATCCAGCGCCCTAGACCAGTCGACCACATCCACTCCCTAAAAAAGGAGCTTCAATAATCGTAGTGTTACCTTTTCTCGTAAGGCAAATCTAGGGATAGACGTAAGACATGTGAATAAGCGTGTGTAGATGGTACATACATACTTAATATTATAATTTGACAGCAATCTAACTCAGCAATTTTTAATATATTGTATAGGATAATGAAGAATTCATTATACAGTCACAGGAAATAAAGTATATTATACAGACGTCTAGAAGCAAGTGTAGTGAAATGAAATGAACACTTTACTGAAAGCGCTATTTTTCCATTACGTCAATGTTGTATTTATAAAGTTGGAAATCCCCTTGTAGAATCCTCGGGTTTTTACATAGAAGTGATCGATTAATTAGAGGATCCCGAGTAAATTTTAGAGTATATAAGGCGGTCAAAATGCCGCGGATCGTTGCATTCGTTTTGTGCCATTTGTGAAGTGTGTATCGAAAGAGTAGAAAGATTAAATAGGTATATTGAGCTGAACTGAGCTAAAACAAGACATCAGGGTTTAAAGAATAGCAGAAGTGACTGATTTAAGTCTTGCCTGTTATTCTGATAAAACGTTTGATCGTTGAATAGCTCAAAGCGAGCCAACATTCTATTTAAAGTTATAGTTGTAGTTTACTGACCAAAATTGAGATATGAAATTGACTAGCTACTATTTTAAAATAATACAATTAATTTGGATAGGTTCTTTTCATTTTACACAATAAATCTCGAACCATAAGAAGTAACTTAGGTACGAACCCTTTCTTACAGTTTATTTTCCTATTTATTTTAATTTACTTTAACATATCATATTCAATAGATACCCGGCCCGTTACACAAGTGACAGCCATACAATATATATATATATATATATATATATATATATAGGGAGTGGATGTGGTCGAGTGGTCTAGGGCACTGGACGTAAGGCTAAGCGAATGGTGCTGCAGTGTATCAATGGTGTGGGTTCAAATCCCGTCGAGGGAAGAACAAAAATTTGACCGCAGCTCTAAAATCTAATTCTAACACTTATTGGTTTAATTTTCAGACGTATGTATATATATATATGTCCTTGCTATAACTAACAGTCATTATACATGAGTCAATAAATATTATTATTATGCTTTCTGTAAATTTCTTCTGTTATATGATACAGGCAACCTGTTTGAAGGACGAAGTCCTAAAATTTCAATAATACGATGATCCGTACACGATATAATCTTTTATTTTGAATGAATTTTGTAGCCGATTTGATATGGCTGTTCCGTTCATTTTACCTACGCCGCTCTTCCGTCGAGAGTTTCGTAGAAAGAGATTTTTTTATTAGAATTTTATTTCAAGTTTATTTCGATTTTGCATAGAGTAAATAATTAAAGAATTGGGAATTTTTCATTGAAATATATTTCTTTTGCGTTTCTAAATATCAATTGATCTATTTTTTTTTAAAACTTCCGGTGAACAGATATTTGGCTATCAATATAGAAAGGAGGAAAAATCGGACAGCCAGTGGCGGATTCAAGGGCTTCAGCCCCCCGTCGAATAAGTCAAGCACATATATTAACATACCCTTTTCAAGGCTAGTTGAATGAATTCTTTATTTGCAAAAAGCATATACATGCTATAGCAATCAAACAGATATATACACATGTAACACAATGACAAAAAGCAGAGAACAATTAAACACATTATATATCGACAACAATATTAACTAATTATATGACATCTGATTTTCCAAGCTGCCTTTAGATAATTATATAATTTTATAGTGAGATTTTTATTGGCAGCTTTTAATAAATGTTCAAGTTTACAAATATTCGGCCAAGAACAGTAATATGTTGGCAAAAAATGCGTACGTACAGATCTATATGCAGGACAAACTAACACAAAATGATATTCGTTTTCAACAACATTCATATTGCAACACAAACATAAACGTGATTCTCTTGGGGTATTGTTATAACGACCAAGTTCAATATTCAATTTTAATGTACCACTGCGTAATTTTGTAAGTAGATACACATTACTACAAAAATTAAGATATTTCTCATGACAAAATTCTACCTTAATATTTCTATAAATACACAGTTTTTCACAATCGTATACAGATATTGACCACTGTTGCACAAATTGATCTATAATACGTTGTTTAACAAAGTCAAATGATACACTTGATGCATCCTGAGATATCCAAACATAATTAAGACCAAGGCTGAATAACAAGTCACTTACATTGGAAACCCAGTTAGTTTTACCGTTATTAACATCATTATACAATAGTTTATAAACATCATAAACAACCTTAGATTTATACAATAAAATATGCAACCAGTATTTCAAAATTCTGAAACGTCTAGAAATATACATTGGCAAATGGCCAAGTTCACCATACAAAAAAGCAGTAGGTACATTTTTACCTATTTTTAAAACAAATCTACAAAAACGATTATGTATTACTTCAATATCATGAGCACGATGAAAACCCCATATTTTTGACGCATAACTCAGAACGGAACCAACCATACTGTCAAATAACATGCACTGTTGTTCAATTGAAATATAAACACTTTTGAGTGAGTTCATAAGTGACGATAATGCACGTGCTCCTTGTTGCGAAAGACGTTTCTCAGTTTGCAGAAATTTTCCATTATAATGCAACAACATGCCAAGATAAACGTAAGAATCAACAATTTGAAGTTCCATATTGTCATAAAAGAAATGATCATTTACCGGCCGCCAGCTATTTCGAAAAACAACTACTTTGGTTTTGTCAATGTTAACTTCAATATTCCATTTCCTGCAATATATGAATAATTTATCCAGCAGATGTTGTAGAATTTCAGGTGTTTTTCCAAACAAAACAGTATCATCGGCAAATAAAATAAGGTATATCAAATAATCATTCAATGTTACAATACCATCAGCTGTGTCCGTGGATATATCATCAATGATATCATTAATAAAAAATAGAAATAACAAAGGGGATAGTGGTTCTCTTTGTTTAACACCAAGTAAGTTATCAAACGCATCTGAAAGTACTCCACCAGCTTTGACACGAAGACGAACGGACGAATAGATAGACTTTACCATTGCTACAAATTTAGTACTAAGTCCATTACGTAATAGCTTGTATATAAGGATTCTTCTATTGAGCTTATCAAATGCTTTGCGGAAGTCCACGAATGCAGAATATAATTTAAATTTATTCTGAAGAATATTTGAAATAATTCCCTGTATAATAAATATAGCATCAACGGTTGAACGGCCTGGACGAAATCCAAATTGGTTGTCTATTAGTTTATTTTCATCTTCGGACCAAGATAATAAACGTTCGGTTAGTATACTAGTAAACAGTTTTGACAGAACACTTACAAGTACAATAGGTCTATAATTATTCGGATCCGACAAGTCACCACTTTTCTGAACTGGAATGACTAAGCATTCAGTCCAAAAGTCAGGGTATATTCCATGGTTAAATATATAGTTGAATAACTTCTTTAATAATGGAGCAAAAAATATCGGACTAGCGGTAAATATTTCACCAATAATGTTATCGCTTCCTGCACTTTTTTCGGGTTTTAGTTTCGCTATTGCTTTAATTATATCATCCTCTGTAATTTCTGAATCTAAAGCGTCTACGTCTACGTTTTCAAAATGATCATTATTGATTAAGTTCAACACCTCTTCAGAAAGCTCTGGTGGATCTGCACCAAGAACATTTTCAAAGTATTTAGAAATTGTTTCGTTGTCAACTGCACATTTCGTTTTTCGTTTTGGTCTTACAGCTGACCAGAATTTCCTGGGCTCCGTTTTCGCAATTTTACAAAGTTCGATACCCTTTCTACGTTTAAAAATAGCTTGTGCCTTGCGCTTGGTTTTATTAAACAGGTTTCTGGCAGAAATGTATGAATGACGGTTTGCATCGCTGGGATGTCGTTGAAAAAAGTTTCTTGCACTATGAAAGTTTCGTCGAGCTGTAGCACATTTTCCATCAAACCATTCATTATTTGGCCTTTCTGGATAAGCATTGTCTCTAATTAGAACTGAACGACCATAGACTTCAAAAGCGTACTTGTAAAGTATGTCCGAGATATTCCGTACTACGGAATTCATATCATCAACAGATGCAATGTCATCCACTAACGAGAAAAGTGTGTTCTGATTGGAAAGTAGTTTTTGTATATATTCATGATTTTTATCATTATTCCATTTTATGAAGGAATGCACCGCTGGAGGTTCGAATGGTTGACGATTGTTCGAAAAGTCTAGTTCAAAAAATATCGGTGAGTGGTCAGAAAATTCGTTAAATTGTTTCACCTCAAAAGCACTAATTTTATCATAGTTTATTGGCGAAAGTAACAAGTAGTCATTTACACTCCTCCCTCTTGTAGTACAAAATGTAAAACGGCCTTCCATATCATTTCCAAGTCTACCATTAGCTACAGTGAGACCGGTATTGTAACACATTTGTAACAGTTTTCGACCAAGAGCGTTTACCGTCTTGTCTATAGAGACTGTTCGGAATAGTTGGGTTTCCAACATGCTCTACACTCATTACATATTGATCTAATTCATCATTATACAAAAAATCATTTAACGTCACGATATGGCTTTTAATCGAATGGTTTCGATCTGTGTGATGAAAGTAAAAGAAAATAGAAATTAATTTCTTTGTATTGAATTAATCTTCAAAGAGGTAATAAAAGTAATTATGCTAAATCAAATTTCAAGTTAATTGAAGTTTTTATGAATGTATTGTCAAAATACCAATTAATCAGGTATTGTATTAAACCGTTATATAAACATGTCTAGTGTCACAATTTCATATACAATGTAGGTATAACCACCAACACCTGTAAATTGAGGCTCTTTCAAGGAAATTCTTTTTTAAATATCATTTATTTTTACAAAAAAATTAAAGGCAAATGTTGCTGTATCACAAACAAACAAAAATACACGAGTTTCCGTTTTGAAAATATATGAATACAGCATATTTTAAACTCTAAATGAAAATATAAATAGATATAAAATAATTAAAATTAATTAGAAATAAAATAGACTTAAATTAGATTTTTTCCCTGCTATTGTTCAAACCCTTGACAGGGGCGGATCCAGGATTTCAAATTAGGGGGAGGGGGGGCCCACTTAAAAAAATATCGCCGAGCGAAGGGAGGCGCGAAAATTGTTGGGGTATTTCGTGTGAAAAATCACGATTTTACGCCAAAAAATCGTATTTTTTCCAATTTTAGGGGGGCGGGCGCCGGGTGCGCCCTCCCTGGATCCGCACCTGCTTGACCACTTTACCAAACTGCCAAAACACACATACACCAGACCAGAAGAAGCTGATGTAACTTCTTTGTTGAATTCCATTTGCAACTTTGATTTTGTCGTAACCATTGTTATTGTTCAAATGTGCCTGGCTTTTAAGAAAGGGCTCAGCAGATCACTAGATTTAGATTAAACTTATTTTATTGTTAACTATATAACATTTGGATCGGACACAAGTTATTCCAACTTACAAAGGTCCTCTACAAGATCACTACAAGAGAGATCACTTGACATAGGCAGACTCTTAAAAAGCGTAAATTTAATTCAGAGCTCACTATACTGTAGTTCTAATAATAAAACCCTAAATGCTAGCTTACTCGCAAGGGTTATAACGGGATGCCATTACACGTAATGGAGCAGCCGCCGAGATTTTTTGCGCTCGCTTACAGAGTTTCTGACGCCTGCATTTATCAATGATAAGACATAACCTTTCCTTTTGTCCATTATTATAACAAGTTTTTATCACCTACCAGTATTTTAGAATGTAATTCCCACAAAATAAAAATCCATGTCTCTGAACATTTTGAATTTTGTCATTTCCGGCCTCACTATTTGGATGTCGATACCATATTTGGCGATTTGAGGCTGAATGTTTACATCAGCGTGTAGTAAGAAATACCATATTTAGAAAAGCTCCGCCTTCCGTAGTTTCCGGTTATGGAAAACGATCGATAAATTTGAACAAGGTTGTTTCTACCTTTGAAAAGCATATATTTCTCAGCCAAACCGATTTAATAAGGACTGGGATCATCAGTAATAGTTATAATGAAATGCTTGAAGCGTAAATAGTGAGTTTCTATGTTTCAACTGCAACTTTTATTTTGCTCCATTGTGACGAATGGAACCGCGTTGTAGCTCTGCCGAGACACAAGTTTGTCACAGGAACTACATTATTGCAGCTAACTAGACTGCAGAGCAAATGTTGAACAATTCAACCACCAATATTTTGGCATATATCACAAAGAATTATATAGCGTTGATATACTATGCGAAAATAGTACATCTACTATGCCAGTTTCACGCGGGGACGGTTGGGTTTTCAGCTGTCTGTCAAGTTATATATAGCTATTCCACGTGCAAGGGGGCGGATCCAATATGTCAATCTATCATAGTCGTCTAAACGTTTTTTAATACTTGTTATTGTTGTTAATTAAATTCCAAACTTCAAAAATCTTTATATTTTGAAAGCCTTAAATGAAAAAAAGAATATTATCACACTTTCAAGACTATCTGATCCAATATATTAGTCACCAATATCAGGACCTCCTTTATTGTAATAGTTCTCAATATATTTTGTCTACATGTAACAGTCAGCATAATAATAATGTTGTGTTAGCAATGACTATGCCATATAGTGGTCAGGGTTGAAGACATAGTGCACTCCCCTTCGGGTCGTGCACTGTCTCCAACCCTGACCACTATATTGGCATATTCATTGCTAACACATTATTATATAATTATACTTCATGTATGTAAACTGTAATTTTATTGGATAAGACGAGGGTAACATTCTGCTCTGACACATGGATCAGCGGGTAACAATTTTGTTACTGTCACCCTCTCATTTAGAGCCTAGCAAAATTACTGAACATCTGTAAAAATGAATAGACTGAATATGAAATGAAACATTAAAATGAAAAAAACAACATTGCTTCGCCTTGGTTGACAATGTTTTTCTCAGGGTAACAATCTGATCTATCACCCTCTCAACTATATTTTATTTATATAATAGTCACTATATGAGTCTATAAAATAAGTCACAATATGGGTCAATAAATAACAGTCACGCTATGAGTCAATAAATCAAACTAATTGTATCTCATATACTGTAAATAAAAAAAAAAAATATCCGATATTAATACTATAGAATACTTCGGACAGCCCTTCTCTTTTACATGTTTCACTAGAAACATATTCCAACATGGACGATGACAACATTACGGACGAATTATACAACATTTAGATTTTTAAGTGATAAACAACATATCTAAGATCATTTTTCTGGATGGTGCACTCAGTGAATCCGTGACTTTTATATACTTTCAAATCCATTTCTTCAACCCTCACCCTTAAAAGTGAATAGAAGTTCATAGAAATTGTTATAAAATAAATCGGTGTCGGCATGAAATACTTGTGGTTATTTTGTACTAAACTGACCAGTCTGTATAAGGACAAATTAAAAAAAATTAAAAATGTGTGTAAAAAATAAAATTGTTAATAGTTCCTGGGTAAACAAAGATAGTTTTCAAGTCGTTTATCATATCAGTTATTTTCGCCACGGAATCGGTTACAAATTTTGTATTCTCTCTCGTGTATATATTTTACAGTTATCTATATATATATGAATTATAATCAGGTCCTAATTTTGTTAAAAAGATAAAAAAAAATCAAAAAATATCAAATACTCTAATAAAAGAACAATAGACACAAATTATAATAATTTAAGTTATTTTACCTTCTCTGTGTACCGCGGTGGTGACTCCATATTTATAGCTAATAAAATATAAAGACCGCCAAAAGCATTCTGGTATTTATAATGAACAATCACAACCGTCACTTATGACAGGTAAATACAGCCTTTGTTAAAACTTACCTATCCCTACGTGTTAAACAGGGACGTCACAACCATAAGTTTTACTCTAGTTAATCAGTTAATTGCGTTTGATGTAATTTTCAAAGACTGCATTTATTTATGTTGTTTTTAGCAATAAAGCCAATTAACACTTGCCAAATTAAATTAATTTCTTTGTTTGTTTACAGATTTTTTTTTTAAATAAAGCATGTACTAAAATTTTCGAAGTGATAATTTCTTTATCGTGTTGGTGAAGAAAGTGGTAACAGAAACGTAGATATATGGTATATATATATATATATTTCACCTGTAAACATTGATAAATTAAATGATGTAATTAAGAAAAAATGTGTCAACATAATATCTCGTTATGATTTTCGTTTATGTAAAAATTATATAACTGTACTGAATCTAAAATATAAATAAATGATACTTGAAACGCACCACTGACATCAGAGTGCCAGAAAAATGGGGGAGTATTTCCAGTTTGGGAGGATTTTGAAATTTGTTGTCTTTTTTCATTTTGGAGGAATTTCGTATCGAATTTTTAAAGGCGGAATTATATTAGACATGTAAATTTCAACCATAGTATGAAAATAAATATAAAATAAATTAGCTCTATATCAAAATATTTTCTAAATACTAAAGAATACGACAGATACACGTCATTTACACTTATTTTTATATAACTGAAATTAATTTTAAATTTTCAAATAGAAAATCATATCTTCTACCACAGTAAAATAAGGAGAATCCTGGTGCATGACATTTATCATACATGTACACATGTAAATATAAATATGGGTTTAAACGGTGAATGACCGGTAACCGTAATAATAAACACTATTGGATTAAGTATAGCAACATTTTTTTTAAATCTATTTATAGTAGTATAGTATAAGTATATGTATTTTTAACGCGAAATTAGATTGATTGATTGTTGTATAACGACACAGAGTAAGCAGTATTTCAGATATTTTCATGATAGATAGTTGATTATTTTTTAATTCTAACTTCTTTCAACACAGTAAACTTGTCATGTTGTATACAAATATATTGTCATTTGGTACAAAACTATCAAAGAACCAGCCCAACAATTTAACTGACCATCCAATGGTTGTTCATGTACAAAGTTTCCACTATTTAAAGGAATAAAGCTTATTTCAAGATAAAAAGTGGAGGAAGGTTGTGATCCCATTACCAGATTTAACACCGCCACATTTTTATGCATGTCCCTAGCCGACAGGGCCTGAATTTCTATCGTCATATGTCATGTTTTTTTTATGCTCGATGATTCAACTGAGTAGGTTAGAGGTTATTGTTCGCTTTGTTGATATTAGTGGAATTGTTGACCATCATTGTTAAAACTTCCTTTTAATAATTAGTATATTTATTTAGAAAACTACCTGTTTACAATTGAGGGCAACCTCTATCTGGGTATTTAAAGCTACGTCTCAATAAGAACATTCAATATAGTCATATTTACGTATTAAAATTAAACCACTGTAAATACACAAAATAGATAAATACTGATCCTTAAGATTTTTTATAATTAAAATGTTCCAATTTCTTTCTAAAATGTTCCTCCCTTTCATCTTGTATAAACATACTAAGAAGAGTTCGAAGTTACCAAAGGGGTAATCAGAATCCGTACATATATATACACTTCGTCAAAAGTTAAGAGCCATCTGGTATTTTTTTCAAAATTGTTTTTTTCAAGGATGAAAGAAGTTGAACCAGAAATGCTTTTTTTGGTAATATTTAATTATGGATTAGATCACGGGCTACAACCTGAGTCGTACTTAAGCTGATTATGAAATCAAATTGTTGGTTAACAAGTGGGAAAAAAGGGAGATAACACCGATATTTTAAAACTTAAAAAACATTTTATTTGGTTATTGTTTTTCAACAATTTTAGAAAACGAGCGAGTCATAAATTTTTTTCAGAACTTTTGAATTAAAGTATGGAGAAGTCTTATCACACATATTTACTCAGTAGCGAGTGTTATACCATGTTTACGCCAAAACCCTAACAGGCGCCCATTCATTCCACAAACTAGGCGACGAAGCCTCTCTTGAGGTAATCGCAGCCGTGTTTGTTAATTCAACAATATTTTGACATTGTGGATTACGTTGGTTCACTTTACGACCAATCAGTGCCATACGTGCTCAATTTGGTTCATATCAGCGGACATGGCAGACCACTGAAATGTTTCAATCGCCATTATGACTTGGTTAACCATTACAGAATATCTGTGTTACAGATGACCACGAATATGTTCCGTTTGTCGTAGTCACGATCCTTTGGTTTTCTCTGTGTGTAGTGTTTTTCGTTGAGATCGTGTTGCTCATCCTTTGGTTTTCTCTGTGTGTTGTGTTTTTCGTTGAGATCGTGTTGCTCAACCTTTGGTTTTCTCTGTGTTTTTCGTTGAAATCGTTTTGCTCATCCTTTGGTTTTCTCTGTGTGTTGTGTTTTTCGTTGAGATCGTGTTGCTCAACCTTTGGTTTTCTCTGTGTTTTTCGTTGAGATCGTGTTGCTCAACCTTTGGTTTTCTCTGTGTGTAGTGTTTTTCGTTGAGATCGTGTTGCTCATCCTTTGGTTTTCTCTGTGTGTTGTGTTTTTCGTTGAGATCGTGTTGCTCAACCTTTGGTTTTCTCTGTGTTTTTCGTTGAGATCGTGTTGCTCAACCTTTGGTTTTCTCTGTGTTTTTCGTTGAAATCGTTTTGCTCATCCTTTGGTTTTCTCTGTGGTTTTCGTTGAGATCGTGTTGCTCATCCTTTGCTTTTCTCTGTGTGTTGTGTTTTTCGTTGAGATCGTGTTGTTCAACCTTTGGTATTCTCTGTGTTTTTCGTTGAGATCGTGTTGCTCAACCTTTGGTTTTCTCTGTGTTTTTCGTTGAGATCGTGTTGTTCAACCTTTGGTTTTCTCTGTGTGTAGTGTTTTTCGTTGAGATCGTGTTGCTCAACCTTTGGTATTCTCTGTGTGTAGTGTTTTTCGTTGAGATCGTGTTGCTCAACCTTTGGTTTTCTCTGTGTTTTTCGTTGAGATCGTGTTGTTCAACCTTTGGTTTTCTCTGTGTGTAGTGTTTTTCGTTGAGATCGTGTTGCTCAACCTTTGGTATTCTCTGTGTGTAGTGTTTTTCGTTGAGATCGTGTTGCTCAACCTTTGGTTTTCTCTGTGTTTTTCGTTGAGATCGTGTTGCTCAACCTTTGGTTTTCTCTGTGTGTAGTGTTTTGTCGGCCATTGCTTGTCTTTTTGTCCTATTTCTTCTTGCAATTGAATTATCTATCGTTCTACGATTTACTGCTTTTTATGGGATATCCGTAGGACAACATCAACACTTGAACTGGAGCCATGTAAAATAATGTCATTTGTTCATGCTATATCTGCCGCAGGACAACATCAACGCTTGGACTGGAGCAATGTAAAATAATGTCATTTGTTCATGCTATATCTGCCGCAGGACAACATCAACGCTTGGATTGGAGCAATGTAAAATAATGTCATTTGTTCATGCTATATCTGCCGCAGGACAACATCAACGCTTGGACTGGAGCAATGTAAAATAATGTCATTTGTTCATGCTATATCTGCCGCAGGACAACATCAACGCTTGGACTGGAGCAATGTAAAATAATGTCATTTGTTCATGCTATATCTGGCTATAACACGACCCATCGAATATTTGGAATACGAAAATGAGTCATTTTTCAAATATTTTAAATGACATTCGTGTTAGGGGGCATATGATGGTGTTTATGAATCAAAAGGCATCACAAGATGAAATAGAATAGATAAAGATGACAAGTAGGTTATTTCATCTTTGTATGGTGGTGTCAGTTATTGGGGGACTTGACTTGTTAAGAATAAAAAAATTTAAAAGAAATATTATACAAGTCCATTTCTGGTCCTCTACACCTGCACCAACAAGTTTCCATGGTAAACGTGCATTTTTACAACGACAGGACTGGATAGTAACAATAGATCAACTCAACTCACAAGAATGGGAATGGAAACAAACGTTAGAGAAACACAAAGAGGCAATCAAGAATGGACAACCCAGAGATGTCGGGCAACATTAGACACACATCACACGGGACGATGACAAGCAAACAGACAAAAAACACAAAGAGGCAATTAAGAATGGACAACCCAGAGATGTCGGCAACATTAGACACACATCACACGGGACGATGACAAGCAAACAAACATGAAACACAAAGAGGCAATCAAGAATGGACAACCCAGAGATGTCGGCAACATTAGACACACATCACACGGGGCGATGACAAGCAAACAAACATAAAACACAAAGAGGCAATCAAGAATAGACAACCCAGAGATGTCGGCAACATTAGACACACATCACACGGGACGATGACAAGCAAACAAACATAAAACACAAAGAGGCAATCAAGAATGGACAACCCAGAGATGTCGGCAACATTAGACACACATCACACGGGACGATGACAAGCAAACAAACATAAAACACAAAGAGGCAATCAAGAATGGACAACCCAGAGATGTCGGCAACATTAGACACACATCACACGGGACGATGACAAGCAAACAAACATAAAACACAAAGAGGCAATCAAGAATGGACAACCCAGAGATGTCGGCAACATTAGACACACATCACACGGGACGATGACAAGCAAACACAAAGGGGCAATCAAGGATGGACAACCCAGAGATGTCGGCAACATTAGACACACATCACACGGGACGATGACAAGCTAAAAAAAAACAAAAAACAACAACAAAGAACTAAAATATACAGAGAACTGAAAAGAACAACACGGACCCTCTATAAACACGGGGTGAACCCAGTTGCCCATGAAGGGTCAGCAGTTCTTGCTTCTTATAAGACACCCACCACGTTACTCATAAAGTCAAGTCCGATAAAGGTCTTGTCTGTATTTGAGGAAAGCAACAATATACGTAATAGGGAAAAGATCGATTGCAATTTGAGCAATGGATATTTCGTAACGGTCAAACAGACCGTAAATACTTTTTTCTGTAAGAACAAATTTACCACATGCACCTGAATGACTGAATGAAAGGTGTAACTGTGACCATCATAAATGTAGTTGTAGGAAACATGGTTTAGATTCTCCAGTGGGATGTGGCGAATGCAAGTGTGTTGGTTGCTCAAATTTTAAAAATCTACCAGAAGTAGACATAACTGAAGATTTATAATTAGAATACGGTTCCGCAGCTACACGCTGTTAAACAAAACGAGCTCATTGTTATTACTTATGAGCAAAAAACATTACAATGTATCACTATTTCTATATTTTGCTGTTCATTTGCGCAAACAATGAAAAACAGAAGAAAGGAGGAAAAATGGGAAATTCTGATAGGCAACAAATTTCATTTTGTATACATTTTTGTAAACAATTGGCATTATTAATACTATAAAATGTTGAGTCATGATGTTTTGTAAGTTTTTTTTACCAGCCTTGTTAATTATAATTACGAATTGCATTTTTTGGGTAAGCATTACAAGATTTTTCAATATTTTAAGGTTAAGGGTACATTTCTAGGTTCAATAGAGAAGAAAAATGATGAAAGCGCATATTTTTGCTTTAAGCTGAAACAGAAGGATCCTCTCATTGGTCGCTACAATATCACTCAATACTCTTCCTGCCACATTAACCATTGTACTTCTGAAAAAAATGCCAGACAAAGTAGTAAGAGGGGCATAGTAGAAAAAAAATACCCGATCTATATTTTTCTAGCCTTTTGATATGGTATTGGGAAGACATTTTGATATACAAAGTGCAGGGTATGATTTTTTTGCAATTACTCTGAGGTTTGGCTATTATTTTCCCATAGATTGACTGGACTATAAAAGGGGTTTGATTGGCCCCTGGTCAGATAGCTATTCTGATCTATGCAGTACGACATTGGACGTTGCTACTGTTTTACACGAGTTTTGTTTTCGTTCTTTGCTCGTTCCCGAGATTTGTTTTCGTTCTTTGCTCGTTCCCGAGATTTGTTTTCGTTCTTTGCTCGTTCCCGAGATTTGTTTTCGTTCTTTGCTCGTTCCCGAGATTTGTTTTCGTTCTTTGCTCGTTCCCGAGATTTGTTTTCGTTCATTGCTCGTTCCCGAGATTTGTTTTCGTTCTTTGCTCGTTCCCGAGATTTGTTTTCGTTCTTTGCTCGTTCCCGAGATTTGTTTTCGTTCTTTGCTCGTTCCCGAGATTTGTTGTACTGTACCGGTACACATAAATGACTAGATGTCACAAAATACACAGGGCTCTTTATTTGACAGTATAGTGTAGTATTTATAATAGGAGGCCTAGACTAGCTTCTTCTGCAAATGTAACTTTCCTTATTAAATATACCACTAGACAGATGACTTGTCTCCAATTGGTATTGAGCTATCAAATTTAACGTTACTGTTTTGACATCTTTGATTAAACATACAGATAAATTGTGGATTTTGTAGTAGAGTTCAAACCACCCTCCCTCTCATGTCCAGCAGCAGTATAGATAGTAGGAAAATGATAGTATCATTGTATGTCAAGTTACTGTTGTATATATATGTGTCAAGGTTTGAAACAAAGTATCTAAATCTGCCGTATGGTTCGCAGGCAATCGCAATTGTTATCTTTGCAGAAACTTGATCTTTTATAAAAATCCTTTGGGGTTATTAGTGAAGGAAACCAGCGACTCAAGGCTAACATTTTTCATTGAAGTTTTAAGATACAAATGTATAAAAAAAAAATCTCTATCTATATTTATTAAGTTCGGATGTCACTTAAAGCTTTGTTTCAACTTGTAGGTATAATTATTTACTTTCTTTATTTCATTTTAAAACGATCTCTGTTACATTCTACTGGAGTGTGAAACATTCAATAACTACATCAATACTCTGACTTTCGGAGATACGATTCTGCAATAGCTTTATGCCTCGAGTGCTGTAGGGCCCGTCATGGTCGTGATTGTATGATAGTTGGATTACAACTACCTTTGCATCAGTGCATATCACCACTAAAGTTGTGAGTTCGAACCTCGTTCATCGCGAGATGTTGTCGCTACAACAATATGTGATGAGGCTTGTCAGTGACTTGCCACAGGTCGGAGGTTTTCTCCGAGTACTCCGGTTTCCTCCAACAATAAAACTGACCGCAACGATATCACTAAAATATTGTTGAAAGTGGCGTAAAACGCCATAAACTATAAACTCTAGTGCTTCTTGCCCCGGTTGGGTCAAATGGTATGTGGTGCTTCTCCGCTAAGCACAAAGCATTAGCGAGTAAGAGCAATTTATTGGTTTCGTAAATTTTGCAAAAGAATTGATTACATTTGATCTAATTAACTGTAGAAACATTTGATCTAATGAACAGTAGAACATTTGATCTAATTAACTGTAGAAACATTTGATCTAATGAACTGTAGAAACATTTGATCTAATGAACTGTAGAACATTTGATCTAATTAACTGTAGAACATTTGATCTAATTAACTAGAAACATTTGATCTAATAATAATTAACTGTAGAAACATTGGATCTAATTAACTGTAGAACATTTGATCTAATTAACTGTAGAACATTTGATCTAATTAACTGTAGAAACATTTGATCTAATTAACTAGAAACATTTGATCTAATGAACTGTAGAACATTTGATCTAATTAACTGTAGAACATTTGATCTAATTAACTAGAAACATTTGATCTAATTAACTGTAGAAACTTTTGATCTAATTAACTGTAGAAACATCTGATCTAATGAACTGTAGAAACATTTGATCTAATTAACTGTAGAACATTTGATCTAATTAACTAGAAATATTTGATCTAATTAACTGTAGAAACATTTGATCTAATTAACTGTAGAACATTTGATCTAATTAACTGTAGAACATTTGATCTAATTAACTGTAGAACATTTGATCTAATGAACTGTAGAAACATTTGATCTAATGAACTGTAGAAACATTTGATCTAATTAACTGTAGAAACATTTGATCTAATTAACTGTAGAACATTTGATCTAATTAACTGTAGAAACATTTGATCTAATGAACTGTAGAAACATTTTATCTAATTAACTGTAGAACATTTGATCTAATTAACTGTAGAAACATTTGATCTAATTAACTGTAGAACATTTGATCTAATTAACTGTAGAACATTTGATCTAATTAACTGTAGAACATTTTATCTAATTAACTGTAGAACATTTGATCTAATGAACTGTAGAAACATTTGATCTAATGAACTGTAGAAACATTTGATCTAATTAAATGTAGAACATTTGATCTAATTAACTGTAGAACATTTGATCTAATTAACTGTAGAACATTTGATCTAATGAACTGTAGAAACATTTGATCTAATGAACTGTAGAAACATTTGATCTAATTAACTGTAGAAACATTTGATCTAATTAACTGTAGAACATTTGATCTAATTAACTGTAGAACATTTGATCTAATTAACTGTAGAACATTTGATCTAATGAACTGTAGAAACATTTGATCTAATGAACTGTAGAAACATTTGATCTAATTAACTGTAGAACATTTGATCTAATTAACTGTAGAACATTTGATCTAATTAACTGTAGAACATTTTATCTAAATAACTGTAGAACATTTGATCTAATGAACTGTAGAAACATTTGATCTAATGAACTGTAGAAACATTTGATCTAATGAACTGTAGAAACATTTGATCTAATGAACTGTAGAAGCATTTGATCTAATTAACTGTAGAAACATTTGATCTAATTAACTGTAGAACATTTGATCTAATGAACTGTAGAAACATTTGATTTAATTAACTGTAGAAACATTTGATCTAATTAACTGTAGAACATTTGATCTAATTAACTGTAGAACATTTGATCTAATTAACTGTAGAACATTTGATCTAATGAACTGTAGAAATATTTGATCTAATGAACTGTAGAAACATTTGATCTAATTAACTGTAGAATATTTGATCTAATTAATTGTAGAACATTTGATCTAATTAACTGTAGAAACATTTGATCTAATTAACTAGAACATTTTATCTAATTAACTGTAGAACATTTGATCTAATTAACTGTAGAAACATTTGATCTAATGAACTGTAGAAACATTTGATCTAATTAACTGTAGAACATTTGATCTAATTAACTGTAGGACATTTGATCTAATTAACTGTAGAACATTTGATCTAATTAACTGTAGAACATTTGATCTAATTAACTGTAGAAACATTTGATCTAATGAACTGTAGAAACATTTGATCTAATTAACTGTAGAACATTTGATCTAATTAACTGTAGAACATTTGATCTAATTAACTGTAGAACATTTGATCTAATTAACTGTAGAACATTTGATCTAATTAACTGTAGAACATTTGATCTAATTAACTGTAGAACATTTGATCTAATTAACTGTAGAAACATTTGATCTAATTAACTAGAACATTTGATCTAATTAACTAGAACATTTGATCTAATTAACTGTAGAACATTTGATCTAATTAACTGTAGAACATTTGATCTAATTAACTGTAGAACATTTGATCTAATTAACTGTAGAAACATTTGATCTAATTAACCGTAGAACATTTGATCTAATTAACTGTAAAACATTTGATCTAATTAACTGTAGAAACATTTGATCTAATTAACTGTAGAACATTTGATCTAATTAACTGTAGAAACATTTGATCTAATTAACTGTAGAACATTTGATCTAATTAACTGTAGAAACATTTGATCTAATTAACTGTAGAACATTTGATCTAATTAACTGTAGAACATTTTATCTAATGAACTGTAGAAACATTTGATCTAATGAACTGTAGAAACATTTGATTTAATTAACTGTAGAACATTTGATCTAATTAACTGTAGAACATTTGATCTAATTAACTGTAGAACATTTGATCTAATTAACTGTAGAAACATTGATCTAATTAACTGTAGAACATTTGATCTAATTAACTGTAGAAACTTTTGGGTTGTATTTAAAGTATGTAATTCGTGCAAAATCAAAGTTAAAGAATAAAAAAACTTTTGTGGTTGAATCTTTCTCACCCCAAATATATAATGTAGCAATATCTTCTAGCTATTCAGTCTTGATAGAGAGACAAATCAATAGTGACTCAGACAAAACAAAACCTTAAATTCCACGCACGACTTCTGGTTGCTCTCTTGAAATGCTTTTTATACATCTCCCTTACATTCTAATATATCCTTACACGATTTGTATCGCTGAATAGGTCTCATATCGTGATTTTATCATTCTGAAATGTAGGTTACACTTTTTAAAAGTACATAAAAGTATTTTATCATTCTGAAACGTAGGTCATACTTTTTAAAAGTACATAAAAGTATTATAATAATTTAGATACCGTAACTAAAGGCTATGAACCGTTTCAGAATATGGTCGTCAGCCTGCAAAAAAATCAGTTTCAAAGGTACTCGAGCGTAGTCGGTCTAGACTCAACTAAGTTAAATACTATAAACATCCCCATTTAGGGTAAATGTGGGTCACAGAAATTAAATTATATGTTCTAGCCCACCTTTGTCTTAATTCCTCAGAATTTTTAAACAAAATGTGTGGAATCTCAATGGGCCCTTCATCCCATAGTAAGAAATGATAATAAGAGAATCTTCCCAAAAATAACGGGGACTCTAAAGAGAGAAATGAAGGAAGTTCTTCAATCTGTTCAGTCCATGTTCCAAATTTACTTCTTGGTCGAAATGTCTTGATACAATTGGTATCAAATCAGTCCCTGTGCAACAATATGCACCAGGGTAATCACAGAGTCAACTACAGCGAACTGGACAGCAAAGGCAAACATCGAGAAAAACACACATGAATTATATAATTATAGTAGCTTATGATATAAATGTATATGGTATGATGCATCTTCGCTAGCCAAGGGTTACGATCCGCTCTACTCATCTTCACCCTTGGCATCGTTAGACGGATTTTCGAGGTCACACGGTGACGGTTTATATGTAATGCAGCTAGTGGTAGCTGCAACCAATCAGAACAGGCTTTACAAAAATCACATGCTTTGTAGGAAAAATGTCAACAAAATAACAATGCGAAAAATCGTCAGTCCGGCACGATTTTGATACATGTAGTATAAAAAAGTTTGTACGATTAGCTGCTACACTATTCGTACAAAAAGTTTGTACGAGGAGACACTGCCTATTATAATCTCGAGTCAATTTTCAGAGGATTCAAACGAAAGGAAATGAAAGCCTCGCGTCGATTGGCTGAAAATGACATCATTACAAGGGGCATAACTGTCAAAATCCAGCAGGTGGCAATGCGCGGGAATTACGAAAATCCGTCTAACGATGCCAAGGGTGAAGATGAGTAGAGCGGATCGTAACCCTTGGCTAGCGAAGATGGATATGATAAGAAAGTAATAGCTGTTGTGTCTTTGACAATGAAGAGTGAAATTAAAATAAAACATTTTTTGGCCATATTTGAATCCCATCAAATTGATTTAGGCTATAACTCTACTGTTTATTAATTAAAAAAATGTATAATTGTACTGGACCGTCGGCAGCTTGAATGACCGTTGGATATACTAGTCAACAAAAGAAACGATACAAGGGTTTGATGCTCAATATTATTTACATGGAGAAAAATAAATCTACAAAAATCGTATAATTTAGATTCATATGGGCATAGCAAATAAGGCAATATCAAAGCAGACAGAAATTGTCATGCAGTATGGAGGTTTGCGGAGTTCAGTAACGTGTGTGACCACCTTTGCAGCAACAACAGCTTCGCATTTCCGACGCATAGAACGAATCAATCGTTGGATAAAGGCTCGTGGGATGTTGTTCCACCCGTGCACAAGTGTGTCACGCAGCTCCTGTAGTGTTTCCGGTGGATTTTGACGGAGATCCGGTGATAATGCCGGCCATGGAAGAACACGGATGTGATTCCGGTTCAGAAAGTCTTGACAAACACTAGCCACGTGAGATCTTGCATTGTCATGTTGAAAGACGTGATCAAAGTTTCGCTGTTGCAGAAAGGGCAGAACGATAGCATCAATAATATCGTCTCTGTATTTTATGGCATTCAATGTTCCTTGAACAATGTTGAGCTGAGTGCGACCATCATGACAAATTCCAGCCCTGACCATAACACTTCCGCCACCAAAACGGTCTGACTCGTACACACACTGGTCCGTGAAACGTTCCCCCACGTCTGCGGTATACGCGATAACGTCCATCGCTAAAACAAAGTGAAAATCGGGATTCATCACTAAAAAGGATGTGTTGCCATGTGTGAAGCCTCCAACGACGGCGTGCACGAGCCCAGACTAGTCTCGCGGTCCTATGGCGTTGTTTAAGGATTGGTCCTACCACCGGACGCCTAGCTCGGAGTCCAGATTCACGTAGTCTTCTGCGAACAGTCTGACCCGAAATTCGGACGTTTGCTAGACCAGGTGTTCTACGGGCAGTGTCCTCAGTCGCTGTCATATGGTTCTGGAGGTGAATAAGGCGTAAATGTCTGTCTTGACGTTGTGACGTCACACGCGGTCTGCCGTTAAGGGGTCTGTCATTCGTTCTACTTGTTTGCCGAAGACGAATCAGTAGCCTTGAAATGGTTATTATAGACACATTAAAGTGGTATGCAACGGCCTGGTGAGTCATTCCAGTCTGAACCATACCCACCGCTCGCTGACGGTCATTTTGACGAAGCCGTGGTATCGACGTTCTTGTGAAAATTCCAATTTTCAGAATAGCAAATTGTTTACTTTTGTTGACAGCACAATTAATGACAGCAGGTGATTTAAATGCCTAATTCGATCATGGGAAGGAAAATTGACTTTCCGGAATTTTTCCGTAGCGGAACAGGATGTTATTGTTTGTTTTGTGAGGATAAACGCGTTTCACAAAAACATTGACGTAAATGATAATAAACAATTGTTCTGGTTTTAACATACAAATATACTTTAAAAATATCTTTGTATCGTTTCTTTTGTTGACTAGTATATCACTACATAAATCAGATCAACTTGGTACAGCTAAACTTGTAAAAGTCGGATACAAATTTCTGTAGATAGTTTCTGTGTTACAGTCGTCACCCGCAATGTAAAAACGGTTATTATTTACAGCTTTCTTCGAGTTCAGGCAGATCAAGAAGATCTCCTATGGATTTTGTTATAAAGTGTTCGAAATGTTTGAAGATACCAAAGAGGTAATCAGAGGAAGTAAATCGAAAGAGGACAAGACAATACAATGACAAAGAAAGAACCTAAGGGTTAAAACAATGATCTACAAAACACTACAGAAAACTAAAGACTGATCAGCACAAACCCGACAAATACGGCTGTGAACTTGGGTGTTCCTCAAGTGTAAGCAGTTCCTGTTCCACTAGTGGCATCTGTCGTGTTACTTTGTTACAAACCCGATGATAAATCATGAACGAGGAAAGGGCGGCATTGTGATTACGACAAACGGAACATATCCGTGGTCATTTGTGACACTGATATTCCGTAACACTTCCGAATATTTGTTTGTTCATTTTGTTTTGAATGTAATCTCATTATTAATATATCTACAGTTCGAGTGTCAAATCCAGAACAATTTCGTAAACAGCGAATCTTCTGATACTTCTGGGGGATACCAAGAACTTCCCAAATCGGAATAAAATCGTTTGAAATTAACAGTTCCACATTATGTCTGACCTCTAAATCAAATATGTATCCATCTTTAGAGAACATTGTGAAAAAAATAACTTCAGCTGTAATGATAATCGATGGTGTATGGTGTTTAACGTCACTTTCAACAATATTTCAGTTATATCGTGGTGGTTAATGATAATAAAAACTGAGGCCAAAGATATAATGATATGTTAGTTCATTGAACTTTACGCAACTTGCAATAATGTTTAAGTTATTCTATATCGTCCGATTGTATATAAATGAGGTAGATGCATAATGCTGGTGAATTGAACTTTTAAAAATTACCTATTTACTATTCTAACTTCATGAAGGGTATAGTTTTTCGAACTTTCATTAAAAAAAATTAATACTAAAGTAGTAGTCTATTAAATCAACATAACAACACGAGTGCTATTTAACTTTACACGTAATATTTAAACTCCAATCACGTTTTACACTTGTGTATATCACGAGTGTTCTGAAGTAAACTGCGATATCGCCTTACCATTGTATGTGTGTTGTGACTTATATTAACTTCATGGGGGTCCAGCATATTTCATTGAATTGCACAATCACGTCTAACCATTTTGTATAATACATCACGAGTGTTCTTATTCATTTCATTTTATTCTCAAACAGCTAATGCATAAGGGAATAGCCATTTGGTATAAACATATTTTATTGGTATGACTAACATATATAAACAGAACAATAGCAATCGTACAATAGGATTCAGAAACAAGCATAGTAACTGACAATTTGTCTCGTTTCCACTTTCAGAAGGCCAAACAAGTTGCTCCTTGGCTGAATCCGACCCCAGCGAAAATACCAAAACACCTACTGACAATTTGAATAGTTCAGCAATGAATTTATTAAGATCCTCTCTGTCATGGTCGGCAAGAAAATCGTACAAAGACTCTTGGAATTTAATTTTTATCTTTGACAAGTCTGTAACAAAGTTGCCCCTTTCTGTGATTCAAATTTTCAATTTCATTGGTGTTCTGTTTGATAAATCATACAGTCCGTCCACCATTACTTCTCACGTCTCTGCAATCAGCTACATTCATAAAATTTTAGACCCAACCATTGCCTTCGTAGTTAAGAAAAACTCCTCAAAGGAAGCAACAACTTTAGGAAGTCACATGATACCCGCCTACCTATTACAAAACAAATTTTTGTGAAAATTATTGATGGTATTGATAAATGTATTGACAACAACTTCACAACAAGGCTACTTAAAGCAGTTTTTCTATTAGCCTTCGACGCATTTTTGCGCTTGGGCGAAAATTTAGTACGTTCTTCAGTTATCCAAAAACAGGATGTATCATTTGCATACTGCAATCGACGTCCACAGCGTGTCACATTGGTCATAAGACACTATAAAAATATTAAAAATAATCAACCAGTTACACCACGATTGAAGCAAATCACAATAATTCGCAACTATGTCCAGTTACAGCGGTACATTCTCATCTGGAAAACACAGCCGTGTAGACGACCCTCTGTTTCAAAACAATGGGGGTACTCCAGTTACACACAGTTACGTAACAGGACAATTAACTTTTATCTTGCAATTTTTAGGCATTTAGACATTTAGTTTTAGACATTTGTAGATGGTATCTCATGATACAAACAATGCATTTTGTAGAACAGTGTTTGCAGGGTACAGGTCAACATTTGGTTGCTGTACTATTGAGATAGATATCTAGTCACATTTTGTTATTGTCATATGACACATACAATTATTAGATTTACACATTTGTAACTGGTGGCCCATGATACTAACGATGCATTTTGAGTACTATTGTTGGCAGGGTACAGGTCAACATTTGGTTGCTGTACCATTGAGATAGATATCTAGTCACATTTTGTTATTGTCATATGACACATACAATTATTAGATTTACACATTTGTAACTGGTATCACATGATACAAACAATGCATTTTGTAGTACAGTGTTTGCAGGGTACAGGTCAACATTTGGTTGCTGTACCCTTCTTACTATCGAGTTAGATATATATTCACATTTTGTTATATTCATAGTATTATTTTGTTTTAATTATATACATGTGTTGTAATTTGCTATGTACAAGTTGTATTCCCACCCAAATAATTTGAGTGGCAACTCTGGGTTTGGCATTTGCCCCCTATTTGATATTTCCATTTCACTCCTTATCAAAAGCGGGCTTTGGCCGTTTTTAGCGCCACCCCTTTTTGTCTTCGGAAATATTTTAGTTGAAAGGGAGTGCCTAGGACATATAAATTGTATTATGCAATGATAACAATTATTAAAATGATAATGCTACATGTTATGTAATAATGTATTATGTAACACAATGTACTCCTTGTTTTCATATAAAATGTATATATTTGTTGTTTTCGTCATTTGAATAAATGACATTACAAGGCCGTAGCACATGCGTTTTAAACGTGAGGCAAACGGTAGACTGTGGAAAAGGGAGGGGGAGGGGGTAGTCACAATTCTGTGGATTCAAGAGAACTAATTTCCAGAGTTAAAACTTCTCTGTTGATGTCTTCTCGTAGCAACTCGTGTATTTACATACAATAAATGGTGAAACATTTCTCGGATTAAATATCATAGTCGTCAAGATATCCTTATATTTAATATTTCATGTATTTTTTTTTCTACGAAAGTAAGAAAAGGCAAATATTCGCATTGTATTTGGTCATGTAAACAATTTCAGATATGAGGGGCCGTCGTGGTCATGATCGTATGGTATTGAATTTACCATTACCTATGCAATCAGTGCCTATCACCACTGATGTTGTTAGTTCGATATAACTAATAAGGGTAATAACAAAATTACCGAACTCCGAACAATCTTACAAAGGGAAAGTCAAAACTCATAATTATATAAACAGACAAAATCAGTCAACAACCGGAAAACTGTGAAAACCGTAATGACCCTGACTTGGTACAGGCATTTCTAAAGAAATGGTGGGTTGAATCAGATTTTAAAGCGCCAAACCTCCCGCTCTCATTACGGTTCAAAGGTTCCGGCTGTCACTATAACAAAATTTAAATACAGGAACAAAATAGGTAAAACAGTCGTCAAAGCAGTACCATATTCAGTGAAGTAAATGTCAAACACACTTTTACGTCACACATTGATAAAAAAATATTTTTGACATTTTTCTTGGCTTCCTTATCTTTATACATTTTCACTACATTTTCACTATATGAAAATGCATCGTTTATAATCGTTTCTGCAGAGACGGAATATATTTCGACAAGATTTTGGTATCGGAATATAAACTTTTTAAGAGATCGAATAAGGCGAATCTTTTTATAGCCCTGGTTGTTGAAAGTGGCGTTAAACACCATCAAACAAACAAACAAATAAACAAAATATCAGATGATTTGCCTACATAGCGCTACGGCCATGCATTAACTGGAGATATGTTTTAGATTTATTATTCTCCCTTGCCAAAAACATAGCAGAGTTGTTGCTATTACAAAGTTGTAGGGTTGCCTCTGTCATTTCGAGGACCCCTATATGTAATGAGTATATATCAGGAAAACGAGGACCAACATAAAGCAAAAGCTTTTTTAAAATCTGTTTCCTATGAAGAACTTACAAATATGACAAAAAAATATATATGCATGCTGATTTAAATTTTAAACTTGGGAGAATTATTTATACATTGAGGGAGAAAAAAAATGTATGTAAGCATGTAGTTGAAAGCTACACATTTTACTTGAAAATAATAATACAAAGAGATTGAATAAGATTGAAAAAGTGAAATATATTATGTGAGTATGTCAAGGTGTAAATATTTTACTTTTTATGATGAAAGTTTGGACTGATTTAAAGGGATATTAAAGCTCGTTTTAACATATATTTTTTCAACTCGTGACGAAGGTTGTTTCTTTTCAATTTAATTGTAAAAACAATCCAAAAATACTTTGCACGCCCATATAATCCCTAATATCGTTAAAATATCACTTAAAAGGATCGAAATGAATTTTTGTCCAGGAAGCACAAATTCAATTATTGGAAAAACCCCGAGAAAACCGCAAGATATGACAGAATTATCAACGAATTATGTCACTTTTACAAAGTTTCATTGATAAAAACCGGGTTAATGTTTCATAAATATCATTTATTGAACCAACTGCAAGTTTTCATGAGATACAAAAAATTACCAAAATGAGCTTTAATATCCCTTTAAAAAGGCATTAATTAGCTACGATTTTGACCAAAAAAATTGTATGTTTGGGAAATTGGTAAATAGCATTAAAATAATGAAATAAAGGTAAATATTTCACATTAGACAGCTTATCGTACCACTTTTCGCCTTTTGAGAACGAAAATTACCATCGATTTATTATTTCCTTGCAAGCAAATAATTTGACATCGCTTTCTCCGTATGCAACTGACCTTACTAGTGACAGGTAAAAACGAATAATTTGTATTTTGTCGCTTATTAACTGCAAACTTGTATGGTTCTTTGTCCGTAATTAACGCCGATTCACAGAAAATAAGAAATAAGTGCATTGTTGTACTGATTTAATGACGATTCGGCAAACTCCGTAAGCAATGCTGATAATTAATAAGATGGCGTCCATTTCTTGATCGATCTCAAAACACTAGCAGTTGCACCTTTTTCCCCCGATGCGCGTACATTTCATAACATATATAAGTTACAGAAACACGTTTTATTAAGGCATCAATCAAATCTGATAGTTTTTATGGGTAACAAAAATTTACGATCTTGGCAGATAATGCCCCTTTAACTGATACCAGTTTAGAACTTGGTTCTGACTCCTTTGCAAAATCTAGAGGGTCATGCTTTAATGTGGGCTTGCGTATCGGTGGTCGTGACCTATATCTCTATTGGGGTACATAGGGGATTTTTGCTTTCATTGTTACCAATGAAGCGCAAGTTTGTCAAAACATTGTTAAATCTATCGGCGGCTTGTTTTCTTCTTGCCAGGTCCTCTCGTCGAAATGTAACTGTGGCCGTAATTTTTTCACTCAAAGCGTTTTCTGTTTATTCAGTGAATCTTTTATTAAACCAACATAACAACACGAGTGTTATTTAACTTTACACGTAATATTTAATCTCCAATCACGTTTTACACTTGTGTATATCACGAGTGTTCTGAGGTAAACTGCGATATCGCCTTACCATTGTATGTGTGTTGTGACTTATATTAACTTCATGGAGGTCCAGCATATTTCATTGAATTGCACAATCACGTCTAACCATTTTGTATAATACATCACGAGTGTTCTTATTAATTTCATTTTATTCTCAAACAGCTAATGCATTAGGGAATAGCCATTTGGTATAAACATATTTTATTGGTATGACTAACATATATAAACAGAACAATAGCAATCGTACAATAGGATTCAGAAACAAGCATAGTAGCTGACAATTTGTCTCGTTTCCACTTTCAGAAGGCCAAACAAGTTGCTCCTTGGCTGAATCCGACCCCAGCGGAAATACCAAAACACCTACTGACAATTTGAATAGTTCAGCAATGAATTTATTAAGATCCTCTCTGTCATGTTGTATTACATCTTTCTATTGTTGACATACAATTATTAAATTTAGACATTTGTAGCTGGTGGCTCATGATACAAACAATGCATTTTGTAGAACAGTGTTTGCAGGGTACAGGTCAACATTTGGTTGCTGTACTATTGAGATAGATATCTAGTCACATTTTGTTATTGTCATATGACACATACAATTATTAGATTTACACATTTGTAACTGGTGACTCATGATACTAACAATGCATTTTTGAGTACAATTGTTGGCAGGGTACAGGTCAACATTTGGTTGCTGTACCCTTCTTACTATCGAGTTAGATATCTATTCACATTTTGTTATATTCATAGTATTATTTTGTTTTAATTATATACATGTGTTGTAATTTGCTATGTACAAGTTGTATTCCCACCCAAATAATTTGAGCAGCAACTCTGGGTTTGGCATTTGCCCCCTATTTGATATTTCCATTTCACTCCTTATCAAAAGCGGGCTTTGGCCGTTTTTAGCGCCACCCCTTTTTGTCTTCGGAAATATTTTAGTTGAAAGGGAGTGCCTAGGACATATAAATTGTATTATGCAATGATAACAATTATTAAAATGATAATGCTACATGTTATGTAATAATGTATTATGTAACACAATGTACTCCTTGTTTTCATATAAAATGTATATATTTGTTGTTTTCGTCATTTGAATAAATGACATTACAAGGCCGTAGCACATGCGTTTTAAACGTGAGGCAAACGGTAGTCTGTGGAAAAGGGAGGGGGAGGGGGTAGTCACAATTCTGTGGATTCAAGAGAACTAATTTCCAGAGTTAAAACTTCTCTGTTGATGTCTTCTCGTAGCAACTCGTGTATTTACATACAATAAATGGTGAAACATTTCTCGGATTAAATATCATAGTCGTCAAGATATCCTTATATTTAATATTTCATGTATTTTTTTTTCTACGAAAGTATTGTATTTTGTCATGTAAACAATTTCAGATATGAGGGGCCGTCGTGGTCATGATCGTATGGTATTGAATTTACCATTACCTATGCAATCAGTGCCTATCACCACTGATGTTGTTAGTTCGATATAACTAATAAGGGTAATAACAAAATTACCGAACTCCGAACAATCTTACAAAGGGAAAGTCAAAACTCATAATTATATAAACAGACAAAATCAGTCAACAACCGGAAAACTGTGAAAACCGTAATGACCCTGACTTGGTACAGGCATTTCTAAAGAAATGGTGGGTTGAATCAGATTTTAAAGCGCCAAACCTCCCGCTCTCATTACGGTTCAAAGGTTCCGGCTGTCACTATAACAAAATTTAAATACAGGAACAAAATAGGTAAAACAGTCGTCAAAGCAGTACCATATTCAGTGAAGTAAATGTCAAACACACTTTTACGTCACACATTGATAAAAAAATATTTTTGACATTTTTCTTGGCTTCCTTATCTTTATACATTTTCACTACATTTTCACTATATGAAAATGCATCGTTTATAATCGTTTCTGCAGAGACAGAATATATTTCGACAAGATCTTGGTATCGGAATATAAACTTTTTAAGAGATCGAATAAGGCGAATCTTTTTATAGCCCTGGTTGTTGAAAGTGGCGTTAAACACCATCAAACAAACAAACAAATAAACAAAATATCAGATGATTTGCCTACATAGCGCTACGGCCATGCATTAACTGGAGATATGTTTTAGATTTATTATTCTCCCTTGCCAAAAACATAGCAGAGTTGTTGCTATTACAAAGTTGTAGGGTTGCCTCTGTCATTTCGAGGACCCCTATATGTAATGAGTATATATCAGGAAAACGAGGACCAACATAAAGCAAAAGCTTTTTTAAAATCTGTTTCCTATGAAGAACTTACAAATATGACAAAAAATATATATGCATGCTGATTTAAATTTTAAACTTGCGAGGATTATTTATACATTGAGGGAGAGAAAAAAATGTATGTAAGCATGTAGTTGAAAGCTACACAATTTACTTGAAAATAATAATACAAAGAGATTGAATAAGATTGAAAAAGTGAAATATATTATGTGAGTATGTCAAGGTGTAAATCTTTTACTTGTTATGATGAAAGTTTGGACTGATTTAAAGGGATATTAAAGCTCGTTTTAACATATATTTTTTCAACTCGTGACGAAGGTTGTTTCTTTTCAATTTAATTGTAAAAACAATCCAAAAATACTTTGCACGCCCATATAATCCCTAATATCGTTAAAATATCACTTAAAAGGGTCGAAATGAATTTTTGTCCAGGAAGCACAAATTCAATTATTGGAAAAACCCCGAGAAAACCGCAAGATATGACAGAATTATCAACGAATTATGTCACTTTTACAAAGTTTCATTGATAAAAACCGGGTTAATGTTTCATAAATATCATTTATTGAACCAACTGCAAGTTTTCATGAGATACAAAAAATTAACAAAATGAGCTTTAATATCCCTTTAAAGAGGCATTAATTAGCTACGATTTTGACCAAAAAAATTGTATGTTTGGGAAATTGGTAAATAGCTTTAAAATAATGAAATAAAGGTAAATATTTCACATTAGACAGCTTATCGTACCACTTTTCGCCTTTTGAGAACGAAAATTACCATCGATTTATTATTACCTTGCAAGCAAATAATTTGACATCGCTTTCTCCGTATGCAACTAACCTTACTAGTGACAGGTAAAAACGAATAATTTGTATTTTGTCGCTTATTAACTGCAAACTTGCATGGTTATTTGTCCGTAATGAACGCCGACTAAAAGCAGATTCACAGAAAATAAGAAATAAGTGCATTGTTGTACTGATTTAATGACGATTCGGCAAACTCCGTAAACAATGCCGATAATTAATAAGATGACGTCCATTTCTTGATCGATCTCAAAACACTAGCAGTTGCACCTTTTCCCCCCGATGCGCGTACATTTCATAACATTTATAAGTTACAGAAACACGTTTTATTAAGGCATCAATCATATCTGATAGTTTTTATGGGTAACAAAAATTTACGATTTTGGCAGATAATGCCCCTTTAAATACTGCATTGTTTTCTTCGTCATTTAGATTAACCGAGCCAAAAATAAGTAGATTCCACAGGCACTTGTTTCATTCAAAAAATGTATGACCCCTCCTCTTCCTTACTTCAAGGTAAACATCTACCCTTTTCCCCTTCCCCACTTCGCCTCAATATTTTTCGCTTATTTGTGATCCTTCCGCTGACCCAATTATATCGTTACACTCCCGAGATATTTCTCTTTTCGACTGTCACATTTAAATATACCTACCGGGCCCCCTCGGACGAATTGAACAAAAATATTCAGCGAACGTCGCATTTTCTACTTTTAAGTCATTGAAATGGATACAGCCACTTCCGGTTTGTGCTGGATTCTTCATATGCATTCGGAATTCTCTAGACCGGCCATGTGTAACAATGCCATCATGATAATCTCCTCTCAAATGTAAAGGAAGCCTTTAAAATACAGAGAATTGTTCCAATGCAGATTATAAAGATATGTTCAACTCCAAATTACTGACATTTGATTTTTAAAGCACCTTTTTTTTTATTCTCTAAATCAATTTAGACCGGACCGGAAGTGGCTGTATCCGTTTCAATGACTTAAAGGTAGAAAATGCGACGTTCGCTGAATATTTTTGTCCAATTCGACAAGATTTTCATGTCTGTCAGTCCGAATGACTGACAACTTCTCAGCAAGCTTCGGGAAGTCTGTAATATAATAATTTGTTTATGGTAATACAATATTCGTATTCGCCAACAGTAAAAAGATTAATCTGTTTTCATAACGGTTATTTCTGATTTGAACAAAGCGTAACATATAATATGTCTCTGCGTAAAGAAAACATTTTTTGTTTATTTTAAGCACGTCTTTCGATCTGGCGGACCCTTCTCATTAATCTCAGAATAGTCATAAAATATTTGTTCTTCACAATTATTGATATTTCACCGCGAATATTATATGTTATTCAGCTATCAGACAGGGTATATAATGTGACATTCCCGGCTTATGATCTATATTCCCTGAGGCGCAGGGAATATAGATCATAAGCCGGGAATGTCACATTATATACCCTGTCTGATAGCAGGGAATATAGATCATAAGCCGGGAATGTCACATTATATACCCTGTCTGATAGCTGAATAACAAATATATTACGGATTTAACCATTTTTTTTTGTTAAATACAGAACCAAACTGTCGTATAAAAATTTTTTAAATTTTTTTTTATTTATTTTTGTTTGTTTGTTTATTTTTATTTTCCTTTTGTTTTTTTTTACCACGTACATAGTCCCAATTCATATTTAAAACCTTATTAAATATTTTGCATCTTTTATTTTCATTTTCCGTATTTCTAGATGTCCCTTTTCGTACCTCTGACATTCTTTGTTCAATGACGTCAAATATTTGTCACGTGATATTTTATGTACTGAGGTGTCTCATAAAGGAAAATCCTGTTCAATATTTCTAAATCAACACAATTTCATATGCAGTAAATTTAATAAACTTTATAATTATAACATTAATATATTACATAACAAAACAACGGGTTTGTGAAACAATTTCAATAATTAAAATGTTAACAATAAGCAAAAACTCGGTGTGGCCCCGTGACCTCGAAAGTTTTAAAGGCGGAAACTTTAACACACTTTCACTTGTTGATTGTTATGTTCAAATTTGTAATGGTACAGCCGTGGAACATGGGAGTTTGCTGAATTGTTCTGGTGTTTGTGACGGAATTAACTGTTGTAAGAGTGTTATAATCACAAAATAAATCATTATAATTTACATCCAAAATGTCAACGACGTCCATAACCGACGATGAAACATGTGTATTGGCTCTCATTTGAACCACAGGGGCTAGGTGCGTCCGAAAAAAAAAAAAAAAAAAAAAAAAACTATATAATACTACAAGGGGGTAAACTCACTTGCTTCCATTTTTTTAAGTCGTCGTGTTAAATTGATCTTAACTTCGGAACGCCTTAATATTTTCACCAGTCGAAAGTCAAGTAATTTTCCTTTCCAAAGAGACCCCAATTGTTAGTGTAGGCCTCCGAACTGCTGAGGTATCATACACGAACCAAAACAAAACGGCGTGAAAATCCGAAGTCGTACAAACGCTGGGTTGACCACTTCCCATCTGTGTACAGACTTTCCCATGCGTAAACGAGTCATTTTAACTAGCTAGATACTTTCATCCATTCAAATTATGATAAAATTTCTTACCTTACGCCAATTTATATGTCCTTTAAGTCTGTTTTTGAAAGAAATCCCATTTGCATCCATGAAAATTGAGAGAGTTCTAACGGCTTTTTGATTGGCTGAACAATCTGTTTCACTTCAGTATTTAATTTTCCAACGGTTATTAGATTTAATTTACAGTCCTCTGAGCGCTTTAAATGAAGCGAAACGTAAAATATTATGCGGAGAATATATTTCTTATATTTTTCATGTATTTTCAGAAGCGAAAGACCATATTTTAATATTAAATATTTTATTCTTCAATAAATTAAGGCAAACAATTCCTGAAATAAGAAGTGAAAGGCGGGATTTACTTATTTTTATTTTCATTCTGAAAACGACAGGTACATTCACACCGGTTCACTCAGCAGGGTACCTAATTGCGTAATGAGTTTAGGTCCACACAGGAAGTCGTCATTTTACATCCGGTCGACGGGACTCTGACCGAATACTTGAATACATGTGTCACAATCTTTGGCAATAATCAGAAACGCAATACACATTTTGTGACCCGTTAACGCTACCCGTGACTAGAATAGGAAATGCAATACACATTTTAAAGGTTCTAATAGGTGATCAAAATACACGACCCTGATCAAGTATACATTAGGAATGGGTGCATATTAATGCACACTGGCGGATCAAGGGGGTGTTCGACAATTTAGTAAAATTCGTGTATAAATTGTGTAAAAATTGGCAAACAAGAGCATGGGACCCCGTTTTCAAAACTGCTGGATCCGCGCCTGATGCAGCAATGATTCTGGGGCTATTTTCACAAAAAAATCTTAAGATTAACATTGATCGTAAGTTATATTGAATTGTTCATTTTTATCTTGATTTTTTTGTGCCACATCAGAATGATGTAGCAACAACCAAAATTATGAAGTAAAGCAGGGTGAACAGGGCAGGGTAGACAATTCTTCTTGCAAACCCCAAAAAGCAAAATAGACAAAAACCATTCGTATGCAATTTTTCCTTATAAAAACAGCAACCAAATTTTTTATGACTATTCTGAGATTAATCAGAAGGGTCCGCCAGTTCGAAAGACGTGATTAAAATAAACAAAAAATGTTTTCTTTACGCAGAGACATATTATATGTTACGCTTTGTTCAAATCAGAAATAACCTTTATGAAAACAGATTAATCTTTTTACTGTTGGCGATTACGATTATTGTATTTCCATAAACAAATTATTATATATTACCAAGGACGTATATAAGTTCTATATACGTCCTTGATATTACCAAGGACGTATATATACGTCCTGGATATTACGTAAGAGATGTACCCTAAAGTTGTGTATAATAAACTTTAAAAGTACATGTATTTATAATACTCATCGTCTGTAATTGTCAAATGAAAACTATTACAAATTATATGTTTACATAATCCTCTCAATTTTATGGCTTCCTACCCTGTAACTTTCTGTGCTTTTAGCTAAGAAGCAGAGCTTTATTGTAGTGCATGAACGATCGATTACAAAGTGTGATCTTATAAATAATATCATTAACACAATTTTGCCACGTAGTATAGGCCTATTTTTATTTTTTTACGAATTCATTGCATTGTTCCGATGTCCGTTCTTTTTTTTCACATAATTTCGTAGTTCTTCAATTTTCGAAAAAAATCTTTTGTAAATGTGTCTCATTAAAGACGGACCTTTTCCCCCGATTCGTTTGTTTTGCCATAAGTATATAGAAACAAAACGTAAATCTGCAAAAAATGATTGTGTAATAAATTCATATATTTAAACAACATATTAAGAATAAACTGGATGAACGTGCTAAAGTGGGTCACGGGTCACTGTGAGTAGCATGTATAGTCACGTGACTTGTCTCATTGGTAATCGGGCGGCTGTATCGAGAAACAGATACGGTGTTGAAAAAACTGTTGATACTCATATAATATTGATAAATGCAATACAATTTTATGTTTGTCTTCAAGAAAAATGATAGACAAAACCATGTGTGAAGTTTTATGACGAAATATCACCGATTTCTATGTAAATTTACGAGTTGAAGTGGTGAAACACCCACAGGTAATTTTAGCGATGTATTTTTATCTTGGACAAGAATAATGAACGTCCTGATTGGAGGACCGATTTAAAACAAACTGACTCAGCATGGTTTAGCAAGGTTAGGCCAAAAAAAAATATATGTGTGTTTACGGTCACCCGACCTACCCTAATTTTTGCTAGCGACCCTATATATTTTTACACAGAATTCGGATAACCATTTTTGTTGTTTAACCAGCAGCAATGTTTTATTTATTCAACTGCTAGCTTTTTGTCGAAATTGAGAGCAAAGAAGGTAGAAAAACTGCATAATTCGTCATTTTACCGGAATTTTCGAAAATTAAATATCGGAATCGGTTTCCGGAACCGGGAACGACTATTTCCGGTTTTGTCGATAATAAAAAAAAAAAAAAAAAAAATTAATCCCGACCGACCGACCCTAGATTTTTTTGACATGTGACAGTAAACACACATATATTTGTTTTTGGCCTTACTCAGGTCAATAGTTTATAAATATAGAATCTTGACATCTCCAGCTTTCCAACCATGTAAGTATTTTTGCTCTACGGCGAGGAAAAGCATATTACTGAGTGTATTAAAGGTTAAAATGTTATTATTTTTTAAATATGATAATTTTTTAAAAAGAAAAACAGCTATACATGTGTTCTTTGGTTCATATAGGAAAGAAAAATACCGGACTTTTAACATTGAAACGGAACCATCTTCCGCGGAAACCCACCCGAAAACCCCTACCCCTCACTTGAATTTGATGAATGTTACAGCCACCATTTTCTTGATATGATAATGTAAAACAAAAAGATGCAGGTAAAAGAAATCTATGTTATATTTATTCATTTGTTTGATTCTGGAATATTGTTGATCATTGATTTAAACAAGAAAAAAGGGGAAAAAAAGGGGGTGTGTGCATTTTATTTGTGAATTTTACAGTTAAATAAATGTTATGTTTCGACAGTTTAAAGAGAAAAATACAAATTTGTTGCAACTAAAGCTTAAATCAGCGTTAAAAATTGAACAAATATCAGTGGTTTTGTAAATGAGATTTATTTTAAATAGAAAATCTGAATTTATTATTAATGATACAATTTTATATCCCTTGGGAGGGGAGGGGGGCTATGATGAAAATTTGAAATAAAAACACAGGACCGGACATTAAGCAAAAATAATAATCCAGGAGTAGTTTTTTATTAAAAAAATCCAAGACCCCTGTGTCCATGAATTTTTTTTTCTTAAAGTTAATAATATACAATTACTGCATTTGAACGAGATCAATATGAGGTTTTATGGAGCAGAGTACAACAATATTGAACGAGGCGAAGCCGAGTTCAATATTGTTGTGCTCTGCTCCATAAAACCTCATATTGATTTAGTTCAAGTGTAGTAATTGTTTTATTACATAAGGCTCTATTTTACTATAATTTTTAAATTTTATGAAAACTTTGAAATTTTTGAAACTTTTGGAAAATTTTATCATTTTGATTTTTGTTTTAAATCTTATGAAATTTTTGAAAGTTTTGAAATTTTATGAAAATTTTGAATTTAAAAAAGAAATTGAAATTTTTGAAATTTTGAAATTTTTTAACAAATTTTGAACTTTAAATTTTTTTTTTTTTTAATTATAAATTTTGAAATTCTTTGAAAATTTAGAAATTTTATGAAATTTTCTAGCATATTGATTAGTAAAAAAATATTTCTGTGCAATAAAAAAAACATATTGCACTCTCGTGCCACGTAATTTTATTCATTAATTTTGCACGAGAGTGCAATATGATTATTTATTGCACAGAAATTGCTTTTTGCTAATCAATATGTTAGAAAATGGAATGTCACGTGTATTGCTTCTGGTCAATAGAAAAACAGTAAAATAGAGCCTTATGTAATAATATGAAATATTGACATCCACACTTGCCTTTTGGACAGCACATTTATGCCCACAGGCAACACTTGTTAGAATAATAAGAAAAATAAAAAGAATTACGCCTGACAAGCCATATCGACACTGAATGAGGGGGGTTGAAGATGAAACCCATTTTCTTCTTCAGTGTCCTGTTTTAGAAAACAAGAGAACCCAAATTATTAATAATATTGAAAATGTGAATACAAATTTCAATAATCTGCTAAATAAATCAAAATTAATATGGTTAATGTCATCAGAAGATAATTTTATAATTAAGAACACTAGTTCACTACTATGTTCTTTATTTAAAGAAAGAGATTTAGTTCTCAAAGGAAATTAAGATAGAATGAAAAATAAAAAAATTAAAATAATAATATTTAATAATAAATAAAATATTAATAATATTAATGAAAAACTGTTATTTGCTTGCAAGGAAATAATAAATCGATGGTAATTTTCGTTCTCAAAAGGCGAAAAGTGGTACGATAAGCTGTTTAATGTGAAATATTTACCTTAATTTCATCATTTTAAAGCTGTTTACCAATTTCCAAAACATATATTTTTGTTGGTCAAAATCGTAACTACTGCCTCTTTAAATGGTCTGTCCCTAATACAAGAACAGAGATAACATATTATTATACTAGACGAAAAGTTACGAAATTTACAAGCAAGGAGAACAAAACATTATTATTTATAAATCTCATGAAAGAAAACATTTTTTTTTTTAATTTTCAACTTCACTATTGATAGTTTTCGCTTGTGATGTAAATCAGCTATGTTAGGAACCAGAGTGAAGCTAGCTATAACACTGCAATTCTCCGAGGTACGTAATTGATTAATACTGAAAGGTGATTGTTCGTTTTGTTGATATTGGTGAAATTGTTGACCATTTCTGTTTATTCCCCCCCCCCCCCCCCCGCCCCATAAACATTACTGTTGACGAGGTATGAAGAAAACAAAGACATGGTGTTCCCGATGGTCAATGACCAGGATATGGAGAAAACCAATACAATAATGAAATGTTCCTTCCAGGTATTTCGGTGGTCAGACTGTTGATAAGTTTCCCCGTTCGATTCGTTAATCATTTCCTCTGTTAATCCGGAAACGGATTATTTTTGTAATTTATATTTCAAGATGAGAATTGTTCTGTTATTGAGTGAAACGTGTCACTTTTCAACTTCATTATCAGCATATTTCCAATGAATACCATGCTTTGGTATATGTTTCTGAAGTTCTTTCATTCACTGTTCCAAAAATATGGTTATGGTTATGATGTTTAGCGCCACTTTCAACAATATTTCAGTAATATCGTGGTCAGTTTTATTGGTGGAAGAGAGGGACCTGGTGGTTCAATGAGTTAGATAGTTGGATTACCTAACAACTCATACAAGCCTATCACCAATACGGCGGGGGTTCGCGCCCAGCTTTGTAAATTACAAAAAGGGTGCACCCGACTTGCATCCACAAATGATAAAGTTTACTAGTTGCTTGCCCATGGTCGGTGTTTCTCTCCGGATATTCCGGCTTCTTCCACCACGAAAACTGGTCGCCATGATATAGCTGAAATATTGCTGAAAGTGGCGTTAAGCACAATAAATCAATCAATCTATTGGTGGAAGAAAACCAGAGTACCCAGAGAAAACCACCGACCTATCGCAAGTCACTGACAAACTTTATTACATAATGTTGTATAGCGTACACCTTTCCAAAAATAAATTAAACATAACTACTTTTATCCTGCAATCAGTACATTTGCTGTACACATATGCTATACGAATTAATTTTTGCTTTATTCGTACTAGACGAATAAACTTTTGTACTATACGAATAAACTTTTCAGCCTACGAATAAACTTTCCTGGTACCCTGTAGCTATGTAACAGCGGAGGGCGCAGACAAGTATGAAACTGGTACTAATGTAACGCGGACCACGAAGAAGACACCCTTGAAAACACTTATGAAAGGCGAGGAATGACGCTTGTTTCTGTCCTTTTTGCTTAAATCTGACAAGTTTTCCGACTTTTTTGACATTGCAGGATAAACACAATATACGTACATTGTCGTTAAATATAAAATTCATTTGTACTCGCTGCGAAACAGGCCTGAAAAGCTCGCCGAAGGCTCGCTATTCTGCCTGTTTCTAAAGCTCGTACAAATAAATTTTATATTTACCGACAATTAATGTACGTATATTGTACATATCCAATGAGAATAGTGTATATACTTCCGGTTCCCATTGCATTTGATGGTGAAATACAAAGTTTAAAAATTACAATCAGTGAACCAAAACCTTTCCCATTTTCTTTATTTGAATTGTATTCCACAATTTGGCAAACAAATACATCAGTACATTGCATGAATTATCCAATCCTAGCCTGGAGGTTCCCGACTACTAACACGTGGTATGACATTTTGTAACAAACGAAAAAAGAAATTAAAATGGGCAGCACTTATAGGTTCAATTTTGATTTACCCGATATGGAATTGAACAACCTATTTTCTTCAAGAAAAGAGGGGAAGTGGGTAAGAAAAGTTTGAAGAAGTCGTAAATCAAAAGTGACAATGATTTACAAAATACGACACAGAAAACGAAAGATTGAGCCACACGAACACTACAGACCCAGGAGTAAACTCGGGTGCTCCGTAAGGGTAGCCAGTTCCTGCTTCACATGGGTTTTTATTTTATTACATTTTTGTGCACCGAGTAGTAGAGATGTGATCTTGTTTGAGAATATTACAATGCATTCCAAGTATTTGATTTCTACTACATATATGAGCGTTATCTCCAGTGATATTTGGTCATTTATAAATGTTGACATAAATTTTAAACAAATAAATGCAATATTTGTTATTTCTCACTCACTGCATATTTCCCAGGACTAATAGCATCGTCATATTTCATGTTCTTAACGAGATGTACATCAATTAACCGGTATGTGCAAACCAAGTAGAATGTCAAAAAATCCCGAGGTAACTTGCATTATATATGCATACAATGAATGATCAAAAGTTTAAACAAATATTGTAACAGTTTTCCTTCTACATATGATTCAGTAAGGGTTGGTTGCCCCACATTATTAAAGTGCACTACTCTTTTCACTGACTTGTTCTTTATTCCTACGAGACAGACTTCATACATTGGCTTCACTTCCACTTTCCACTATATAGATGTAGTCCTTTCACTAATAATTCTAAATTTGGTGATTTTGTTGATGCATATTTCCCATTAAGCTTGGAATAAAGGATACCACAGAAAGAGTTAAGTCTGCTTCATGCCTTCACATAGAAATTGACAGCGAGGACTGGATAAATATTCAGACTGACAAACATTTATGACAAAGATATTATTTCAATTTCCCTATCGTGAACTTTCCATTTATCTGTAGCAACATTCCAGCAGCAGATTCATATGGAGTATATAATTCTCAGTTGATACCATATTCCAGAGCTTGTGGTTCCTACACTAGACAATAGGGTAGCTGCTGACAAGGATGCTACTGAATCAAAGGTTCCAAGTGGTTAAGTTGAAGTCATCATTTCAAAGTTGTATGGTCGCCACCAAGACTTGGCTAACTGTTACAGAATATCTGAATTACTAATGACCACTGACATATTCAGTTTCAGTTTATCGTAATCACAATCCCGTTCTTTCCTCATTCATAACTTATCATCGAGTTTGTATAATAACAGGTGCTACTAGTGGAACAGGAACTGCTTACCATTCTGGAGCACCCGAGTTCAACCTCTTGTGTGTTTCTTAATTTTTTAGTCTTCTCTAGTGTTTTGTAGATCATTGTTTGTCCTTTTTTCTTTTGGCCATGGTATTGTCTGGTCCTTTGATTTATGGCTTCTGATTACCTCCTTAGTATCATGGAATATTTTTAAGAAATAGTCCATCATAATAATTTGGGTAAAGAGGGTGTGGTGGTGGTCGGGAGGGGGTCATATAAAATTTATAAAAATGTGAATAAAATAACAACGGTAGGTCTTTTAAATAGCGTATTTTTGAAATTTAATAAAACTACATTTGTTTTAGTTTTTAGGAATACCAACAGTGTGTGAAACAATTTAGGCGTTTGGGAGGAGGATTGGGAGAGAGAGGTGGAATAGTTCATTACATAAAACAAATCAAAATGTTGAAAATGATTCTGAATACCGGTATATTATGTCATTATTTTGTTCATGTTTTTATTTCATTAATCATTCAAATAACAAAACTATGCAATATTAAAAATCCTCATCAACATAAAAAAAACAAGGAATTCATTCATACCAATGTTGACAATGCTAAAAGTTAATGAAAGAAAATGTCTTTTGGCAAATCATAATTTGTAATTACATTAGTCAGTGTTAAATTGGTTTATTCCCGATTGTCCTACTTTTTAAAATTTTAGAGTTCTGATTGTCTCACATTTTTTTTAGGTGTTGAAACTTCTTAAATAAACATATTTTGTCTCAAATGTGCTTGATATCTGCATTACTTTGACTATATTTGCTTATAATTGATGTAAATATTATTTCCTTAGTGCTATATATGATCATTTATTAATGGTATGTAAATATTATGTTATTTCCTTCTTTACTGCTTATAATTTATGTTTGCCTTATGTCTTGAAAAAATAAATATTGAAATACAATCTCTTTTTTTTATATACTTATAAAATTTACTTCAATTATCAGCTACACACTTCACTGTTTTCAAAAACACATTCCCGATTGTCCCACACTTTTTCTTACCTTTTTACCTGCAATTTCTAAAAGTGGGACAATCGGGAAGATACCGTTAAATTATACATTCTTTATTGATACTCGTTATACTCAACAAAGAAAGAATGGGCTAAATTAATTATATAATACCTTGTAATTAATATATATAAACACTCAACAAAGACACAGGTACTTGTGGACAGGACCCTATGTTGCTCCCTTTTTTTTTTTAAGATGTTGCCCCCCCTTTTTTTCTTTTTTTTTTTAACATCGACTTTTTTTCATATAAACAACATATTGCAACTTTATATGTATCACTGTATGACATATATACAATAAATACAATCAAACACGTTACAGTAGTTTCTATCCATGCCGGGTTTCTGACATGATATAAGTTAGAAGGTAAGTCACTCTTCTTTGTTTACATTGGGGTACTTGTTGTGCATTCATCTTAAATTTAGTGAATAAAAAAGGCCTACCTGTCTGGAAATTGGCTTATTCCTTCTCTGTATATATTATTCTCCCTGAAAACACACATCAATATTTATTTACAGCAGCTGACAACTCTCCATGGAACATTTTCCACTCGCGTTTTACGATTTTCAGACGACATTTTTGAAAACTCGAATTAAAGCTACGGAAGTGTGATTATTAGCGACATCTGCTGGTCATTTGAAATATTGACGATACGGTAAAATGCGAGAGTTCCGGGTAAAATCAAATTTTGCGCCAAAAAATTCCCGAATTTTTTACTCGGAACTCTCACGTTTTACCGTATCGTCGATATTTCAAATGACCAGCAGATGTCGCTAATAATCACACTTCCGTAGCTTTAATTCGAGTTTTCAAAAATGTCGTCTGAAAATCGCAAAACGCGAGTGGAAAATGTTCCATGGAGAGTTGTCAGCTGCTGTAAATAAATATTGATGTGTGTTTTCAGGGAGAATAATATATACAGAGAAGGAATAAGGCAACATCTTAAAAAAAAAAAAAAAAAAAAAAAAAAAAAAGGGAGCAACATAGGGTCCTGTCCACAAGTACCTGTGAACAAAGAAAGAATGGCTTAAATTAATTATACAATACCTGGTAATTATCATATAAAATATGATCATCTCGGCTACTTCTTATCAATGATGTTTTTTTCATATACATGTTATTTGTATACTTATTTTCATAAAGAAAAGATGAAAAAGTTCATAAAATTTCTGTATCTATTACTATATATACTCGTACATGTGTAATACCTCTTTATTCATATTAAAGAGGCATTAGCTACAATTTTAACCAAAACAATTATATGTTTTGGAAATTTGTAAAAAGCTTTAAAATGATGAAATAAAGACAAATATTTCACATTAAACAGCTTATCGTACCACTTTTCGCCTTCTGAGAATGAAAATTACCATCGATTTATTATTTCCTTGCAAGTAAATAATTTGACCTCGCTTTCTCCGTATGCAACTGACCTTACTAGCGGCCTTAGTTGATGCGGCCTTACGCAAATCCGGCCTTATATAAAATTGATGTTCCGGCCTTACCATATATTTATGCGGCCTACGGCAAATCCAGCCTTATATCAAATGGGAAAGAATAATTAAAAAATAAAAGTTCTATTTAAATTTAAAATATTATTTAAATATACATGGATATGATGAATAAAATATTGGAACTTGTAGTGTTTTCACAAGATTTACTCGTAACTCAATATGAAAAGCCATAATAAATCGTTATTATTTTAACAATTTTTTAATTAGTAATTTTTGGTAATAATGACGGAAATCATTTCCATTGAAGTTGATGATTAGAAAAACAATTCAGGTTGATATACCAAGCTGTCAACAAGCGAAATTCCTTAGATGTTCTCTTGCAATTAATTATCATTTGTTTAATAGTCGTATAATTGCACTGGCAGTATGATTATAAGGGCTACCAAAAAGTAAAAGGAAGCCATACTATAAATTATTCAAAAAGTACTCCAATTCTTTTGATGAAACCGCACTAATATATGCATATTTTGGTGATGGTCCTACTATATTCAAAACTATCAACTATGTCGTTTCCTTGTATTGTGTGTGAGCAGAACGTCCGTCCAAAGCAGCATGCTTTAGAGTGTGACAGTTGTTTCCAGTGGCAACACAGACTATGTAATAGTAGGGCCATCACTTAATTATTTACTCAAATCATCACAATGTGTCGTTTTATTGTATGTATCATATATATCCATAGATACACATCATTCTTAACTGAGGCCGCATTAATTAACCAAGGCCGTATCAACTAAGGCCGCATTTGTTTAAGGCCGGATTTGCATAAGGCCGAATAGTTTTCAGGCCGGATCAACTCGAAAGCCCTTACTAGTGACAGGTAAAAACGAATAATTTGTATTTTGTCGCTTATTAACTGCAAACTTGCATGGTTCTTTATCCGTAATTAACGCCGACTAAAAGCAGATTCACAGAAAATAAGAAATAAATGCATTGTTGTACTGATTTAATGACGATTCGGCAAACTCTGTAAACAATGCCGATAATTAATAAGATGGCGTCCATTTCTTGATCGATCTCAAAACACGAGCAGTTGCACCTTTTTTCCCCCATGCGCGTACATTTCATAACATTTATAAGTTACAGAAACACGTTTTATTAAGGCATCAATCATATCTGACAGTTTTTATGGGGGGCCAGAAAAATATATAGCTATTACAGCACAATTTTCAATCAACTCATGTGTAAAGCAATGTTTCACTGCAAAAATAAAAATGACACCAGAAAAAAAAAAAAAAATTGCAAACACTATCACTTTAAATGATCCCTTCTATTTTACAAGGCTGCTTAAATTATCCATATATATATATTAAAACCCTAAAATACTGGGTATATTTAAACCACAAAAAGTGGTACTACAGATGTAGATGTGAATAATAATATCGCAGATGACCCTAGATAGAATTTCCCTAAATGACCACAATATGTTGTTAAATGACAGACTATAACTTACCCCTCAATGCTCAAATACATTAATTGGGTACTGGTGAAGGTTCCCAGGACTCAAACCCACAGAGCTGGTCAGTGCTAATCTCGTTGAGATTAGGATTCCGAAGAAATTTTCTGTCTGTTCTTCAGCTAATCTCGTTGAGATTAGGATTCCGAAGAAATTTTCTGTCTGTTCTTCAGGACAGAAAATTTCTTCGGAATCCTAATAATCCTAATCTCAACGAGATTAGGTCAGTGCATCCACATGTGGCAGACAGAGGGTACCTTTTCAATGAGGGAATTTGTCAGGTTATAGTAGGGAAAGCCTGACCATGGACAAAAGTGGTATCATGTTTGGAGGAGGCCATGCTCCCTGGATGTTCAAAACCTCTTGTAGATTTCAGAAAAAAATGTAGGGGCAAAGGCAATTTTTTTTAATCCTTACCCAACTCTCAATACTTTTCTAGGTGCAGTCAAAAGTCGTTGACCCTGTTCTCCCTCATTTCTATGTACATTTGTAGTTTTATATATTATTGAACTTGTTCTCGTCCTGAATATAACTGAAATACTGCTCGCTGGAAGTTAAGCAGTAATCAATCAATCAACTAAATATGTTAAAACTTTAACCAGGGTTGATTCTAGTTATAAAATAAAATAACTGAAAATCAATGAAAATAGTTGAAACCATCTACACATCCTTTCTAAACCTCCATTTTTGACCAGTTAAGACCATGCCCTGCAACTTTCAGATTTTTTTTCATAGAGAAGAATAGCTGAAATGAGTTAAATATTTAAACTGAAAATAAATAATTCCTGTTTAACTTACCACAGTGTGTTAATGATATCAATACCTGGTATCCAAGTATGATAGTTAAAACCCTAAATTACTCCAGTTAAAGATCTTAATAACCAAAAACAGTACATTATTGTATAAATCACATTAGAAAATAACAAAGACACATTCAATTTCAGTACATATTTAAATAGTATTCCTTTCCTGCACAATAATTTATTTGAAACTTCTTAAACTTTAAAAAAAAGTTCTTCCCAGTTCAATTGTTTTATCAAGAAGTTCAATTCTGTATCAGGCTGTGCAGGAATTGTCTCCTGGATTTATTTATCACATCATTTTATTGCACAATAATATACAAATGCAGATCATTCTATGTCACTGTCATGTTCTCTGTATTTGTATCTGAAATTTACCTGAAAAAAACCAACATACTTTTTTTTGTACATGTTTATTATACATTGTATATGTTGCATACAACTTATAGCACAAATTATAAAGCAGACCTCATCGTCATTTCGTTCAAAATTAACTTGTTCTCACCATGATATTGCTGAAAAATTGCTGAGTTGGCATTAAACAACAATCACTCACTCACTCTACAACCTTTGAACACTGTTTTGTATACTGTTCCTGATAACTTCAAAGGAGTAGATTTCATATGGAAAATCTATGCTTCATATTGTCCTTATTGAGGCTTTGAAAATGATCTTGTACGCCTATTGGCATGTGTACAATCTGAACCCCATGTAGGAAAACACATTCAGAGTAAAAGATAGTGTATTAATATAAATAACGGATTATGGTAATACATTTTTATTTATTCAAATAAAACAAATCAAACAATTTATAACTTCCAAAATATTTTCAGGATCATAGTCCAAAGAATATGTTACAGATCATTTGTACAACAAATTTGTACTCTCACATGACTCTACAGTAAAATATACATTAGCACATGTTTTCATACTTTGTACTTACATGCAGGCATAGCAGTAACCTCTGCTGTAACTATACTGTTAATACCTAGGTTTGCTAAAGCTCCCCTCATTAATCCACATGGCAGGGCTAACAGCTGAAAATAAAGTAATTCATGTCAACCTTAGCTGATTTTAACCATCCTGATGATAACCTTAGCTGATTTTAACCATCCTGATGATAACCTTAGCTGATTTAAACCATCCTGATGATAACCTTAGCTGATTTAAACCATCCTGATGATAACCTTAGCTGATTTAAACCATCCTGATGATAACCTTAGCTGATTTAAACCATCCTGATGATAACCTTAGCTGATTTTAACCATCCTGATGATAACCATAGCTGATTTAAACCATCCTGATGATAACCTTAGCTGATTTAAACCATCCTGATGATAACCTTAGCTGATTTTAACCATCCTGATGATAACCTTAGCTGATTTAAACCATCCTGATGATAACCTTAGCTGATTTAAACCATCCTGATGATAACCTTAGCTGATTTTAACCATCCTGATGATAACCTTAGCTGATTTAAACCATCCCGATGATAACCTTAGCTGATTTAAACCATCCCGATGATAACCTTAGCTGATTTTAACCATCCTGATGATAACCTTAGCTGATTTAAACCATCCTGATGATAACCTTAGCTGATTTTAACCATCCTGATGATAACCTTAGCTGATTTAAACCATCCTGATGATAACCTTAGCTGATTTTAACCATCCTGATGATAACCTTAGCTGATTTAAACCATCCTGATGATAACCTTAGCTGATTTTAACCATCCTGATGATAACCTTAGCTGATTTTAACCATCCTGATGATAACCTTAGCTGATTTTAACCATCCTGATTAGACCCTTTACATGCCAATGCTCTCAAAAACTTTTTAATAATTTGGTTCTCAAATCATTTGGCTATGATCATCAGCATACCTGATGAAGAGTTAGGGTTAGGGTTGTGGTGTTTAATGCCACTTTCAACAATATTTCAGGTATATCATGGAAGTCAGTTTTACTGGTGGAGCAAACAGGAATATGCTGAGAAAACCACTGACCTATCACTAGTTACTGATACACTTTATCACATAATGTAGTATCGAGTACACCTCACGATGAGTGGGATTCAAACTCACAACTTTAGTGGTGATAGGCACTGATTGCACATGTAGTTGTAAATCCAACTACCATGACGTCCCCACTTTATTACATACTACCTATCCATGTTAACATACAATTTTACAGTTTTATCATGAACATTTCTCATGTACAATGTTTTTGTTTCATAAATGCACTTACAACTTACAAAGTAAGTGTACATTATATGTCACCAGAAAAAGTACAAGCAAAATGTTCAAATTATAAATTGACAATTCCTAAATTCAATCATTATAAATTGTAATATCACTTTCAATTCTAACTTTTGCACATTTTCGTTAAAATTCAAAGGGTATAACTCTTAAACAACATAGTTGGTATACTTGGTATTCTTTTATTACAAATGCAAAACACACCATTTCTAATTCACATATCAGCAATTATCAAGAGGGGGAGAGGGCTTAGAATCCCATTAGCCAGTTTAACCCTGCCACATGTTATGCCTCTCCCAAGCCAGGACCTGGTTTTCCATCATCATATGTCACGGTCTTGTTCATGTTCAATGATTTGATGTGAGAGGTAATTATTTGTTTTGTTGATCATCACTGTTTAAACTTTCTGCCCATATTAAGAACACAAGAACACAAATGAAGTGATGAGCATGAATTGCCTGACACAACAAACATATTAAGAACATAAGAACAGAAATGAAGTGAGGAGCATGAATTGCCCGACACAACAAACATATTAAGAACAAAAGAACAGAAATGAAGTGCAGAGCATGAATTGCCTGACACAACAAACATATTAAGAACAAAAGAACACAAATGAAGTGAGGAGCATGAATTGCCTGACATAACAAACATATTAAGAACAAAAGAACACAAATGAAGTGAGGAGCATGAATTGCCTGACACAACAAACATATTAAGAACAAAATAACACAAATGAAGTTAGGAGCATGAATTGCCTGACACAACAAACATATTAAGAACAAAGGAACAGAAATTAAGTGAGGAGCATGAATTGCCTGACACAACAAACATATTAAGAACATAAGAACACAAATGAAGTGAGGAGCATGAATTGCCTGACACAACAAACATATTAAGAACAAAAGAACACAAATGAAGTGAGGAGCATGAATTGCCTGACACAACAAACATATTAAGAACATAAGAACAGAAATGAAGTGAGGAGCATGAATTGCCTGACACAACAAACATATTAAGAACAAAAGAACAGAAATGAAGTGAGGGACATGAATTGCCTGACACAACAAACATATTAAGAACAAAAGAACAGAAATGAAGTGAGGAGCATGAATTGCCTGACACAACAATCATATTAAGAACAAAAGAACAGAAATGAAGTGAGGAGCATGAATTGCCTGACACAACAAACATATTAAGAACAAATGAAGTGAGGAGCATGAATAGCCTGACACAACAAACATATTAAGAACAAAAGAACACAAATGAAGTGAGGAGCATGAATTGCCTGACACAACAAACATATTAAGAACAAAAGAACACAAATGAAGTGAGGAGCATGAATTGCCTGACACAACAATCATATTAAGAACAAAAAAAAAAAAAAAGAAATGAAGTGAGGAGCATGAATTTCCTGACACATCAAACATATTAAGAACATAAGAACACAAATGAAGTGAGGAGCATGAATTGCCTGACACAACAAACATATTAAGAACAAAAGAACAGAAATGAAGTGAGGAGCATGAATTGCCTGACACAACAAACATATTAAGAACAAAAGAACACAAATGAAGTGAGGAGCATGAATTGCCTGACACAACAAACATATTAAGAACAAAGGAACAGAAATGAAGTGAGGAGCATGAATTGCCTGACACAACAAACATATTAAGAACATAAGAACACAAATGAAGTGAGGAGCATGAATTGCCTGACACAACAAACATATTAAGAACATAAGAACACAAATGAAGTGAGGAGCATGAATTACCTGACACATAAGAACACAAATGAAGTGAGGAGCATGAATTGCCTGACACAACAAACATATTAAGAACAAAAGAACACAAATGAAGTGAGGAGCATGAATTGCCTGACACAACAAACATATTAAGAACATAAGAACACAAATGAAGTGAGGAGCATGAATTGCCTGACACAACAAACATATTAAGAACAAAAGAACACAAATGAAGTGAGGGGCATGAATTGCCTGACACAACAAACATATTAAGAACAAAAGAACACAAATGAAGTGAGGAGCATGAATTGCCTGACACAACAAACATATTAAGAACAAAAGAACAGAAATGAAGTGAGGAGCATGAATTGCCTGACACAACAAACATATTAAGAACAAAAGAACAGAAATGAAGTGAGGAGCATGAACTGCCTGGCACAACAAACAGACACCCAAACAATGCCTATCACTAATAACATTTGTGAGTTCACCTCCCTGACCCTTGTGTCAGACTGACAAAGGTGTAATCTATACATGGTAATGTGAGAAAGTTTTATGGTTTTCTCTGAGTTCTCAGATTTCATTCATCAATGATACTGACAAAAAATAATCATTATTGATGATGATGATGACATAAAGTGATGTCAGGTAAAAATAAATGTACAAATAATTTATTTGAAATAAATAATAAAGTGTGGAAATGTTATCAAAATGAAATCAATTCTGAATAATTACACTCTTTTAAACCTGTTATAAAACAAATTTAATCAAAATCAAATATGCATGTTAGATATAAGATAAGGACGTGAATACTAATAATCTGGTGTGAATTCTAACAATTTAACATAGCTTTAAAAAAAGAAAGAAAAAAAAAGCCTTTTCATTGTGGAAATAATCCATAAACAACCCATTATATCTTTCAAAAATTTTTTAAAACCAGATTTTCCAGAAATAGCAACAATTTTTTTTAAAGTTTTTGTAAAATTTAATATTCTCACGTTTACCTAGATGAATGTGTATGTAGTTTGAAAACAACAAGTGCTCAAGATAACATTAAAAAACATTAAAAAACACATTGGCAATGAGGTATTACATAAAATCATTTTATGCAAAGTTTTTTCTCAACCATCACTATTATTCCTTAGAAATCAACAATTGATAAGCTGTTATAAATAAGACAAGTAGCTTTGGATATAGAGTTATTTCTTCCTGTTAAATCGTTACTACATGACCTGTTGCACATGTATAGAGGGTTATATATATATATATTCAAAGTTAAAATAAGTATACAAAATTAATTACCCGTGATATTGGATATACATTCTGAAGAAGTTGTATGGATGTTTATTATTTTCTGTATCAGGTCACGCTAGAGGTTGATTTAAGAAAGCAATCACCAACAAAGCCTATGGAATGATTAGCCATTGAACAGAATAGTGGTTTTTGAAAATTTAGAGAACGTTTTAGTATGAATCAAATCTCCAGATAAGCTGCGTATTTGCGTTTTTTACGCTATGAAAACGAGTAAAAACGCATGTATTGTCAGATCAGAGTGTACACATTACGCATACATATTGCTGTGTAAGCAAACTTTCCAAATTCGGAGCGTACTTGTACAGTCGTGTACATAACAATACATTTTTGTCTTTGAGAAATTCCCCGTAATTACTTCCCTTTATACTTTTCGAAGGAGAGAGCATATACATCCGAGGGGTACCGAATGCTTGCCTTTCTAAGCATCGATGTCAAAAGAGATCTGATTGGATGTTTACGATAAATCATCCAATCGCGGTCAATATTACAAATAAATGCGGTTTACGTAATAAGTAAGAACTAAAACGCAAGTAAATTTGGGAACACGTTCGTTGAAAATGAGCAAGACAGACTTGGGGTCAATTACTTTCAAATGTAATCGATTACATTACAATTACTTTGCAATTTTCATGATTACATTACATTACGATTACATCAATTTTCAAATGTAATCGATTAAATTACAATCACTTTGTAAATGTAATCAATTACATTACTGATTACATTTAATGTCATGACAACCAATACATTAGTGTGTTATGTTATTTTGTCTTGTGTGCATCTGTCCAATATCTCTTCTTTTTTTTAATGTATTTCTTAATCAGAACTATAAAATTACAATGCAGTTGTAATGTGATCATTACATGCAATAACAAACAGTACATTGTAAATTATAAACAGCAATTCTCATTTTCCTATTTTTCATAAAATATGTCTTCTCTTATTACAAAAAATGTACTATATATGACCAATATTGATTCCATCTTATACTATTAGTAAATATTATAACATACATTTGCACATTTTAATAATATACATGTATATCAAATAATTTCAAACATCCTGTGAAAGTCTATTGGGGATAATAAAATAGCAGTTAATTACCTGATAAAATTTGTAATTAATGTATTATTAATGACACCAAATTATGTAACAATCACCATTACTAAATTTCACACCATTTGAATGTTTGTCCTTGATATATAATTCAGAAGATAAAAAAACAAAAATCATTCCGATTCTAAAAACTTGCTTAAAAATGTACATAATTTCTTGGTCTAAATATAAAAACTAAATCCTTAATTTATGTAAATAGGTTTAATAAAATATCCATTACAAGTTGTATAGTAACCCACAAGTAATGAAAAAATTATCATATAATCCAATATTAAAAGGAAAATCAGCACCAAAATAAAAAGCAGAAATATCACATATATCTGAATATCAGATTAGAATATTCTTTAAAAAAAAATCAAAACTTTTACAAATATTACAACTATTTATCAGTTAATTTGTAATATACATGTATGTACGAGCATCATAAATAAATGTTTCTGAAAATTATAATTTACATTTTGCTTTTTATATAATATCTTTATTGAAATTTAAATCTCTTTTTAAACTTGTATAAGAAATCTTCATGAGATACCTATGTTTTGGTTTATATAAAATATTTCTTTATCTTATGCAAATCATGAGGACATGGTGATAGTCTTTCATAGAAGCAATTTCATATATGAAATCTTGAAAGTTGTGTCAGATAATTTTAAATTTTAGAGCTTGTTGTGTTTTACACAAGCCGACAAACTGTTTTCATTGAATTTTTGAAACCCTAAAGAAATTGAAATTGAGATATTATTTGTTTGGAGATCAAGTCTTTGAAGTCGTAATTTATACTTAATATTCTTTGTAGCTGTGATAGTTTTGATTGCAATTAAGCATATAATAATATCTACATTATTTGTTTAATAAATTTCATGAAGAAAATTCATTTACATAAATCATACATTAAATATCTAAGGAGATATATGTTTCAGTTAAGACAAAATAAGTCACAATGATGAAAAGTAATCTAAATGTAATCAGAAAGTAACCATGATTACAGGGTCAAAATGAATGTAATCGATTACATTACGATTACATGTAATCTAAAAAATGTCTGATTACAGATTACATTCGATTACATGAAAAATATAATCGATTACAACTGACTACGATTACAAATTTCGATTACCCCATGTCTGGATCAAGAACATGAATAAGCACGCTACTAAGTTCCTGACAGTTTCATCTGTGTCTAGTGACAGTATAGTTAAAGGAATCATTGATGACATTGTCAACACGGCTGTGAAAACTGCCAAAGTCGACGAGCAAAAAACAAAATATTTACAACATTTTATTAATAAACATGACACAATCTTGTCAAATTAAACAGAGATATACATTTCACTTGCATCCTGCGTTTATTGAATAACACTTGTGTCAAACATAATTTTAAAAGTGTGCATTCTTCTTTCGGTATACAGCTATCCATCCACTGGATGATCACTAGCTGTTGTAAGCAATCTTTTCTGAAGTAGAGAGTACAACAGTGCAAAGGAAATATGCAAATACCCATCATATTCAAAAGTAGGGGGTAATTACCCTTTGGACTTGAAAATTATCTGGAGATCTGTGAATGAAAGGCTACCCAACGTAACCCAATACCAAATATTGCTAGGTGTAACTGAATCAGCTGATAAAAACAAGAGGCTCACCTGGTTACACATTATCTGTTTATTACCAAGTGATTATATTGTACAGTTTGGGTTCAATAAGGTTTGTGGTTTCTGAGAAGAAATTTTAACATTTTCCCATTGGATTCTGTTAACAAAAATTCCAGCAATGGTGACAACTTCCGATCAACATAACCTAAACCATAAACTTTGCAAGTCCATAGAATGAACATTCTAGCCAAGTTCACTGGTTTCAGAGAAGATTTTAAAAACATTTCCACTTTGTTTAAATGTCCTATATTCAGTTTGCAGTCCAAACATTAACTTTTCTAACTCATTTACAATTTTGGTAGCATCAAGTTTGTGGTTACTGAGATATAAACCTGTTTATACATTCTCCTAAAATATTTGCTGAGGTGTTGATGATCTTCAATTTCAGCTTAACAGAATAAATAAGCTTTTTCACAGATGTTCAAAACATAAATTTTACAATTGAACAATTTTGGTGAAAAAAAAATAATCACAAGGGAGTGAAATTGAAAAATCAACCTAGTCAAATTATCTCCCTTTTCAAAACTTGTATTTTCCTATTTTCTTCAAATTTTGTTTTGCAGTATTAAAATTTTCAAATATTTCAATTGATAAAAAAAAAAGTAATAAAACTTTTTATATTCTGGGGTTTATAATTTTTTCTTGTATTGAAATCTTTTGAAAAGTACACAAAAATCTTATGAAAAGTGAGAAAAAACAAGATATGATTATAATCTAACGATTATGAAGTCTCCCAAACCGGCCACTGACACTATTTACCCACATATCAAATTTTGATGATATCGGACAATGTTGAATTTTTACCCCCCATTTTTATGCCGTGTTTTGGCAGCCATTTTGAAAATGGTAGACATCTTGAAAATTTTGAAAACACAGAATTGCTCCTCTAATGGTGACCTATCACTATGTCAAAATTTATGTCTCTATCATTATCCAGTTAGAAGTTATCAACATTAATGTACAAAATTTCAAGTTTCTCATAGGATTCTATAGTAACCCCCACCCCCTTTGAACCCCCAAAAATATGGCTTTGACCCCCTTTACCACAAATCTGAAAACTTTAGGATCAACTAGAAACATATATCTATAACTCCACCAAGTTTCATGAAATTCTGTCCTGTAGTTCCTGAGATTTGCCGTGGACAAGTTCATGGTGCACGGAAAGAAAGGAGAATAACAAGAAGAAGAAGAAGAATAATAATAATAAGAAACGGAGCAAAAACAATAGGTCTCCAAACGTTGTTTGGGAGACTTAAATATCCTTCAGTTATATGATATATTGAAAAGTACTGTCACTTGATTATCTGTGTAAAGTTATTAAATGGTATCAGAAGATTATCAGTGGTTAGTAAAACATTTATTTTCCAAGTTTGAGCTATTCTAATACCAATTTTACAGATTGAATTGCAGAACTGTAAAATTGATTGAGCAATTGCAAAACTGGATAGCAAATTGGTCAGTATGAGTGACCCATTTAGTAAACTTGTTAGGCATTATGTATTCATAAAGGTATATGGTGTTAGTTGTGGCACAGTTTTTAAAAATAAACTAGAGGTTCAGTGGGCTGAGCCTGTGTCGCTCACCTTTCATTCTGCTTTGAGGAAACTAAATACAGAACCTTCCATAGGTGCTTCCCACCAAATATCGGTTCACTTTGGCAAAGCAGTTTCAGATAAGATCAATCTAAAACAGGAATTGCCTGTGGCAGCCATGTTTGTAAATGGATCAAAACGAAATGAGTAATCTCTATAGAGGATCTTCCATAGATGCTTCTTACCAAGTTTCATATCATTTGGCCAAGCGGCTTCAGAGGAAAAGTTGTTTTAGAAATTGACCAATAAGAAACAAGACTTGCCTGTGGCAGCCATATTTGTTAATTAATAGGGACGAAATGAGTAATCTTTATAGAGGACCTCCATAGATGCATCCTACCAAGTTTCGGTTCATTTGGCCAAGAGGTTTCAGAGAAGATTTAAAAAAATAGGCCAATCAGAAACAAGAATTGCCTGTGGTCACCATGTTTGTTAAGGGATCAGAACGAAATGAGCAAACGCAACAGAGGACTTTCCATAGATGCTTCCTACAAAGTTTCAGTACATTTAGCCAAACAGTTTCAGAGGGGAACAATCAGCCAATCAGAAACAAGAATTGCCGGTGGTGGCCATGTTTGTTAATGGATCGGGACAGAATGAGCAATCTATATAGAGGACCTTCCATAGATGCTTCCTACCAAGTTTCGGATCATTTGGTCAAGCGGTTTCAGAGGAAAAGATATTTAGAAATCGACCAATCAGAAATAAGAATTGCCTGTGGTGGCCATGTTTGTTAATGGATCGGGATGAAATGAGTAATCTTCATAGAGGACCTCCCATAGATGGATCCTACCAAGTTTCAGTACATTTGGCCAAATGGTTTCAGAGGAGAAGAATTGTTTAAATCAGCCAATCAGAAACAAGAATCGCCTGTGGCGGCCATGTTTGTTAATGGATTGGGACGGAATGAGCAATCTTTATAGAGGACCTTCCATAGATGCTTCCCACCAAGTTTCGGATCATTTGGCCAAGCAGTTTCAGAGAAGATTTTTAGAAATCGACCAATCAGAAATAATAATTGCCTGTGGCGGCCATGTTTGTTAATGGATCGGAATGAAATGAGCACTCTTTATAGAGGACCGCCCATAGATGCTTCCTACCAAGTTTCGGTTCATTTGGCCAAGCAGTTACAGAAGAGAAGAATTTTTAAAATCAGCCAATCAGAAACAAGAGTCGCCTGTGGCGGCCATGTTTGTTAACGGATTAGGACGAAAAGATCAATGAGGGCCTTCCATAGATGCTTCCTACCAAGTTTCAGTTCATTTGGCTGAGGGGTTTTAGAGGCATATTTATCTGTAATTCAATTCATAGCTAACTGTATTTTACAAATATCTATATTTATATATATTTAAATTAGAGTTATCTCCCTTTCCACAGAAAAAGAGATTTTTTTTTATTAGAAAGCATACAATCATAAACATGAATTGCCTGTGGTGGCCATGTTTGTTAATGGATCGGGACGAAATGAACAATCTTTATAGAGAACCTTCCATAGATGCTTCCTACCAAGTTTCAGTTCATTTGGCCCAGTGATTTCAGAGGAGAAGATTAAAACTAGAGGCTCCCAGGAGCCTGTATAGCTCACCTGGGTATAATAACAACATCAGTCAATAAAACTTGATAACTTCGGTGAAAAAAATTAACAAATATAGCCTTCGTCATTGCAGACCTCTTCTACAAAAAAATTTGTGCAGGGGTTCCCCCTTTAATGTAAGTTATCAAAAATGCTGTAAAAAAAAACATATATGTCAATGATTCTCAAAATTTAGCTTTTCCTACTTCACATTTTGTAATAGAGTTGCTTCCCTTTGATTATTTGAGTAACCAAAAGCAGTGAGTCAACAAAAAATGCATTTCAAGAGGAATAACTCTTCACACAGTTGTCACACATTTTTAACTGTGGGAAATTTTTTGTAGATCTTGACATGCTGAACATTTTTGCAGTTTAAACTCTATCTCTAATAGTTTTTGAGATATAAGATGATAGTATTAAAATTGAGAACATTTTGATGAAAAAAGAACAATAACTCCAAAATGGGTAATGGGATTTACTTCAAAATTGCAGGATAGGAAGATCTTGACATGCTGCAAATTTTTGCAATTTAAACTTTACCTTTATCTCTTATAGTCTTTGAAATATAAGACGAAAAGTATTAATTTTTTTTTTAAATTTGATGAAAAAAAGGGCAAGAACTCCAAGATGGGTAATCATATTTACTTCAAAATTGCAGGGTAGGTAGATATCGACATGGTGCACATTTTTGCAATTTAAACTTAACATCTATCTCTAATAGTTTTTGAAATATAACACGAAAAGTATTAAAATTAAAAAAAAAAATTGATTGAAGGGCCGAACCGCCGGACACATTTTTGGAAGAGAACCATTCAATGACTATTTCATCAAAATTTTGTTCTTATTGAGCAAATGGTTTCAGACAAGAAGATGTTTATGGGAATTTCCCATAGGGTCCTATGTTAAATTAAGTTCGGCTGTGGCGGCCATCTTGGTCAGTGTTCTGAAATGCGGGAAACAATTTTGGAAGAGGACCACCCAAGAATCATTTCAGCAAAGTTTGGTTGAGGTTGGCTCAATAGTTTCAGAGGAGAAGATTTTATCCCCCCTTTTTTCTAATTTGCATAATCGGTCAAAATAGGCAAAAGTTCAAAGTTCATAAAAAATCCCGTAATATATGTTAAAAAGCCCATCATTATGCTTATACAGTTCAAATTTGGGCACTATCTGGCTTAAAATAGAGCAGTTTTTGGCCATTTGAAGAAATTTCTATTTTTAGTAATGGCGGCCATCTTGGATACAAGACGGTGCTGACGGACACAATTTTGAAAGGGGACCACCCAAGGATCATTTCAGCAAAGTTTGGTTGAGATTGGCTCATTAGTTTCAGAGGAGAAGAAATTTTTTAAATTTCATCCCCCCTTTTTTCTAATTTGCATAATCGGTCAAAATAGGCAAAAGTTCAGAGTTCATAAAAAATCCCATAATATATGTTAAAAAGCTCATCATTATGCTTATACAGTTCAAATTTGGACACTTTCTGGCTTAAAATAGAGTAGTTTTGGCCATTTGAAGAAATTTCTATTTTTAGTAATGGCGGCCATCTTGGATACAGGACGGCGCTGACGGACACAATTTTGAAAGGGGACCACCCAAGGATCATTTCAGCAAAGTTTGGTTGAGATTGGCTCAGTAGTTTCAGAGGAGAAGAATTTTTTTAAATTTCATCCCCCCTTTTTTCTAATTTGCATAATCGGTCAAAATAGGCAAAAGTTCAAAGTTCATAAAAAATCCCGTAATATATGTTAAAAAGCTAATCATTATGCTTATACAGTTCAAATTTGGGCACTTTCTGGCTTAAAATAGAGCAGTTTTTGGCCATTTGAAGAAATTTCTATTTTTAGTAATGGCGGCCATCTTGGATACAAGACGGTGCTGACGGACACAATTTTGAAAGGGGACCACCCAAGGATCATTTCAGCAAAGTTTGGTTGAGATTGGCACAGTAGTTTCAGAGGAGAGGATTTTTTTTTAATTTCATCCCCCCTTTTTTCTAATTTGCATAATCGGTCAAAATAGGCAAAAGTTCAAAGTTCATAAAAAATCCCGTAATATATGTTAAAAAGCTCATCATTATGCTTATACATTTCAAATTTGGGCACTTTCTGGCTTAAAATAGAGCAGTTTTGGCCATTTGAAGAAATTTCTATTTTTAGTAATGGTGGCCATCTTGGATACAGGACGGCGCTGACGGACATAAATTTGAAAGGGGACCACCCAAGGATCATTTCAGCAAAGTTTGGTTGAGATTGGCTCAGTAGTTTCAGAGGAGAAGAATTTTTTTAAATTTCATCCCCCCTTTTTTCTAATTTGCATAATCGGTCAAAATAGGCAAAAGTTCAAAGTTCATAAAAAATCCCGTAATATATGTTAAAAAGCTCATCATTATGCTTATACAGTTCAAATTTGGGCACTTTCTGGCTTAAAATAGAGCAGTTTTTGGCCATTTGAAGAAATTTCTATTTTTAGTAATGGCGGCCATCTTGGATACAAGACGGTGCTGACGGACACAATTTTGAAAGGGGACCACCCAAGGATCATTTCAGCAAAGTTTGGTTGAGATTGGCACAGTAGTTTCAGAGGAGAGGATTTTTTTTTAATTTCATCCCCACTTTTTTCTAATTTGCATAATCGGTCAAAATAGGCAAAAGTTCAAAGTTCATAAAAAATCCCGTAATATATGTTAAAAAGCTCATCATTATGCTTATACAGTTCAAATTTGGGCACTTTCTGGCTTAAAATAGAGCAGTTTTGGCCATTTGAAGAAATTTCTATTTTTAGTAATGGTGGCCATCTTGGATACAGGACGGCGCTGACGGACACAATTTTGAAAGAGGACCACCCAAGGATCATTTCAGCAAAGTTTGGTTGAGATTGGCTCAGTAGTTTCAGAGGAGAAGAATTTTTTTAAATTTCATCCCCCCTTTTTTCTAATTTGCATAATCGGTCAAAATAGGCAAAAGTTTAAAGTTCATAAAAAATCCCGTAATATATGTTAAAAAGCTCATCATTATGCTTACACAGTTCAAATTTGGGCACTTTCTGGCTTAAAATAGAGCAGTTTTTGGCCATTTGAAGAAATTTCTATTTTTAGTAATGGTGGCCATCTTGGATACAGGACGGCGCTGACGGACACAATTTTGAAAGAGGACCACCCAAGGATCATTTCAGCAAAGTTTGGTTGAGATTGGCTCAGTAGTTTCAGAGGAGAAGAATTTTTTTAAATTTCATCCCCCCTTTTTTCTAATTTGCATAATCGGTCAAAATAGGCAAAAGTTTAAAGTTCATAAAAAATCCCGTAATATATGTTAAAAAGCTCATCATTATGCTTATACAGTTCAAATTTGGGCACTTTCTGGCTTAAAATAGAGCAGTTTTTGGCCATTTGAAGAAATTTCTATTTTTAGTAATGGCGGCCATCTTGGATACAAGACGGTGCTGACGGACACAATTTTGAAAGGGGACCACCCAAGGATCATTTCAGCAAAGTTTGGTTGAGATTGGCTCAGTAGTTTCAGAGGAGAAGAATTTTTTTAAATTTCATCCCCCCTTTTTTCTAATTTGCATAATCGGTCAAAATAGGCAAAAGTTCAAAGTTCATAAAAAATCCCGTAATATATGTTAAAAAGCTCATCATTATGCTTATACAGTTCAAATTTGGGCATTTACTGGCTTAAAATAGAGCAGTTTTTGGCCATTTGAAGAAATTTCTATTTTTAGTAATGGCGGCCATCTTGGATACAAGACGGTGCTGACGGACACAATTTTGAAAGGGGACCACCCAAGGATCATTTCAGCAAAGTTTGGTTGAGATTGGCACAGTAGTTTCAGAGGAGAGGATTTTTTTTTAATTTCATCCCCCTTTTTTTCTAATTTGCATAATCGGTCAAAATAGGCAAAAGTTCAAAGTTCATAAAAAATCCCGTAATATATGTTAAAAAGCTCATCATTATGCTTATACAGTTCAAATTTGGGCACTTTCTGGCTTAAAATATAGCAGTTTTGGCCATTTGAAGAAATTTCTATTTTTAGTAATGGTGGCCATCTTGGATACAGGAAGGCGCTGACGGACACAATTTTGAAAGAGGACCACCCAAGGATCATTTCAGCAAAGTTTGGTTGAGATTGGCTCAGTAGTTTCAGAGGAGAAGAATTTTTTTTAATTTCATCCCCCCTTTTTTCTAATTTGCATAATCGGTCAAAATAGGCAAAAGTTTAAAGTTCATAAAAAATCCCGTAATATATGTTAAAAAGCTCATCATTATGCTTACACAGTTCAAATTTGGGCACTTTCTGGCTTAAAATAGAGCAGTTTTTGGCCATTTGAAGAAATTTCTATTTTTAGTAATGGTGGCCATCTTGGATACAGGACGGCGCTGACGGACACAATTTTGAAAGAGGACCACCCAAGGATCATTTCAGCAAAGTTTGGTTGAGATTGGCTCAGTAGTTTCAGAGGAGAAGAATTTTTTTAAATTTCATCCCCCCTTTTTTCTAATTTGCATAATCGGTCAAAATAGGCAAAAGTTTAAAGTTCATAAAAAATCCCGTAATATATGTTAAAAAGCTCATCATTATGCTTATACAGTTCAAATTTGGGCACTTTCTGGCTTAAAATAGAGCAGTTTTTGGCCATTTGAAGAAATTTCTATTTTTAGTAATGGCGGCCATCTTGGATACAAGACGGTGCTGACGGACACAATTTTGAAAGGGGACCACCCAAGGATCATTTCAGCAAAGTTTGGTTGAGATTGGCTCAGTAGTTTCAGAGGAGAAGAAATTTTTTAAATTTCATCCCCCCTTTTTTCTAATTTGCATAATCGGTCAAAATAGGCAAAAGTTTAAAGTTCATAAAAAATCCCGTAATATATGTTAAAAAGCTCATCATTATGCTTATACAGTTCAAATTTGGGCACTTTCTGGCTTAAAATAGAGCAGTTTTTGGCCATTTGAAGAAATTTCTATTTTTAGTAATGGCGGCCATCTTGGATACAAGACGGTGCTGACGGACACAATTTTGAAAGGGGACCACCCAAGGATCATTTCAGCAAAGTTTGGTTGAGATTGGCTCAGTAGTTTCAGAGGAGAAGAATTTTTTTTAATTTCATCCCCCCTTTTTTCTAATTTGCATAATCGGTCAAAATAGGCAAAAGTTCAAAGTTCATAAAAAATCCCGTAATATATGTTAAAAAGCTCATCATTATGCTTATACAGTTCAAATTTGGGCATTTACTGGCTTAAAATAGAGCAGTTTTGGCCATTTGAAGAAATTTCTATTTTTAGTAATGGTGGCCATCTTGGATACAGGACGGCGCTGACGGACACCATTTTGAAAGGGGACCACCTAAGGATCATTTCAGCAAAGTTTGGTTGAGATTGGCTAATTAGTTTCAGAGGAGAAGATTTTTTTAAAATTTCATCTCCCCTTTTTTCTAATTTGCATAATCGGTCAAAATGGGTAATGGGATTTACTTCAAAATTGCAGGGTAGGTAGATCTTGACATGCTGCACATTTTTGCAATTTAAACTTAACATCTATTTCTAAATAGTTTTTGAAATATAAGACGAAAAGTATTAAAATTTAGAAAATTTGATGAAAAAAGGGAAATAACTCCAAAATGGGTAATGGGATTTACTTCAAAATTGCAGGGTAGGTAGATCTTGATGTGCTGATCATTTTTACCCCATGTCAGATTTTTGATATTATTAACGGTTTTTGAGTTATTACCCAAAACCTGCAATTTTACCATATGTTCTATTTTTAGTAACAGTGGCCATGTTGGTTGGTGCACGGCATCACCGGACACAATTTTGAAACTAGACACCCTAGTGATGATTCAGACCAAGTTTGGTTTCCATTGGTCTTGTACTTTCAGAGGAGAAGATTTTTGAAAAAGTTTACGACGGACGCCAAGTGATGGCAATAGCTCACATGACCCTTTGGGTTAGGTGAGCTAAAAAATAGGCCAATCAGAAACAAGAATTGCCTGTGGTGGCCATGTTTGTTAATGGATCGTGACGAAATGAGCAATCATTATAGAGGACCTTCCATAGATGTTTCCTACCAAGTTTCAGTTCATTTGGCTGAGGGGTTTTAGAGGCATATTTATCTGTAATTCAATTCATAGCTAACTGTATTTTACAAATACAAATGTATCTATATTTAAATTAGAGCTATCTCCCTTTCCACAGAAAAACAGATTTTTTTTAGAAAGCATACAATCATAAACATGAATTTCCTGCTGTGGCCATGTTTGTTAATGGATCAGGACGAAATGAGCAATCTTTATAGAGAATCTTCCATAGATGCTTCCTACCAAGTTTCAGTTCATTTGACTGAGGGGTTTCAGAGGAGAAGATTAAAATGTGAAAAGTTAATGGACGACAAGTGATGGCAAAAGCTCACATTGCCGTTGGCAAGGTGAGCTAAAAATAATGTGTTGGTACTTACTTTTGGGGCATAATCCATGTACTGTTTACCATTTGATAATTGTGTTAAGAACCTAAACTTGTTGTCTTGTAACACATATACACCCTATAATGCAAAGATCCATTAATATAGTACATGTATTGTTACATTGTGGTCTTAGTAACATATAATTTTACCTGTGAATAACGCCATTTCAAATTATGTCAATAATTTATATCCTTTAAGGTAACACCTTAGATAAAATACTGATACCATTTATACTCCAGACATTTTATCCTGCAACTGTGTAATTTTGAGTAAAAATATAGGGGGTCAAATAAACTTCAGTGTTATTTAGTCATGGACCTAATAAAGGATTTCTGGTACATGATTAATGTAGAGCTACAGCACAAAACAGTAACAGCATAAGTTGCACATGTCACAGAGGACACCATTGAAAACAATTAGAATGACAATTGTTTTGCTCTTTGTAGACAATATGGCAGTTGTTTTGGACTTTTTGGCATTGCAGGATAAACACAATATACATTGTATGTATATTGTTAGTAAATGTCAAATTAACTCCCTGCAAAACAGTCCAGAAAAGCTTGCTTTTCTACCTGTTTTTAAAGCTTGTACAAATAAATTATATATTTTCCAAGAATGTACATGTACGTATATTTTATATACATGTATATAGTCTAATTACATATTGTATGGCAACATTATTTCTACTGCACTTAGTTCAGCCATTTATTTGGATGTGTTTACAATTAACAATAGGTGAAATATACTTAGCAATTAAAATACTGGTATATGGTCTGAGCAAGAAACAAAACATATTTTTTTGCAAACCTGAGGTGTTGTTAAATACAGATGAAAAGTTATTGACAGTGATATCAAATCTTGATATAATATGTATAACACGTGTATTATTATCTACATTTATAAATGATTGTGAATCTTTTTCTTCTGATTTTAAACTGTTTTCATTCTTTACAATGCCCTTTCTCATTGATCAGGTGTGTCAATATTTATTATCAGCAGATTGAAATATATCACAACTTCCAATAAAAATATTCCAGTATGATGTTATAAAATTGCATTCCAAATATCAGGAAAAAAATCACTTGTAAACGTACAATGACTATAATTCACTAATGCACTAACAAGAGTTATTGAGTTGTTCAGTTACTTGTGAATTAATTTCCATATTCGTGGGGGTCATCGTGGTCATGATCATATGGTAGTTAGATTTATAACTACCTATGCAATCAGTGCCCATCACCACTAAAGTTGTGAGTTCTAATCCTGCTTAGGCGAGGTGTACTCGATACAACTTTATGTGATAAAGCTTGGCAGTGACTTGTGGCAGGTCTGTGGCTTTATCTTGGTACTCCGGTTTCCTCCACCAATAATAACTTAAATATTGTTGAAAGTGGCAGTAAACACCATAAACTAAACTTAAACCAATAACTAGAGGCTCCCAGGAGCCTGTAATCACTCACCTGGTTTTCAATTTGACATCTAAAGTTGATAGAAAATGGGGGTGTTACACATAATTTTGAAAGTGGGTCACCCAAAGATCATTTCAACTCAAATTTCTAAGCAAAAGATTTTGATGTGATTTTTATCTCATAATATTCCTAAACGGAATAAACTGGCTGAAAAAATCTCACAGAAAAACCCAGAATATATGTTAAACTACTCATTGCCATGTAACTGCAGATATAAAAATTTTAGTTCATTTTGATTTATAATAGAGCAGAAATTGACAACTAAAGAAATTTCTATTTTTAGTAACAGCAGCCATCTTGAATGGAGGGCAGGGCTGTCGGACACAATTTTGAAAGGGACCCACCCAAGGACCATCCCTGCCAAGTTTGGTTTAATTTGGTTCAGCTGTTTCAGAGGAAAAGATTTAAATGTGATCTTTTATCAAAATATGCCTAATTTGCATAATCGGTATAAATCGGCTGAAAGAAAAATTTCACAGAAAAATCCAGAATATATGTTAAACTACTCCTTGCCATGTAGCTGCAGTTAAAATTTGACCTCATTTTGACTGATACTAAAGCAGCAATGGACAATTGAAGAAATTTCTATTTTTAGTAACCGCAGCCATCTTGAAAGGAGAGTGGGGCTGTCGGACACAATTTTGAAAGGGAACCACCCAGGAACCATCCCTGCCAGGTTTGGTTTAATTTGGTTCAGCGGTTTCAGAGGAAAAGATTTAAATGTAATTTTTTATCAAAATATGCCTAATTTGCATAATCGGTATAAATCGGCTGAAAGAAAAATTTCACAGAAAAAACCAGAATATATGTTAAACTACTCATTTCCATGTAGCTGCAGTAAATATTTGAGCTCATTTAGATTTATAATAAAGCAGCAATGGACAATTGAAGAAATTTCTATTTTTAGTAACAGCAGCCATCTTGAATGGAGGGCGGGTGTGTCGGACACAATTTTGAAAGGGACCCACTCAAGGACCATCCCTACCAGGTTTGGTTTAATTTGGTTCTGGGGTTTCAGAGGAGAAGATTTAAATGTGAAAGTTTACGACGTACGAACGACGACAGACGCCAAGTGATGGCAAAAGCTCACATGGCCTTTGGCCAGGTTAGCTAAAAAAAATGAAAAGAAATGTATTACTGAGATCTAACCTGATGATTTGTTCTAAGGTTGTCAATTTGCTTTTTATATACAGAATTCCAAAGATCTTTACATATAAACTTCATTGTGTCTAATTCATCTTTAAACCGAGTACCATCTTTTGTAAATCTGAAATATAAAACAAAGTTACAGTAATTAGTTGTGTGTAGCACATATTGATGTAAAATATGCACCTCTCCCATGGTCATTTCATAAACTCATTGTACTATATGTACAAGTTTTCAACCGTTTTTACTTCTTTTATAAAATTCTTACACCAAGTTGGTCAAATTATTTTCTAGGCACAACTGATAACAGTACCTGAAAAACATTTCAAAACACTAACAACAACAAAAACAAAAAAGAATTAAATATATTAAAGTAATATTACACCAGTTTTGGGTGAAGAAAAATTTTCCCTGAAAATTCATTTGGAATACGGTGGTACCTTTACTAAGCTATTCATGCATGTTTCAAGTCAAAATATGTTCCCAACAACTAGAAATCTGCAAATCCGTGTGCATGTTTTTCGTCCTCGCCATTGTCGTGGAGACTAATTAACTTTCGGTTGTTTTGTTCCGATGATTGCCAATCATTATACCTTGTGAAGAAAGATTTTGGTCAGATGATTGCCGATCAAGAAAAGATAAACGGGTGTGTTCGATTTGCGTTTCAATTATCTCTCATTTTGAAACCTGGCTGTCAAAAGAAGACATTTATTTTTATGTTGATATGTTTTATTGATATATTTTGTAATGATAATGCTATTTAGTACTATATTTATCGTATTTAAACATTGACAACCTTCTTCAAATAAATTTGTTAAGAAATTTGCAGAATTAAAATAATAACCATACCATTGTCAAAGCGATGAATGTCCGTATCATATGCCGTATCATCCCGAGAAACCAATATCATCCAGAGGGCCTTTAGGCCCGAGAGATGATATTGGTCGAGGGTGATACGGCATATGATACGGATTTTGCCATGTTTTATACACTTTATCATATATTTAAACAGGAGAGTATACAGGGTAGGGGTACGATAAAGGGTAGGGGTATGATAAAGGGTAGGCATCTGGCACTTTATCAAATATTCAAAACTACTGTATTTACCACTAAATATATGATAAATAATGTTTAATATTTACATTTTCAACTTGTTCAAAGAACCATTGGCTATTAACAGTATGGCCTACTTAGTATAACTTTTGATCCTGCTTCTATAGGAGTAGTACCAAATCTATTTGTTTTTGGGATACACTTAAAATGGGAGACTAAATTTTTTTAATTTTCGGCTTTAAATTTAGATTAGCTTTAACCCCAGAATGCTTTAAAATATAAACTTTTTGTTAGCTACTCACCACATCATGTTTTTCTGGGTTGATTTTTTACATTCGAACCTCAGTGCTACCTAGGTTATTTTTGATATTGGTATTTTACAGCCGTTTTTGCATCTATTTTTTTGTGCAGTATTTATTTGAAGCCTTTACAATTGTTGATTTTTATGTTCTGTTATATCATGCCTTTTGTTGACTACATAAAGTATTGAAAACTTTATTAGCCTTAATTCCTATTGCCATAAGCTCAAATCCCAGTGGAACAAACCTGGATATGTCTAAATCTCATTTTGTATCCATCGTCAACTAATTCAATCCCTTTCTGTAACAGGAGCGTGTTTGGATATGTCTCGCTTGGTGGTTGCCAAGCAAAAAGCTCAGACAGACAGACACAGGATCAAAAGTTATACTTTTTTTATATTTCAAATATCAAAGTTATATTAAGTAGGCCATCCTGTTAATAGCCAATGGTTCCTTGAACGAGTTGAAAATGTAAACATTAAGCATTATATAAAACATTTGTCACCTTGACAATGGTATGGTTATTATTTTGATTCTGCACATTTCTTAACAAATTTTATTTGCAGAAGTTTGTCAATGCTTAAATATGATAAATATATTATAAATAGCCTTATCATTACAAAATATATCAATAAAACATATCAACATAAAAATAAATGTCTACTTTTGACAACCAGGTTTCCAAAAGGGAGATAATTTAAACACAAATCGAACACACCTGTTACACAATCTCCCCGAAAGAGTTCAAATCTTGGGTCATGTGCATATCATTTGCATTACTGTTGCACAACAGAATTATCTGTTGTCAAATATTTTGCGATTTGCTCATAAATTCTGCTTATGAGTGGATTCTTAATGTTATGCAGTTGATTTTAATTAAATTAAGTGGCATATTAAATAAAAATATTTAATCCAAAAATTCCATGATATTCGCCTTTCATATTACTTTAAGTATTAGATTTGATTTGATTTGATTTATTGTGTTTAATGCCACTTTCAGCAATATTTCAGCTATATCATGGCGACCAGTTTTAGTGGTGGCGGAAGCTGGAGTACCCAGAGAGAACCACCGACCATGGGCAAGCAACTGGTAAACTTTATCACTTGCAGCTGCGAGTCGGGTGCACCCTTTTTTGTAAATTACTAAGTCGGGTGCGAACCCACGCCGCATTGGTGATAGGCTTGTATGAGTTGTTAGGTAATCCAACTACCTAACTCATTGAGCCACCCAGGCCCCTATTAAGTATTAGTTTTACTTGGTTTTACTTTTTATAGGTCATATCTGTTGCTACCTAATTGTATTGCAATATTGAATTGTCTTGTTTTTGGTGAATTTTTAAATTATTTTTTTAAAATAAACAGTACATGTGGCTTAACACTTTAGTTGCCCATGATAACTGATCTCAGTACATTGTACTTCCATTCATAATCCACATATGATCTTTTTCAAATACTATGCATCCATTACCAATCACATAGTAGAGGAAAAAGCCAACCTGATGAAAATGTTTCCTAGAGATCCTGTCGTGCATGGATCCTTCTTTAAATTTAATAAGAAATATGCTAAATCAAGAAAAAAGAAAAAAAGAGAATTTAAACAGAATATTTTGAACAAGTTAGATACCTTAGAATATGAAAATCTAAAGGAATATTGGTCACTTGTAAATTCGTTAAAAACAGATCAAAAAGGTAAACCTGAAAATACCATTGATGGTGAGACCTGGCTTAAACATTTTTCAAAATTAGCTACAGTTCAAGATAATATGAAAGAAAGAGTGTCTAAAATGGAAGAAAAAGTAAAACTACTCGAAAAAAATGCTGGCAGTTTCTCTGCTTTAGATTTTGAAATATCACTCTCTGAAGTGGAGAAAGCCATTAAAAAGCTAAAAAAACAACAAAAGTCCAGGACTGGACAATATCAGCAATGAGATGCAGAAAGTATCTCAAATATACATGAATCCATGTTTATTAAAATTGTTCAACGCAGTATACAGATCTGGTTACTATCCAAATATATGGTCAGAAAGCTTTATATGTCCACTATTCAAATCAGGGGATAAAAAAAATCCTTAAAATTACCGAGGTATAGCCATCAATAGTAGTATTGGTAAGGTGTTCAACATTATTTTATGCAACAGACTTGACAAGTTACTGTTAGAAAACAAAATCATTCATGAGAATCAAATAGCTTTTTCTAAAAAGGCCCACACATTAGATCATATATTTGTTTTAAAATGTTTAATTGATAAGTATCTCAATTGTGGTAATAAAAAAGTGTTTGCATGCTTTGTTGACTTTCCCCAAGCTTTTGACAAAGTTATTCATACAGGTATAATGTTGAAGTTACTCAATTGCAATATAGATGGTTATTTCTATAGAATATTGAAATGTATGTATAACTCAGACAAATTATGTGTTCGTATCGATGGTAGAATGACAAGGTTTTTCACATCGAAGGTAGGAGTTCGTCAAGGGGATGTATTAAGCCTAACTTGTTTAAATTATTTATAAATGATTTACCTAAAATACTTGATGAAAAGTCTGAATCAGTTAATTTAGATGGAACAAAAATGTCTTGCCTGTTATATGCAGATGATTTGGTATTAATATCAGACTCGAAGGATAATCTCCAAAAAAAATTGGACATATTATATAGGTATTGTCAAGATTGGTGTGTTGAAATAAATACTATTAAAAACAAAAATAATTATTTTTAATAAAAATGGTCATCTACTGAAAGAAGAATTCAAAATTGGAAGTGATATCATTGAATCTGTCAAACATTGTAAATACCTTGGCATTGTGTTCACTAATACAGGAAATTTTGGTGAAGCAAGAAAAATACTATATGAAAAAGGACTAAAGGCTAGCTTTAAACTAATACAGGGACTTAAAGTCTGCCTCATCATCTATACAAAGCTGGCTGCATATATTCGATCATACAATCAAGCCAATAGTATTATATGGTCGTGAAAATTGGGGCATTATTAACTTAACTGAGCCTGTATCGCTCACCTGACAATAGAATGATACTGAAGCAACTTTCAAAGGGAGATAATCATTACCTTAAAAAACAGCAGACACACCCAGGGACCATCTATGCCAGGTTTGGACCTTACATAGATGCTTCCTGCCAAGTTTGGCTCCATTTGGCCAAGTTGTTTCAAAGGAGAAGATTTCTTTAACATTAGCCAATCAGAAAAAAGAATTAATCTTGGCGGCCATGTTTGTTGGCTGAATGGAACCAAATGAAGAAGCTTTATACATGATCTTACATAGATGCTTCCTGCCAAGTTTGGCTCCATTTTGCCAAGCAGTTTCAGAGGAGAAGATTTTTTTAAACAGTAGCCAATCAGAAACGAGAATTGCCTTTGGCGGCCATATTTGTTGGTGGAACGGAACGAAATGGAGAAACTTTATAGAGAACCTTACATAGATGCTTACTGCCAAGTTTGGTTCCAGTTGGCCAAGTTGTTTCAGAGGAGAAGATTAAAACATGAAAAAGTTAAGGGACGGACGACGGACGCCAAGTGATCATTTGGGCCAGGTAAGCTAAACTAGAGGCTCAGGTGAGCCTGTATCGCTCACCTGACATAAATAAGTCCTCTTAAGAATGTCTGCATGCTGAATACATCTAAGTTACTATTCAAATCCCATACTGTCATAGGGTTCTATGTTAAAACTATGTCTGCTCATGGCAGCCATCTTGGATGGAGGTCGTGATCACCGGACACAATTTTGAAAGTATACTACCCAAGGACCATCCATGCCATGTTTGCTTTAAATTGGCTGACTGGTTTCAGAAGAGAAGACTTTTAAACAATTTTCCCATAGGGTCCTATGTTAAAACTATGTCTGCTGACGGCGGCCATTTTGAACCGAGATCGGGATCACTGAACACAATTTTGGAAGTTGACCACCGAAGGACCATCGATGACATGTTTGCTATATTGGCTTACTAGTTTCAGAGAAGAAGATTTTAAAACATTTTTTCCCATAGGGTCCTATGTTAAAACTACAGTATGTCTGCTGAAGGTGGCCATCTTGGATGGAGGTCAGGGTCACTGGACACAATTTTGAAAATTGACCACCTAAGGACCATCCATGCCATGTTTGCTTTAAATTGGCTTACTGGTTTCAGAGAAGAAGATTTTAAAATATATTTCCCATAGGGTCGTATGTTAAAATTAAGTCGAGTCATGGTGGCCATCTTGAATTTCCGATCAGCAAACGATTCACAAGTTTAGTACAGGACCACCCAATGATCATTCCTGCAAAGCCACAATTCAATTGGCTTAGTGGTTTCTAACAAGAAGATTTTTTAAATTTCGACCAATCAGAACACATTATAGGCCCTGGCAGCCATGTTGGATTTCCGATCAGCACCAAAAACACAAATCTTGTATATGACCATCCAATGAACATTTCTGCCAAGTTTGGTTCAAATCTGTTTTGTGGTTTCAGAAAAAAAGATGAAAATGTGAAATTCCCATAGGGTCCAATGTTAAACTAAGTCGAGTCATGGTGGCCATCTTGAATTTCCGATCGGCAAACGATTCACCAGTTTAGTACAGGACCACCCAATGATCATTCCTGCAAAGTCACAATTCAATTGGCTTAGTGGTTTCTAGCAAGAAGATTTTTTAAATTTCGACCAATCAGAACACATTATGGGCCCTGGCAGCTATGTTGGATTTCCGATCAGCGCCAAAAACAAAAATCTTGTATATGACCATCCAATGAACATTTCTGCCAAGTTTGATTCAAATCTGTTTTGTGGTTTCAGAAAAAAAGATGAAAATGTGAAATTCCCATAGGGTCCAATGTTATACTAAGTCGAGTCATGGCGGCCATCTTGAATTTCCGATCGGCAAACGATTCACAAGTTTAGTACAGGACCACCCAATGATCATTCCTGCAAAGTCACAATTCAATTGGCTTAGTGGTTTCTAACAAGAAGATTTTTAAAATTTCAACCAATCAGAATACATTATGGGCCCTGGCAGCCATGTTGGATTTCCGATCAGCGCCAAAAACAAAAATCTTGTATATGACCATCCAATGAACATTTCTGCCAAGTTTGATTCAAATCTGTTTTGTGGTTTCAGAAAAAAAAGATGAAAATGTGAAATTCCCATAGGGTCCAATGTTATACTAAGTCGAGTCATGGCGGCCATCTTGAATTTCCGATCGGCAAACGATTCACAAGTTTAGTACAGGACCACCCAATGATCATTCCTGCAAAGTCACAATTCAATTGGCTTAGTGGTTTCTAACAAGAAGATTTTTAAAATTTCAACCAATCAGAATACATTATGGGCCCTGGCAGCCATGTTGGATTTCCGATCAGCGCCAAAAACAAAAATCTTGTATATGACCATCCAATGAACATTTCTGCCAAGTTTGATTCAAATCTGTTTTGTGGTTTCAGAAAAAAAAGATGAAAATGTGAAATTCCCATAGGGTCCAATGTTAAACTAAGTCGAGTCGTGGCGGCCATCTTGAATTTCCGATCGGCAAACGATTCACAAGTTTAGTACAGGACCACCCAATGATCATTCCTGCAAAGCCACAATTCAATTGGCTTAGTGGTTTCTAACAAGAAGATTTTTTAAATTTCGACCAATCAGAACACATTATAGGCCCTGGCAGCCATGTTGGATTTCCGATCAGCACCAAAATCACAAATCTTGTATATGACCATCCAATGAACATTTCTGCCAAGTTTGGTTCAAATCTGTTTTGTGGTTTCAGAAAAAAAGATGAAAATGTGAAATTCCCATAGGGTCCTATGTTAAACTAAGTCGAGTCATGGTGGCCATCTTGAATTTCCGATCGGCAAACGATTCACCAGTTTAGTACAGGACCACCCAATGATCATTCCTGCAAAGTCACAATTCAATTGGCTTAGTGGTTTCTAGCAAGAAGATTTTTTAAATTTCGACCAATCAGAACACATTATGGGCCCTGGCAGCTATGTTGGATTTCCGATCAGCGCCAAAAACAAAAATCTTGTATATGACCATCCAATGAACATTTCTGCCAAGTTTGATTCAAATCTGTTTTGTGGTTTCAGAAAAAAAGATGAAAATGTGAAATTCCCATAGGGTCTAATGTTATACTAAGTCGAGTCATGGCGGCCATCTTGAATTTCCGATCGGCAAACGATTCACAAGTTTAGTACAGGACCACCCAATGATCATTCCTGCAAAGTCACAATTCAATTGGCTTAGTGGTTTCTAACAAGAAGATTTTTTAAATTTCGACCAATCAGAACACATTATGGGCCCTGGCAGCCATGTTGGATTTCCGATCAGCGCCAAAAACAAAAATCTTGTATATGACCATCCAATGAACATTTCTGCCAAGTTTGATTCAAATCTGTTTTGTGGTTTCAGAAAAAAAGATGAAAATGTGAAATTCCCATAGGGTCCAATGTTAAACTAAGTCGAGTCGTGGCGGCCATCTTGAATTTCTGATCGGCAAACGATTCACAAATTTAATACAGGACCACCCAATGATCATTCCTGCAAAGTCACAATTCAATTGACTTAGTGGTTTCTGACAAGAAGATTTTTAAAATTTCAGCCAATGAGAACACATTATGGACCCTGGCAGCCATGTTGGATTTCAAATCAGCACCAAAAACACAAATCTGGTAGAGGACCATCCAGTGAACATTTCTGGCAAGTTTGGCTGATTTCTGTTCAGCAGTTTCAGAGAAGAAGATTTAAATGTGAAAAGCTAACGGACGGACGACGGACGCTTACCCATGACAAAAGCTCACATGGCCTATGGCCAGGTGAGCTAAAAATAATGATGAAAAAAGGGCAATAACTCCTAGACGGGTAATCAGATTTACTTCAAAATTGCAAGGCATGTAGATCTTGACAAGCTGAACATGTTTTCAGTTTACACTTAACATCTATCTCGTATAGTTTTTGAAATAAAGGATGAAAAGTATTAACATTTTTAAAATTTGATGAAAAAAGGGCAATAACTTCAAGATGGGTAATCAGATTTACTTTAAAATTGAAGGCTAGGTAGATCTTGACATGCTGAACATGTTTGCTGTTTAAACTTAACATCTATCTCTTAATAGTTTTTGAAATATCAGACAAAAATGTTTAAATTAAAAAAAAATAATAATGAAAAAAGGGCAATAACTCCTATAATTGTATTCAGATTTACTTCAAAATTGCAGGGCATGTAGATCTTGACATGCTGAACATGTTTTCAGTTTACACTTAACATCTATCTTTTATAGTTTTTGAAATAAAGGACAACAAGTATTAAAATATTGAAAATTTGATGAAAAAAAGAGCAATAACTCCAAATTGGGTACTCAGATTAACTTCAAAATTGCAGGGTAGGTAGATCTTGATATGCTGCACATTTTTCTCTAATAGTTTTTGAAATATCAGACAAAAATGTTTAAATTAAACATCTATCTCTTATAGTTTTTGAAATAAAGGATGAAAAGTATTAACATTTTTAAAATTTGATGAAAAAAGGGCAATAACTTCAAGATGGGTAATCAGATTTACTTTAAAATTGCAGGCTAGGTAGATCTTGACATGCTTGCTGTTTAAACTTAACATCAATCTGTTATAGTTTTTGAAATAAAAAACGAAAAGTTTTAAAATTTTTAAAATTTGATGAAAAAAGGCCAATAACTCCAAGATACTGATAGGTAATCAAAATTTCTTCAACATTTCAGGGTAGTTAGATCTTGCTGTGCTGATCATTTTTACCCCTGTCAGATTTCTGATATTATTAACGGTTTTTGAGTTATTACCAAAAACGTGCAATTTTACCATATATTTTATTTTTAGTAACAGTGGCCATGTTTGTTGGCCGAATGGAACCAAATGAAGAAGTTTTATAGAGGATCTTACATAGATGCTTCCTGCCAAGTTTGGCTCCATTTGGCCGAGCAGTTTCAGAGGAGAAGATTTTTTTAACATTAGCCAATCAGAAACAAGAATTGCCCTTGGCGGCCATATTCGTTGGCGGAATGGGACGAAATGAAGAAACTTTATAGAGGACCTTATATAGATGCTTTCTGCCAAGTTTGGTTCCATTTGGCCCAGTTGTTTCAGAGGACTAGATTAAAATATGAAAAAGTTAATGGACGAACGACGGCTGACTTTGGGTCAGGTGAGGGTCAGGTGAGCTAAAAAGGAAGAATCAATCTTTATCTGATATATTTAAGGACTGGGAATATGAAAAACTAAACAAAAAGTTTTGTAAATACATATTGGGCATTTCTAAACAGAATACTAACATAGCTGTTAGTTCTGAATTGGGGAGATTCCCTTTATATATTGATATGTTTAGTCATATGTTCATGTACTGGTACAGACTTGAAAATTCCCCATCCAGCCTATTAGTGTGCATTTAATGATTGTAGAAAAATAAATAGTACCTCAATCAATAACTGGTATTCGACCATTCTTTTTGTTAGTAAGGAATTGGGTATAGACTTGTCACTTTGCAAATCTATAAGTAAATTTAAACTTTTCTTGGAGTCTTTTTTTCAGTAACTTCTTAAAGATACTGAAAAAAAGACTCCAAGAAAATTTTATTAAACTACGGAATAAAATAAAAGAGTCCTATACTCAGGACAGTGGTAAACTAACAGGGGCGTAGCTACCGTAAGGCACTTTAGGCACTTGCCTACACATAATTTTGTTCCCAACATTTTTTTATTGATGAAAAATGACAAACAATGCATTACATATTTAATTATGTCTGTTTTATGTTAATTGTACTGATGACAAGCTTCCACAAGATGAAAGATAAACATTTGCATTGAGGACTGTGACCTTAACTAACTCTTTGAAATTGACAGTTCATTTTATCTTCAAAGGCTTTATCTTTACATAAAATAATATACAATTTCAATTTGTTTTTCACATGCTTTTTAACATCTGAATCTAGAAATGAATTGATACATTTTTCGTTTGATATTGACCGTTAAAAGAACTGTTGTTGGGCTATTGGCTTGCAGTGTAAAAATGTCTGGCTCTAAACCTAAACTTAAAGTTAGAACTTCTTTGGATGAAATATTTAAAAAGATAAGCTCCACACATTAACAGATTCAATCTTTGATTCTTTTCGTACGGATATTGATGACAGACAAGGGTTTCTAGATGACGTTGCTAGGTGGGGAAACACGCTGAAATATGGTTGATGGGCAAAAACCACAAACATTACTGGAGACACTCAATGTCACAAACCAAGACTTGTACCCTAATATTTATGCAATTTTCATATTATTGATAACAATGCCAGTGTCTTCGGCGTCTAGTGAGCGTTCATTCAGTGTGATGCGCCGTGTAAAAAACTGTCTTAGAGCTACAATGGGTGATGAGAGATTATCAAATTTATCGTTGTTACACATCCACAGAACAAGAAATCTAAGCATCGAAGATGTTATCAACAAATTTGCAGCTAGAAAAAAACAGACGTCTGGACTTTATCTAATTACCAGTCCGTGTTGCTGGACATGATGGCTGCATGTGCTTACATGAACTCTGAAACTTTATTCTTTGAATGTTTCCGGGAATGTTTCTTTCATACATTTTGCATTTATGCTGAATTTTTATTCCCCCACTCCACCGGAGGGGGGTATACTGTTTTACCTCTGTCCGTCTTTCCAAGATATTTTTCGTCGCATTTTTCTCAACAACTATTGATGGCAGAAATCTGATATTTGCTCACAAGCTTCATATAGGTATGCCATATTGTGGGAAGCCATTTTGGACCAGTCAAATTCCTACTTCTTGTTTGCCGACTTAGTTGGTTTTTATGCACATTGAACATATATGCGGGTATATCATAAGTGAGCATTAGCTCACAGTTCATCTTGTTGTAACTGTTAAAATTATTCTGAAAAGCGGTGTAGAAACATTCAATCAAAAGTTCTCATATTCAGCAAAAATATATTAACAACTTCGATTTTTGTATTGTTTCCATGATAAAATAAGAATATATTTCATGTCTTTTATTGTTCAGATATCGCCATTTGTACATCTATTTACGCTTAAAATCGTTTTCCGTTGGGGGGCAAGCCTCCCTGATCACCCACCTGGACCCAGACCCCTTGCCGCAAGTTGTGCCTACATTTCATTTCACACCTAGCTACGCCCCTGACTAAATACTTATTTTAAGTTTAAATCTCAATTTCAGCAGGAGTAAGTGTAACCTCAGTAAGACCAGCGTTGAGCTATAATACCTTTGGTATATTTTTTTTAATTTAGATTTGATTGAATGATTGTTATTTAATGTAAATGGGTAAAACACAATAAAGGGCAAAGCAGTGTTGCAGCAGAGCTGAAAATTCAAGTACTGTTATTCTTAAAAGCAACATGTTTTCTATGATCTATAATGTCTGAAGTTGGTATGATGTTAAGATTACTCAGAATTACTTGCTAGTTCTCTTTTTAATTAACATTTATTCACAAGATTATAATCACACCCTTAAATAGAGTTACGGACACTACATGGATTAAAAAAAACTTTTTGTAGTGTCTGTAACCATATTTTCTGTTTTGCAGTTTTTATTCTGTCTACAATTGTTCATATTTTGACTGATTATAACTAATCATCTTCAAACATGAAAATATAAATCTTTTGACAGTGTTTTCTAGTAGATTTTTTTACTGGTTACGGACCCTACAGATTTCTGATAGAGACATTTTTTGGACTTGAAATACAAATAAACAAAATTTTAATCTAATATTCTACTGAAATGGATTTTTTATTAACTTGCTATATTTGATGAGTGGGAAACATAATTTTTTTGTATGAAATTAGGTGTTTATTATGCTTAAGCTTCACATATCGAATGGGAGAAATTCTTGTCTAAAACTATATAATGAAACATAACTTTTGGATAAAGCCTGATAATTTCTCCAATTGATGTCTGATTTTCATGAATTTGGTATCAAATTAATCCTGATTAATTTTTCTAAGGATTTATATTAAAATAATTTTGTTGTTTTCCTGTTTTGAAAAGTAAATTTTGGTGTAAAAATAAACAAATTTCAAGTGCAACAGCACAACGCCTTATTTGTGCAAATTTTTCGGTACCCTTTTGCCTGTTACTCAAAAACTATGAGAGATATCTTCTTGAAATTTTGTATGCAACTTCTGTGTTTCACCATCCAAAACATGATATTAGAGTGATACCTTTAAATTCAATGGAAGTATGTTAATAATGCACATAACACACTGCTTTTGAGTATATTGTGTTTCAGCCGAAAATGAGCTTGAATTTGAAAAACTGTTGCCTTACATGAGCTACTGAAAACTGTCTTTTATATGCCTGGAGTGTGGTATTCTCTGAACAAGAAGCACTCATTTATATCCTGTCCTAAGGCAGGGTGTGCATTTGATTTGTCCCTTTGCAAAGATTAGTTTCTATATTAAGTTTCAGGGGGCATGGTCACCACAATGCCAAAATGATTCGACTACTTATCAATTTTCATGGAATCAACTTGATTAAAGTGGGAATTTTATTATTTCAGATTTTATCTGTCGATCTTATTAAAATTTAGAAAATCCCAAATATCCAAATATTCAGAAAATCCAAATTACTTACTACAACACCTAAGGTTCTCCTCCCTCCGGCACAGGTGGCCATAGCTGATTCTGGCTGTCCTGTTTATATCTTTTGGTTTCATTGCTACCTAGGATTTTTAAATTATTTGGCTTTCCTATCTTTCGATTTTGAGTGTACCTGATGAGGCCTAGGTTGTTCCAGATTTATACGTCATTTAAAAAAAATATATAATCAATTCCCTTACCTTTCAACAAGGCTCTGCCCTATTCTATAACCAATCGATTCCAACTTGGATATGCAATTATCCTGGAAAAAATACAAAAAAAATACATGTACATAATGTTTTAGTAGAAAGTAGACATGTAAAATAAAAAAAAAATGTTTAAAGATCACAAGTGGCTATATATATGTGCAATCAAGGCCCAAAGAAGCTTTGTTGCAAAATCCTTCATCTCCTAACACATGAAGCTTCATATATACTGCTGGTACATTTAATTGAAATATTTGTGTTGTGATTATTTTGATGTCAATAACTGTTTTCTTGAATCAGCAAATATTTCAGATGTTTTCACCTTTAAAAACCCAATTTTGGTAATTAGGATTTAATGCATGGTAATGCACAATTAATATTCATATTTAATTAGAAATGTACAAACATTTATACTATTTTTAAATACAATAGAATATACATAATTAGTTCAGAATAATGAACAAAAGGAGTTAATAGATGTGTTCTTTATCCTGCAAGCAAATGTCGTCATCTTACCAGTGTCTATCGAGTATATGTTAATCTCCCTTGATTAGATTTCAAAAAATGGTAGTAAAGTTAACGTGTGAATGGATGGACATGGTATCATAGAACCCGCAGTAACATAGTATCAGACGATAATGCTCACGATTGTAAAAAAAAAAAATGTTTGATGCAAGTTAACACATGAATACATGGTATCACAGAACCTGCGATACCATATAGGATCAGATGAATCCGGGTTGTTTCGCCCCGAATCCCGTGAGTTGTTTTGCCCCTATTCCTGTTCGCCCTGATTCCCTTTCGCCCCGGGTCGTTTCACCCTCATTTATTAATAGTGCTTTAAAAAATGAAATATGGAAAATACCATTGCAAATATTCGTATTTTGGATGTTGTAAGGCTTGTTCATGGGTACTTTATTTTTGTCTTCCTCATAATTAACATGCTTTCTTGACGTGTTTAATATTATGTATGGCTTCACTTTCATTGTTTGACACCTAAAATTTCTTTGAACAATACAGTAATAAATTAGTATGTATGTATTCAATTGTTTGTTCTGCATGGCTTCAGATTACAGTATTCTGCCAAAAGTATTGCAACATGTAAAAAAAATCCCTATATAATCAACCAAAACCATATTTTTTCAAAAAATTATTGTGAAGTCATTTCTGGATAGATTTTTAACAAATTTTACACCAAAACATTCAGAATTGTTTATATTTTAATTGTTTATTTGCTCATTATGTTTATGACGCATTTTCTATTAATTGGTATTCTTTTAGAAAAAAAATCCATTCGTGCAATTTTCTAGACTGCATGCTGAACATAAACTCTTTCAAAATACCATTGGTACATTAATATTTCTTTTATTTGTCTTTGTTTGTTTTTATTTTTGTTTTTGTTTTATTTGTTTGTTTGTATATTTGTTTTTTGCTTTGTTTGTTTGTTTTTGCTTTGTTTGTTTATTTGTTTGTTTGTTTTTTTGTAAGTGTTCCTTTATTTATACATGAATGCTGATGTAGGGCTTGTTTAGTGTTTTAAATATTCTGTACCAGTAGCTATTAGTCTTTTTTTATATAAAATTTATACCAAGTCGGACATAGCGTCTCTGAACCTTACAGTTTGTTGGTTTTTACATTATTTTCTAATTGTATATGATTTCTTGTGTATTAGTGTGTGGTAAATTGTGCGGCCGAATTAGTAATTGACAGATCAAAGAATAAAAATAATTACAATTTTCAATTTTTTTTTATTAATTTCTCTTTATTTTTTTTTTTTGTAGTTTAATTAGTAATAATTGACCAATAATTATTAAATATTATAATATAACATCATGATGATGTTAACTCTGTTGTTTATCATATATTTTTATTATTTTTATTTTATTTTTATCATTTATGTTATTATTTTTTTTGTATACAACTAATAAATAAATACAGTAAAACCTGTGTAAACCGGCCACCATTGGGACCACGTTTCATGGCCGGTATTGACAGTGGGCCGGTTTATTCAGTGTCTACTCTCTGACTACCGTATAAGTGGTTTTTTCACGGGAGCCAAATTTCACGATTTTCTTCCAAATTGGTGGATTTTTTTTAGCGGTACATGCATTGTTTTCGGGAAGGATTCCCCCATGTTGGATATTTTAAAAGAGTCCCGGGGAAAAAAACCACTTATAAGTTATACAGGGTATTTCATCTTGATTAAGCTTTCGCTTTTTAGGTGTTGATTCCATGTTTGTTTAACATTTAATGAACATTTAAACATTAACCACATGAGTTATCAGTGATCACTAATTACAGGTGTGCTAATATACACACTTCGATAAACACTTTCAATATATTTCCCCTCGGACGCCCCTTCAATTTACTACCGACCGGTATTCACATATATGTAAACACACGGTTGATTGATCTGATCATGACCGGTTTACGGAGATAAATTATAACAGTAATTAGTGTATTGGGACCGCAAGTCAAGGCTGGAATTCGGAATGTGCAGGGTCCGGTTTATTCAATGATTTTTAACAAAGATTATTAAGGAAAAAACTGGGGACTTTAAATTTAGATCGGAATGGACAGGATTCCGGTTTACTCAGTGTCCGGTTTCGTCAGGTTTCACTGTAATTACCCAAAAATTGTTGAAAAAGACTTCATCTATTATTATATAATAGCGATTAAGTGGGGCGAATCGACTCACTTTCCGTGGTGAAACGACCCGGGGCAAACAGGTAATCGGGGCGAAACGACCAAATACCGGATCAGATTCAGACTATAAATGGCTTAATGCTCACGATTGTGAAAAAAGTGTGTTTGATTCTTGATAGCAAAGTGCATTCCCACTCTTCAAAGTAATGACGGTTACCTTATGTGCTATGACTTAATGTTTTTTGTTGATAAACAATGCAAATTGAATAGATTTGTAGCATTGGTACACAATAAATGTGAATTATCTTTATTGTATTTTATGATTTTTTTTCCATACTTGGATTCACAGGCACCTGTTTCTGGTAAAAAAAAATAGGTTCCATGGCGTTAGTCCGAAGGTTCATTAGTCCGAAGGTTTGTTAGTCCGAAGGTCCGTTAGTCCGAAGGTCCGTTTGTCCTAATGTCGGCCACCCATGTGTTTGAAGTTAACTCCAAATGACTTTCCAAAATGCCTTGTGCAAACATTTATTTTAAAGTAGTGTTACTAGAAATTAAGGTATAAAACAACAAAGTACCGAAATTGCAGGAAATAATGATTTTTTTCCCTAGTTTAACCCGTACGTTTTTTCCTACATGTAATATGCATAAAACATTTGTTAGATGATCTTTTATGATATTATATTATTTTTTGTTTCTGATGTGTGTATACCTAAGTACCAATCTCTACACTTTTCTACACTAACAACAGACTGTTTATTCCTCTACAGTATACCACTTGTTTAAAATCTCTAAGGAGACCCCCATCTGGTATACATATCTGGTAAAGGGTACTTGTATATGTCGAGCCATAGAACTCGGTATTCTGGAATTACATAGATGTAGAATTTGGTACGTGTATGCTTAAGTTGTTGCGGTAGTTGATTGGGGTTTTCAATATTCCATAATAATTAGTATATATTTGAGGTTACACTTCGTATTTTGCGACCATCAGTTGTACATTAGAACGTCTGTTTAATGATTTTATGTATTCTCTTTTTAATGGAATGTGCTTGTCCCTCACAAAACTTAATTTTTAAGTTTTACCTATATTTGCCGATTACACATTTTTTTTTGCTAGCAAAAGCCGAGCGTACAGCCTACAACCCACCTGGATAGGCCACTGCTTAGTCAGGATGTGAATAGAAGAATAAGAAAAAGAATTTTTTATTGCCAATTAAGGGCCCACAAGGGGCAAACAATTTAATACAATGATTGAATGATTGGAGACATACAAAGATACATGTAAACACACACAAAAACCAGGAAAACATAGTTATGTTCAGTGACTGCACGGCCAGATCAGAGCCTATCAAATACAATGTACCACCATAAATCAATTCACATTTAATATAATATAACATGTATAATAACTATAATAATTCACCTAACCTAATGATATCTATAGGATCAGTTGTGTCCTCGCAGTAAAAAACATTCCTCAATAAAGCTACCTAATTTTTTCAAAACTTGTTCATGTTCATTGGTAAATAGTCATGTGAATATGAGTATCTTGCTTCTCTTACTTAATTTGATAAAGGACTGAATATTAAATCAATTCAACACTGTTCGATACCTATCCTTTGGTCGAAAAACAAGACTAACAGACCTTAAAAAGTTCGGACTAACGGACCTTCGCACTAATGAACCTTCGGAGTAATGCCTAATGGACCTTCGGACTATCGAGCGGTCACCCATACTAGTATCTGGTATATTTTTTACCAGTAACAAGTGCCTGTGCTTGGATTCTCGCTTGATATCACAGGCACTTGTTTCTGGTAAAAAAAATATACCTAGATAGTATCTAGGTACATTATTTTTTAGTATCTAGGTATATTATTTTTTACCAGAAACAAGTGCCCGTGCTCGGTCTGTGCTTGATATGTACTGTAAATGCAATTTACAATTTCTATATTATTTCTTTTTCATACTTGGTCTGGGTTCTCGCTTGATCTGTAAATGTAATTGACAATTTCTATATGTAGATATTCTAATATCACTTCGTCTGCCATAATGTCAGGGGATGGCAAGTATTCTTTTGGTGAAGTGTTCATTTACAATAAAAAATAAATAGTTCTGCTAACATCCAAAGTTTGGATAAAATTCATTTCAAAATCATACTCAGTATCCATAGATTAACTAAAAATTATTTGTCTGCTGAAAAATGTACTGTATAACTGTATATGTTATTGTTTATAAATTTAAAGGGTTTTTCTATCTTCCGGATTTTACGGTTTATTTGGAGTTACGATTCCCTCTTTTTTCTATGGAACTGGTTTTCGGTTTAAGAAAAAATATTTTTTTCGTTTACTCATTGTAAGCCAAATAAAATCACTTTAAAACCAGAATTCCTGCGATGGCGTCAATCGAAAGTGGCGTGTTAGCGCTACAAAATGAACTTGAAAAGGCCAAAGAAAGCTTAAAAGATGTAGATGAAAACATAAAGAAATTAACAGGACGTGATCCTACTGGGCAAAGGTGCTTTGCAAAAATTCAAAGCTATAAACATATAAATAACTGAATAATTCTCACACTAACACTGTCAATGCGGAATGAATTCATTGCCATTGATTACACCCAAATAAATTACTAGGTTATGAACAACTGGATGTTTTGATGTTTAAGTTAAGCATCTTTATTTAAGCTTTGTATTGCAAAATAACAGTACCATATAAAAACAAGCCATTGCTTAGAATGCTAGACATATCGGCACCAAGACATCTGCTCGGTCATGCAATAAAGTCGGTCACTTGTTTTGATTTACAATTCTGGCACAGCACGAGACCAATGACTTCATTCTGTATATTCATAGGGTACATGAACACAGGGAATTCTTTTCAACGTCAAAATTACAAGATGAGATTAAAACAGAAGTTGAATAAATTCCATGCTAGATACGATAACGTAACCCTCAGTCCGCTTGTGCTCCAGTGAGGGTTACGATTCGGTCCCATTCAACGTAATGGAGCAAATTAAAATTTTCGTTCCATGTATATTTCAACTTTCTTTTTGCATATTATGTGGTCATAACTTATTATTCCCTACAATTTTTAAGTAATGGTGTTAAGAAATAAGTGTTACAATACCTGTTTCTACCTTCACGATCGATTTCGTATTTGAAAATTGTTTCTTGTCCGCCATGACACCTTATGTATACTCTCGTGATGGATCTGAATGCCAAATATGGAAAACTTTTATTACGATGTTTATGGCAATCGATCCAAATAAGGATATCTCCAAAATGAGGCAAGTGCAAGTGAAATAGCAACTTGTAAACAAAATGTCGGACAGAAAGAAGATTTCATGCATTCAAATTTTCAGATGGATATAAGTCTTCCATGGATTGATGCAGCGTTTACTTAACACCCAGAGATGCAGCTAACCGTCGGCCCTGTCGGACCTAGGGGGCAGAATTTTAGAGGGTCCGGCAAATGACGTCTTTGTGTCAGACCTAATGCATAGATGCCAACCATTACGATTTTTCCGTAATTGTTACGAATTTCGGGCCAAAATTACGGTGTTACGGTCAACAGTCTACTTGTTACGGATTTCCGATTATTGCCGGCCCGGAACCGTTCCCCATTTAAATATCATTGTGATCATTTAGACGCTTCATTGTATGTTAAAATCGTGTAATGATAAGCGATTGAGGGATTTCGATTATTTAATCCTTTAGGGATTCTCGGGACTATCTATAGTAGTAAACGATCAGTCCATTTCTTGTTTGATCCCGAGTAGTTAATGAACACAGCACGTTTTTGTCAATTTCGCGATGTCTGAGGGAACAAGTGAAGCTTCTGCAGCGAAGAAAAGAAAATTGGGACAACGATTTCGTCCCGAATATTCTTCTCTTGCCTTATGAAATCGACACGGAAACATTATGCCTATTGCAAATATTGCAAACAAGACTTGTCCATTCAGCACGGTGGTCGGGATGAACACACATATACAACAAAACAGTTGAAAAGTGCCAAGTCAACAACATATCAGGCACTCCAGAATTAGACATTAATTATTCCATGGGAGAGTGAGGGAGGGCCACTTCAGGAAATTTTAATTTCTATTGACAGTAAGTTGAAACATAAAATACATTTGTAAGTGAACATACATGTATTAAAACTTAACTTTTTATTTCTTTTTGTTGCTCATCAATTTTGCATCTAGTTGTCACAAATAAAGGAAATCATTTGCTCATCACTTTGTTCCTAGTCTGTAGTATGATTATGGTAAAATTTTATTAAAAATTATGATTACTGAAAAAAAATCACAAATTACTGACATCTCAACTTTTTGTTACTGATTGCAACAAAAAGGGGTTGGCATCTATGCTAATGACTGGCAAACATTTTAACTGCTTGGGGCTGTCAAAAATCAAATTTCTGTCTGTCCTGGTTACCTCTTAGACCCCTAAGCGAAGGATCTTTGATTATCGTTAATAAAGTCAAAAGTCGTAAGCAAATCGGTAAAAATTTCTGTTCCTTTCTGTTTATGCTAAATTCCAGATTTTATTTTGTATCCTATCGGTAATCGTTGTAAATTGTAATTTGATCATTTCCGTTATGGCTGCATGGCCAATTAAGTTTACGGAGGGGTCTAAATCTGGAAAAAAGCACCCACTACCTATCGATTTATCTACAGAGAATAAAAAAGCCAAAAGGTCGGCATATGAAAAGGAGAGGCGACCGGGGCGGTCCTTTAATCCAAAATGGAAGGACAAAATGAACAAACAAATGACGACTTGATATCAAAATACTCATTAGAGGAATAATAAAATCTTACTAATATGAAGTATTGATTATTTGATGTTGCAGGGCTATCTAAATTGAATGTGGTCTCAGTCACTAACCCCCCTTTGGCAATATCCTTAATCTGATTCTGGTCGTAGTAGTCGTTAGCTGTGTCAAGGCTTTAAGATTGTCCCTTTAATCATACTGTATTGAAGGTGAAATATTAAAAAATTTCTAAAAAAAAGTAGGTCTGGCAAAACTCTTACTTGCAGGACCCAATGTCTGACAGGAATTTTTTTTTATCTGCAACTCTGAACACCTCAAGCTTTACCTAAATATATTTATCTTTCACCCCCTGTTAATTTTTCCAATCACTTCAACGGAATTAGGACAAAAAAACGCCCGGTGTGAATCACTCCGGGCGCTGCTCCATTACGTTGAATGGGACCGAATCGTAACCCTCACTGGAGCACAAGCGGACTGAGGGTTATGTTATCGTATCTAATTCCATGTAAGTAAAAATGATCCTTTTTACTAATGTCTTTTTTCCCTGATCATTATGCTTGTTAAATATGTTTCCATCAATGGTATTCCCCAAGCATTTTTATTTTTCCGGTTTGTTGACATAATCGTCATCACAGTTCATGACCGTTTCTGGAATGTAGGCCAAGCAAATTGTATTTTAAAATACTTTGAAAATATGATGATTGATCATTCAGATTCCACCATTTTCCAGAAAATGGCTGATTTTACCGCAAAAATACATACAAGTGCTCTCCATTAGTCACAAAATGGCAGATTATTTTGCATTTCCACTGCTGCTTTAATAACAAATATACCCTTACTTCTTGGAGTAATGAAATGAAATTCACAGAGAAGATAGAAAAAGAATTAATTTACAGCAATAATCAAAATTTATAGCATAAATTGAACAGAGAATTAGATTAAACCAGACAGAAAAATGAGATTATCTGGGTGAAAAAAAACTCATTATTACAAATAGCATCAACAAAACTGTATTGTTACCACTGTGATAATAAATGTGATTAAAATAAATTGAAATCAGTCATCAATTGTTTTACAAAAATATGACAGAATGTAGTTGGTCTAATAGGTTGTATTGACAAAAGCAAAAACACCAAATTCACTGGATTGAATACTTTATTACATGTATATGGGTAAGCAAGTTTAATATTTGCATCAAATAATTAATTTTTAATACTTCAATTTCAAACTATTTAAAAAAAAATATCTTTTGAAATTTTTCAAACAAAACAATTACACTGAAAAAGCTAAAATACTGTACTTTCTTAATCTGGTTTACTTTTTAAGTTTGGTTGACCTATGACAAAATCATGTGGCTTGTGCTTTATTGACCTTTGACCGGCCTTATGTGACGTAATAGGATGCCATTTGGAAAAAGGGTAGTAAACAAATATGGGTCAGTGTGTCATTATTATTGATCTTTTTTCCAGGGAACTTTACACATGTGAGCAAGAATAGATGAGGAACATAATTAAAAAGAAAAAAATGTTTACTTTTCAAACATGAAAAAAATAATCAAACATTATCCAATGACTGACTGACTTATTGTTATACGGGGATATCGGCCAGGGCTCACCACACATAGTAAAAACAGGGCGACTTGACTTAAGGGCAAAGTGAGGGAAAATCTGGGAGACTTCCGAAAATCGATCCAAATTTTTGCGTTTCCCAGCTACCGCATGTTCCCCTACCTTTCACAAAAACGAATGTGCTTCACAATGATCTTAAAAGGATGCAATTAACGAGTTTGGAATAAAATATTGAACATCAAACCCTGTATGGGTCACATTTCAGGAACATGGGAGCTCCTTTTATGTGAATATTGAAGGAAAAGTATGATTATTGGTGAAAAAAACTGACAGGGCGACTAAAACTTCGCTTTTTGACAGAAATTGGAACTAAGGTGAAGAAGTAGCCCACTTCGCCTGGTTTGGTGAGCCCTGACCGGCACTTGCGAAAACATATGGGCGCTGAAACAAATCGGCACTTTGGAAAATATTTAATGTATTTTCATGTTTATTCTACATTTAGTAAAAAATAGTCAAATACTTGTTAATGAGGACAGATCAGTTTGTTTACCCATTGTAGGAGAAATTTCACAGTCAACGATTTTCCCACGGTCTGCCACCTTTTTTATTATTACTTAATAAGTTGATTGACACTCAATTGAAACTCCTTAGGCCCATTGATAAACTGTTATGACTACTTTAATAATAATCGAGACTATATTTTTTTAATTTTTATTGTTTAAAATTACAGCACATGAGTAAAATTTCAATATTCACACTCGTGCCTAAACACAGTTTTCACCTATATCTTCACTTTTATTCAGACTCACAAGCAAGCTCACACTAAAGAAAACAGAAACAATAAAAACAAGAAAACAGTATAAAAATGCCTCTTTCGTTCACATATTTGCTCTTAAATACAACAAATAGGGCTCACAAATCTACCCTTTCAGTCTCCGCCCACCACCATACATACATGTACATAGTCAATTGAAAAAAACCCCATTCAATTCAAGTAAAACAGTAAAAGAAAGGAGCACAAAGCCATATAAGAATCAGTTCTTTATTATTGAGAATTGGAAGCACTAATGTTTGTTCAAGTTACATTATCAAAGCACTAGCTAGAATACATGTCTATTCACTGTGTAGATGTTGGTGCGTAAATACCGGCACAGTCTTTCAAAAGTCTGGATGCACTGATGATGTTGTTGCTATAGTTGTCCCACAAAGAGAAAAGTCTACCAGGGTTTGTCTGGAACTCTTTCGTTGATGACATTTTAGCTTTCCTTCGCTGACCAATTTCAGTTGCAGTGGGATGGCAGTTGTCTCTTGGTACAGCTCAGCAATTAGGCAATAAAACGGCACCTTTCCCCTAGCTGAAGTGATGTTGTTGATCCTGTCATGCCACCCCTCCACGCCATTGTTTGTACGGACAGATGTCTTGTAAACCGACCAGAACTGAATAGGTTCCTGATCCATGTGCGATATATGTAGTCTAGGACGTGCTGGACTGCTTGGTTGCTGTTTCTGGTCTCTAGACGAAGGAATGTATCAGTGATGTGTTCGGCTGGCAAGAACAGTAATGCCATCCGCTGTCGAAGAAAGGAGTGTGCTGGATCTCGCTGGTTGTAGGCAGTCTGAAAAAGACAGACAAATTTTATCATGAAAACATTAAAATAAACTAATCAGCTAAAATATGTTGTGTCTCTGAAAACATCTTCTATAGTAATTAATATTAATATACAAAAACGTAATGTATTTTTTACAATATTCGTAATTAACAATCTTTAATCAGTCTCTAATCAAATTGCTTTATAAGTTCTGTTTCATATGATCTTCCTGTATTCAAAATAATTGTTTATATAATTTGTCAACTATGTATTCATAATATTAATTGTTTATATAATTTGTCAACTGTATTCATAAAAATTTGTTTATAAACTTTCTCAAAATAAAATAAAATAAATAATGACGAAATAATATATTTTTCTGAGAAATACATGGGTAACTTTAAAGATTCTATTGCGCTTTATGGTCACATAAAACTTTATTTTTATAATAAGGAGTCGAGCCAAGTGCCGATTTGTCTATATTATTGAGTGCCGATTAGTCTAAGTGCCATTTTGTCCAGGTGCTAATTTGTCTTTTAAACCAAGTGCCAATTTGTCTCAGTGCCGATTTGTCTTGCACCCCATTGCCTATACCTTTCTAAAGGCAAAGTAAAGCGGTTGGGAAATGAAAACTACATGTTGCATCAAACTGAGTGCATCTGAAAGATTGAATTTGATACAGCTTAATTTCAAGAATAATGATGTATCCTTCATTTGAGTTTTTTTTGTATATAGCTGGTTTACTCCATCTACAACTCATTTGTTCGTGTGTCTACAGAGATTTACAGTACTAACTCAGTCTTCACGCTTAACTTTGTAGTCAACCTCTAAGTACAAGGCAACTTCTTCTCCATCTGCTTCTCGTCCTTTTTTAAAACCCACAGGATGGTAAAAATATCAACCAATCAAATTGCAAAAAACAGACACACCTAAATCTATTTCGAACATCGGAAAATCTTAAAAGGACTTGTTTACCTACCCATTTTTTGCATTGACTCAGCAGCAACTGAAAACGGAGAACAATAAACGATATATCTACACCCAATATCTTATGAGATCAACTTTTGAAACTATTTGACTTTTTTTCACAGTCCCATCTGGCTTCTGGTATAATTTTACACGCCTCGGGCATCGGACTACTGGCTAATTTCGCAGACTGCTAACTAAATATTTTAGAAGTATTCTTTTCTAATACAGCTGATCTATTTGACAGAAAACTTGACTTAATTGTTTCTTGCATTGGATAGTACTCTACAATTTTTTTTTTGTGTCGATCAGGAATTTAAGATGGGTGGCCATGAATGGCGTCGCAGGATAAAGTTTTAGCATTTAGAAAACAAATAATTTTTCTGAATACAGTAACTATAAACTCGATTGATCCCAACTGAACATACCTAAACAGTCATTGGGTGGTCCCTTTCAGAATTTTTTTTTCTTTCTCAAGATGACAACCACCAAAGGACAAATTCAACATAGATTCTGTAGGAAAAATGTTGTGTGAACTTCACAGTTGGGGAATATTCTTTGACTAGACATGCAAGATGACCATATTGTATACCTTTCTAATCCGGTTTATTGCTGAAAGATTATTGCTAATTAATTTTTTTCAGGCCTGGAGGAAACAGAAGAGTGTCTCAATCCGGGGATTCAAGGGGTCGAGGACGTCCATTTACACCAGGTGGAAGGTATGCTTATTTTGATATTTTTGAAAGTCAAAATAAATGATTCCATCATCAAAAAAAAAACTGGGAAAATTGTTTAAAAAATTAGTTTTTAGAAACCATAGGTTTATTTGAACTCACACTGTATATTATCATTAGATGACCTTTTATGTATTGACAGGGCTTGATTTGATAAATGTCACTAAGGAGCATAGCTATACCCCCGCTCCCCGAAGGAGGAGGGGGTATACTGTTTTACCTCTGTCTGTCCAAGATATTTTTCGTCGCCTTTTTCTCAGCTACTATTGATGGCAGAAATCTGATATTTGGTCACAAGCTTCATATAGGTACCCCATATTGTGGGAAGCGTTTTTGGACCCATCAGATTCCTACTTCCTGTTTGCCGACTTTGTTGATTTTTATACACATTGAACATATATGCTCATTTTTCTCAGCAACTATTGATGGCAGAAATCTGATATTTGGTCACAAATTTCATATAGGTACCCCATATCGTGGGAAACGTTTTTGGACCCATCAGATTCCTACTTCCTGTTTGCCGACTTTGTTGATTTTTATACACATTGAACATATATGCTCATTGTTCGTCGCATTTTTCTAACCAACTATTGATGACAGGAATCTGATATTTAGTCACAAGCTTCATTTAGGTATGCCATATTGTGGGAAGCGTTTTTGGACCCGTCAGATTTCTATTTCCTGTTTGCCGACTTAGTTGGTTTTTATACACATTGAACATATATGCACATTTTTCGTCACATTTTTCTCAGCAACTATTGATGGCAGAGATCCGATATTTGGTCACAAGCTTCATATAGGTACCCCATATCGTGGGAAGTGATTTTGGACCCATCAGATTCCTACTTCCTGTTTGCCGAAGAGCGGGGGTATCATAAGTGAGCATTAGCTCACAGTTCATCTTGTTTTAATTATATTTTTACTGTGCATGTAGGAATCAAAGGGACATTAGATAAAAATCTTATTCCTGAACCGTGAACCCACACTGCACATGTATTATCATTGAATGGGTCTTTACTATAATAAGGTCTATTTTTGACAATGTTTGAAATCCTAGAACATAAGTTTATAGTTTTAATTTAGAACTATGGAGAAATTCTTAAAAATGGTTGTATAGGGTTAGGGGTTTTTGGTGTTTAATGACACTTTCAGCAATATTTCAGTTATATCGTGGCGGTCAGTTTTATCGGTGGAGGAAACCGGAGAAAACCACTGACCTGCCACAAGTCACTGCCAAACTTTATCACATAATGTTGTATTGAGTACACCTCGCCTGAGCAAGATTCGAACTCACAACATTAGTGGAAATATGTACTGATTGCACAGGTAGTAATAAATCCAACTACCATACAATCACGACCACATTGGCCCCTAAAATGGTTGTATAGGATATGGCCATGTATATATAGCAATTTTTGGGATTTTAACATGCAGATTGGAAATCTTGAGATACAATGTATATGGTAGCAGTGAGTGAGAAATATTTTTAATATATATCTTCTCAGAAATTATGAACTATTTATATGAAAACTATATAAATGGTGTATTATTCGTTACCTACTATAATATTAAAAACTGTAAGTTTACAATTTTGTTATCAGTCTCCAATAAAAAGAATTTGGAGGCCATATCATTATTTTCTACTCTGTTAAAGAAATACATGTATGTTAGTTTTTCGTTTCATGGTTAAATGACACATTATATTATTTTAACAGAAGATTTCCTGACAATGATGGACAAGCAGCTCGTAGACTTGTTGGAGGGGCCTTTTCAAGGTAAGATTATTTTTATGAAATCATTTCTAAAAGGATTTCGACTCCAAGTCAGATATTAATGATATCTTCTGTTGGATCATGATTCTGTATATATTTTCAGTTAGAGTTGTGGTGTTTTACACCACTTTTTACCAATATTTCAGTTTTGTTACTGGAGGAAATCGGGAGTACCCATAGAAAACCACTGACCTGTCACATAATGCTATATCAAGTACACCTCGCCATGAGCGGAATTCAGAATCAAAACTTTAGTGGTGATAGTCACTGATTGCACAAGTAGTTGTAAATCCAACTACCATATATGGCATACGATCACGACCATGTCGTCCCCTCAGTATATATATATATAACTTAAACAAAATGTATACTTGACTTTTGAACATAAAGTTATTATAAATTGTATGTTTTTGGTTAATTGATGAATTGGTGTATTCCACAGTTCAACTTTGAACTTTACCACCTTTTTATTTCTGGAATTATGTCCTTTTATTTGCCAAAAAAATCATTTCTCATGTTTCTGTTTTATAACATAAGTTTTGCTTAAATGGAAATCATTTGAAATTTATTAAACAGTGTCTACTATATATTGCTACAATACACAGATCATGTTGCAATTTTATGATTCCAAAGTTATGCCTCTAAATTGACATGACAAATGTCACATTTTTTGTTTCCATGCTCTTACTTAAGTTACCCTGGGCCAAATATTTTGAGATTTTTATTTTTAATTACACAATATTGTTTACCATAGTGAACAATAATTTTGTCAATTCAAGTAAAAATTTGGTAAATATTCCTTTGATGGTTCCAGAGGTATGGCCTGTTTACTTTAGTTGAAAGCAGGGACATATATGTCTTATTTAAAAAAAATATTTTTGTAGGCTTGGAATCAATCCACGGGCTGCAGGAAGAGGAAGAGGACGAGGAAGGAGGACTGCTGATAGTGAGGATGAAGAGGAACTTCCCAACAAGGTAATCTTACATCACTGACTATATTTTCCACTAAGTTTAATTGGATTCTGTAGAAATAATTCTCATAAGAAAGATTATTGGAGTTGGTATGCAGTATTTAATTTCAGTCTATATAATATGCATTATCTGTATATAATTACTTCCAAAATGGATGAGGAAAATGGGGCTGTTAGTGTAAAAGAAATTTGAGGCCATATTGGATGGGGACTGTTTTGTTTTCCCTTGTCATAATTCAGAGCTTGGATATAAAAATGACAGACATCCATCCATCTGAATTATAAGTGTGGTAAGTGAATGAGTGATTTAACAGCAATGAGCCATTCTTCAGCTATTTCATGGTGAGAACAAGTTACATTTTTGATGATGATGATATCTGCTTTGTATTAGACCAACATGCTGAATTGGATCATTATAGTGCTAGCTCACTGAAAATCAGCCTGCAGGAAGACGTGTGTTGCTCCACTCGAATACATTATCCTGATTCTGGGCCAACCAGTCTTTACTCTTACTCCTTAATGATGTGCGCTCAGCGGAGAAGCAGCAAATACCACGTTTATAGTCTTTGGTTTGACCCCAACACAGACTCCAATCCATGGTTTACCACACTCGAGGCAGGCACACTAACCATTACACTACCGATGCAACTATATAAGTGTGGTAACTTTTTTAAATGAAGTGCTTACAACTGTCTGCATCTCGTTTGATTCATTCCTAAATGGATTTTAATGAAATGTATGCAGAAGCTAATTAATTAGTTCAAAGACCACTGTTTGTTTGAGTTACGACTCTTCAGAAATGACCTTGTAAGCACAGCCACTCAATTAATGAACTTTATATAGTAGCCTTACCATAATATTATCTCAATCTTCATTGGAAATGAGTACTTTTAAATAATAAATTGTTGTAGCCATTCAGAACTTTACTGTTGTCATTCATAGATTGAATGAAAGGAGTTTTATTTATCTGTTTTTTTTAATTATATTAAATAGAGTTAGAAAATTCTTGAAAAACAAACATACACAGTGAGAGGGACATCTGAGTAACTTTTTATAAAAGTAACAATTTAAATTACATGCTCAATCTATACTACCTGTATTGATTACAAAGAAGAATACTTCAATTTTACAGATAAACCATTAATTTGTAGAAAATAAATAATACATCCCTTTCAGGTATTCACTATTATTATTATAAAGTATATAGTATGATAGTTTCTGATATAGTATGTTATACTGTATATTTATTTCCTGTAGCCCACTATCCAGTCCTCAGTTGTACTGACCCCTAAAGAACCCAGATCAAGACAGGCAAGTTTAGATGAACAGAAACAAGACAAAAAAGGCACAGCAAGGTGTGTATATCATTTTGTTAAAGAGGACATGTTTCGAGGGGTTAAAAATAAGAAAAATGAAACTTTCACTGATTTGGGAAGCATAATCACTGTGTTATAAGTGATACATGGATAGAAAATGTAAAAGGAATTAAGTTATTGATTTTGAAAAATAAGGTAAAATTGGAGTTCTCAAAACAAATTTCAGGTTTACATTTGGATCATGAATTGAAATCCTTTTTACAGTGGAATCAATGTTCAAGATGTCAATGAAAATTGTTTTGTCAACAAGATTTTTTATTAATAAAATGTAAACAATGTATAAGTCCAAAAGGCATACAGACAAAAATGATCTTTTATCTAAATTGTTCACTGTAGTAAAATATTTATAAAATTCTTGTAAATCAATTCTCAAGAAAACATCAGAACAAAGGGACAAAACTCTAATTTTGACATGTACTGGAAAAGGTTATTTTTTTTTATTCTTAAAGAAAAATGTATGAAAATATTTGTGTGGGTTGATTTTATTGATATTAGTTCTATATATATTTTTTAAGTTTTAAGCATATGCTGTTCATACTTAGCTTTTAGAAAGATCAGTTTAAACATTTGAATAATAGTACATCAACGTTTTGGTTTTAGATACAATGTACCACAAAATGGTAATTATCTCATTGTCTGAAACAACTTTTGAACTAAATATTCTCTCTTATATCCTTTGGTGAACCAAATCTTCTTGTTACATAATTTTATTTTATATTTTAGAAACAGAAGAATGTTTGGATTGTTACTTGGAACCCTTCAAAAATTTAAAGATGAAGCAAAAGAAACTAAAGATAAGGTTAAATCATTTATTACATATTTTATTATTCTGTGACTGGACAAAGATGGGCATTATATATACCTTGCATTTGTAAATTGACGTCATGTAATGTTTATCAAAGTTTAAGGTCGATGTTTTTAGCTGACCTGACCCGAAGGGTCAGGTGAGCTATTGCCATCACTTGGCGTCCGTCGTCGTCGTACGTCGTAAACTTTTTAAAAAATCTTCTCCTCTGAAAGTACTAAACCAATGGAAACCAAATTTGGTCAGAATCATCACTACGGTGTCTAGTTTCAAAATTGTGTCCGGTGATGCCGTGCACCAAGCAACATGGCCACTGTTACTAAAAATAGAACATATGGTAAAATTGCAGGTTTTGGGTAATAACTCAAAAACCGTTAATAATATCAAAAATCTGACGGAGTAAAAATGATCAGCACAGCAAGATCTACCTACCCTGCAATTTTGAAGTAAATCTGATTACCCATCTTGGAGTTATTGCCCTTTTTTCATCAAATTTGTAAAATTTTAATACTTTTCGTCTTATATTTCAAAAACTATAAGAGATAAAGGTTAAGTTTAAATTGCAAAAATGTGCAGCATGTCAAGATCTATTTTGAAGTAAATCCTGTTACCGATTTTGGAGTTATTTCCCTTTTTTCATCAAATTTTCACAATTTTAATACTTTTCGTCCTTTATTTCAAAAACTGTAAGAGACAGATGGTAAGTTGAAACTGCAAACATGTTCAGCATGTCAAGATCTACCTACCCTGCAATTTTGAAGTAAATCTGATAACCCATCTTGGAGTTATTGCCCTTTTTTCATCCATTTTTTTTTTTTTTTTTAATACTTTTCGTCTTATATTTCAAAAACTATTAAGAGATAGATGTTAAGTTTAAATTGCAAAAATGTGCAGCATGTCAAGATCTACCTACCCTGCAATTTTGAAGTAAATCCCATTACCCATTTTGGAGTTATTGCCCTTTTTAGCTCACCTGGCCTTTAGGCCATGTGAGCTATTGCCATTACTTTTCGTCCGTCCGTCAACATTTCAGATTTTAATCTTCTCCTCAGAAACCACTGGGCCAATTGCAACCAAACTTTGGTGGAATGGTGCTTGGATGGCCCCCCCTCCAAAATTGTGTCCGGTGATCCCGACTTCCAACCAAGATGGCCGCGAAGCTAAAAATAGAAAAAAGGGGGGATGAAATTTTAATTGTCCATTGCTGCTTTAGTATAAGTCAAAATGAGCTCAAATTTTAACTGCAGCTACATGGCAAGGAGTAGTTTAACATATTTTCGGGGTTTTTGTGTGAAATTTTTCTTTCAGCCGATTTATACCGATTATACAAATTAGGCATATTTTGATAAAAGATCACATTTAAATCTTCTCCTCTGAAACCGCTCAACCAAATTAAACCAAACCTGGCAAGGATGGTCCCTGGGTCGGTCCCTTCCAAAATTTTGTCCGTTAGCCGTGCCCTCCATGCAAGATGGCTGCCATTACTAAAAATAGAAATTTCTTCAAATGGCCAAAACTGCTTTATTTTAAGCCAGAATGTGTCCAAATTTGAACTGTATAAGCATAATAATGAGCTTTTTAACATATATTATGGGATTTTTTATGAACTTTGAACTTTTGCCGATTTTGACCGATTATGCAAATTAGGCATAAATAAGCAAAAAAAATCATTTAAAAATCTTCTTGTTAGAAACCACTTGGCCAATTTCAACCAAACTTTGTCTGAATGATCCTTAGGTGGTCCCTTTTCAAAATTGTGTCTGTCAGTGCCATCCTGTATCCAAGATGGCCACCATTACTAAAAATAGAAATTTCTTCAAATTGCCAAAACTACTCTATTTTAAGCCAGAATGTCCCAAATTTGAACTGTATAAGCATAATGATAAGCTTTTTAACATATATTACAGGATTGTTTATGAACTTTGAACTTTTGCCGATTTTGACCGATCATGCAAATTAGAAAAAAGGGGGGATGAAATTTAAAAAAAATCTTCTCCTCTGAAACTACTGAGCCAATCTCAACCAAACTTTGCTGAAATGATTCTTGGGTGGTCCTCTTCCAAAAATGTGTCCGGCATTTCAAAACACCGACCAAGATGACCGCCACAGCCGAACTTAATTTAACATAGGACCCTATGGGAAATTCCCATAAAAATCTTCTTGTCTGAAACCATTTGCTCAATAAGAACAAAATTTTGATGAAATAGTCATTGGATGGTTCTCTTCCAAAAATTGTCCGGTGGTTCGGCCCTTCGACCAAGATGGCCCCCACAGCCGAACTTAGTTTAACATAGGACCCTATGGGAAATTCACATAAAAATCTTCTTGTCTGGAACCAGTTGCTCAATTTGAACCAAACTTTGATAAAATAGTCATTGGATGGTCCTCTTCCAAAATTGTGTCTGGTGATCCTGCCCTCTGACCAAGATAGCTGCACAGCTGTACTTAGTTTAACATAGGACCCTATGGGAAATTCACATAAAAACCATCTTGTCTGGAACCAGTAGCTCAATTAGAACCAAACTTTGATGGAATAGTCATTGGATGGTCCTCTTCCAAAATTGTGTCCGGCAGTCACGCTCTCCCACCAAGATGGCCACCACAGTGCAGTTGCATTGTTATTGAAAGCAGCTTTGATCCAGGTGAGCGATTACAGGCTCCTGGGAGCCTCTTGTTTACCTGTACGAAATGTGAATACAGTGAAATCTGAGTTCCCAGAATTCATTTTACCAAATACTTTTTGTATGGTACTGTATACATTGTACAATTGAATCTCGTTATGTCAATCTCAGTTAACTCGAAATTCAAATTTTTTCTGAAGTCCCGTTTTAAACTTAGTGCTTTTCAACTTAATTTACTCCTCTTATTTCAAATTTCGATGTGTCAAGATTTCGGGTATCTCGAAGTAGAATTTCAGTCCCTAATATACAACTCCATTCAAATTATGTTCATTATGTCGAAATTATCAATTAAATCAATTAACAAACATGTCAAGGTGTCAACAGCATGCATGGCCTCTGGTGTTTACCGCGTCAGGTGAGATTTATTTTGATAACTGTTAATTATCATTTGTAAAGAAAACAATTAGATTTCTAAATTAAAGCATTGAAGTCATAATCATATCAATGAAATATTATTTAATGATGAATTTCAAAGCGCTTGATGTCATGACACCTTGAGTGTAGAGAAAACTCTGAAGCCATTAAACAGTCCGATGTGTACAGCAATATCACTCATTTTTAGCTCACCTGGCCATAGGCCATGTGAGCTTTTGTCATGGGTAAGCGTCCGTCGTCCGTCCGTCCGTTAGCTTTTCACATTTAAATCTTCTTCTCTGAAACTACTGAACAGAAATCAGCCAAACTTGCCAGAAATGTTCACTGGATGGTCCTCTACCAGATTTGTGTTTTTGGTGCTGATTTGAAATCCAACATGGCTGCCAGGGTCCATAATGTGTTCTCATTGGCTGAAATTTTAAAAATCTTCTTGTCAGAAACCACTAAGTCAATTGAATTGTGACTTTGCAGGAATGATCATTGGGTGGTCCTGTACTAAAATTGTGAATCGTTTGCCGATCGGAAATTCAAGATGGCCGTCATGACTCGACTTAGTTTAACATTGGACCCGATGGGAATTTCACATCTTCATCTTTTTTTCTGAAACCACAAAACAGATTTGAACCAAACTTGGCAGAAATGTTCATTGGATGGTCATATACAAGATTTTTGTTTTTGGCACTGATCGGAAATCCAACATGGCTGCCAGGGCCCATAATGTGTTCTGATTGGTTGAAATTTTAAAAATCTTCTTGTTAGAAACCACTAAGCCAATTGAATTGTGACTTTGCAGGAATGATCATTGAGTGGTCCTGTACTAAACTTGTAAATCGTTTGCTGATCGGAAATTCAAGATGGCCGCCATGACTCGACTTAATTTTAACATAGGACCCTATGGAAAAAATGTTTAAAAGTCTTCTCCTCTGAAACCAGTAAGTCAGTTTAAAGCAAACATGGGATGAATGGTCCTTAGGTGGTCAACTTTCAAAATTATGTCCTGTGACCCCGACCTCCATCCAAGATGGCAACCATCAGCGAACATAGTTTTAACATAGGACCCTATGGGAAATATATTTAAAAATCTTCTTCTCTGAAACCAGTAAGCCAATTTAAAGCAAACATGGCATGGATGGTCCTTAAGTGGTCAATTTTCAAAATTGTGTCCAGTGACCCTGACCACCATCCAAGATGGCCACCTTCAGCGGACATACTGTAGTTTTAACATAGGACCCTATGGGAAAAAATGTTTTAAAATCTTCTCCTCTGAAACTAGTAAGCCAATATAGCAAACATGTCATCGATGGTCCTTAGGTGGTCAACTTCCAAAATTGTGTTCAGTGATCCTGATCTCGGTTCAAAATGGCCGCCGTCAGCAGACATAGTTTTAACATAGGACCCTATGGGAAAATTGTTTAAAAGTCTTCTCTTCTGAAACCAGACAGCCAATTTAAAGCAAACATGGCATGGATGGTCCTTGGGTAGTATACTTTCAAAATTGTGTCCGGTGACCACGACCTCCATCCAAGATGGCTGCCATGAGCAGACATAGTTTTAACATAGAACCCTATGGCAGTATGGGATTTGAATAGTAACTTAGATGTATTCAGCATGCAGACATTCTTAAGAGGACTTATTTATGTCAGGTGAGCGATACAGGCTCACCTGAGCCTCTAGTTAGTTCACCTGGACCAAAGTCATCACTTGGCATCCGTCGTATGTCGTCTAAACTTTTCAGATTTCAAGCTTCTTCTCTGAAACCACTGGGCCAATTGCAACCAACCTTAGCAGGAATGTTCCTTGGATGATTCTCTACAAAGTTTTTGTTTTTCGTTCCAGTCGGATATTCAACATGGCTGCCAGGGCCAATAATATGCTCTGATTAGCTGAAATTTCAAAGATCTTCTTCTCTGAAACTAATGAACTGACTGAACCCAAACTGTAAATGAATGATCATTGGAATGTTTTTTACCAAGTTTCTGTTTTTTATGCCGATCGGAAATCCAAGATGGCCGCCACCGCAGGACATAGATTAACATTGGACCCTATGGGAAAATGTTCAAATGCCTTCTTTTCAGAAACTACAAATATGATTAAAGCCAAACTGTACATGAATGTTCATTGGATGGTCCTCTACAAATAGTAGGTTTTTAGTTCCGATATGAAATTCAAAATGGCAGCTACGGCAGGACTAAGTTTAACATTGGACCCTATGGGAAAAATGTTTCAAAACACTTCTTCTCTGAAACCACTTGGACAATTGAAACCAAACTTCCCAGGAATGATCATTGGAAGGTCCTCTACAAAATTTATGTTTTTTATGCCGATCGGAAATCCAAGATGGCCACCACTGCAGGAAATAGATTAACATTGGACCCTATTTTTGAAAATGTTCAAATGCCTTCTTCTCAGAAACTACAAATATGATTAAAGCCAAACTGTACATGAATGTTCATTGGATGGTCCTCTACAAACTTTATGTTTTTTGTTCCGATATGAAATTCAAAATGGCGGCTATGGCAGGACTTAGTTTAACATTGGACCCTATGTGAAAAATGTTTCAAAATACTTCTTCTCTGAAACCACTTGGACAATTGAAACCAAACTGCCCATGAATGATCATTTGAAGGTCCTCTACAAAGTTTCTGTTTTTTATGCTGATCGGAAATCCAAGATGGCCGCCACCGCAGGACATAGATTAACATTGGACCCTATTTTTGAAAATGTTCGAATGCCTTCTTCTCAGAAACTACAAATCAGACTGAATCCAACTAGACAGGAATGTTCATTGGATGGTCCTCTACAAAGTTTAGGTTTTTTGTTCCGATATAAAATGGAAGATGGTGACTACAGCAGGACTTAATTTAACATTGGACCCTATGGGAAAAGTGTCTCAAAACGCTTCCTCTCTGAAACCACTTGGACAATTGAAACCAAACTTCCCAGGAATGATCATTGGAAGGTCTTCTACAAAATTTATGTTTTTTATGCCGATCGGAAATCCAAGATGGCCACCACTGCAGGAAATAGATTAACACAGGACCATATGGGAAAATACAGAAATATTTTCTTCTCTGAAGCTATTGCACTGATTGAACCTAAACTGTGCATCAATCATTGGAAGGTCCTTTACAAACTTCATGTTTGTTATGTTGATCGGAATTCCAAGATGACTACCACTGCAGGACATAGTTTTTACATATGACCAATTGGTTCTTCTTATAACCAGGTGAACCATACAGGCTCTTGAGAGCCTCTGGTTTTATGAAACAATATTAATTTAAAAACGTGAAACACTCTGTTCAGAATAACAATTTAGCATTTTGACAGGTTGCCGATCAGCTTTTACAACAGAATAATGAAAGGCATTTTTAGTGTTCAATTACCTGGTATTTATAGATTTCTATGAAAGTTCGTTTTGTTGACAATTTCGTAATTTTTTAATACACGATTGTATATTGCCGTATTATGTGTGTACAATGATGTTATCAAATGCGTGTTTCATTTTTCTCTCGAAGTTTTTTGACAATTATTGAATTTATGCTTGGTAAAATTCAGATATCAATACTTACGCACGTGTTAAAAAAAAGTACATAATACGTACAAATGATGATCGATATATTGTAAATGTCCAACAACATTAGTTTGCATCCACTTGTTTAATTTATCTGACAGAGTTGCAAATCTTACTTAATCCATTACTCCTCTTAAGTCGAGTTTCGGATAACTCGAAATTTTGCAACGGTCCTGTGAACTTCGAGATATTGAGATTCAACTGTATATATTTTATGAAGAGTTTATAGTGGTGTGTTTGTTCTTTTACCCACACATCAAACTACATAATTACAATTAGCAATCAGAATTAAAACTGTAGTAGTAATAGACACTGACTTTATGAAACAGATATGTATATTTATATAAGTACTACTAAAATGAGATCATTATGATCCAACTAGACAATTATATATTGAGTTTGGGGATCTGTTTTCCTTCTGATTATTCTTCCTTTTCTGGCCATTGTTTAACCATTTCTTCTGTAATTGCATCTCTTATTGAAGGAAAAGTTTAAGCTTCAGAATTGTGAGGTATAGGAAGATATTGATGTATTTAACAGGGTCTAAAAAGCCAAGATTAGTTAAAATTACTCTGGTGGAATAAAGTATAGGTATTTTGTGCATTGTGTGACATTGATTGGTACATAAAAGAGGATATGGTAGGGTCATGGTGTTTAATGCCACTTTCAACAATATTTCAGTTATATGGTAGCAGTCAGTTTTATTGGTAGAGGAAACTGGAGTTCCCGAAGAAAACCACCAGCGTGTCGCAAGTCACTGACAAACTTTATTACATAATGTTGTATTAAGTACTTCTCACCTGAGTGGGATTCGAACTCGCAACCTTAGTGGTGATAGGCACTGATTACATAGGTAGTTATAGCTCCAATGACCACGGTACATAAAAGACATAAATACACAGTTTAAATGTATTGTTAAATCAATAAATATATTTTCTTAATTTGTTATTAAATGTGTAATTTAAAATTATTTTGTTTAGGGTATTATTTAAGAAATAATTACCGGTAGCCATATATTTATATTGTTTTTACCACGGGTTGGCACTTTATGCCGAATATTTTACTACGAGCGGTAGCGAGGGGTAAAATGAAGGCATAAAGTGACAACCCGTGGTAAAAACAATATAAATATATGGCTACCGGTAATTATTTCGATTCTAATAGGACAATTACGGAACATTTTTAAATCGAAACGGCCTAGGTCATCCAGTGTTTTTGGTTGTTCCGTTAATTGACCCGACTGAAATGTTACAATAATATTCCGTTTTTTCCAAAGATGTTTGAAATGACAACCAAAAAAGTGTTTCAATGCCGATGGTAAATATGTTTTGAGATTACTAAATGTTGTCATTCATGAACATCAATTCAAAAGAAAGGGAATATACTGCAAATTCCACTTTGACAAGGAGGCGTACACGAAGCCAAAAAATGTCAGGATCTTTACGTTCTAAACTGGAAGTCTTCATATGACGTCATGTTGTTTATATACCAAAGTCATAAACAACAGTTTCGCAGAATTTTAATTTGTGCGATTTTTAGACCCAGGGATATGCAAGAATACTATATGTTATTCTGGATCTTCGCAAGGGATACGGGTTTATAATACCTGTCTGTTTTCTATATCGCCTGAGCCGATTTCCAATACACAAATGTTTATTTATTTTGTGTATTGCATACTTATCATTGTGCATCTTTTACAAGGGAGTGTCATGGAACAGCCACTTTACAAGCACAGACCACGTCTATCTATGACGTAATCGGTCATAGATAAATATTATTTTTACCACGGGTTTGGACTCATAAGCGTTTGAAGGACGTCATATTAGAATGATTAATAATAATAATAAAAAATAACCTTAATGCAGAAAAGCTGAAATATATGTATTTTTATTATATATAAATGTATGTTCAATTCCCTGTTGGTTTTTCTAACACAGTGAACATTTCACTTTTCAAATAACTTTTTAAATTAATGTATTTTTAGGAGGATCAGAGAAAGCAGATAGAAAACAAACTGGAAGAAAAAGCTAAAGAAGAAAAGGAAGAAATCATTCAAGAAAGACGCCAACTTTTCCAAGAGAGACGACAAACACAGGCCAAATTACGAAAAATTGAACAGAAAATAGAAATAGTAGAAACAGTGAGTTGGTTCTTTATACAAAATATTATATTAAAATAGACAGACAGACAACATATTAGAAATGTAACAAGTACATGGTTGATCATAATTACAGGGGGTTGTTTTAAGTAATACTGGGAAAAAGGTGGAGGGGTGGGGGGGGTAATTTTTTTGTGTTGATCTATAAGTAATAAAGCTATTGCCTCATTCAGTTCTCTGAATCATCCATCCCAAGACGAAATGTATTTGAGAGAAGGTGTTAATGAAGGAAAGCTGATTTCAAAATTAAGTAAAATAAGGGTGGTTAGAGGCCTGAAGCATAGATATGACCTTGGATTTGTGTCATAGGTTTGAGGAGTTTGATACTACCCAACAAGACAGATAATGCCAACGGTGCCTTTCTTACTAATTAATCAGTTTGTCTTTCGTCCAGTATTACATCAGTAAAACATTTCCCCGTACTAAAGGTGTATACTCTTATTTAAATTCTCCCTCTTGACATCGTCCGAATTTAAATTATTTCTATTCTCTACTATTGGGCTAAATAAGAGACAAATCAGTATATATAGGATTGTTTGCTCGCAGTAATTTCATATTTTTTATGCGAATGCAAAATTTTATTAATTAACAAATAATATTTTAAATTATTACATAAATCAAACATTGTCACAGTAATCAATGCAGGACTTCAACACCTCCTTTTTCTCCAAGTCACTGAGCAATCTCGATACAATATCGTATAAACGCCCCATTTTATAGCCCCATTTAATGAACCGCCAAAGCTTATCCCGTGCAACTACATGTAATACCATACAAATGATACATATCAAACAGACCCATCATAAACTGACAAACAAACAGACCACATTAAAAATGGAAAACCCCAATAGACACAAATAGAAATACATTTAAATTCTCCCTCTTGACATCGTCCAAATTTAAGTTATTTCTATTCTCTACTATTGGGCTAAATAAGAGACAAATCAGTATATATAGGATTGTTTGCTCACAGTAACTTCGATGAACAAAGGAGGAATCGAATTATATGCCAAGATTCAAGGAAACAGCCATTTGAGATTCTAAATGATCTTTGATGTAACCATCCTTAGACCTATCTGTGACCCAACGACCATGCATTTTCAATAATCTATCTGAAACACCATGATTAGCCCCTGAAGAAGCACCACCACTTCTTAAGCTATGGAGACCGAACCTGGACTTATCTAAACCAACCCTGTCTAAACTGCTTAATAAGATTTCCCTAGCTCTGGTATATGATAGCGGAACATTCCTTGTACAAAGTTTGTGTACACCCTTAGACTTAAAAAAAGAAAGTGACCTAAATATGTATTCATCAGAATTGTATTTTAAATCAGTCAACTCAATATACCTCTTTAACCAGAAAACTGGGCACAAATCATTATCAGTCTTGGCTATAATGACTGAACTTCCTCTCCTATACATGTCTGTCTTGCTTTTTTCAATGGTAATCTTGACATGTGTATCTTGAAATTCTAAACACTATATCTCAAAAACCCAGAAAATCCCAACAAAAATAAAACACAAATTCTCAATTTACTAACATCATTACGATCTCCAAAAACTGCTATAATACGTTGTAAAATATCGAGCATAATGGGGGTCTTTTTTACAAACGGGTTTACACAACAACCTCTTACCACCTTCATGAATAAGAGATAAAAGCTTATTTGAACAAGGATTATTTTCAAAATAAAAATCATGATACCACTTTATACCATAAAAACTGGAATCCAAAATTGCGACACTGATTCCTTGTTGAATAAGTCCACCAATGTATATAGAAACAGTTGCAGAAGTGGCCGGCAAGTATTGAAGCGAACAAGATTTACACCACTGCTCAAATTTCTTAAAATAACACTTGTATTTCTTTAAAGTGGAATCCGACTTTGAAGATTGAACAAACGATGCAAATGGTGTACTATATTGGCAAATCTTGAATCATTGGCATAACCATCAAATTGTTTCCATTGACCAATTGAAACTGTAAAATACAAAAAGGAATAATGAATATCATTATAACTAAAACAATATACATGTATTTACAAATGCAATATCAATTTAACAAATCATACATTGAGGCATTCAATCCTCGCAATTAAAACACTGCGGCATTCAACCATCGCAGTAAAATAATCAACATAAATAATCTGCGGCATAACACCTCGCAGTATGCAAATAGTTCATATTCAATAAATCACTGTCACATACATATCATTTCAATGCACATTCAAGAAAAGTCTATCAATAATACAAGCACATTGCTTCTAAACGGTTTCTGTACAAATACACTGTTTTCTTGTGAACCGTCAACAAAAAACGTCATAGGATGTTTACTCTCTAAAATCTATAACAAATTTCTTAAGGTGTTTTGTAAAATTATCAACAAGCATAGGCCAAAATAAGGCCAACTTCCATTTTGGTATAACTAGAGTGCCTTTAGCTTTACACAATTGCATATGTATTAAACATCTACTAACTAAATGCATAGGCGGTACTAACCAATTGTTATGACCAGACCAATCATAAGCAAATGCGTCGACCCCAGAAGAGTCAGGTGTAAAATATTTTGAGTTAAATACAGTAACTTTTCTATTGTTATTATCAGCAAAACGATCACAAGTGTAAGGTCCCCATAATAAATTGAAATAATCAAAAACATTTTTACAAAATCAAAAACGTCAAAATCGAACAACTTGCTTAGATAGGCCGCATAACTTATCATCTCTTGGAATCCATTCCATTTCTAAAACAATATTGTTAGATATACACATATGAAAAATATGTAATGCAATATCTTGTAGCTCTGGTTTCATGCTACCTTTGTTAACAATACTAACCACATTTTGATTATCTGTATATATTTTTACAAATTTACCCGATAAATCATTTTTGAGAGACTGAATATTATTTGCAACAGTTTTCAATTCTCTCCATGTGGAACTTTTGTCTCTATCTTGTTTTTCCACATGAAATGTACAATTTTATTGTCTCCTACAGTAAAACCCGCTCCAGCAAACTGACTTGCATTAGAAAAAATAACACGTTGTGTTTGTCTATGCATTGGAACAATACTTTTAAAAGATAGGAAATTACAATGAAAATACCAAAATTGTAATTCTCTAAAAATATCCTCGTTCATAATGATATTTTCATCTCATGCATTTCTACAACAAATTGACATATGTAAATGTTTGGTCATTATCTGACAGATGTTCCCCAATGCAGGAATCATATAAATTATTTTTTTGCAAATTTTGGTTAAATTTCTACATGTTAATTGTGTGTAACCTTCAACTGTATAAGAAATGGCATCTTTTAAAATAACAAACTTACTATCTGGTATTTCTAATGTAGAATTTTTTTTATTTTTTTTTAATTCCACACAAAACCTAACCAATCCAACAATTGTGTTAGTTTCCATACAGTATTTACAATAAAACCTGAACTTAACAAATCATTTTGTACTTGCAAAGACATTTTTTCACACCCTTCATAATCTACAGCAGTAACAAAACCATCATCTAAATAAACTACTATTCGAAAACCCAAAGATCTCCAATATTTGACCAAAACACGAACGGTCTTCGTAAAAATATGTCCCGCGGAAGATAATCCAAATGGCAAGACAGAAAAATTTAACTTGACTCCCAAATTTCCAAGAAAATCCTTAAAAAAAAAAATGATGTTTAGGGTGAATTTCAAGATGAGGGTAACCTGATTTTAGATCATTTTTTTTTTTTTTTTTTTTTTTTTTTTTTTTTTTTTTTTTTTTTTTTGGGGGGGCATATTTAGAATAATTAGTATATACTATAGCTTCCTTTACACCTTCAAATTTAACCTTTTGTTTATCAACAAAGAACATTTTTCCAAAATTATGAATTTTTTCTAAGATTTCCTTTAACATTTATAAGACTCTGATCAGATTGTTTTTCATATTTTTCATTAAAGTCAAAATTATACTCAACTTTATTATCTGTAACTGGAATTTTTCCTTTAACTGAATTTTCACTGTGTCTTTCCACCGTCCTGTGCCTTTGGTGCTGTTGCTGTAGCTGTGGGGATTCCTTGGTGGGTACAGGTCCTCGCAAAATGTCCTTGTTGGTTACAGTAAAAACATCTTCTGACGGTTTGGACGCTACTGGTTTCACTGTTAAATCCCACTCCGCTGAATTGGCCAAAGCCACGAAAATACTCCTTGGATTGAATTTAGCACTTCCCGATCCCCTGTTGACACTACCGTACTGGTTATCTGGACTGTTGTAAGGTTTTGGCATACTCCGTTTACGATTAGCCCTAGAAATTATAGCACGTAAATCACTAGCATCTTCTTTGTCATCCGCTAATGGACTGTCCAAATATTCTTTAACCATGTCCCAGCCATGGGGATCTGCAATCTTAAGAATTTTATTCCTTTTCCTAAGAATGGTCTGTTCCTCTGTTAATATATCATACACAGCATTCAATTTGTTAAGTTTTATGTTGTTTTCTATACGGGATAGTTTTTCCAAACGTTCCAAATTAAATGAATATTGGATTTTATTACCCTCATGTTTAGACGAAAATTCAGCCGTATCAACACCTGTAGCCTTCTCGTTCTTCACCAAACTGTTTTCAAAATGTTCAATTAATGTAGCCTTCTGTCTATCCAGTGCATTATTTAAAGCTGAAGTGAATAGTGAAATTGCATCATCTGTGGTTAAATCATTATCTGTACCACCAGTGTTGTTAATTCTGTCAGACTCATGGTCAGTTTCAACTTCGGACATAATCAATGCAGGACTTCAACACCTCCTTTTTCTCCAAGTCACTGTGAGCAATCTCGATACAATATCGTATAAACGCCCCATTTAATTAACCGCCAAAGTTTATCCCCTGCAACTACATGTAATACCATACAAATGATACATATCAAACAGACCCATCATAAACTGACAAACGAACAGACCACATTAAAAATGGAAAACCCCAATAGACACAAATAGAAATACATTTATACAGTGTTTGATGTATTGTGTGTGGTGTAATTTTTACACTTCTTCAACATTTTTTTAATGTTATTTATAGCCTGAAAATGTGATGTCAAGCATAATGTTGACAGTATTTGTAAGAATATTGTTTTAAAAGTATTTGGTTTTCTTGTTGATAACCCTGCATCTGGGAAATAAAATTCTATCCAAATGACATATTGATAAAGCTGACACCTAGATGTAGCATTTATTAGCAGAAGTAAAGAGTACTTCTCAACTGCAGGCTAGGGGCTGTTTCACAAGTAAAGAGTACCACTCAACTGCAGGCTAGGGGCTGTTTCACACTCATCTACAGGCTAGGGGCAGTTTCCCACTCTACTGCAGGCTAGGGGCTGTTTCCCACTCTACTGCAGGCTAGGGGCTGTTTCCCACTCTACTGCAGGCTAGGGGCTGTTTCCCACTCAACTGCAGTCTAGGGGCTGTTTCACACTCTACTGCAGGCTAGGGGCTGTTTCACACTCTACTGCAGGCTAGGGGCTGTTTCCCACTCATCTACAGGCTAGGGGCTGTTTCCCACTCTACTGCAGTCTAGGGGCTGTTTCACACTCTACTGCAGGCTAGGGGCTGTTTCCCACTCATCTACAGTCTAGGGGCTGTTTCCCACTCTACTGCAGGCTAAGGGCTGTTTCCCACTCTACTGCAGTCTAGGGGCTGTTTCACACTACTGCAGGCTAGGGGCTGTTTCCCACTCATCTACAGTCTAGGGGCTGTTTCCCACTCTACTGCAGGCTAGGGGCTGTTTCCCACTCAACTGCAGTCTAGGGGCTGTTTCACACTCTACTGCAGTCTAGGGGCTGTTTCACACTCTACTGCAGTCTAGGGGCTGTTTCACACTCATCTACAGGCTAGGGGCTGTTTCCCACTCAACTGCAGTCTAGGGGCTGTTTCACACTCTACTGCAGGCTAAGGGTCTGTTTCCCACTCATTTTAGGGTATGAGTTACACTCATTGCTGAAGACCCTACTGTGAATGTGAAATGTAGAACAGCGATAAAAACGCTTTTTAAAAATAATTAAGATGTTAAACTCATGATATTCATATCGTAATAGTTTTATCATCTTAACGTTTAGTCAGATAAAAAGGGTGGGTTTATGGTGTTTAATGCCACTTTCAACCAATATTTCAGTTATATCGTGAATAATATTTCAGTTATAGCGTGGATATAAATGGAGTATTGTATAGAATGTCCACGTATCTGAAGAACATTTTGTGATTTCTTTTCAATTAATATGACATACTTCATTTTGATGGCTGTTGTTACACTTAGTTCTTTAATTCTACCTTTTTTTCAGAGTCAAGAGTGCCAAGCAGTTCTTTAATTCTACCTTTTTTTCAGAGTCAAGAGTGCCAAGCAGTTCTTTAATTCTATCTTTTTTTCAGAGTCAAGAGTGCCAAGCAGTTCTTTAATTCTACCTTTTTTTCAGAGTCAAGAGTGCCAAGTAGTTCTTTAATTCTACCTTTTTTTCAGAGTCAAGAGTGCCAAGCAGTTCTTTAATTCTACCTTTTTTTCAGAGTCAAGAGTGCCAAGCAGTTCTTTAATTCTACCTTTTTTTCAGAGTCAAGAGTGCCAAGTAGTTCTTTAATTCTACCTTTTTTTCAGAGTCAAGAGTGCCAAGCAGTTCTTTAATTCTACCTTTATTTTCAGAGTCAAGAGTGCCAAGCAGAAAGACTTAAATTAGTGAATTTTATAAGAACCAAAGCTAAACCACACATTTTCTATCTGCCTAAATTGATGAATGACATATTGGAAGGAAAGAAGAAAGAAACAGCACAAGTTATAAATGGTTTGTAATTTAGATGAAGATTAAGAACTGTTTGTCTCTTCAACTAATATCAATTCATGTTTTATTTAACATTGAAGATTAGAAAATTATTTAGTGGTAGTTTTACCAACCACAATACTGGGTACAGGTAAAGGTTTTCAGGGGTTAAAACCACAGAGCTGCTCAGCACGTCCCGAGGTGGCAGATAGGGGGGGAGGCCTCTCGATGGGGTATTTTCAGGTTATAATACAGTAACCTGACCTGATCATAGTGGGTAACTTGTTTTGAGAGTACCACTTCCTGCACTCTAAAGATCTCTTTTGTAGATTTCGAAAAAGAGTTGGTGTTACTGTAGCTACTACAAACTCTCCATACTTTATTAGTGGCAGTCAAATGTCATTAACCCATCCCTTCCCTCACTTATAAGGGCTGTTGCGGCCGTGATCGTATGGTAGTTGGATATACAACTTACCTATGCAATCAGTGCCTATCACCACTGATGTTGTGTGTTCGAATCTCGATCAGGGCGAGGTGTGCAACATTATCTAACAAAGTTTGTCAGTAACTTGTAACAGGTTGATGGTTTTCTCCGGGTCCTCCGGTTTCCTCCACCAATAAAACTGACCACCACAATATAACTGAAATATTGTTGAAAGTGGCATTAAACACCATCAAACAAACAAACAAACCCTCACTTCTATATAGATTTGATATATTATTAAACTTGTTCTCATCCTGAATATAGCTGAAATACTGCTCACTGCAATAATCAATCAATCAACCAGCTGTAGCAACTCACTTATTTCTCTGACTAACCTTAAACTTCACAACACAAAATTAAGACCTTGACCAAGGCTGATGGAATTATAGGTTCTGTGGTTTGGACAGACATACAAAATGTAAGTGAGGTTGATACAATACATGTACATGTTGTATATCATACAGAAAAAAATATGAAATATTAGTTTTGTAATATGTCCTCATGATTATTGGAATAGGGTAAAAATACTGACTAAATATTAAAGTGGAATTTATTAGAAGCAAGATTTTAATAAGTAATAGGTTTAAAGAAGTAAGTGATGAAAATAAAAAGGGGCCTGACCTTTACTGATTTGGGTTTGGATTAAAGGGTTATTGGTGTTTGTCATCATTTTCAGCAATGTTTCAGCTGTATCGTGACCATCAGACTTAATTGTAGAGGAAAGCTTTGACATTGTAAGAAAGTGACAGGTGAAACCCTCGTTATGGCTAATAGCCTATGGGTAGCTGTCTGGACACCTTAACACTTAAGGTGGGAAATCATGTGAGTGGTGTTAGACTTGTGGTCAGAAGTCAACGATCTTAATCATTCTGACCACCCAGTAGTCCCCTTACTTGGTTGAGAAATGATTTTCAGTTTTTATACGCCCGTCTGTAAGACGGGACGTATTATGGTATACCAATGTCCGTGTGTCCGTCCGTTTCACATGTCACGCTCTAACTTAAGAACCCCTTGGCCAATTCACTTCAAATTTCACAGAGTTATTGGAATTGATGGTCTTACGGTCTGTATACTTTATGGTGAAATTTCAAATTTTCATTCCAGAGTTATGGGACTTTATTCATCAAATTGTAGGTGATTTTTCGTATGTCGCACTGTAAATTGAGAACCCCTTGGCCAATTCACTTCAAACTTCGCATAGTTATTGGAATTGATAGTCTTATGGTCTGTATACTTTTTGGTGAAATTTCAATTTTTTTATTCCAGAGTTATGGGACTTTATTCATCAAATTGTAGGCGATTTTTCGTATGTCACGCTGTAAATTGAGAACCCCTTGGCCAATTTACTTCAAACTTCGCACAGTTATTGGAATTGATAGTCTTACAGTCTGTATACTTTTTGGTGAAAAAAATTTCGATTTTTCATTCCAGAGTTATGGGACTTTATTCATCAAATTGTAGGCGATTTTTCGTATGTCGCACTGTAAATTGAGAACCCCTTTGGCAATTCACTTCAAACTTCGTACTGTTATTGGAATTAATAGTCTTTACTCAAATTACTGATTTCTCAAAAAATGTGTCGTATGTATAAATGTTCCAATTCATGTTTATGGTACAGCTGTTGGTGAAATTTAGATTTTTCATTCAAGAGTTACAAATATTGTATGAATGTTGACGACGGGCGTATCATGCGCTCTTGGCGCAGCTGTTTATTAGTTCTGCCTGCATTGTAGAGCCAATACAGAAATCATAATAAACTTTCGTCTCTGTCAGTTTCATTCTCTCACCATTGTTTAAATTCCATAATCCCTCTGTCTACATGTACAGTGGATTGAATTTAAGCTTTACCACATTACTTCTAATATCCCACTGATGTGCACCCTCTAATATATTTTCAATAAAAGGAACTTTAATATTTTGATTTCCACATGTCTTATTTGTTCAGGCAACACATGTCTTTTGCAAAAAACTGTTGTAGAGAAAGTTGATGCAAAAAATCACTCAATTTAGAACTAATATTAAATATAAAGACTTGTTTTGAAGTGGAAGTTTGAAGGCTGAGGACAATTATCTGCTAAATCTTTTTGGTCATATTATTGTAACGGGCCGGGTATCTATGGAAAATGATATGTTAAAGTAAATTAAAATAAATAGGAAAATAAACTGTAAGAAAGGGTTCGTACCTAAGTTACTTCTTATGGTTCGAGATTTATTGTGTAAAATGAAAAGAAACTATCCAAATTAATTGTATTATTTTAAAATAGTAGAAAACTTTATATCTCAATTTTGCTCAGTAAACTACAACTATAACTATAAATAGAATGTTGGCTCGCTTTGAGCTATTCAACGATCAAACGTTTTATCAGAATAACAGGCAAGACTTAAATCAGTCACTTCTGCTATTCTTTAAACTCTGATGTCTTGTTTTAGCTCAGTTCAGCTCAGTATACCTATTTAATCTTGCTTATCTTTTCGACGTTTACTTCCCAAGTGACACAAAACGAATGCCACCATCCGTGGCATTTTGACCGCCTTATATACTCTAAAATGTACTCTGGATCCTCTAATTAATCGATTACTTCTATGTAAAAACCCGAGAATTCTACAATGGGATTTCCAACTTTATAAATACAACATTGACGTAATGGAAAAATAGCGCTTTCAGTAAAGTGTTCATTTCATTTCACTACATTTACCCACGCCTCCGAAGAAAAAGCGTCCTCGCTTTCCTCATGTACGAGCATTGTTTTCTTAACCAAATTAAATTATCCTTATACCCTAACTTTTATCAATGATCCAACTAATATTAACTTTGACCCTAACATCTAAACCTATTTTGACAAAAAGTAACCTAAACAACAATGTACCTACTAACGTCTGCAATTTTGAGTGCCACGGCCAAAAGAATAAATTTTGTGTTCCCTAACAAATTTTGCCTCTGCAGCGGCCCCAAGGAGCCTACTCTTAACGAACTCTGCAGGAGGAATCTTTAACGTGCACAGGTTGTGGCAGTTCCTGAACACGGGACCTCGGATTTAACGTCCCCATCCGACGGACACAAAAAAAACAAAAACATATCTGTTTAATATGTTTCGTAATCCGCTAACCAACCGGGTTTTCGTTTTTGTCTACCTGACTTTTGAACTTCGCTATCTACCCCTACATTGTCTAAGATTTCCTTGTTGGAGTCAAACTCCATGGTTTTGTCTGTCTTTATACTTTCATTTGGTAAGTCATCTTTTGCCACTGTTTCCTCGTAAGACTCAATCTGCTCACTTTCTTCTCCTGGAAGATTTTGTGGATATTTCTTTCTTATCCTATCCACATGTATTACTTGTGGTTTACCTTTTCGACCACAGTTAATTTTGTAAGTGACATCTGTGATTTTTGCTATCACTTTGAAGGGTCCTCTCCACAAGCATGCTAGCTTGGTTGTTAACCCTGGTTTAACATTTGGAAAGAAAACAAATACTTGGTCGCCTTGCTGAAAACTTTGCCAGATAGTTTCTGGTCATAATATATCTTCTGTCAGTGCATGGCACCTTTAACATTTTCCCTGACATGTTTATGAGTTTCTTCCATTCTGTCCTTGAGTATCCATGCCCAACGATTTTGAGGGATATGTGCAATGCTACGTGGCATGCAATATTGAATATCCAGCGGGGTTGTAACCTCTCTTCCCAACATCATATAATTCGGAGTGATTCCCGTTGTTTCAGGCTCTGCGGCTCTATAAGCCATTGAAATGTAAGGGAGGTGTTCATCCCAATCGTTTTGATGTTCATTGACAAATGCGGACAACATCGTAAGTATTGTTCTATTATTCCGCTCGACCATCCCATCTGACTGAGGATGGTAGGGAGTAGTCCGAGTTTTCTGTATTTGCAGTAATCTACACATCTCCTGAAACAAGATGCTTTCGAACTGTACCCCCTGATCCGTATGAATCACATATGGAGTCCCAAATCTAACTATAACCTCTTCAACTAAAAGTTTTGCCACTGTTTTTGCCTCCATGTTAGGCATTGCAAAACATTCTGTCCATTTAGTATAGTAATCACTGATTACTAAAATATGCTTATTTCCTCCACTTGTTTCTGGTAATTCACAAAGAATGTCCATTGCTATGCGTTCCATTGGGAACCCAGTTTCGACTATTTGCATAGGAGCTCTCTTCTTCTTATTTGGAGGCTTCTTTTGTGAGCAGAACGAACAACCTGCTACATATAACTTTACATCCTTTTGCAAACCTGGCCAATAATACCCCTGTCTAATTTTGGCTAGAGTTTTTTGCAACCCAAGATGTGCAGATGTTCGATTATCATGATAGTGTGACAGTATAGTCCTTCTTTCTGTCATAGGTACAAGAACTTGTAGCTTGGTTTTTAGTCCTTCTAATTGCCTAACAAGTACATCATCTATGATGGTAAGTTGGTCAAATTGAGCCCACATGGACTTCACTGTTATTGACTCTCCTGTAATTTCCTTCAATTCTGGTTTTTCTCCTTTCTCAACCCATTTTCTGATCAGTGTTAAATCTTTATCAGATTTTTGTTTCTCACTGATAGATACTTCCTTCTCATCTACTTCTTGTGTTTCTCGTTCCTGTATGTTTCTAGCATGTTGTGCCAGATTTTCTGTGTTTTCCCAATTTGGATCAAATCCACATTGTCTACATGGGATGCGACTGAGCGCATCGGCATTTCGATGCTGTCTACCTGGACGATGTACAATCGTCATATCATAGGAGCTGAGTACTTGAAGCCACCTTGCCAGTTGTCCTTCGGGATTTTTGAAGTTTAAAAGCCACCTGAGTGAGCCATGATCTGTTCGCACGATAAATTGTTTTCCATACAAGTAATGCTTAAAATGTTTCACAAAGAAAACTACCGCTAGTAACTCCTTTCGTGTTACACAGTAGCGTCGTTCTGGTTTTGTCAAAGTTCGACTAGCAAACGCGATGGGTCTCTCTTTTCCATCAATTTCCTGAGACAGGACAGCTCCAATGGCTTCATTACTTGCATCTGTGTCAAGTATAAATTTCTTCGAAAAATCTGGATGAGCCAGAATCGGCGATGATACCAGTCGATTTTTGAGCTCTTCAAATGCTGACTGACATTCATTTGTCCATTCAAATTTTCGCCCTTTTTCTGTGAGTTTGTGCAAGCATTTCGCTAGTTTTGAAAAGTTTTGAATGAATTTTCTATAATACCCACAGAATCCCATAAATGACCGTAATTCTTTGACATTCGTTGGTACTGGCCATGATTCTACAATTTTTGTCTTTTCTGGATCGGTAGCTATTCCTGCTTCCGATATTACATGTCCCAAATAAACAACTTTCTTACAAAAGAGATGACATTTCTTTGCTTTTAATTTAAGTCCAGCGGCTAGCAGCCGATCGTAAACCTTTCTAAGGTTTGTTACCATGTCTTCAAATGAGCGTCCTAACACAATAACATCATCCAGATAAACCAGACATATGTCCCATTGCAACCCTGCTAGTACTGTTTCCATCAATCTCTCAAATGTTGCTGGAGCTCCTTTTAGTCCAAATGGCATGACCCGAAATTCATAAAGTCCAGACCTTGTCGCAAAAGCGGTTTTGTGTCTATCACTATCCTCACATTCCACTTGCCAGTACCCTGAACATAGGTCGAGTGTCGAAAACCAGCAGCTACCAGATAAATGATCAAATGAGTCATCAATGCGTGGTAATGGGTAGGCATCATTGATGGTTACCGCATTCAAACGTCTGTAGTCTACACAGAAGCGGGTCGTTCCATCCTTCTTTCTCACCAAGACAACAGGCGATGACCAAGGGCTTGAGGATGGAGTAATTACTTCATTGTTCAACATTCCTTTTACTTGTTTGTCCACTTCCTTTGCTAAGACATCTGGGAGTCTACGAGGTGGTTGTTTTATTGGATGTGCAGACCCTGTAGCAATTTTATGCTTTACTACGTTTGTCCTTCCATAATCGCTATCTGAAGCTGCAAACAACCCTTCATATTCTTTTAGTAAACGCTTAACTTCTGAACTTTGTTTGGGTGTTAAATGTTCTTGGGAGTGTTCCAGTAGATTAATTAAATCTGTTCTCAATTCTCCTTCTTCATCAATTTTACTGTTGGGATTAACAACCTCTTGAACAGGACTGACCTGTGCCACAATAGTTCCCGGATAAATAATTTGAGTGTCCGCTGACGGATTCATAACTCTAACAAAGACATTCTTACTAGCTTGAACTAGTGAACGGCCTACAAGCGCTTTATCCTTTTTCAAAAATGTTTCGCTTGCTTCTACTAACATATCGGTTTCATACGCTGAATCATATACTGCTCCTCTTATTATTTCACTCTGAGCAGGCATGACAACTTTGTCATGTGCAACAACCCGAAAACAACCTAGTTTTCCTGCATACTTGAGACTTACTCGCCTCCCATCTACCTCTAACATACTATTCTGTAAATCTATTAAACCAGCATTTGATCTCAAGCAATCCAAACCTATTATTCCGTCTACTGTGATTTGTGCAACTAATGCCTGCACTACCATATCTTCTGTATCATTATGTCTCATCAGAAAATTACCACAACCTAAAATCTTTAATTTGTCGCCACTAGCAGTTAAAACTTCTTGATTTGTGCTAGTCAGGGTTGGCCTAGCTACATCAGGTATCTTTTGATATATATCGTTTGATACTATAGACACAGTTGCTCCTGTGTCTACTAACAACTTGCATTTGACTTGATGAATATCAGCCTCTACGTACATACCTGCCTCTTGAGCGGCAGATGACACTCCAATACTACCCTGTATACTACTTTGATTTGTTGTCACTTCGCTCCTAAGTGGTCTTGCTCTTCCGCGACCACGTCCAACATTCTCACTTTTCTTATCAGTTTGTGAATTCTCCTTCTGAGGATTCACTCTGTACCCGTTTTTTCTATTATCTTGACCACGACCAAAGTTTTGTCTACCCACGTCCACGACCATAATTCTGTCCGTAAGCTTGACCACGTCCATAATTAAATCTTGATGTATTATCAAATTTGCGTGGTCTGAATTTTTCGTTCTTAAGCTGGTTGACATCTCTTTGTAAATCTGATAGTCTTTTTTGCATATCAGTCATTAATTTCATCATGTCTGTCTGATCTTTTGTTTTATCAGATACCTTGCCAGCAGTACTGTCTGCTGTAGTTGTACGTAAATATGAGCGGCCTTCCGTCACCCTTCGTTCAGCTCTATTAAAAGTCTCCAATTCGACAGCCAGTCGAATAGCATCATTTAAATTTTGGGGACGTGACTTCTTAATGCGTATCCTCATTTCTGAGTCGGCTAGAGCCTCTATAAAATGCTGCTTTGCAAGCGTGTCACGTACATTCTCTGGTACTGTGGGATAAGCCAGATTTACTAATCTTCTAATTGCCTGACCAAGTTCAGGTAGGCTTTCTGCTGGTTTTTGTCGTCGCTCAGTGAGCTGAACTCTACAGCTCAGTTTGATTAGGTGGGGCAAAACGTTCTTCGAGTGCTTTCACAAGAGATTTATAGTCTTGTTGCTTATCTATAGGCAAATCTCCTAATATGCCCTGGGCTTGTCCACGCAAAGCCACAGCCAGATATAACCCCTTTTCATTTTCTGACCATTGATTTATACGAGAGCAAGCATCAAAGTGAGACTTATAATCTAACCATAATGATGTACCATCATAGGTTGCAGCTTTTACACGTGCAGTATTTGAGCCTTTAGCAACTGCCGGTTGTGCCGGTTTCTTAGTTTGATCTGATTTTTGTCTCACTGTAACACCCGGAGGAACTTAATTGTCATATAACGGTTCCTTAAATCGAACCGCGGGACTACCCTCTCTTTCTCTATATGCACTTTCCTGCATACTTCTGAGCTCTTCATTTAGCCTTAATTGCTCTCTCAATTTCTCAATTTCAACCTCTATTCTGTCCACTTCTGTAGTTTCTCTGTGATCACTAGCTCTTTCCCTTGATTGTCGTGCGGTTGCGAAACCTGAATCGACCGGGAAACCTACCGACTGACGCTCACCAGTCGCCATATATTTTGGTGTTGACTGACCAACCCGTTCGTACCCGCTCACTTGTCTTGTGAGACGGTCAACCTCTGATTCTATTTCAGATAACTCTTCATCACAATCTGCCATATTGCAAGTACAACAAATAATCAAACAATCAAACAAGAAACGTATTTACAATTTTAACAATTTATTTACACTACTCGAATCCCGCAACGCTGCCACCAATTTTGTAACGGGCCGGGTATCTATTGAAAATGATATGTTAAAGTAAATTAAAATAAATAGGAAAATAAACTGTAAGAAAGGGTTCGGACCTAAGTTACTTCTTATGGTTCGAGATTTATTGTGTAAAATGAAAAGAAACTATCCAAATTAATTGTATTATTTTAAAATAGTAGAAAACTTTATATCTCGATTTTGCTCAGTAAACTACAACTATAACTATAAATAGAATGTTGGCTTGCTTTGAGCTATTCAACGATCAAACGTTTTATCAGAATAACAGGCAAGACTTAAATCAGTCACTTCTGCTATTCTTTAAACTCTGATGTCTTGTTTTAGCTCATTTCAGCTCAATATACCTATTTAATCTTGCTTATCTTTTCGACGTTTACTTCCCAAGTGACACAAAACGAATGCCACCATCTGTGGCATTTTGACCGCCTTATATACTCTAAAATGTACTCGGGATCATCTAATTAATCGATTACTTCTATGTAAAAACCCGAGAATTCTACAATGGGATTTCCAACTTTATAAATACAACATTGACGTAATGGAAAAATAGCGCTTTCAGTAAAGTGTTCATTTCATTTCACTACATTATACTGTATGATCAGCCAATCATATTTACCTCAATGTTAAATATATACTTATACTTCCATATTTCTACTGGAGCCACCAAGAAAAATGTAGTCCTTCAAAACAAGCAGTCTCTGAAAAGAGGTTTGATTTAAGTGGTGACTTTTTAAAGCTGTCTCACTAAAGATGTTGGTCTCCCACTCATAAGATGTTTCTGTTTTACTGTTTACTAAGTATGTCTCACCTGTTTACATTGGCAGAACATTATGTTTAAGATAGATATTTGTTAATATGAACATCATGGTCATGTATTTAGGAAATTTTAATATTCAGTGATCTAAAACATCCTATATTGTTTCTATTTTAAGAAATGATCACCAAAAAACAGAAGCAGCTTGAAGAAGAAATAGAAGATCTTATGGCTGAACGTCCAGGTCATCATGAAGAAGATGAAGAAGAAACGGAACATACAGTAGAGGGGGAAGAAGGGGAGGGGGATAAGAATAAGGGGGAGCAAACCGATAAAGAAAACCGTGTCATTAGGCATTATAGATCCAAGGCTGATGAGTTAGAAGAGCAAGAGGACACTACAAATAAAAAACGTCAAAAATCCAGTGGTGATAGGGGGGAAAAACGTAAGTCAGGGGATGATAGGGACCATGAACGTTCTAAACACAGAAAGTCAGATGAACATCATAAGGATGTTCACAGAAGTGAAACAGAGAGAACAAATGACAATAGGCACAGAAAATCTGACAACAGTGGAGATCGGAATGAAGGTAGGCATCAACGTTTCAGTCGTGGGGAGGGGGATAAGAAATCTCACCGTGAGGGAGAGAAAGTAAGGAATCGTGGGGAGGGGGAGAGGAAGAGAAGTCGTGATGAGAGGGATAGACGAGAGAGTCATGGTGACAATGATAAACGTAGAAGTCATGGTGATGATGGAAGGAGGGAAGAAAGAAGGAGTCATGGAGACGGGCACGAGAATGAGAGAGACGGTAAGAAGAAGGAACATCGTAGTAGGGAACAATCAAAACGGACTGAAAAGAAGGAGGATGGGGTCAAGGTTGCCATTGATTATGATGAACAAGAGGAAGGGGAAGCAAATGAGGATACAAATAAAGCTCCAAGTGTACCAGAAATACAACCAGAATTTCTGAGTATGGATTTTAGTAATATGGCTGATATTCCTATGCCTGATGAACCAATGGCACCGAAAGATTCATAAATATTATTGCATGATCAATATCGAAATTGCAGATAAAATGGGATCATGGAGATAAAAATAATAATTTAAGATTAATGGGATTATGAAGACAGCCAATCTAATTAAAATTATATCTCCTCCCCCTTTTCATTGTCGCTCTGGTAGATGTAACAACATCCCATAACGGGTCAAGTTCAATTGACCTCTACCTGTCCAATCATATTACAGCTCTCAATCTTGGTATTAAAACTAAACTTGTTTTGGTGACTATTAACTAATCTTGATTCATTTGCCGGTATGGAATGACCGTTCCGCATTCATAAGAAATGCATTATGCGGAAATACATAACAGGCATTGAACTGATGAGGCAGGACAACATTTCTTGGATTTTCAACAATTTAATTTGTGACTGACAGTAACAGCAGTTATGATTAAGGGAAAAAAAGGATAACTTTATGATTTAAATGCTTATTTCATAGAGAGAAAAAAAACTGTTTTAAAACTGTCTTGACATTTCAGTGTAACCAAGAATGCATATTCTGGCCTTAGTAAAACACCACCTGATCGATTAGCTCTAGTTTTATTTAAAAGGTCACCTGAACATGATGCATTATGGGATGTTGTTAGATCTCTCACACAGTGACAAAGAAAGGGTGGAGCAAGTGAGGAGATCTGATTTTAAATAGACGAGAAGACAGCAATAATCATGATATTATGAACAGGTTATATTTGTTTCACTTTATCACATTATGCTGTCATTATGATTCTAGTGTTGATGCCAATTTAATAATTAAATGAAGCTTCAGTAGTATTAAATATAAAATACTTTAAGGATATTTTTATCTTAGCAAATAATTTAATATTTTTTAATAGGTGAACAATTTGTAAAAACCTGCTAGTAAATGCTAATCATAATAAATGGGGGAGATTCTTTTTGTCTGGGTATGATAAACAGTCAAACCTGTATTAAGAGGTCAAAGGAAGAGTGGCCTTATAAGACAGGTGACCACTTAAAAGAGATTCAATTCATATGAAATTTTTAATGACAGGACAAAACAAAGGTGTCCTTTTAATACAGGTGACTGCATGGGCAGGTTTGACTGTATATGCCCCAATTAATCCCTGATAAACATTTACCTTATAGACCATTTGTACATTTCAGACTTGTTTCTAATATTGTTTATACAATAACTAATTGACAAGTTTCATTATTAAAAATATGTCACAAATGACCAAATAACGCAGTAATTCAAGAATGTGCATAGCGCATGAGTGAGTTACAATGTTGTTTGGTCATGAGTGACATTTTTTTTATAATGAAATTCGTCAATTAGTAATAGTATTTATTATATAGATAAAAAAAATATTTTGATTCAAAGTTTAATTGCACTATATTACATGTGTTGGGTATAGATATACTATAATGTGTATCGCTTCAAAAAACAACAAAGCTATATGAAATGGTCAAAAGGGACGCATTTGTAAAAATACAGAAACACCTCTGACAACAAAATGGTGCAAAATATAGCAATAAAGCGAGAGTGAAGATAAAACTGCTAATTTTACTGACTAATTATCATTTTCATTTAACTTGGAAAATTCTGTAATTCAGAGCTATCTATATAATAAACCAAATTGTAATATGTGCAAAATGATCTCTTGCTTTTTGGCTACATAAAAATATTGTTGATTATGAACCAAAAAAGGACCTACATGTATTTATCTTTTCTTATAATATAAATGAATTAAAAAAGAAGATTGGGTTCAATACCGGTATGTAAGAAAAATCATTTAATATGGGTGTTGGAAGTCAACAGGTCAGAGAGGTAAGTATTTATAAAACACCCTCATCAGTTGTTACTTTTTTCCAGATCAACATTTTTTAGTGATCCCCTGTTATATTCCTTTGTTGTTTTAAATGATGTATGTATTAAATATTGAATTCATTATTTCACAAACTACTTTAATATTTAATAGAAAACAGAAGTTTTTTTTCTTTATCTAGAACATTTGTATTAAATTTCTATAAAAAAAATTATATCAAGATTTAAAAATAAGTCGTATGCATTTATCATTTACCATTTGGGGTAGTCATGATCGTATGGTAGTTGGATTTATAACTACCTATGCGAGAATTGCCTATCACCACTGACGTTGTGAGTTTGAATCCCACTGAGGCGAAATGTATTCAATACAACATTATGTGATAAAGTTTGTCAGTGACTTGCAACAGGTTAATGACCGCCACGATGTAACTGAAATATTGTTAAAAGTGGCATTAAATACCATAACCCTACCCTCCCTTTTTTTTTTTTTTTTTATCATTTATACATTAAGTGTAAAATAGAGTTGTACACCTTTGGAAAGTAATTTGTAATAGCTGATCCTGACAATATATCAGTATAAGTCTTGTTGCCAGAAACTGATCTTTCATCCGTGAACAGTTTGATATTGCCTTTCATGTTATTCATTTGATTCATCAAATAACACCTTCAAGACAATTAATTGGTGAAGGAGAACATTTCATACATCTACACATGATAGTGTTTAAACCTATACACACTGCTGGCCATATCTATTTTATATTTTTATTTTATGTAGAATTGTTCTGTAGGCTGGAGTATGAACAAATTATAAATAATGATAACAAAAGTATGCTTCTGCATGCCAGGTATCACAGAAGGTATAAAATTGTCCTCATTGAGCCTTTTTCAAGACTTCTTATTACATCGCCTCAAAACAAACAACTGGTGATAATTACATTAACACGAACGGAAAAGTTTGCTTGCGGAAATTTGCTTAAATTCATCTATGATTAAGATATCTATTGCAAAATATGTGACCTTGTCAGAACAGAGTAGTTTACTGGGGAAAATGACAACTAGAAGGAAAATCATTATTGTTTGTTATAACTTTTACACAATTAACTACAGAAATATCTGTATCAGCTCCACTCAGATAGTAGATAAAAATAAAATCTAACATAGATAAAAAGTGTAATCTTTTATTTTTATGTATTTTAATAAAATATTGATCATGATTTTATCATCTTAAAATTGTTGCAAATATTTATATAAAAAATATTTTAAACTTGCATTGTGTATTTTATTTATTTGACATATATTGTATGTCAAGGAATTTTACTTCCACTCTGTATGCATCAACAAAACAATGACAGTATGTCAATGCATTTTATTTCCACTCTGTATGCATCAACAAAACAACGACAGTATGTCAATGCATTTTATTTCCACTCTGTATGCATCAACAAAACAATGACAGTATGTCAATGCATTTTATTTCCACTCTGTATGCATCAACAAAACAATGACAGTATGTCAATGCATTTTATTTCCACTCTGTATGCATCAAAAAAACAACGACAGTATGTCAATGCATTTTATTTCCACTCTGTATGCATCAACAAAACAATGACAGTATGTCAATGCATTTTATTTCCACTCTGTATACATCAACAAAACAATGACAGTATGTCAATGCATTTTACTTCCACTCTTTGTGCATCAACAAAACAATGACAGTATGTCAATGCATTTTACTTCCACTCTTTGTGCATCAACAAAACAATGACATAGTATGTCAAGGCATTTTATTTCCACTCAGTATGCATCAACAAAACAATGACAGTATGTCAAGGCATTTTACTTCCACTCTTTATGCATCAACAAAACAATGACAGTATGTCAATGCATTTTACTTCCACTCTTTGTGCATCAACAAAACAATGACATAGTATGTCAAGGCATTTTATTTCCACTCAGTATGCATCAACAAAACAACGACAGTATGTCAATGCATTTTATTTCCACTTTGTATGCATCAACAAAACAATGACAGTATGTCAATGCATTTTACTTCCACTCTTTGTGCATCAACAAAACAATGACATAGTATGTCAAGGCATTTTATTTCCACTCAGTATGCATCAACAAAACAATGACATAGTGTGTCAAGGCATTTTACTTCCACTCTTTATGCATCAACAAAACAATGACATATTGTGTCAAGACATTTTATTTCCACTCAGTATGCATCAACAAAACAATGACAGTATGTCTAGGCATTTTACTTCCACTCTGCATCAACAAAACAATGACATATTATGTCAAGGCATTTTACTTCCACTCAGTATGCATCAACAAAACAATGACATAGTATGTCAAGGCATTTTACTTCCACTCTATGCATCAACAAAACAATGACATATTATTTCCACTCAGTATGCATCAACAAAACAATGACATAGTATGTCAAGGCATTTTACTTCCACTCTTTATGCATCAACAAAACAATGACATTATGTCAAGACATTTTATTTCCACTCAGTATGCATCAACAAAACAATGACATTATGTCAAGACATTTTATTTCCACTCTTTATGCATCAACAAAACTGACATAGTATGTCAAGGCATTTTATTTCCACTCGGTATGCATCAACAAAACAATGACATAGTATGTCAAGGCATTTTATTTCCACTCAGTATGCATCAACAAAACAATGACAGTATGTCAAGGCATTTTATTTCCACTCTTTATGCATCAACAAAACAATGACATAGTATGTCAAGGCATTTTACTTCCACTCTGTGCATCAACAGAACAAATTGTTATAGCAGATGTATGCCGCTTTAATGTTTTGATTTGTCTTTTTAATTGGACGTTTGCTCTTGCGCAAACATTCATGTACAAGCCAAAATAGAAGCCAATGTGAACATGTATATTTTCGAGAAACATGTTGAATCAAAGTACCGTAATGCATATCTGTCAAAACTTCAGAATAGGGAGCAGTTGAATTGACAGAAAAGCAGTAAAGATTACAAGATCAATACAAATGTGTGCAAAGGTTACAACTGAAGTCAATGCCTTTTCACATGGGAAGAAAAATATGGCCAATGTAAATACCTTGTTTTAGGAAGAGACAAATTTTATTTTGTACAAAAAAACCCACTTGATTCTACTAAAAAGTTCTCGGAAACTGGTATAATCAAAATGCACAAGTGTTCATTCACAACATATTTGCTATGTTTGGTGGACGTGTATTTTCAACAGACAGTCTGCATTCCTATGGGTTTCAAATGTGCTTCTCTTATCGTGGATTTTTTCCTTTATTTGTATGAGGCAGACTTCATACAAGGGAACCACGTCAGTGGTGTAATGGTTACCAGGCTCGCCTCGTGAGTGGTAGATCGTGAGTTTGAAGATCAAACAAAAGACTATAAAATTGTTATTTGTTGCTTCTGTGCTAAGCACACATCATTAAGTAATAAGAGTAAAGTCTGATTGGTCTGGAATCAGAGTAATGTTTCCGAGTGGAACAGCATGTCTTCCTTGGAATTGTTTCATCAGTGAGTTAGCACTATAACTAAGCATGTTGGTCTAGTGCAAAGCAGACATGATCATCATCGAATGTAACTTGTTCTGGCCATTATATATATAGTAGGAATATTGCTCATTTTGCATAAGACAAAAATCACTCGCTCATACAGGGACTTCTCAAGAAAAACGAAAAGAATCTAAAGCACGATACATGTAATATAAGTTCACTTTCCGCTATATAAATGTCCTTTCACTAAAGAATTCTCGCTCATACAGGGACTTCTCAAGAATAACGAAAAGAATCTAAAGCACGATACATGTAATATAAGTTCACTTTCCGCTATATAGATGTTCTTTCACTAAAAAGTTCCAAGTTTAGTGATTTTGTTCATGGCCTCAATCTCATTGAGCTTGAAATAAAGAATACCACAGATACAGCTAGGTTTTCTTCATACCTTGACATACACTTCGAAATTGACAGTAAGGGCCAGTTAAGAACGAAAGTTCACGACAAAAGTAGCACCTGCATATTGAGTATATACCCATTAACTCTATTCATACGATATTTCAGAGCTTGTGATTTCCTTAATAGAGGGCTGCTGAACCAAATGTTCCTAGTGGTTAAGAAGTCATCAGGATGACTTGGTTAACATTTACAGAATATTTGCGTCGCAAATGACCATGGATATGTTCTGTTTGTCGTAATCATAACCCAATCCTTAAAGTTTTTTGTCTCTTCAGAACAGATTTACAATCTTGTAAAACTTGAATGGCATATTTCAAATCAATCTCACTTTGGCGAAAACAAAGTATAAAAAGAAATGAGAGCGGGATAGACAAATATTGACAAGAAAAGTTTATTCTATCATTTACCGGTATAAACAAAATCATTCCAGTTAGAAGCAAAGCATGATATCTTTATCAAATCCTGTCAATTCCCATTGTTAGTTAATACATGTATATAGTTCATGTCAGCCTGTTATTGATATAGTTAATACATGGTATAATAAACCAACATTGTTACTCATTCTCGTATATTCAACTGCTTGAGTTTCCCCTCCTCTAATAGATCAAGGTAATTATACATATAATCATCAGAAAACCGTAACACTTGTAGTAGTGTCATCAAGGCTAATGTATTAACTCCATCATCTAATTCCATCTCACTCTCGTAGTTCTTCATAGGTAATATATGGGCTCTTGGTAGTCCCATGATCTGAGATACACTATCTACAGCTTCTTTGATTATTGGACTGTAAAACACCTGTGACATATCCTCCTCTGTAATGGGACAAACTTTATCAATCTTTGTTAATAGAACAATCTGTGGAATACCTGAAATAAATGATGCATATCTTAAATATTTATTTTTGAGCTTGGTGGTGTATTGCCATAAACTCTAAACTTCAAGCTTAATACATTTTAATTTTAAGTCGTATGTATTTTTTTTTATGTTGGATGAGATATGCAATTGTTTGTTTTGTTGATATTGGTGGAATTGTTGAACATCACTATTTAAACTTTCTATTCACAATTGGGTTAGCCCTATCGCTACAGATCTTTCAGAACAAATTTCTTACTCGTAGTCGAAAAGTTACCAATTAGCACCTCAATTTCCCCATAAAAATTTCAGAATGAAGTTTATGTGTTTCATTTAAGCAAACAAGCTAAAATTAGAAAACTAATATGGCTTGGGTTTCTTCTGAACACTATTTAGTATGCAACAAAGACTTATGTATAGAGTTTTCCGGTTGTTGACTGATTTTTGTCTGTTTATATAATTATGAGTTTTGACTTTCCCTTTGTAAGATTGTTCGGAGTTCGGTAATTTTGTTATTGCCCTTTTCTACTTTGCAGGTGCCATTTTGGTGGTTTCGCTAGCAAATTATGTATCTCTATATGAGTATAAAACTAATACTGAATCGGATAACATTTACTTTATGTGGGAATTCCAATGCAAAATATTATTTTCTACCTAAATACAGTTGTTTTTTTTATTATTGTTTTAATTATTTTATCACAGTTCTCGCTTTTACAATATACAAATTATATTAGGTAGCTGAACAGAAAACAAAAAATATGGTTATTTCTCAAATATTTGTAGACGAATTCAATAAAAGAACAGATGATACAAAAAGATAGAAGAAATAGGTTTTTTTTTGTTTTCTATAAAAAAGAATATACAATGTAAATAATACTTAGATATATAATGATGTCATTTTTTTCTTTACTGTATTCTAACTTAAATCAGTTGATTAATTCCTTGGATAATCAATTCAGTGTAAATGGGTACATCAAGATAAGCTTGGAGTCTTGAAGAGATTTGTAACAAGCAAGAATTCAGGATAAATTATATTATCATGTTAAAAAATTGTTTGAAAGGAACAGAAAGTGTTAATAATCTTATTCAAATAAATTGACTATAGTGTTCATTTACATTTGCATTTTGATTCACATGAATGTGGAATTAGACAAACACCATAGCATTAACCTAATTTACAATGTCACAACATACCTTTCTGATTTAGTCTAGTCTGTAAACTTTTTATTCTTTCTAGAACTTTCTCTGGTATAACATCCACTGTGCTACAATCAAAGACAAATGCTACACAGTGGATCTTGTCTGTCAACTGTGGACTAACTATAAATCCATGGGTATCTGGTGAGATGGGAACTGATGGATTGAACTGAAAATACAATCAATCTTATGTCAGAAATAATTGACATGTAAACATCTTTAGAGAACTAAAATAATTTCAGCTAAATTATTCAACTACTATTTTCATCCTCTCTCCATCCACATGCTGAGCAACAGATCATCATATAATGCAAATGAACATCATTGATAATTGTGAAGGCTATTATAAGAAAGATATCGTTGGCTGTAAAGAGGTTTCCAGGAGTAGTTTTAGCTCACCTGATTTTCGATTGGTTCCAAATTGGCTTAAATAGTTTATAGAATACATTGTATCTCCTGTTATTTTATTAAAGATAGAAATTCAAATATCAGCAATTGTCATCTTAAATGTTTCCTCAAAATAGATTATTTCCATTTCTCATTGTGAACTTTCCACACATATATATGTAGCAACATTCCAGCAGCATCTGTATATGGAGTATATATATCTCTCAGCTTATACATATTCCAGAGTTTGTAGTCCCTATTTACTAGATAGATGGTTGTTGCTAACAAGGAAGCTATGGAGCCAAGGGTTTCGCAGTGGTAGTTGAAGTTGAAGTTGAAGTCGTCACTTGGAAAGTTTTACGGATGTCATCATGAAGGAATATTTATGTCACATTTGACCACGGATACATTCCGTGGGTCATAGACACAACCAGGTCTGTCCTTTCCTCGTTCATAACATCACCAAATTTTTAACTTGAGTAGCATAACGGGTGTCACTAGTGGAGCAGGAACTGTCTACCCTTCCAGAGCACCTGAGTTCACCCCTGTTTTTTAGTGGGGTTCGTGTTGCTCGATCTGTAGCTTTATGTATATGTTTTGTAGATCGTTGTTTGTCCTTTTGGCCATTGTGTTGTCTGTTATTCTTCGATTTACGGATTATGATTACCCCTTTGGTATCTTCAAACTCTTCTTAGTACTAAATACCAAGAAGCCATAATCGTTATAGTGGGTGAGAAGAAAAATATTTCCCGATCACAATACATTCAGGGAAAATCCTCTAGAAGGTACACAGAATGTAACTAACAGAAAATCTCAAAATGTATTGCACTGGATGGATACCCTACATAAGGCTTGTTACAAAATATCACCAAATCAGGATTTGTCCCTGCTGACCAAACGTTTTAAAAATGATTGCATCTTTGAAAACAGAAGGAGAAACAAAAATACCCAAGTGAAGCAAGAACTGCTTACCCTTCCGGAGCATCTGAGTTCAACTCCGTTTTAGTGGGTTTGTGCTACTCAATCTTTAGTTTTCTGTGTAGTGTTTTGTACATCATTGTTTGTACTTTTTCCCTTTTTTCTTTTTGGCCATTGTATTGTATGTCCTTCGATTTACGACTACTGATTACACCTTTGGTCAAATCTTTTTCTAATACTTGCAGTAGTAAAAACATGTAACAGCACATGATATTTTCTTCTGTTGTATTATTTTCCCATAACAATCAAAACTAAAAACAAGAACCATGCTTTGTTACAGAAGAACACTGAGGTAAATATTAATTAAATAAATCCAAATGTAGCTGAACAATAATTAAAAACAAATGAAAAAATATTTAGGAAAATGGAAAAGTCACTTAGAACTAACAGTCAGTTGCAATTAAATTACTTGAGTGCTAAAAGTTGACTAATAACAAGTACCTGGTGCCTGTCTGGTAGATTACCATCCACAATGTAACTTATTTCCTGATTGTCTATCCCTTGGTCAGCTTCAAGTCCACGTGTATCATGTAGGCGGAAGTGCATTGGCTTACCAGTGGGACCATTTCTTACTTGATACATCCGATACTGAGAAACAAAAGTAAAATTGGAAATAACACAACAAATTTTCATTTATTTAGCAAAGAAAGAAGGATAATTATGATCATTACTACATATATTACATATGGGTATATGTCAGTCACAGCGATGTTTCCTGCATCAAATGCCATCATCCATTGATAAGTCTTAATAAACTTTATAAAGGCTATTGGTTGGTCTTTACTAACGAGATTAGTTTTGTAGGGGGTCATTTTTTAACAATAAATAAAAGTGTAGATTCAAGTATGCTCATGGTCAAGAGATTGGAAAGCCAAATAATTTAAAAGTCTCTGTGAGCAAATACACGAAGGGTCTAAACATGATGGCCAAATTAGGTTAAGTTTACCTGTGTCCTAGAGAGATTGGTCTTAGTGTTAATGTTCATTGTTAGGCTAAGTTTACCTGTGTCCTGGGGAGATTGACCTTAGTTTTAATGTTCATTGTTAAGCTAAGCTTACCTGTGTCCTAGAGAGATTGGTCTTAGTTTTAATGTTCATTGTTAGGCTAAGCTTACCTGTGTCCTGGAGAGATTGGTCTTAGTTTTAATGTTCATTGTTAGGCTAAGTTTACCTGTGTCCTAGAGAGATTGGTCTTAGTTTTAATGTTCATTGTTAGGCTAAGTTTACCTGTGTCCTAGAGAGATTGGTCTTAGTTTTAATGTTCATTGTTAGGCTAAGTTTACCTGTGTCCTAGAGAGATTGGTCTTAGTTTTAATGTTCATTGTTAGGCTAAGTTTACCTGTATCCTAGAGAGATTGGTCTTAGTTTTAATGTTCATTGTTAGGCTAAGCTTACCTGTATCCTAGAGAGATTGGTCTTAGTTTTAATGTTCATTGTTAGGCTAAGTTTACCTGTGTCCTGAAGAGATTGGTCTTAGTTTTAATGTTCATTGTTAGGCTAAGCTTACCTGTGTCCTAGAGAGATTGGTCTTAGTTTTAATGTTCATTGTTAGGCTAAGCTTACCTGTGTCCTGGAGAGATTGGTCTTAGTTTTAATGTTCATTGTTAGCCTAAGCTTACCTGTATCCTGGAGAGATTGGTCTTAGTTTTAATGTTCATTGTTAGGCTAAGCTTACCTGTATCCTAGAGAGATTGGTCTTAGTTTTAATGTTCATTGTTAGGCTAAGTTTACCTGTGTCCTGAAGAGATTGGTCTTAGTTTTAATGTTCATTGTTAGGCTAAGCTTACCTGTGTCCTAGAGAGATTGGTCTTAGTTTTAATGTTCATTGTTAGGCTAAGCTTACCTGTGTCCTGGAGAGATTGGTCTTAGTTTTAATGTTCATTGTTAGCCTAAGCTTACCTGTATCCTAGAGAGATTGGTCTTAGTTTTAATGTTCATTGTTAGGCTAAGTTTACCTGTATCCTAGAGAGATTGGTCTTAGTTTTAATGTTCATTGTTAGGCTAAGTTTACCTGTGTCCTAGAGAGATTGGTCTTAGTTTTAATGTTCATTGTTAGGCTAAGTTTACCTGTATCCTAGAGAGATTGGTCTTAGTTTTAATGTTCATTGTTAGGCTAAGCTTACCTGTATCCTAGAGAGATTGGTCTTAGTTTTAATGTTCATTGTTAGGCTAAGTTTACCTGTGTCCTGAAGAGATTGGTCTTAGTTTTAATGTTCATTGTTAGGCTAAGTTTACCTGTGTCCTAGAGATATTGGTCTTAGTTTTAATGTTCATTGTTAGGCTAAGTTTACCTGTGTCCTGGAGAGATTGGCCTTAGTTTTAATGTTCATTGTTAGGCTAAGTTTACCTGTGTCCTAGAGAGATTGGTCTTAGTTTTAATGTTCATTGTTAGGCTAAGTTTACCTGTGTCCTAGAGAGATTGGTCTTAGTTTTAATGTTCATTGTTAGGCTAAGTTTACCTGTGTCCTGGAGAGGTTGGCCTTAGTTTTAATGTTCATTGTTAGGCTAAGTTTACCTGTATCCTGGATAGATTGGTCTTAGTTTTAATGTTCATTGTTAGGCTAAGTTTACCTGTGTCCTGGAGAGATTGGCCTTATCTTTAATGTTCATTGTTAGGCTAAGTTTACCTGTGTCCTGGAGATATTGGTCTTAGTTTTAATGTTCATTGTTAGGCTAAGTTTACCTGTATCCCAGAGATATTGGTCTTAGTTTTAATGTTCATTGTTAGGCTAAGTTTACCTGTGTCCTGGAGATATTGGCCTTAGTTTTAATGTTCATTGTTAGGCTAAGTTTACCTGTGTCCTGGAGAGATTGGTCTTAGTTTTAATGTTCATTGTTAGGCTAAGTTTACCTGTGTCCTGGAGATATTGGCCTTAGTTTTAATGTTCATTGTTAGGCTAAGTTTACCTGTGTCCTGGAGAGATTGGCCTTAGTTTTAATGTTCATTGTTAGGCTAAGTTTACCTGTGTCCTAGAGAGATTGGCCTTAGTTTTAATGTTCATTGTTAGGCTAAGTTTACCTGTATCCTGGAGAGATTGGTCATAGTTTTAATGTTCATTGTTAGGCTAAGTTTACCTGTATCCTAGAGATATTGGTCTTAGTTTTAATGTTCATTGTTAGGCTAAGTTTACCTGTGTCCTGGAGAGATTGGTCTTAGTTTTAATGTTCATTGTCAGGCTAAGCTTACCTGTGTCCTGGAGAGATTGGTCTTAGTTTTAATGTTCATTGTTAGGCTAAGTTTACCTGTGTCCTGGAGAGATTGGCCTTAGTTTTAATGTTCATTGTTAGGCTAAGTTTACCTGTGTCCTGGAGAGATTGGTCTTAGTTTTAATGTTCATTGTTAGGCTAAGTTTACCTGTGTCCTGGGGAGATTGACCTTAGTTTTAATGTTCATTGTTAAGCTAAGCTTACCTGTGTCCTAGAGAGATTGGTCTTAGTTTTAATGTTCATTGTTAGGCTAAGCTTACCTGTGTCCTGGAGAGATTGGTCTTAGTTTTAATGTTCATTGTTTAGGCTAAGTTTACCTGTGTCCTGGAGAGATTGGTCTTAGTTTTAATGTTCATTGTTAGGCTAAGTTTACCTGTGTCCTAGAGAGATTGGTCTTAGTTTTAATGTTCATTGTTAGGCTAAGTTTACCTGTGTCCTAGAGAGATTGGTCTTAGTTTTAATGTTCATTGTTAGGCTAAGTTTACCTGTGTCCTAGAGAGATTGGTCTTAGTTTTAATGTTCATTGTTAGGCTAAGTTTACCTGTATCCTAGAGAGATTGGTCTTAGTTTTAATGTTCATTGTTAGGCTAAGCTTACCTGTATCCTAGAGAGATTGGTCTTAGTTTTAATGTTCATTGTTAGGCTAAGTTTACCTGTGTCCTGAAGAGATTGGTCTTAGTTTTAATGTTCATTGTTAGGCTAAGCTTACCTGTGTCCTAGAGAGATTGGTCTTAGTTTTAATGTTCATTGTTAGGCTAAGCTTACCTGTGTCCTGGAGAGATTGGTCTTAGTTTTAATGTTCATTGTTAGCCTAAGCTTACCTGTATCCTAGAGAGATTGGTCTTAGTTTTAATGTTCATTGTTAGGCTAAGTTTACCTGTGTCCTGAAGAGATTGGTCTTAGTTTTAATGTTCATTGTTAGGCTAAGTTTACCTGTGTCCTAGAGAGATTGGTCTTAGTTTTAATGTTCATTGTTAGGCTAAGTTTACCTGTATCCTAGAGAGATTGGTCTTAGTTTTAATGTTCATTGTTAGGCTAAGTTTACCTGTGTCCTAGAGAGATTGGTCTTAGTTTTAATGTTCATTGTTAGGCTAAGTTTACCTGTATCCTAGAGAGATTGGTCTTAGTTTTAATGTTCATTGTTAGGCTAAGCTTACCTGTATCCTAGAGAGATTGGTCTTAGTTTTAATGTTCATTGTTAGGCTAAGTTTACCTGTGTCCTGAAGAGATTGGTCTTAGTTTTAATGTTCATTGTTAGGCTAAGTTTACCTGTGTCCTAGAGATATTGGTCTTAGTTTTAATGTTCATTGTTAGGCTAAGTTTACCTGTGTCCTAGAGAGATTGGTCTTAGTTTTAATGTTCATTGTTAGGCTAAGTTTACCTGTGTCCTAGAGAGATTGGTCTTAGTTTTAATGTTCATTGTTAGGCTAAGTTTACCTGTGTCCTGGAGAGGTTGGCCTTAGTTTTAATGTTCATTGTTAGGCTAAGTTTACCTGTGTCCTGGAGAGATTGGTCTTAGTTTTAATGTTCATTGTTAGGCTAAGTTTACCTGTGTCCTGGAGAGATTGGCCTTATTTGTAATGTTCATTGTTAGGCTAAGTTTACCTGTGTCCTGGAGAGATTGGTCTTAGTTTTAATGTTCATTGTTAGGCTAAGTTTACCTGTGTCCTGGGGAGATTGACCTTAGTTTTAATGTTCATTGTTAAGCTAAGCTTACCTGTGTCCTAGAGAGATTGGTCTTAGTTTTAATGTTCATTGTTAGGCTAAGCTTACCTGTGTCCTGGAGAGATTGGTCTTAGTTTTAATGTTCATTGTTTAGGCTAAGTTTACCTGTGTCCTGGAGAGATTGGTCTTAGTTTTAATGTTCATTGTTAGGCTAAGTTTACCTGTGTCCTAGAGAGATTGGTCTTAGTTTTAATATTCATTGTTAGGCTAAGTTTACCTGTGTCCTAGAGAGATTGGTCTTAGTTTTAATGTTCATTGTTAGGCTAAGTTTACCTGTGTCCTAGAGAGATTGGTCTTAGTTTTAATGTTCATTGTTAGGCTAAGTTTACCTGTATCCTAGAGAGATTGGTCTTAGTTTTAATGTTCATTGTTAGGCTAAGCTTACCTGTATCCTAGAGAGATTGGTCTTAGTTTTAATGTTCATTGTTAGGCTAAGTTTACCTGTGTCCTGAAGAGATTGGTCTTAGTTTTAATGTTCATTGTTAGGCTAAGCTTACCTGTGTCCTAGAGAGATTGGTCTTAGTTTTAATGTTCATTGTTAGGCTAAGCTTACCTGTGTCCTGGAGAGATTGGTCTTAGTTTTAATGTTCATTGTTAGCCTAAGCTTACCTGTATCCTAGAGAGATTGGTCTTAGTTTTAATGTTCATTGTTAGGCTAAGTTTACCTGTGTCCTGAAGAGATTGGTCTTAGTTTTAATGTTCATTGTTAGGCTAAGTTTACCTGTGTCCTAGAGAGATTGGTCTTAGTTTTAATGTTCATTGTTAGGCTAAGTTTACCTGTATCCTAGAGAGATTGGTCTTAGTTTTAATGTTCATTGTTAGGCTAAGTTTACCTGTGTCCTGAAGAGATTGGTCTTAGTTTTAATGTTCATTGTTAGGCTAAGTTTACCTGTGTCCTAGAGATATTGGTCTTAGTTTTAATGTTCATTGTTAGGCTAAGTTTACCTGTGTCCTAGAGAGATTGGTCTTAGTTTTAATGTTCATTGTTAGGCCAAGTTTACCTGTGTCCTAGAGAGATTGGTCTTAGTTTTAATGTTCATTGTTAGGCTAAGTTTACCTGTGTCATGGAGAGGTTGGCCTTAGTTTTAATGTTCATTGTTAGGCTAAGTTTACCTGTGTCCTGGAGAGGTTGGCCTTAGTTTTAATGTTCATTGTTAGGCTAAGTTTACCTGTGTCCTGGAGAGATTGGTCTTAGTTTTAATGTTCATTGTTAGGCTAAGTTTACCTGTGTCCTGGAGAGATTGGCCTTATTTGTAATGTTCATTGTTAGGCTAAGTTTACCTGTGTCCTGGAGAGATTGGTCTTAGTTTTAATGTTCATTGTTAGGCTAAGTTTACCTGTGTCCTGGGGAGATTGACCTTAGTTTTAATGTTCATTGTTAAGCTAAGCTTACCTGTGTCCTAGAGAGATTGGTCTTAGTTTTAATGTTCATTGTTAGGCTAAGCTTACCTGTGTCCTGGAGAGATTGGTCTTAGTTTTAATGTTCATTGTTTAGGCTAAGTTTACCTGTGTCCTGGAGAGATTGGTCTTAGTTTTAATGTTCATTGTTAGGCTAAGTTTACCTGTGTCCTAGAGAGATTGGTCTTAGTTTTAATATTCATTGATAGGCTAAGTTTACCTGTGTCCTAGAGAGATTGGTCTTAGTTTTAATGTTCATTGTTAGGCTAAGTTTACCTGTGTCCTAGAGAGATTGGTCTTAGTTTTAATGTTCATTGTTAGGCTAAGTTTACCTGTATCCTAGAGAGATTGGTCTTAGTTTTAATGTTCATTGTTAGGCTAAGCTTACCTGTATCCTAGAGAGATTGGTCTTAGTTTTAATGTTCATTGTTAGGCTAAGTTTACCTGTGTCCTGAAGAGATTGGTCTTAGTTTTAATGTTCATTGTTAGGCTAAGCTTACCTGTGTCCTAGAGAGATTGGTCTTAGTTTTAATGTTCATTGTTAGGCTAAGCTTACCTGTGTCCTGGAGAGATTGGTCTTAGTTTTAATGTTCATTGTTAGCCTAAGCTTACCTGTATCCTAGAGAGATTGGTCTTAGTTTTAATGTTCATTGTTAGGCTAAGTTTACCTGTGTCCTGAAGAGATTGGTCTTAGTTTTAATGTTCATTGTTAGGCTACGTTTACCTGTGTCCTAGAGAGATTGGTCTTAGTTTTAATGTTCATTGTTAGGCTAAGTTTACCTGTATCCTAGAGAGATTGGTCTTAGTTTTAATGTTCATTGTTAGGCTAAGTTTACCTGTGTCCTAGAGAGATTGGTCTTAGTTTTAATGTTCATTGTTAGGCTAAGTTTACCTGTATCCTAGACAGATTGGTCTTAGTTTTAATGTTCATTGTTAGGCTAAGCTTACCTGTATCCTAGAGAGATTGGTCTTAGTTTTAATGTTCATTGTTAGGCTAAGTTTACCTGTGTCCTGAAGAGATTGGTCTTAGTTTTAATGTTCATTGTTAGGCTAAGTTTACCTGTGTCCTAGAGAGATTGGTCTTAGTTTTAATGTTCATTGTTAGGCTAAGTTTACCTGTGTCCTAGAGAGATTGGTCTTAGTTTTAATGTTCATTGTTAGGCTAAGTTTACCTGTGTCCTAGAGAGATTGGTCTTAGTTTTAATGTTCATTGTTAGGCTAAGTTTACCTGTATCCTAGAGAGATTGGTCTTAGTTTTAATGTTCATTGTTAGGCTAAGCTTACCTGTATCCTAGAGAGACTGGTCTTAGTTTTAATGTTCATTGTTAGGCTAAGTTTACCTGTGTCCTGAAGAGATTGGTCTTAGTTTTAATGTTCATTGTTAGGCTAAGCTTACCTGTGTCCTAGAGAGATTGGTCTTAGTTTTAATGTTCATTGTTAGGCTAAGCTTACCTGTGTCCTGGAGAGATTGGTCTTAGTTTTAATGTTCATTGTTAGCCTAAGCTTACCTGTATCCTAGAGAGATTGGTCTTAGTTTTAATGTTCATTGTTAGGCTAAGCTTACCTGTATCCTAGAGAGATTGGTCTTAGTTTTAATGTTCATTGTTAGGCTAAGTTTACCTGTGTCCTGAAGAGATTGGTCTTAGTTTTAATGTTCATTGTTAGGCTAAGCTTACCTGTGTCCTAGAGAGATTGGTCTTAGTTTTAATGTTCATTGTTAGGCTAAGCTTACCTGTGTCCTGGAGAGATTGGTCTTAGTTTTAATGTTCATTGTTAGCCTAAGCTTACCTGTATCCTAGAGAGATTGGTCTTAGTTTTAATGTTCATTGTTAGGCTAAGTTTACCTGTATCCTAGAGAGATTGGTCTTAGTTTTAATGTTCATTGTTAGGCTAAGTTTACCTGTGTCCTAGAGAGATTGGTCTTAGTTTTAATGTTCATTGTTAGGCTAAGTTTACCTGTGTCCTGGAGAGGTTGGCCTTAGTTTTAATGTTCATTGTTAGGCTAAGTTTACCTGTGTCCTGGAGAGATTGGTCTTAGTTTTAATGTTCATTGTTAGGCTAAGTTTACCTGTGTCCTGGAGAGATTGGCCTTATTTGTAATGTTCATTGTTAGGCTAAGTTTACCTGTGTCCTGGAGAGATTGGTCTTAGTTTTAATGTTCATTGTTAGGCTAAGTTTACCTGTGTCCTGGAGAGATTGGTCTTAGTTTTAATGTTCATTGTTAGGCTAAGTTTACCTGTGTCCTAGAGAGATTGGTCTTAGTTTTAATATTCATTGTTAGGCTAAGTTTACCTGTGTCCTAGAGAGATTGGTCTTAGTTTTAATGTTCATTGTTAGGCTAAGTTTACCTGTGTCCTAGAGAGATTGGTCTTAGTTTTAATGTTCATTGTTAGGCTAAGTTTACCTGTATCCTAGAGAGATTGGTCTTAGTTTTAATGTTCATTGTTAGGCTAAGCTTACCTGTATCCTAGAGAGATTGGTCTTAGTTTTAATGTTCATTGTTAGGCTAAGTTTACCTGTGTCCTGAAGAGATTGGTCTTAGTTTTAATGTTCATTGTTAGGCTAAGCTTACCTGTGTCCTAGAGAGATTGGTCTTAGTTTTAATGTTCATTGTTAGGCTAAGCTTACCTGTGTCCTGGAGAGATTGGTCTTAGTTTTAATGTTCATTGTTAGCCTAAGCTTACCTGTATCCTAGAGAGATTGGTCTTAGTTTTAATGTTCATTGTTAGGCTAAGTTTACCTGTGTCCTGAAGAGATTGGTCTTAGTTTTAATGTTCATTGTTAGGCTAAGTTTACCTGTGTCCTAGAGAGATTGGTCTTAGTTTTAATGTTCATTGTTAGGCTAAGTTTACCTGTATCCTAGAGAGATTGGTCTTAGTTTTAATGTTCATTGTTAGGCTAAGTTTACCTGTGTCCTAGAGAGATTGGTCTTAGTTTTAATGTTCATTGTTAGGCTAAGTTTACCTGTATCCTAGAGAGATTGGTCTTAGTTTTAATGTTCATTGTTAGGCTAAGCTTACCTGTATCCTAGAGAGATTGGTCTTAGTTTTAATGTTCATTGTTAGGCTAAGTTTACCTGTGTCCTGAAGAGATTGGTCTTAGTTTTAATGTTCATTGTTAGGCTAAGTTTACCTGTGTCCTGGAGAGATTGGTCTTAGTTTTAATGTTCATTGTTAGGCTAAGTTTACCTGTGTCCTAGAGAGATTGGTCTTAGTTTTAATGTTCATTGTTAGGCTAAGTTTACCTGTGTCCTAGAGAGATTGGTCTTAGTTTTAATGTTCATTGTTAGGCTAAGTTTACCTGTATCCTAGAGAGATTGGTCTTAGTTTTAATGTTCATTGTTAGGCTAAGCTTACCTGTATCCTAGAGAGATTGGTCTTAGTTTTAATGTTCATTGTTAGGCTAAGTTTACCTGTGTCCTGAAGAGATTGGTCTTAGTTTTAATGTTCATTGTTAGGCTAAGCTTACCTGTGTCCTAGAGAGATTGGTCTTAGTTTTAATGTTCATTGTTAGGCTAAGCTTACCTGTGTCCTGGAGAGATTGGTCTTAGTTTTAATGTTCATTGTTAGCCTAAGCTTACCTGTATCCTAGAGAGATTGGTCTTAGTTTTAATGTTCATTGTTAGGCTAAGCTTACCTGTATCCTAGAGAGATTGGTCTTAGTTTTAATGTTCATTGTTAGGCTAAGTTTACCTGTGTCCTGAAGAGATTGGTCTTAGTTTTAATGTTCATTGTTAGGCTAAGCTTACCTGTGTCCTAGAGAGATTGGTCTTAGTTTTAATGTTCATTGTTAGGCTAAGCTTACCTGTGTCCTGGAGAGATTGGTCTTAGTTTTAATGTTCATTGTTAGCCTAAGCTTACCTGTATCCTAGAGAGATTGGTCTTAGTTTTAATGTTCATTGTTAGGCTAAGTTTACCTGTATCCTAGAGAGATTGGTCTTAGTTTTAATGTTCATTGTTAGGCTAAGTTTACCTGTGTCCTAGAGAGATTGGTCTTAGTTTTAATGTTCATTGTTAGGCTAAGTTTACCTGTATCCTAGAGAGATTGGTCTTAGTTTTAATGTTCATTGTTAGGCTAAGCTTACCTGTATCCTAGAGAGATTGGTCTTAGTTTTAATGTTCATTGTTAGGCTAAGTTTACCTGTCCTGAAGAGATTGGTCTTAGTTTTAATGTTCATTGTTAGGCTAAGTTTACCTGTGTCCTAGAGATATTGGTCTTAGTTTTAATGTTCATTGTTAGGCTAAGTTTACCTGTGTCCTGGAGAGATTGGCCTTAGTTTTAATGTCCATTGTTAGGCTAAGTTTACCTGTGTCCTAGAGAGATTGGTCTTAGTTTTAATGTTCATTGTTAGGCTAAGTTTACCTGTGTCCTAGAGAGATTGGTCTTAGTTTTAATGTTCATTGTTAGGCTAAGTTTACCTGTGTCCTGGAGAGGTTGGCCTTAGTTTTAATGTTCATTGTTAGGCTAAGTTTACCTGTATCCTGGAGAGATTGGTCTTAGTTTTAATGTTCATTGTTAGGCTAAGTTTACCTGTGTCCTGGAGAGATTGGCCTTATCTTTAATGTTCATTGTTAGGCTAAGTTTACCTGTGTCCTGGAGATATTGGTCTTAGTTTTAATGTTCATTGTTAGGCTAAGTTTACCTGTATCCTAGAGATATTGGTCTTAGTTTTAATGTTCATTGTTAGGCTAAGTTTACCTGTGTCCTGGAGATATTGGCCTTAGTTTTAATGTTCATTGTTAGGCTAAGTTTACCTGTGTCCTGGAGAGATTGGTCTTAGTTTTAATGTTCATTGTTAGGCTAAGTTTACCTGTGTCCTGGAGATATTGGCCTTAGTTTTAATGTTCATTGTTAGGCTAAGTTTACCTGTGTCCTGGAGAGATTGGCCTTAGTTTTAATGTTCATTGTTAGGCTAAGTTTACCTGTATCCTGGAGAGATTGGTCATAGTTTTAATGTTCATTGTTAGGCTAAGTTTACCTGTATCCTAGAGATATTGGTCTTAGTTTTAATGTTCATTGTTAGGCTAAGTTTACCTGTGTCCTGGAGAGATTGGTCTTAGTTTTAATGTTCATTGTCAGGCTAAGCTTACCTGTGTCCTGGAGAGATTGGTCTTAGTGTTAATGTTCATTGTTAGGCTAAGTTTACCTGTGTCCTGGAGAGATTGGCCTTAGTTTTAATGTTCATTGTTAGGCTAAGTTTACCTGTGTCCTGGAGAGATTGGTCTTAGTTTTAATGTTCATTGTTAGGCTAAGTTTACCTGTGTCCTGGGGAGATTGACCTTAGTTTTAATGTTCATTGTTAAGCTAAGCTTACCTGTGTCCTAGAGAGATTGGTCTTAGTTTTAATGTTCATTGTTAGGCTAAGCTTACCTGTGTCCTGGAGAGATTGGTCTTAGTTTTAATGTTCATTGTTTAGGCTAAGTTTACCTGTGTCCTGAAGAGATTGGTCTTAGTTTTAATGTTCATTGTTAGGCTAAGTTTACCTGTGTCCTAGAGAGATTGGTCTTAGTTTTAATGTTCATTGTTAGGCTAAGTTTACCTGTGTCCTAGAGAGATTGGTCTTAGTTTTAATGTTCATTGTTAGGCTAAGTTTACCTGTGTCCTAGAGAGATTGGTCTTAGTTTTAATGTTCATTGTTAGGCTAAGTTTACCTGTATCCTAGAGAGATTGGTCTTAGTTTTAATGTTCATTGTTAGGCTAAGCTTACCTGTATCCTAGAGAGATTGGTCTTAGTTTTAATGTTCATTGTTAGGCTAAGTTTACCTGTGTCCTGAAGAGATTGGTCTTAGTTTTAATGTTCATTGTTAGGCTAAGCTTACCTGTGTCCTAGAGAGATTGGTCTTAGTTTTAATGTTCATTGTTAGGCTAAGCTTACCTGTGTCCTGGAGAGATTGGTCTTAGTTTTAATGTTCATTGTTAGCCTAAGCTTACCTGTATCCTAGAGAGATTGGTCTTAGTTTTAATGTTCATTGTTAGGCTAAGTTTACCTGTGTCCTGAAGAGATTGGTCTTAGTTTTAATGTTCATTGTTAGGCTAAGTTTACCTGTGTCCTAGAGAGATTGGTCTTAGTTTTAATGTTCATTGTTAGGCTAAGTTTACCTGTATCCTAGAGAGATTGGTCTTAGTTTTAATGTTCATTGTTAGGCTAAGTTTACCTGTGTCCTAGAGAGATTGGTCTTAGTTTTAATGTTCATTGTTAGGCTAAGTTTACCTGTATCCTAGAGAGATTGGTCTTAGTTTTAATGTTCATTGTTAGGCTAAGCTTACCTGTATCCTAGAGAGATTGGTCTTAGTTTTAATGTTCATTGTTAGGCTAAGTTTACCTGTGTCCTGAAGAGATTGGTCTTAGTTTTAATGTTCATTGTTAGGCTAAGTTTACCTGTGTCCTAGAGATATTGGTCTTAGTTTTAATGTTCATTGTTATGCTAAGTTTACCTGTGTCCTAGAGAGATTGGTCTTAGTTTTAATGTTCATTGTTAGGCTAAGTTTACCTGTGTCCTAGAGAGATTGGTCTTAGTTTTAATGTTCATTGTTAGGCTAAGTTTACCTGTGTCCTGGAGAGGTTGGCCTTAGTTTTAATGTTCATTGTTAGGCTAAGTTTACCTGTGTCCTGGAGAGATTGGTCTTAGTTTTAATGTTCATTGTTAGGCTAAGTTTACCTGTGTCCTGGAGAGATTGGCCTTATTTGTAATGTTCATTGTTAGGCTAAGTTTACCTGTGTCCTGGAGAGATTGGTCTTAGTTTTAATGTTCATTGTTAGGCTAAGTTTACCTGTATCCTAGAGAGATTGGTCTTAGTTTTAATGTTCATTGTTAGGCTAAGCTTACCTGTATCCTAGAGAGATTGGTCTTAGTTTTAATGTTCATTGTTAGGCTAAGTTTACCTGTGTCCTGAAGAGATTGGTCTTAGTTTTAATGTTCATTGTTAGGCTAAGCTTACCTGTGTCCTAGAGAGATTGGTCTTAGTTTTAATGTTCATTGTTAGGCTAAGCTTACCTGTGTCCTGGAGAGATTGGTCTTAGTTTTAATGTTCATTGTTAGCCTAAGCTTACCTGTATCCTAGAGAGATTGGTCTTAGTTTTAATGTTCATTGTTAGGCTAAGTTTACCTGTGTCCTGAAGAGATTGGTCTTAGTTTTAATGTTCATTGTTAGGCTAAGTTTACCTGTGTCCTAGAGAGATTGGTCTTAGTTTTAATGTTCATTGTTAGGCTAAGTTTACCTGTATCCTAGAGAGATTGGTCTTAGTTTTAATGTTCATTGTTAGGCTAAGTTTACCTGTGTCCTAGAGAGATTGGTCTTAGTTTTAATGTTCATTGTTAGGCTAAGTTTACCTGTATCCTAGAGAGATTGGTCTTAGTTTTAATGTTCATTGTTAGGCTAAGCTTACCTGTGTCCTAGAGAGATTGGTCTTAGTTTTAATGTTCATTGTTAGGCTAAGCTTACCTGTGTCCTGGAGAGATTGGTCTTAGTTTTAATGTTCATTGTTAGCCTAAGCTTACCTGTATCCTAGAGAGATTGGTCTTAGTTTTAATGTTCATTGTTAGGCTAAGTTTACCTGTGTCCTGAAGAGATTGGTCTTAGTTTTAATGTTCATTGTTAGGCTAAGTTTACCTGTGTCCTAGAGAGATTGGTCTTAGTTTTAATGTTCATTGTTAGGCTAAGTTTACCTGTATCATAGAGAGATTGGTCTTAGTTTTAATGTTCATTGTTAGGCTAAGTTTACCTGTGTCCTGAAGAGATTGGTCTTAGTTTTAATGTTCATTGTTAGGCTAAGTTTACCTGTGTCCTAGAGAGATTGGTCTTAGTTTTAATGTTCATTGTTAAGCTAAGTTTACCTGTGTCCTAGAGAGATTGGTCTTAGTTTTAATGTTCATTGTTAGGCTAAGTTTACCTGTGTCCTAGAGAGATTGGTCTTAGTTTTAATGTTCATTGTTAGGCTAAGTTTACCTGTATCCTAGAGAGATTGGTCTTAGTTTTAATGTTCATTGTTAGGCTAAGCTTACCTGTATCCTAGAGAGATTGGTCTTAGTTTTAATGTTCATTGTTAGGCTAAGTTTACCTGTGTCCTGAAGAGATTGGTCTTAGTTTTAATGTTCATTGTTAGGCTAAGTTTACCTGTGTCCTAGAGATATTGGTCTTAGTTTTAATGTTCATTGTTAGGCTAAGTTTACCTGTGTCCTAGAGAGATTGGTCTTAGTTTTAATGTTCATTGTTAGGCTAAGTTTACCTGTGTCCTAGAGAGATTGGTCTTAGTTTTAATGTTCATTGTTAGGCTAAGTTTACCTGTGTCCTGGAGAGGTTGGCCTTAGTTTTAATGTTCATTGTTAGGCTAAGTTTACCTGTATCCTGGAGAGATTGGTCTTAGTTTTAATGTTCATTGTTAGGCTAAGTTTACCTGTGTCCTGGAGAGATTGGCCTTATCTTTAATGTTCATTGTTAGGCTATGTTTACCTGTGTCCTGGAGATATTGGTCTTAGTTTTAATGTTCATTGTTAGGCTAAGTTTACCTGTGTCCTGGAGAGATTGGTCTTAGTTTTAATGTTCATTGTTAGGCTAAGTTTACCTGTGTCCTAGAGAGATTGGTCTTAGTTTTAATGTTCATTGTTAGGCTAAGTTTACCTGTGTCCTAGAGAGATTGGTCTTAGTTTTAATGTTCATTGTTAGGCTAAGTTTACCTGTGTCCTAGAGAGATTGGTCTTAGTTTTAATGTTCATTGTTAGGCTAAGTTTACCTGTATCCTAGAGAGATTGGTCTTAGTTTTAATGTTCATTGTTAGGCTAAGTTTACCTGTATCCTAGAGAGATTGGTCTTAGTTTTAATGTTCATTGTTAGGCTAAGTTTACCTGTGTCCTGAAGAGATTGGTCTTAGTTTTAATGTTCATTGTTAGGCTAAGCTTACCTGTGTCCTGGAGAGATTGGTCTTAGTTTTAATGTTCATTGTTAGGCTAAGCTTACCTGTATCCTAGAGAGATTGGTCTTAGTTTTAATGTTCATTGTTAGGCTAAGTTTACCTGTGTCCTGAAGAGATTGGTCTTAGTTTTAATGTTCATTGTTAGGCTAAGTTTACCTGTGTCCTAGAGAGATTGGTCTTAGTTTTAATGTTCATTGTTAGGCTAAGTTTACCTGTATCCTAGAGAGATTGGTCTTAGTTTTAATGTTCATTGTTAGGCTAAGTTTACCTGTGTCCTAGAGAGATTGGTCTTAGTTTTAATGTTCATTGTTAGGCTAAGTTTACCTGTATCCTAGAGAGATTGGTCTTAGTTTTAATGTTCATTGTTAGGCTAAGCTTACCTGTATCCTAGAGAGATTGGTCTTAGTTTTAATGTTCATTGTTAGGCTAAGTTTACCTGTGTCCTGAAGAGATTGGTCTTAGTTTTAATGTTCATTGTTAGGCTAAGTTTACCTGTGTCCTAGAGATATTGGTCTTAGTTTTAATGTTCATTGTTAGGCTAAGTTTACCTGTGTCCTAGAGAGATTGGTCTTAGTTTTAATGTTCATTGTTAGGCTAAGTTTACCTGTATCCTAGAGAGATTGGTCTTAGTTTTAATGTTCATTGTTAGGCTAAGCTTACCTGTATCCTAGAGAGATTGGTCTTAGTTTTAATGTTCATTGTTAGGCTAAGTTTACCTGTGTCCTGAAGAGATTGGTCTTAGTTTTAATGTTCATTGTTAGGCTAAGCTTACCTGTGTCCTAGAGAGATTGGTCTTAGTTTTAATGTTCATTGTTAGGCTAAGCTTACCTGTGTCCTGGAGAGATTGGTCTTAGTTTTAATGTTCATTGTTAGCCTAAGCTTACCTGTATCCTAGAGAGATTGGTCTTAGTTTTAATGTTCATTGTTAGGCTAAGTTTACCTGTGTCCTGAAGAGATTGGTCTTAGTTTTAATGTTCATTGTTAGGCTAAGTTTACCTGTGTCCTAGAGAGATTGGTCTTAGTTTTAATGTTCATTGTTAGGCTAAGTTTACCTGTATCCTAGAGAGATTGGTCTTAGTTTTAATGTTCATTGTTAGGCTAAGTTTACCTGTGTCCTAGAGAGATTGGTCTTAGTTTTAATGTTCATTGTTAGGCTAAGTTTACCTGTATCCTAGAGAGATTGGTCTTAGTTTTAATGTTCATTGTTAGGCTAAGCTTACCTGTATCCTAGAGAGATTGGTCTTAGTTTTAATGTTCATTGTTAGGCTATGTTTACCTGTGTCCTGAAGAGATTGGTCTTAGTTTTAATGTTCATTGTTAGGCTAAGTTTACCTGTGTCCTAGAGATATTGGTCTTAGTTTTAATGTTCATTGTTAGGCTAAGTTTACCTGTGTCCTAGAGAGATTGGTCTTAGTTTTAATGTTCATTGTTAGGCTAAGTTTACCTGTGTCCTAGAGAGATTGGTCTTAGTTTTAATGTTCATTGTTAGGCTACGTTTACCTGTGTCCTGGAGAGGTTGGCCTTAGTTTTAATGTTCATTGTTAGGCTAAGTTTACCTGTATCCTGGAGAGATTGGTCTTAGTTTTAATGTTCATTGTTAGGCTAAGTTTACCTGTGTCCTGGAGAGATTGGCCTTATCTTTAATGTTCATTGTTAGGCTAAGTTTACCTGTGTCCTGGAGATATTGGTCTTAGTTTTAATGTTCATTGTTAGGCTAAGTTTACCTGTATCCTAGAGATATTGGTCTTAGTTTTAATGTTCATTGTTAGGCTAAGCTTACCTGTGTCCTGGAGATATTGGCCTTAGTTTTAATGTTCATTGTTAGGCTAGGTTTACCTGTGTCCTGGAGAGATTGGTCTTAGTTTTAATGTTCATTGTTAGGCTAAGTTTACCTGTGTCCTGGAGATATTGGCCTTAGTTTTAATGTTCATTGTTAGGCTAAGTTTACCTGTGTCCTGGAGAGATTGGCCTTAGTTTTAATGTTCATTGTTAGGCTAAGTTTACCTGTGTCCTGGAGAGATTGGTCTTAGTTTTAATGTTCATTGTTAGGCTAAGTTTACCTGTATCCTGGAGAGATTGATCATAGTTTTAATGTTCATTGTTAGGCTAAGTTTACCTGTATCCTAGAGATATTGGTCTTAGTTTTAATGTTCATAATTAGACTAAGTTTACCTGTGTCCTAGAGAGATTGGTCTTAGTTTTAATGTTCATTGTTAGGCTAAGTTTACCTGTGTCCTGGAGAGATTGGTCTTAGTTTTAATGTTCATTGTTAGGCTAAGTTTACCTGTGTCCTGGAGAGATTGGTCTTAGTTTTAATGTTCATTGTTAGGCTAAGTTTACCTGTATCCTGGAGAGATTGGTCTTAGTTTTAATGTTCATTGCTAGGCTAAGTTTACCTGTGTCCTAGAGATATTGGCCTTGGTTTTAATGTTCATTGTTAGGCTAAGTTTACCTGTGTCCTAGAGATATTGGTCTTAGTTTTAATGTTCATTGCTAGGCTAAGTTTACCTGTGTCCTGGAGAGATTGGTCTTAGTTTTAATGTTCATTGTTAGGCTAAGTTTACCTGTGTCCTGGAGAGATTGGCCTTAGTTTTAATGTTCATTGTTAGGCTAAGTTTACCTGTGTCCTAGAGAGATTGGTCTTAGTTTTAATGTTCATTGTTAGGCTAAGTTTACCTGTGTCCTAGAGAGATTGGTCTTAGTTTTAATGTTCATTGTTAGGCTAAGTTTACCTGTGTCCTGGAGAGGTTGGCCTTAGTTTTAATGTTCATTGTTAGGCTAAGTTTACCTGTATCCTGGAGAGATTGGTCTTAGTTTTAATGTTCATTGTTAGGCTAAGTTTACCTGTATCCTAGAGATATTGGTCTTAGTTTTAATGTTCATTGTTAGGCTAAGTTTACCTGTGTCCTGGAGATATTGGCCTTAGTTTTAATGTTCATTGTTAGGCTAAGTTTACCTGTGTCCTGGAGAGATTGGTCTTAGTTTTAATGTTCATTGTTAGGCTAAGTTTACCTGTGTCCTGGAGATATTGGCCTTAGTTTTAATGTTCATTGTTAGGCTAAGTTTACCTGTGTCCTGGAGAGATTGGCCTTAGTTTTAATGTTCATTGTTAGGCTAAGTTTACCTGTATCCTGGAGAGATTGGTCATAGTTTTAATGTTCATTGTTAGGCTAAGTTTACCTGTATCCTAGAGATATTGGTCTTAGTTTTAATGTTCATTGTTAGGCTAAGTTTACCTGTGTCCTGGAGAGATTGGTCTTAGTTTTAATGTTCATTGTCAGGCTAAGCTTACCTGTGTCCTGGAGAGATTGGTCTTAGTGTTAATGTTCATTGTTAGGCTAAGTTTACCTGTGTCCTGGAGAGATTGGCCTTAGTTTTAATGTTCATTGTTAGGCTAAGTTTACCTGTGTCCTGGAGAGATTGGTCTTAGTTTTAATGTTCATTGTTAGGCTAAGTTTACCTGTGTCCTGGGGAGATTGACCTTAGTTTTAATGTTCATTGTTAAGCTGAGCTTACCTGTGTCCTAGAGAGATTGGTCTTAGTTTTAATGTTCATTGTTAGGCTAAGCTTACCTGTGTCCTGGAGAGATTGGTCTTAGTTTTAATGTTCATTGTTTAGGCTAAGTTTACCTGTGTCCTGAAGAGATTGGTCTTAGTTTTAATGTTCATTGTTAGGCTAAGTTTACCTGTGTCCTAGAGAGATTGGTCTTAGTTTTAATGTTCATTGTTAGGCTAAGTTTACCTGTGTCCTAGAGAGATTGGTCTTAGTTTTAATGTTCATTGTTAGGCTAAGTTTACCTGTGTCCTAGAGAGATTGGTCTTAGTTTTAATGTTCATTGTTAGGCTAAGTTTACCTGTATCCTAGAGAGATTGGTCTTAGTTTTAATGTTCATTGTTAGGCTAAGCTTACCTGTATCCTAGAGAGATTGGTCTTAGTTTTAATGTTCATTGTTAGGCTAAGTTTACCTGTGTCCTGAAGAGATTGGTCTTAGTTTTAATGTTCATTGTTAGGCTAAGCTTACCTGTGTCCTAGAGAGATTGGTCTTAGTTTTAATGTTCATTGTTACGCTAAGTTTACCTGTGTCCTGGAGAGATTGGTCTTAGTTTTAATGTTCATTGTTAGCCTAAGCTTACCTGTATCCTAGAGAGATTGGTCTTAGTTTTAATGTTCATTGTTAGGCTAAGTTTACCTGTGTCCTGAAGAGATTGGTCTTAGTTTTAATGTTCATTGTTAGGCTAAGTTTACCTGTGTCCTAGAGAGATTGGTCTTAGTTTTAATGTTCATTGTTAGGCTAAGTTTACCTGTATCCTAGAGAGATTGGTCTTAGTTTTAATGTTCATTGTTAGGCTAAGTTTACCTGTGTCCTAGAGAGATTGGTCTTAGTTTTAATGTTCATTGTTAGGCTAAGTTTACCTGTATCCTAGAGAGATTGGTCTTAGTTTTAATGTTCATTGTTAGGCTAAGCTTACCTGTATCCTAGAGAGATTGGTCTTAGTTTTAATGTTCATTGTTAGGCTAAGTTTACCTGTGTCCTGAAGAGATTGGTCTTAGTTTTAATGTTCATTGTTAGGCTAAGTTTACCTGTGTCCTAGAGATATTGGTCTTAGTTTTAATGTTCATTGTTATGCTAAGTTTACCTGTGTACTAGAGAGATTGGTCTTAGTTTTAATGTTCATTGTTAGGCTAAGTTTACCTGTGTCCTAGAGAGATTGGTCTTAGTTTTAATGTTCATTGTTAGGCTAAGTTTACCTGTGTCCTGGAGAGGTTGGCCTTAGTTTTAATGTTCATTGTTAGGCTAAGTTTACCTGTGTCCTGGAGAGATTGGTCTTAGTTTTAATGTTCATTGTTAGGCTAAGTTTACCTGTGTCCTGGAGAGATTGGCCTTATTTGTAATGTTCATTGTTAGGCTAAGTTTACCTGTGTCCTGGAGAGATTGGTCTTAGTTTTAATGTTCATTGTTAGGCTAAGTTTACCTGTGTCCTGGGGAGATTGACCTTAGTTTTAATGTTCATTGTTAAGCTAAGCTTACCTGTGTCCTAGAGAGATTGGTCTTAGTTTTAATGTTCATTGTTAGGCTAAGCCTACCTGTGTCCTGGAGAGATTGGTCTTAGTTTTAATGTTCATTGTTTAGGCTAAGTTTACCTGTGTCCTGGAGAGATTGGTCTTAGTTTTAATGTTCATTGTTAGGCTAAGTTTACCTGTGTCCTAGAGAGATTGGTCTTAGTTTTAATGTTCATTGTTAGGCTAAGTTTACCTGTGTCCTAGAGAGATTGGTCTTAGTTTTAATGTTCATTGTTAGGCTAAGTTTACCTGTGTCCTAGAGAGATTGGTCTTAGTTTTAATGTTCATTGTTAGGCTAAGTTTACCTGTATCCTAGAGAGATTGGTCTTAGTTTTAATGTTCATTGTTAGGCTAAGCTTACCTGTATCCTAGAGAGATTGGTCTTAGTTTTAATGTTCATTGTTAGGCTAAGTTTACCTGTGTCCTGAAGAGATTGGTCTTAGTTTTAATGTTCATTGTTAGGCTAAGCTTACCTGTGTCCTAGAGAGATTGGTCTTAGTTTTAATGTTCATTGTTAGGCTAAGCTTACCTGTGTCCTGGAGAGATTGGTCTTAGTTTTAATGTTCATTGTTAGCCTAAGCTTACCTGTATCCTAGAGAGATTGGTCTTAGTTTTAATGTTCATTGTTAGGCTAAGTTTACCTGTGTCCTGAAGAGATTGGTCTTAGTTTTAATGTTCATTGTTAGGCTAAGTTTACCTGTGTCCTAGAGAGATTGGTCTTAGTTTTAATGTTCATTGTTAGGCTAAGTTTACCTGTATCCTAGAGAGATTGGTCTTAGTTTTAATGTTCATTGTTAGGCTAAGTTTACCTGTGTCCTAGAGAGATTGGTCTTAGTTTTAATGTTCATTGTTAGGCTAAGTTTACCTGTATCCTAGAGAGATTGGTCTTAGTTTTAATGTTCATTGTTAGGCTAAGCTTACCTGTGTCCTAGAGAGATTGGTCTTAGTTTTAATGTTCATTGTTAGGCTAAGCTTACCTGTGTCCTAGAGATATTGGTCTTAGTTTTAATGTTCATTGTTAGCCTAAGCTTACCTGTATCCTAGAGAGATTGGTCTTAGTTTTAATGTTCATTGTTAGGCTAAGTTTACCTGTGTCCTGAAGAGATTGGTCTTAGTTTTAATGTTCATTGTTAGGCTAAGTTTACCTGTGTCCTAGAGAGATTGGTCTTAGTTTTAATGTTCATTGTTAGGCTAAGTTTACCTGTATCATAGAGAGATTGGTCTTAGTTTTAATGTTCATTGTTAGGCTAAGTTTACCTGTGTCCTGAAGAGATTGGTCTTAGTTTTAATGTTCATTGTTAGGCTAAGCTTACCTGTGTCCTAGAGAGATTGGTCTTAGTTTTAATGTTCATTGTTAAGCTAAGTTTACCTGTATCATAGAGAGATTGGTCTTAGTTTTAATGTTCATTGTTAGGCTAAGTTTACCTGTGTCCTAGAGAGATTGGTCTTAGTTTTAATGTTCATTGTTAGGCTAAGTTTACCTGTATCCTAGAGAGATTGGTCTTAGTTTTAATGTTCATTGTTAGGCTAAGCTTACCTGTATCCTAGAGAGATTGGTCTTAGTTTTAATGTTCATTGTTAGGCTAAGTTTACCTGTGTCCTGAAGAGATTGGTCTTAGTTTTAATGTTCATTGTTAGGCTAAGTTTACCTGTGTCCTAGAGATATTGGTCTTAGTTTTAATGTTCATTGTTAGGCTAAGTTTACCTGTGTCCTAGAGAGATTGGTCTTAGTTTTAATGTTCATTGTTAGGCTAAGTTTACCTGTGTCCTAGAGAGATTGGTCTTAGTTTTAATGTTCATTGTTAGGCTAAGTTTACCTGTGTCCTGGAGAGGTTGGCCTTAGTTTTAATGTTCATTGTTAGGCTAAGTTTACCTGTATCCTGGAGAGATTGGTCTTAGTTTTAATGTTCATTGTTAGGCTAAGTTTACCTGTGTCCTGGAGAGATTGGCCTTATCTTTAATGTTCATTGTTAGGCTATGTTTACCTGTGTCCTGGAGATATTGGTCTTAGTTTTAATGTTCATTGTTAGGCTAAGTTTACCTGTGTCCTGGAGAGATTGGTCTTAGTTTTAATGTTCATTGTTAGGCTAAGTTTACCTGTGTCCTAGAGAGATTGGTCTTAGTTTTAATGTTCATTGTTAGGCTAAGTTTACCTGTGTCCTAGAGAGATTGGTCTTAGTTTTAATGTTCATTGTTAGGCTAAGTTTACCTGTGTCCTAGAGAGATTGGTCTTAGTTTTAATGTTCATTGTTAGGCTAAGTTTACCTGTATCCTAGAGAGATTGGTCTTAGTTTTAATGTTCATTGTTAGGCTAAGTTTACCTGTATCCTAGAGAGATTGGTCTTAGTTTTAATGTTCATTGTTAGGCTAAGTTTACCTGTGTCCTGAAGAGATTGGTCTTAGTTTTAATGTTCATTTTTAGGCTAAGCTTACCTGTGTCCTAGAGAGATTGGTCTTAGTTTTAATGTTCATTGTTAGGCTAAGCTTACCTGTGTCCTAGAGAGATTGGTCTTAGTTTTAATGTTCATTGTTAGCCTAAGCTTACCTGTATCCTAGAGAGATTGGTCTTAGTTTTAATGTTCATTGTTAGGCTAAGTTTACCTGTGTCCTGAAGAGATTGGTCTTAGTTTTAATGTTCATTGTTAGGCTAAGTTTACCTGTGTCCTAGAGAGATTGGTCTTAGTTTTAATGTTCATTGTTAGGCTAAGTTTACCTGTATCCTAGAGAGATTGGTCTTAGTTTTAATGTTCATTGTTAGGCTAAGTTTACCTGTGTCCTAGAGAGATTGGTCTTAGTTTTAATGTTCATTGTTAGGCTAAGTTTACCTGTATCCTAGAGAGATTGGTCTTAGTTTTAATGTTCATTGTTAGGCTAAGCTTACCTGTATCCTAGAGAGATTGGTCTTAGTTTTAATGTTCATTGTTAGGCTAAGTTTACCTGTGTCCTGAAGAGATTGGTCTTAGTTTTAATGTTCATTGTTAGGCTAAGTTTACCTGTGTCCTAGAGATATTGGTCTTAGTTTTAATGTTCATTGTTAGGCTAAGTTTACCTGTGTCCTAGAGAGATTGGTCTTAGTTTTAATGTTCATTGTTAGGCTAAGTTTACCTGTATCCTAGAGAGATTGGTCTTAGTTTTAATGTTCATTGTTAGGCTAAGCTTACCTGTATCCTAGAGAGATTGGTCTTAGTTTTAATGTTCATTGTTAGGCTAAGTTTACCTGTGTCCTGAAGAGATTGGTCTTAGTTTTAATGTTCATTGTTAGGCTAAGCTTACCTGTGTCCTAGAGAGATTGGTCTTAGTTTTAATGTTCATTGTTAGGCTAAGCTTACCTGTGTCCTGGAGAGATTGGTCTTAGTTTTAATGTTCATTGTTAGCCTAAGCTTACCTGTATCCTAGAGAGATTGGTCTTAGTTTTAATGTTCATTGTTAGGCTAAGTTTACCTGTGTCCTGAAGAGATTGGTCTTAGTTTTAATGTTCATTGTTAGGCTAAGTTTACCTGTGTCCTAGAGAGATTGGTCTTAGTTTTAATGTTCATTGTTAGGCTAAGTTTACCTGTATCCTAGAGAGATTGGTCTTAGTTTTAATGTTCATTGTTAGGCTAAGTTTACCTGTGTCCTAGAGAGATTGGTCTTAGTTTTAATGTTCATTGTTAGGCTAAGTTTACCTGTATCCTAGAGAGATTGGTCTTAGTTTTAATGTTCATTGTTAGGCTAAGCTTACCTGTATCCTAGAGAGATTGGTCTTAGTTTTAATGTTCATTGTTAGGCTAAGTTTACCTGTGTCCTGAAGAGATTGGTCTTAGTTTTAATGTTCATTGTTAGGCTAAGTTTACCTGTGTCCTAGAGATATTAGTCTTAGTTTTAATGTTCATTGTTAGGCTAAGTTTACCTGTGTCCTAGAGAGATTGGTCTTAGTTTTAATGTTCATTGTTAGGCTAAGTTTACCTGTGTCCTAGAGAGATTGGTCTTAGTTTTAATGTTCATTGTTAGGCTACGTTTACCTGTGTCCTGGAGAGGTTGGCCTTAGTTTTAATGTTCATTGTTAGGCTAAGTTTACCTGTATCCTGGAGAGATTGGTCTTAGTTTTAATGTTCATTGTTAGGCTAAGTTTACCTGTGTCCTGGAGAGATTGGCCTTATCTTTAATGTTCATTGTTAGGCTAAGTTTACCTGTGTCCTGGAGATATTGGTCTTAGTTTTAATGTTCATTGTTAGGCTAAGTTTACCTGTATCCTAGAGATATTGGTCTTAGTTTTAATGTTCATTGTTAGGCTAAGCTTACCTGTGTCCTGGAGATATTGGTCTTAGTTTTAATGTTGATTGTTAGGCTAAGTTTACCTGTGTCCTGGAGAGATTGGTCTTAGTTTTAATGTTCATTGTTAGGCTAAGTTTACCTGTGTCCTGGAGAGATTGGTCATAGTTTTAATGTTCATTGTTAGGCTAAGTTTACCTGTATCCTAGAGATATTGGTCTTAGTTTTAATGTTCATAATTAGACTAAGTTTACCTGTGTCCTAGAGAGATTGGTCTTAGTTTTAATGTTCATTGTTAGGCTAAGTTTACCTGTGTCCTGGAGAGATTGGTCTTAGTTTTAATGTTCATTGTTAGCCTAAGCTTACCTGTATCCTAGAGAGATTGGTCTTAGTTTTAATGTTCATTGTTAGGCTAAGTTTACCTGTGTCCTGAAGAGATTGGTCTTAGTTTTAATGTTCATTGTTAGGCTAAGTTTACCTGTGTCCTAGAGAGATTGGTCTTAGTTTTAATGTTCATTGTTAGGCTAAGTTTACCTGTATCATAGAGAGATTGGTCTTAGTTTTAATGTTCATTGTTAGGCTAAGTTTACCTGTGTCCTGAAGAGATTGGTCTTAGTTTTAATGTTCATTGTTAGGCTAAGTTTACCTGTGTCCTAGAGAGATTGGTCTTAGTTTTAATGTTCATTGTTAAGCTAAGTTTACCTGTATCATAGAGAGATTGGTCTTAGTTTTAATGTTCATTGTTAGGCTAAGTTTACCTGTGTCCTAGAGAGATTGGTCTTAGTTTTAATGTTCATTGTTAGGCTAAGTTTACCTGTATCCTAGAGAGATTGGTCTTAGTTTTAATGTTCATTGTTAGGCTAAGCTTACCTGTATCCTAGAGAGATTGGTCTTAGTTTTAATGTTCATTGTTAGGCTAAGTTTACCTGTGTCCTGAAGAGATTGGTCTTAGTTTTAATGTTCAATGTTAGGCTAAGTTTACCTGTGTCCTAGAGATATTGGTCTTAGTTTTAATGTTCATTGTTAGGCTAAGTTTACCTGTGTCCTAGAGAGATTGGTCTTAGTTTTAATGTTCATTGTTAGGCTAAGTTTACCTGTGTCCTAGAGAGATTGGTCTTAGTTTTAATGTTCATTGTTAGGCTAAGTTTACCTGTGTCCTGGAGAGGTTGGCCTTAGTTTTAATGTTCATTGTTAGGCTAAGTTTACCTGTATCCTGGAGAGATTGGTCTTAGTTTTAATGTTCATTGTTAGGCTAAGTTTACCTGTGTCCTGGAGAGATTGGCCTTATCTTTAATGTTCATTGTTAGGCTATGTTTACCTGTGTCCTGGAGATATTGGTCTTAGTTTTAATGTTCATTGTTAGGCTAAGTTTACCTGTGTCCTGGAGAGATTGGTCTTAGTTTTAATGTTCATTGTTAGGCTAAGTTTACCTGTGTCCTAGAGAGATTGGTCTTAGTTTTAATGTTCATTGTTAGGCTAAGTTTACCTGTGTCCTAGAGAGATTGGTCTTAGTTTTAATGTTCATTGTTAGGCTAAGTTTACCTGTGTCCTAGAGAGATTGGTCTTAGTTTTAATGTTCATTGTTAGGCTAAGTTTACCTGTATCCTAGAGAGATTGGTCTTAGTTTTAATGTTCATTGTTAGGCTAAGTTTACCTGTATCCTAGAGAGATTGGTCTTAGTTTTAATGTTCATTGTTAGGCTAAGCTTACCTGTGTCCTGGAGAGATTGGTCTTAGTTTTAATGTTCATTGTTAGCCTAAGCTTACCTGTATCCTAGAGAGATTGGTCTTAGTTTTAATGTTCATTGTTAGGCTAAGTTTACCTGTGTCCTGAAGAGATTGGTCTTAGTTTTAATGTTCATTGTTAGGCTAAGTTTACCTGTGTCCTAGAGAGATTGGTCTTAGTTTTAATGTTCATTGTTAGGCTAAGTTTACCTGTATCCTAGAGAGATTGGTCTTAGTTTTAATGTTCATTGTTAGGCTAAGTTTACCTGTGTCCTAGAGAGATTGGTCTTAGTTTTAATGTTCATTGTTAGGCTAAGTTTACCTGTATCCTAGAGAGATTGGTCTTAGTTTTAATGTTCATTGTTAGGCTAAGCTTACCTGTGTCCTAGAGAGATTGGTCTTAGTTTTAATGTTCATTGTTAGGCTAAGTTTACCTGTGTCCTGAAGAGATTGGTCTTAGTTTTAATGTTCATTGTTAGGCTAAGCTTACCTGTGTCCTAGAGAGATTGGTCTTAGTTTTAATGTTCATTGTTAAGCTAAGTTTACCTGTATCATAGAGAGATTGGTCTTAGTTTTAATGTTCATTGTTAGGCTAAGTTTACCTGTGTCCTAGAGAGATTGGTCTTAGTTTTAATGTTCATTGTTAGGCTAAGTTTACCTGTATCCTAGAGAGATTGGTCTTAGTTTTAATGTTCATTGTTAGGCTAAGCTTACCTGTATCCTAGAGAGATTGGTCTTAGTTTTAATGTTCATTGTTAGGCTAAGTTTACCTGTGTCCTGAAGAGATTGGTCTTAGTTTTAATGTTCATTGTTAGGCTAAGTTTACCTGTGTCCTAGAGATATTGGTCTTAGTTTTAATGTTCATTGTTAGGCTAAGTTTACCTGTGTCCTAGAGAGATTGGTCTTAGTTTTAATGTTCATTGTTAGGCTAAGTTTACCTGTGTCCTAGAGAGATTGGTCTTAGTTTTAATGTTCATTGTTAGGCTAAGTTTACCTGTGTCCTGGAGAGGTTGGCCTTAGTTTTAATGTTCATTGTTAGGCTAAGTTTACCTGTATCCTGGAGAGATTGGTCTTAGTTTTAATGTTCATTGTTAGGCTAAGTTTACCTGTGTCCTGGAGAGATTGGCCTTATCTTTAATGTTCATTGTTAGGCTATGTTTACCTGTGTCCTGGAGATATTGGTCTTAGTTTTAATGTTCATTGTTAGGCTAAGTTTACCTGTGTCCTGGAGAGATTGGTCTTAGTTTTAATGTTCATTGTTAGGCTAAGTTTACCTGTGTCCTAGAGAGATTGGTCTTAGTTTTAATGTTCATTGTTAGGCTAAGTTTACCTGTGTCCTAGAGAGATTGGTCTTAGTTTTAATGTTCATTGTTAGGCTAAGTTTACCTGTGTCCTAGAGAGATTGGTCTTAGTTTTAATGTTCATTGTTAGGCTAAGTTTACCTGTATCCTAGAGAGATTGGTCTTAGTTTTAATGTTCATTGTTAGGCTAAGTTTACCTGTATCCTAGAGAGATTGGTCTTAGTTTTAATGTTCATTGTTAGGCTAAGTTTACCTGTGTCCTGAAGAGATTGGTCTTAGTTTTAATGTTCATTTTTAGGCTAAGCTTACCTGTGTCCTAGAGAGATTGGTCTTAGTTTTAATGTTCATTGTTAGGCTAAGCTTACCTGTGTCCTAGAGAGATTGGTCTTAGTTTTAATGTTCATTGTTAGCCTAAGCTTACCTGTATCCTAGAGAGATTGGTCTTAGTTTTAATGTTCATTGTTAGGCTAAGTTTACCTGTGTCCTGAAGAGATTGGTCTTAGTTTTAATGTTCATTGTTAGGCTAAGTTTACCTGTGTCCTAGAGAGATTGGTCTTAGTTTTAATGTTCATTGTTAGGCTAAGTTTACCTGTATCCTAGAGAGATTGGTCTTAGTTTTAATGTTCATTGTTAGGCTAAGTTTACCTGTGTCCTAGAGAGATTGGTCTTAGTTTTAATGTTCATTGTTAGGCTAAGTTTACCTGTATCCTAGAGAGATTGGTCTTAGTTTTAATGTTCATTGTTAGGCTAAGCTTACCTGTATCCTAGAGAGATTGGTCTTAGTTTTAATGTTCATTGTTAGGCTAAGTTTACCTGTGTCCTGAAGAGATTGGTCTTAGTTTTAATGTTCATTGTTAGGCTAAGTTTACCTGTGTCCTAGAGATATTGGTCTTAGTTTTAATGTTCATTGTTAGGCTAAGTTTACCTGTGTCCTAGAGAGATTGGTCTTAGTTTTAATGTTCATTGTTAGGCTAAGTTTACCTGTATCCTAGAGAGATTGGTCTTAGTTTTAATGTTCATTGTTAGGCTAAGCTTACCTGTATCCTAGAGAGATTGGTCTTAGTTTTAATGTTCATTGTTAGGCTAAGTTTACCTGTGTCCTGAAGAGATTGGTCTTAGTTTTAATGTTCATTGTTAGGCTAAGCTTACCTGTGTCCTAGAGAGATTGGTCTTAGTTTTAATGTTCATTGTTAGGCTAAGCTTACCTGTGTCCTGGAGAGATTGGTCTTAGTTTTAATGTTCATTGTTAGCCTAAGCTTACCTGTATCCTAGAGAGATTGGTCTTAGTTTTAATGTTCATTGTTAGGCTAAGTTTACCTGTGTCCTGAAGAGATTGGTCTTAGTTTTAATGTTCATTGTTAGGCTAAGTTTACCTGTGTCCTAGAGAGATTGGTCTTAGTTTTAATGTTCATTGTTAGGCTAAGTTTACCTGTATCCTAGAGAGATTGGTCTTAGTTTTAATGTTCATTGTTAGGCTAAGTTTACCTGTGTCCTAGAGAGATTGGTCTTAGTTTTAATGTTCATTGTTAGGCTAAGTTTACCTGTATCCTAGAGAGATTGGTCTTAGTTTTAATGTTCATTGTTAGGCTAAGCTTACCTGTATCCTAGAGAGATTGGTCTTAGTTTTAATGTTCATTGTTAGGCTAAGTTTACCTGTGTCCTGAAGAGATTGGTCTTAGTTTTAATGTTCATTGTTAGGCTAAGTTTACCTGTGTCCTAGAGATATTAGTCTTAGTTTTAATGTTCATTGTTAGGCTAAGTTTACCTGTGTCCTAGAGAGATTGGTCTTAGTTTTAATGTTCATTGTTAGGCTAAGTTTACCTGTGTCCTAGAGAGATTGGTCTTAGTTTTAATGTTCATTGTTAGGCTACGTTTACCTGTGTCCTGGAGAGGTTGGCCTTAGTTTTAATGTTCATTGTTAGGCTAAGTTTACCTGTATCCTGGAGAGATTGGTCTTAGTTTTAATGTTCATTGTTAGGCTAAGTTTACCTGTGTCCTGGAGAGATTGGCCTTATCTTTAATGTTCATTGTTAGGCTAAGTTTACCTGTGTCCTGGAGATATTGGTCTTAGTTTTAATGTTCATTGTTAGGCTAAGTTTACCTGTATCCTAGAGATATTGGTCTTAGTTTTAATGTTCATTGTTAGGCTAAGCTTACCTGTGTCCTGGAGATATTGGTCTTAGTTTTAATGTTGATTGTTAGGCTAAGTTTACCTGTGTCCTGGAGAGATTGGTCTTAGTTTTAATGTTCATTGTTAGGCTAAGTTTACCTGTGTCCTGGAGAGATTGGTCATAGTTTTAATGTTCATTGTTAGGCTAAGTTTACCTGTATCCTAGAGATATTGGTCTTAGTTTTAATGTTCATAATTAGACTAAGTTTACCTGTGTCCTAGAGAGATTGGTCTTAGTTTTAATGTTCATTGTTAGGCTAAGTTTACCTGTGTCCTGGAGAGATTGGTCTTAGTTTTAATGTTCATTGTTAGCCTAAGCTTACCTGTATCCTAGAGAGATTGGTCTTAGTTTTAATGTTCATTGTTAGGCTAAGTTTACCTGTGTCCTGAAGAGATTGGTCTTAGTTTTAATGTTCATTGTTAGGCTAAGTTTACCTGTGTCCTAGAGAGATTGGTCTTAGTTTTAATGTTCATTGTTAGGCTAAGTTTACCTGTATCATAGAGAGATTGGTCTTAGTTTTAATGTTCATTGTTAGGCTAAGTTTACCTGTGTCCTGAAGAGATTGGTCTTAGTTTTAATGTTCATTGTTAGGCTAAGTTTACCTGTGTCCTAGAGAGATTGGTCTTAGTTTTAATGTTCATTGTTAAGCTAAGTTTACCTGTATCATAGAGAGATTGGTCTTAGTTTTAATGTTCATTGTTAGGCTAAGTTTACCTGTGTCCTAGAGAGATTGGTCTTAGTTTTAATGTTCATTGTTAGGCTAAGTTTACCTGTATCCTAGAGAGATTGGTCTTAGTTTTAATGTTCATTGTTAGGCTAAGCTTACCTGTATCCTAGAGAGATTGGTCTTAGTTTTAATGTTCATTGTTAGGCTAAGTTTACCTGTGTCCTGAAGAGATTGGTCTTAGTTTTAATGTTCAATGTTAGGCTAAGTTTACCTGTGTCCTAGAGATATTGGTCTTAGTTTTAATGTTCATTGTTAGGCTAAGTTTACCTGTGTCCTAGAGAGATTGGTCTTAGTTTTAATGTTCATTGTTAGGCTAAGTTTACCTGTGTCCTAGAGAGATTGGTCTTAGTTTTAATGTTCATTGTTAGGCTAAGTTTACCTGTGTCCTGGAGAGGTTGGCCTTAGTTTTAATGTTCATTGTTAGGCTAAGTTTACCTGTATCCTGGAGAGATTGGTCTTAGTTTTAATGTTCATTGTTAGGCTAAGTTTACCTGTGTCCTGGAGAGATTGGCCTTATCTTTAATGTTCATTGTTAGGCTATGTTTACCTGTGTCCTGGAGATATTGGTCTTAGTTTTAATGTTCATTGTTAGGCTAAGTTTACCTGTGTCCTGGAGAGATTGGTCTTAGTTTTAATGTTCATTGTTAGGCTAAGTTTACCTGTGTCCTAGAGAGATTGGTCTTAGTTTTAATGTTCATTGTTAGGCTAAGTTTACCTGTGTCCTAGAGAGATTGGTCTTAGTTTTAATGTTCATTGTTAGGCTAAGTTTACCTGTGTCCTAGAGAGATTGGTCTTAGTTTTAATGTTCATTGTTAGGCTAAGTTTACCTGTATCCTAGAGAGATTGGTCTTAGTTTTAATGTTCATTGTTAGGCTAAGTTTACCTGTATCCTAGAGAGATTGGTCTTAGTTTTAATGTTCATTGTTAGGCTAAGTTTACCTGTGTCCTGAAGAGATTGGTCTTAGTTTTAATGTTCATTGTTAGGCTAAGCTTACCTGTGTCCTAGAGAGATTGGTCTTAGTTTTAATGTTCATTGTTAGGCTAAGCTTACCTGTGTCCTGGAGAGATTGGTCTTAGTTTTAATGTTCATTGTTAGCCTAAGCTTACCTGTATCCTAGAGAGATTGGTCTTAGTTTTAATGTTCATTGTTAGGCTAAGTTTACCTGTGTCCTGAAGAGATTGGTCTTAGTTTTAATGTTCATTGTTAGGCTAAGTTTACCTGTGTCCTAGAGAGATTGGTCTTAGTTTTAATGTTCATTGTTAGGCTAAGCTTACCTGTATCCTAGAGAGATTGGTCTTAGTTTTAATGTTCATTGTTAGGCTAAGTTTACCTGTGTCCTAGAGAGATTGGTCTTAGTTTTAATGTTCATTGTTAGGCTAAGTTTACCTGTATCCTAGAGAGATTGGTCTTAGTTTTAATGTTCATTGTTAGGCTAAGCTTACCTGTATCCTAGAGAGATTGGTCTTAGTTTTAATGTTCATTGTTAGGCTAAGTTTACCTGTGTCCTGAAGAGATTGGTCTTAGTTTTAATGTTCATTGTTAGGCTAAGTTTACCTGTGTCCTAGAGATATTGGTCTTAGTTTTAATGTTCATTGTTAGGCTAAGTTTACCTGTGTCCTAGAGAGATTGGTCTTAGTTTTAATGTTCATTGTTAGGCTAAGTTTACCTGTATCCTAGAGAGATTGGTCTTAGTTTTAATGTTCATTGTTAGGCTAAGCTTACCTGTATCCTAGAGAGATTGGTCTTAGTTTTAATGTTCATTGTTAGGCTAAGTTTACCTGTGTCCTGAAGAGATTGGTCTTAGTTTTAATGTTCATTGTTAGGCTAAGCTTACCTGTGTCCTAGAGAGATTGGTCTTAGTTTTAATGTTCATTGTTAGGCTAAGCTTACCTGTGTCCTGGAGAGATTGGTCTTAGTTTTAATGTTCATTGTTAGCCTAAGCTTACCTGTATCCTAGAGAGATTGGTCTTAGTTTTAATGTTCATTGTTAGGCTAAGTTTACCTGTGTCCTGAAGAGATTGGTCTTAGTTTTAATGTTCATTGTTAGGCTAAGTTTACCTGTGTCCTAGAGAGATTGGTCTTAGTTTTAATGTTCATTGTTAGGCTAAGTTTACCTGTATCCTAGAGAGATTGGTCTTAGTTTTAATGTTCATTGTTAGGCTAAGTTTACCTGTGTCCTAGAGAGATTGGTCTTAGTTTTAATGTTCATTGTTAGGCTAAGTTTACCTGTATCCTAGAGAGATTGGTCTTAGTTTTAATGTTCATTGTTAGGCTAAGTTTACCTGTATCCTAGAGAGATTGGTCTTAGTTTTAATGTTCATTGTTAGGCTAAGTTTACCTGTGTCCTGAAGAGATTGGTCTTAGTTTTAATGTTCATTGTTAGGCTAAGTTTACCTGTGTCCTAGAGATATTGGTCTTAGTTTTAATGTTCATTGTTAGGCTAAGTTTACCTGGGTCCTAGAGAGATTGGTCTTAGTTTTAATGTTCATTGTTAGGCTAAGTTTACCTGTGTCCTAGAGAGATTGGTCTTAGTTTTAATGTTCATTGTTAGGCTACGTTTACCTGTGTCCTGGAGAGGTTGGCCTTAGTTTTAATGTTCATTGTTAGGCTAAGTTTACCTGTATCCTGGAGAGATTGGTCTTAGTTTTAATGTTCATTGTTAGGCTAAGTTTACCTGTGTCCTGGAGAGATTGGCCTTATCTTTAATGTTCATTGTTAGGCTAAGTTTACCTGTGTCCTGGAGATATTGGTCTTAGTTTTAATGTTCATTGTTAGGCTAAGTTTACCTGTATCCTGGAGATATTGGTCTTAGTTTTAATGTTCATTGTTAGGCTAAGCTTACCTGTGTCCTGGAGATATTGGCCTTAGTTTTAATGTTGATTGTTAGGCTAAGTTTACCTGTGTCCTGGAGAGATTGGTCTTAGTTTTAATGTTCATTGTTAGGCTAAGTTTACCTGTGTCCTGGAGATATTGGCCTTAGTTTTAATGTTCATTGTTAGGCTAAGTTTACCTGTGTCCTGGAGAGATTGGCCTTAGTTTTAATGTTCATTGTTAGGCTAAGTTTACCTGTGTCCTGGAGAGATTGGTCTTAGTTTTAATGTTCATTGTTAGGCTAAGTTTACCTGTATCCTGGAGAGATTGGTCATAGTTTTAATGTTCATTGTTAGGCTAAGTTTACCTGTATCCTAGAGATATTGGTCTTAGTTTTAATGTTCATAATTAGACTAAGTTTACCTGTGTCCTAGAGAGATTGGTCTTAGTTTTAATGTTCATTGTTAGGCTAAGTTTACCTGTGTCCTGGAGAGATTGGTCTTAGTTTTAATGTTCATTGTTAGGCTAAGTTTACCTGTATCCTGGAGAGATTGGTCTTAGTTTTAATGTTCATTGTTAGGCTAAGTTTACCTGTGTCCTGGAGAGATTGGTCTTAGTTTTAATGTTCATTGTTAGGCTAAGTTTACCTGTGTCCTGGAGAGATTGGCCTTATCTTTAATGTTCATTGTTAGGCTATGTTTACCTGTGTCCTGGAGATATTGGTCTTAGTTTTAATGTTCATTGTTAGGCTAAGTTTACCTGTGTCCTGGAGAGATTGGTCTTAGTTTTAATGTTCATTGTTAGGCTAAGTTTACAGGTGTCCTAGAGAGATTGGTCTTAGTTTTAATGTTCATTGTTAGGCTAAGTTTACCTGTGTCCTAGAGAGATTGGTCTTAGTTTTAATGTTCATTGTTAGGCTAAGTTTACCTGTGTCCTAGAGAGATTGGTCTTAGTTTTAATGTTCATTGTTAGGCTAAGTTTACCCGTATCCTAGAGAGATTGGTCTTAGTTTTAATGTTCATTGTTAGGCTAAGTTTACCTGTATCCTAGAGAGATTGGTCTTAGTTTTAATGTTCATTGTTAGGCTAAGTTTACCTGTGTCCTGAAGAGATTGGTCTTAGTTTTAATGTTCATTTTTAGGCTAAGCTTACCTGTGTCCTAGAGAGATTGGTCTTAGTTTTAATGTTCATTGTTAGGCTAAGCTTACCTGTGTCCTGGAGAGATTGGTCTTAGTTTTAATGTTCATTGTTAGCCTAAGCTTACCTGTATCCTAGAGAGATTGGTCTTAGTTTTAATGTTCATTGTTAGGCTAAGTTTACCTGTGTCCTGAAGAGATTGGTCTTAGTTTTAATGTTCATTGTTAGGCTAAGTTTACCTGTGTCCTAGAGAGATTGGTCTTAGTTTTAATGTTCATTGTTAGGCTAAGTTTACCTGTATCCTAGAGAGATTGGTCTTAGTTTTAATGTTCATTGTTAGGCTAAGTTTACCTGTGTCCTAGAGAGATTGGTCTTAGTTTTAATGTTCATTGTTAGGCTAAGTTTACCTGTATCCTAGAGAGATTGGTCTTAGTTTTAATGTTCATTGTTAGGCTAAGCTTACCTGTATCCTAGAGAGATTGGTCTTAGTTTTAATGTTCATTGTTAGGCTAAGTTTACCTGTGTCCTGAAGAGATTGGTCTTAGTTTTAATGTTCATTGTTAGGCTAAGTTTACCTGTGTCCTAGAGATATTGGTCTTAGTTTTAATGTTCATTGTTAGGCTAAGTTTACCTGTGTCCTAGAGAGATTGGTCTTAGTTTTAATGTTCATTGTTAGGCTAAGTTTACCTGTATCCTAGAGAGATTGGTCTTAGTTTTAATGTTCATTGTTAGGCTAAGCTTACCTGTATCCTAGAGAGATTGGTCTTAGTTTTAATGTTCATTGTTAGGCTAAGTTTACCTGTGTCCTGAAGAGATTGGTCTTAGTTTTAATGTTCATTGTTAGGCTAAGCTTACCTGTGTCCTAGAGAGATTGGTCTTAGTTTTAATGTTCATTGTTAGGCTAAGCTTACCTGTGTCCTGGAGAGATTGGTCTTAGTTTTAATGTTCATTGTTAGCCTAAGCTTACCTGTATCCTAGAGAGATTGGTCTTAGTTTTAATGTTCATTGTTAGGCTAAGTTTACCTGTGTCCTGAAGAGATTGGTCTTAGTTTTAATGTTCATTGTTAGGCTAAGTTTACCTGTGTCCTAGAGAGATTGGTCTTAGTTTTAATGTTCATTGTTAGGCTAAGTTTACCTGTATCCTAGAGAGATTGGTCTTAGTTTTAATGTTCATTGTTAGGCTAAGTTTACCTGTGTCCTAGAGAGATTGGTCTTAGTTTTAATGTTCATTGTTAGGCTAAGTTTACCTGTATCCTAGAGAGATTGGTCTTAGTTTTAATGTTCATTGTTAGGCTAAGCTTACCTGTATCCTAGAGAGATTGGTCTTAGTTTTAATGTTCATTGTTAGGCTAAGTTTACCTGTGTCCTGAAGAGATTGGTCTTAGTTTTAATGTTCATTGTTAGGCTAAGTTTACCTGTGTCCTAGAGATATTAGTCTTAGTTTTAATGTTCATTGTTAGGCTAAGTTTACCTGTGTCCTAGAGAGATTGGTCTTAGTTTTAATGTTCATTGTTAGGCTAAGTTTACCTGTGTCCTAGAGAGATTGGTCTTAGTTTTAATGTTCATTGTTAGGCTACGTTTACCTGTGTCCTGGAGAGGTTGGCCTTAGTTTTAATGTTCATTGTTAGGCTAAGTTTACCTGTATCCTGGAGAGATTGGTCTTAGTTTTAATGTTCATTGTTAGGCTAAGTTTACCTGTGTCCTGGAGAGATTGGCCTTATCTTTAATGTTCATTGTTAGGCTAAGTTTACCTGTGTCCTGGAGATATTGGTCTTAGTTTTAATGTTCATTGTTAGGCTAAGTTTACCTGTATCCTAGAGATATTGGTCTTAGTTTTAATGTTCATTGTTAGGCTAAGCTTACCTGTGTCCTGGAGATATTGGTCTTAGTTTTAATGTTGATTGTTAGGCTAAGTTTACCTGTGTCCTGGAGAGATTGGTCTTAGTTTTAATGTTCATTGTTAGGCTAAGTTTACCTGTGTCCTGGAGAGATTGGTCATAGTTTTAATGTTCATTGTTAGGCTAAGTTTACCTGTATCCTAGAGATATTGGTCTTAGTTTTAATGTTCATAATTAGACTAAGTTTACCTGTGTCCTAGAGAGATTGGTCTTAGTTTTAATGTTCATTGTTAGGCTAAGTTTACCTGTGTCCTGGAGAGATTGGTCTTAGTTTTAATGTTCATTGTTAGGCTAAGCTTACCTGTGTCCTAGAGATATTGGTCTTAGTTTTAATGTTCATTGTTAGCCTAAGCTTACCTGTATCCTAGAGAGATTGGTCTTAGTTTTAATGTTCATTGTTAGGCTAAGTTTACCTGTGTCCTGAAGAGATTGGTCTTAGTTTTAATGTTCATTGTTAGGCTAAGTTTACCTGTGTCCTAGAGAGATTGGTCTTAGTTTTAATGTTCATTGTTAGGCTAAGTTTACCTGTATCATAGAGAGATTGGTCTTAGTTTTAATGTTCATTGTTAGGCTAAGTTTACCTGTGTCCTGAAGAGATTGGTCTTAGTTTTAATGTTCATTGTTAGGCTAAGTTTACCTGTGTCCTAGAGAGATTGGTCTTAGTTTTAATGTTCATTGTTAAGCTAAGTTTACCTGTATCATAGAGAGATTGGTCTTAGTTTTAATGTTCATTGTTAGGCTAAGTTTACCTGTATCCTAGAGAGATTGGTCTTAGTTTTAATGTTCATTGTTAGGCTAAGTTTACCTGTATCCTAGAGAGATTGGTCTTAGTTTTAATGTTCATTGTTAGGCTAAGCTTACCTGTATCCTAGAGAGATTGGTCTTAGTTTTAATGTTCATTGTTAGGCTAAGTTTACCTGTGTCCTGAAGAGATTGGTCTTAGTTTTAATGTTCATTGTTAGGCTAAGTTTACCTGTGTCCTAGAGATATTGGTCTTAGTTTTAATGTTCATTGTTAGGCTAAGTTTACCTGTGTCCTAGAGAGATTGGTCTTAGTTTTAATGTTCATTGTTAGGCTAAGTTTACCTGTGTCCTAGAGAGATTGGTCTTAGTTTTAATGTTCATTGTTAGGCTAAGTTTACCTGTGTCCTGGAGAGGTTGGCCTTAGTTTTAATGTTCATTGTTAGGCTAAGTTTACCTGTATCCTGGAGAGATTGGTCTTAGTTTTAATGTTCATTGTTAGGCTAAGTTTACCCGTGTCCTGGAGAGATTGGCCTTATCTTTAATGTTCATTGTTAGGCTATGTTTACCTGTGTCCTGGAGATATTGGTCTTAGTTTTAATGTTCATTGTTAGGCTAAGTTTACCTGTGTCCTGGAGAGATTGGTCTTAGTTTTAATGTTCATTGTTAGGCTAAGTTTACCTGTGTCCTAGAGAGATTGGTCTTAGTTTTAATGTTCATTGTTAGGCTAAGTTTACCTGTTTCCTAGAGAGATTGGTCTTAGTTTTAATGTTCATTGTTAGGCTAAGTTTACCTGTGTCCTAGAGAGATTGGTCTTAGTTTTAATGTTCATTGTTAGGCTAAGTTTACCTGTATCCTAGAGAGATTGGTCTTAGTTTTAATGTTCATTGTTAGGCTAAGCTTACCTGTATCCTAGAGAGATTGGTCTTAGTTTTAATGTTCATTGTTAGGCTAAGTTTACCTGTGTCCTGAAGAGATTGGTCTTAGTTTTAATGTTCATTGTTAGGCTAAGCTTACCTGTGTCCTAGAGAGATTGGTCTTAGTTTTAATGTTCATTGTTAGGCTAAGCTTACCTGTGTCCTGGAGAGATTGGTCTTAGTTTTAATGTTCATTGTTAGCCTAAGCTTACCTGTATCCTAGAGAGATTGGTCTTAGTTTTAATGTTCATTGTTAGGCTAAGTTTACCTGTGTCCTGAAGAGATTGGTCTTAGTTTTAATGTTCATTGTTAGGCTAAGTTTACCTGTGTCCTAGAGAGATTGGTCTTAGTTTTAATGTTCATTGTTAGGCTAAGCTTACCTGTATCCTAGAGAGATTGGTCTTAGTTTTAATGTTCATTGTTAGGCTAAGTTTACCTGTGTCCTAGAGAGATTGGTCTTAGTTTTAATGTTCATTGTTAGGCTAAGTTTACCTGTATCCTAGAGAGATTGGTCTTAGTTTTAATGTTCATTGTTAGGCTAAGCTTACCTGTATCCTAGAGAGATTGGTCTTAGTTTTAATGTTCATTGTTAGGCTAAGTTTACCTGTGTCCTGAAGAGATTGGTCTTAGTTTTAATGTTCATTGTTAGGCTAAGTTTACCTGTGTCCTAGAGATATTGGTCTTAGTTTTAATGTTCATTGTTAGGCTAAGTTTACCTGTGTCCTAGAGAGATTGGTCTTAGTTTTAATGTTCATTGTTAGGCTAAGTTTACCTGTATCCTAGAGAGATTGGTCTTAGTTTTAATGTTCATTGTTAGGCTAAGCTTACCTGTATCCTAGAGAGATTGGTCTTAGTTTTAATGTTCATTGTTAGGCTAAGTTTACCTGTGTCCTGAAGAGATTGGTCTTAGTTTTAATGTTCATTGTTAGGCTAAGCTTACCTGTGTCCTAGAGAGATTGGTCTTAGTTTTAATGTTCATTGTTAGGCTAAGCTTACCTGTGTCCTGGAGAGATTGGTCTTAGTTTTAATGTTCATTGTTAGCCTAAGCTTACCTGTATCCTAGAGAGATTGGTCTTAGTTTTAATGTTCATTGTTAGGCTAAGTTTACCTGTGTCCTGAAGAGATTGGTCTTAGTTTTAATGTTCATTGTTAGGCTAAGTTTACCTGTGTCCTAGAGAGATTGGTCTTAGTTTTAATGTTCATTGTTAGGCTAAGTTTACCTGTATCCTAGAGAGATTGGTCTTAGTTTTAATGTTCATTGTTAGGCTAAGTTTACCTGTGTCCTAGAGAGATTGGTCTTAGTTTTAATGTTCATTGTTAGGCTAAGTTTACCTGTATCCTAGAGAGATTGGTCTTAGTTTTAATGTTCATTGTTAGGCTAAGTTTACCTGTATCCTAGAGAGATTGGTCTTAGTTTTAATGTTCATTGTTAGGCTAAGTTTACCTGTGTCCTGAAGAGATTGGTCTTAGTTTTAATGTTCATTGTTAGGCTAAGTTTACCTGTGTCCTAGAGATATTGGTCTTAGTTTTAATGTTCATTGTTAGGCTAAGTTTACCTGGGTCCTAGAGAGATTGGTCTTAGTTTTAATGTTCATTGTTAGGCTAAGTTTACCTGTGTCCTAGAGAGATTGGTCTTAGTTTTAATGTTCATTGTTAGGCTACGTTTACCTGTGTCCTGGAGAGGTTGGCCTTAGTTTTAATGTTCATTGTTAGGCTAAGTTTACCTGTATCCTGGAGAGATTGGTCTTAGTTTTAATGTTCATTGTTAGGCTAAGTTTACCTGTGTCCTGGAGAGATTGGCCTTATCTTTAATGTTCATTGTTAGGCTAAGTTTACCTGTGTCCTGGAGATATTGGTCTTAGTTTTAATGTTCATTGTTAGGCTAAGTTTACCTGTATCCTAGAGATATTGGTCTTAGTTTTAATGTTCATTGTTAGGCTAAGCTTACCTGTGTCCTGGAGATATTGGCCTTAGTTTTAATGTTGATTGTTAGGCTAAGTTTACCTGTGTCCTGGAGAGATTGGTCTTAGTTTTAATGTTCATTGTTAGGCTAAGTTTACCTGTGTCCTGGAGATATTGGCCTTAGTTTTAATGTTCATTGTTAGGCTAAGTTTACCTGTGTCCTGGAGAGATTGGCCTTAGTTTTAATGTTCATTGTTAGGCTAAGTTTACCTGTGTCCTGGAGAGATTGGTCTTAGTTTTAATGTTCATTGTTAGGCTAAGTTTACCTGTATCCTGGAGAGATTGGTCATAGTTTTAATGTTCATTGTTAGGCTAAGTTTACCTGTATCCTAGAGATATTGGTCTTAGTTTTAATGTTCATAATTAGACTAAGTTTACCTGTGTCCTAGAGAGATTGGTCTTAGTTTTAATGTTCATTGTTAGGCTAAGTTTACCTGTGTCCTGGAGAGATTGGTCTTAGTTTTAATGTTCATTGTTAGGCTAAGTTTACCTGTGTCCTGGAGAGATTGGTCTTAGTTTTAATGTTCATTGTTAGGCTAAGTTTACCTGTATCCTGGAGAGATTGGTCTTAGTTTTAATGTTCATTGCTAGGCTAAGTTTACCTGTGTCCTAGAGATATTGGCCTTGGTTTTAATGTTCATTGTTAGGCTAAGTTTACCTGTGTCCTAGAGATATTGGTCTTAGTTTTAATGTTCATTGCTAGGCTAAGTTTACCTGTGTCCTGGAGAGATTGGTCTTAGTTTTAATGTTCATTGTTAGGCTAAATTTGCCTGTGTCCTAGAGAGATTGGTCTTAGTTTTAATGTTCATTGTTAGGCTAAGTTTACCTGTGTCCTGGAGAGATTGGTCTTAGTTTTAATGTTCATTGTTAGGCTAAATTTGCCTGTGTCCTAGAGAGATTGACCTTAGTTTTAATGTTCATTGTTAGGCTACGTTTACCTGTGTCCTGGAGAGATTGGTCTTAGCTTTAATGTTCATTGTTAGGCTAAGTTTACCTGTGTCCTAGAGAGATTGGTCTTAGTTTTAATGTTCATTGTATTTATTTACGTATGCCTGCTGTCCCATGCGATTTCCATATAAAATGATGTTCGTGTCCTTTAACAATAACACGACGGGTACCACTAGTGGACCAGGATCTGATTCCCCATATGAAGAATCCGAGTTCACCCCGGTTTTTAGTATGGTTCGTTTTGCTTATTCGTTAAGATTCTGTGCGATAGTTTGTCTGATCAGTTTTTGTCTTTTGGTCCCCCTTCTTTAAGCCATTGTACTGTCTATCCTTCGATTTACGGCTTCTGATTGATTACTACTTATGTATCTTAAAACTTCCCTTCCATTGTAGAAATTGTCAAAATTAAAAAAGTTGTTCAACAGCACAGACCTTAAAACCTTCATTTGTATAAAATTTCACATGGAACACAGTAACTGCTAAAAATACAAGCTACATGTATTCCTAAATTAAATTAGTAATTTTCAATATTAAAATAATTTGTTACAATATTTTGACCCTCGAGAAGCCTCTGTAACAAGTCTTACAATGAATGTCACTTCATCTTTAGTAATATTGTTTTGAAAAAATGTTCAAAATATTGTAACAGCAATATACAATGTGCATATAAATTTTGAAAATAATTTTAATAACATCCTTTTTTTACAAAACTTTTCTAAAATCTTGAGGTTCTGTTATACCTTCATATAATTTCATGAAACTCGATTCTTGAGGATGCCTATCACCACTAACGTTGTGAGTACGAACCTCGCTCAGGCGAGGTGAACTGGATACAACATTATGTGATAAAGTTTGTCAGTGACTTGCGACAGGTCAGCGGTTTTCTCCAGTTTCCTCCACCAATAAAACTGACCGCTACGATATAACTGAAATAGTGTTGAAAGTGGCGTTAAGCACCATAAACCTAAACCGATTCGTGAGGTTCAAAATATTGTATGTATTAGTAGGCATATTTATATATGTAAATTTCGAAAATATTTTATTTTTATTTGGATGATAGATTTTATTTTCCACATCTCTAGTTTGTTAAACTTTGGGTTAGTATTTTTTTTTGTAGCCCAGTTTTGGTGCATACATGTATATGGTGGGTAAGGTTGCTAAGCCTGGCTCTATATAAATAATGATGTATATTACTTACTACAGTGGTAAGACTGTGTTCTGCATTTCCACTACAAGCCTGACTAGTAATGTATCCACGAAATATAGAGTTTATTGTATTAAAAAAGCTGGATTTGCCAGCTCCAACCTGCCCTACTAGCAATACCTTGGCTTGATCAACATTTAACTCTTTCAGTGGTTTATATTGTTCAATGTTTCTCTTAAGCTCTTGTAGAAGCTGTAAATTAAACAATATATACACAGTAAATGATATACCAGGAAATAAGGGTTCAAGATGTTACAATACAATACTTATCTCACAACAATTTTTTTTTGTCATAAATTCATATTCTAAATTTGTCGTTAGCAAGGGAAGTGTCTGAATAAAAATAAGATACAGTAGAGAAGGAAAATGTACATTTTCTTTTTGTAAAATGTCCAGACATTTAAAATATCCTTGTCATTTATATAATCCTTTTGTTGGATATAAAGTCAGATATACATAGAGATATAGAATGATCATGCACTTGAAGCCATGTGTAACAATTAAGCGCATACACATCCACATACAGACTCTGTTTAGAGTCGTTTTTGTCACTTTTATAATTTTGAGATAAAAAAAATTAAGGCTCATTCCACGTTTGTGAAATCTATATAGCAACTTAGAGTGGGTATTATCGATAAAATTCCACGTTGCAGTTTCTTTGCACACATCTCACTATTTTACCAGCAATACAGTCCAAACCAAATCCTTTGAATCCTTCTAAATACCGGTACTGATTTTTCTTCTAAGTTTTTTCGGTCCTTTCATCATTCAAAAGTTATTCAATATTTTCATTTTCTACTTAAAAGCCTAAGTACTGAACTAATTCAGTATAATAATTATTTAAATCAGAGGCTTATAAATACATCTGTGTGAATGCATGAGATTTTTTTCATAAGAAATTATAAAATACTTGCCTTAATATTCCACTCTGGTGTTTTCCTCCATGGAGTTTCGAGGGGACCATTTATAGCAGAGTCTGAAATACATACATCAATGTTATCTTCGTTCTCGGGTATGTTGGTTTTTCTCACAGGAGTAACAATCAAGGCATCGCACAATATGACACAAATCCGTATACAAGCTTGGAATACTAACATATATGTGGATTTCGGTATTATTATCACATTTGTTATTGTAGCAATTTATATAACCATAAAGTGACGGACATCCTAGCCATTTCATGTCTCACGACATCATATTAATGGTATGATCAACTATGGTCTTCTTGTTGTTATCAAAGTAAAACAGTTTGTTTCGTTTATGTCATAAAGGGGACAGGTTGGCTGTTTTAGACCTTGTTTTTAAGTTCGTTAACTTCAATCCATTGTTCATATTCTTCTCCAATAAAATAGTGTGGTATATTCTGATGATGACGGTACTAGATAATATCAGTTCGAGTCTGGTATTCATAAAATATATGGAAACTATAGTATGAAAAGAAAGTTTAAACAGTGATAGTCATGAATTCCACCGATATCTACAAAATGAACAATCACGTCTCATCTTAAATGAACTCACAGAACACTAAAAGACCACGACATATGATGTTGGAAATACAAGTGCTCGCCTTGGACAGGCACAAAAATGTGGCGGGGTTAAATCGATTAATGGGATCCAGAACCTTCCCTCTTGATAACTGGGTCTCCTACGACAATACTTGTAAAAACAAACGATAAAAAAGCTGGACAGATTCGCTTTCACTCAAAAAGACAACATACTATCACAAAAATGCATGACAACATAAACAAGGACAATAGCATGGTCAGTGAATGATCGTAGTAAACTGACTACTGTCTAGGAAGATAGAATTTGTTGGTTAAAGACCATTACTCATTAGACAAAAAAAAATCATAATTGATACTTCTAACAGATTTAATATCAATTAGTCATGAACATCTAACAGAATTATGGTCTTCGCGAGAGACCAGAATAAATAGGTCAGCAAACTGTTTGAATCTGTTTACTTTAAAGTCGGTCTTACTAATAACATAATATACAAAGATATGAACATGTAATGATTATCTTCAACAATGTTTTTCCTCTAAACATTTGTTTTGACCACAAGTATTCCTTGAAATTTTGGTTTGGTGAAAAATTACTTCATATAGATGTACCAAACATAGGAGGTAATCTAAGCCTCAATTAAATTATTCTTAGATACACCAACAAAAGGCTGGTATTCCTCGATATTAACCAAATAGCCATTTGACCAGTTTTAACAATGGATACAACCTAACGTTCCCTCTTTAGCTAATTAGTTAATATATTATACAGGTAATGTTAATGTACACAAAACTACAGGCATTGGACAAAAAGTATTCGGACGCTTCTAATTTTCCCAATTTATTTTATTTAAAATTACAACTTTTTTTAAAAAAATAAAATATCCTAATGTCAGTTCACATCCCATTTTGAAAAAAAAATCAACAAAGCAGAAAAAGTTTGTTAGCAATAATTTCAAGATACAAAAAATGTAATTTTTAGAATCATGTTTTCATAGTCATAATTTAAACAGAGAATTAAATCATTTGATTACAAAAGTACGATCATTGTATTGTGTTCCAGACGAAATAAAGTCAGTTTTATGTTTAAATTTTGTTTTCTCGAACATTTCAATTTATAAAATTTTATTGATATTACAGCAAAACTATATTTATTTCTACTTTTCTTGATACAGTTGTACATTTCAATAAATTTTGCTTGATACTATTTATCATACCTTCAACTAAATAAACCTCCAAATCAGTCACTTTCAAGTTTCCATTACAAATTGTATTGACATTCTCTCCCTTCATGGTATATGAGGTTCCAAAAGCTGTACCACCATTCAACGGAAAACAAGTACCATCATGTGCTACTGTTCCACTGAAGGCATTCAAATCATATGCGCCAAAAATTGGACCATTACTCGCAACATCATATATTGCATTGGTTCCTCCGGCAGCAGGAAATTGTACTGGTTTGAAAGTCCCATTTTGATATAACCGGAATAAAAATGCTTTATTGTCTGTACCATAAGCTCCTGCACTCCTCCAACTAATGGACGTGTATCCCCCATAAACAGAACCGTTACTATTGTACAACACTGTAACAGTAGCACCTTTATTGTTACAGTTGGTGTGAAAAGTCGCAGCATTGCAGCCATCTCGAGATATCTTATACAACAAAGTGTACTTGTGTCTGCCGCCTATCCATTCTGACATTTGTTTCTGGTCCCTTTTTTTTAACTCTGTTGTCATCTTCGACGCGTCTATATGCCTGTATAGGATAAATAGAATAACGAAGAAATAAGTCCCTATAGATGAGATGCATAAAATAAAATAAATACTTAATTGCTAAGGAAGTAGAATTGCATGTATTACTTGCATTAGCCTTCTGCTTAAAGGTTAAAAAGTTAAACAATGATGGTCAATAATCTCCAAACTCATAGGAACACGAACACTACTCCTTATATACATATATCTTCACAAATATAAATAAACCCATATAAAAAAGTTCGCTAGAATAAACTGGTCTACCAGATTTTAACAAAAATAAAGATTATTAACAGTTTAGTTATCGTCAAGATATTTACAATTATCATTGCATAATATATGGGTTAATTTCCCCATGTGATTGGTCAAAAGGTTGACAAATGACTTCGGAATTGAAACTTTATCAGTCAATTAAGCACATAACCTTTCATTTAACCTTTCACACTTCCAGGAAATATTTTCGAAAATAATGAAAACTAATAACTATATACTGTACACTACCGGTTTAAGTCCGCAACATTATTGTGCCTGTCCCAGGTCAGGACCTGTATTGTCATCGTCCTATATTGTGGTCTTTTTGTGCTCAATGACTTGATGTAAGAATGCACTTCAGCCAAGGCTTTTACACGTCAATAAAGTTTAAAAAGACTGCATTCATTTCTTAGTACAGATAACTTTTTCTCACTTTTGAGACAGACCAGTTCCTATTTTTAGCGATGTGAGATTTTCTTATCTTGCACTAGTGCAAGACAAAAAAATCACGTGCGTTTTACCGGCAAATGCATGCTGTACAGCTTATGTCAACTCCCCCCTCCCCTCCCCCCACCCCCAATTCTCCATGAATTTCCTTTTTAAAATAAACAATTCACTGTATATAAGTTTTCAATCTTTTATAAACACGCAAATCCTAACAATCAGCCACATTATTACAAAATAACCTTCACGCAATACACAAAAATGCACATGATCGTCTGCTAAAAGTACATAAACAAACCACAGGCACTTGTTTCATTCAAAAAAACATGCCCCCTCCTCTTCCTTACTTCAAGGTAAAAATCTGCCCTTTTCCCCTTCCCCACTTCGCCTCAATATTTTTCGCTTATTTGTGATCCTTTCGCTGACCCAATTATATCGTTACACTCCAGTGATATTTCTCTTTACGACTGCCACATTTAAATATACCTACTGGGCCCCCCTCAGACGAATTGGACAAGAATATCAGCGAATGTAGCTTGTTTTATTTTTAAGACATTGAAACGCACTCGTCGCAACTTCGGCCGATTCCGTACCTTCATCATACTGAGGAAGCGAAGCGGACTCACCCGAGGTTTGCCGATTGATTGAAACGGATACAACCACTTCCGGTTTGCGCTGGATTTTTCATATGCATTCGGAATTCTCTAGACCGGCCATGTGTAACAATGCTACATGATCATCTCCTCTCAAATGTAAAGTAAGCCTTTAAAATACAAATAATTGTTCCAATGCAGATTATAAAAATATGTTGAACTCCAAATTACTGACATTTGATTTTTAAAGCACTTTTTTTTAAATTTTCTAAATCAATTTAAACCGGACCGGAAGTGGTTGTATACTGTCTAAATTAAATGTTGCTTCCGAACAGCATGGTTGCAACGTCTAACAACATCCCGTCTGGGGGTTAATGTCCGTGATCAGGGTTATGTATCTGTAGAATACTGGGCTGGTACTTCACTACTGAATATGGTGCCCAGGAAGTGTGTTAAGGTTCATATGATAAACCGACCAATCAGCGATGAGCCTACTTATTAAAACCGAATACACATCAAGAGATGTCATTGGTCAATATATGTATCTATATTGCATGCATATATGACTGAACGGTCAAAGATGAATGAAAGGTTACCTGTCACGACCCAAAACGGCATGCTGTTATATGTTAATGTGTCCACAGTTACTCGGGGACAGGATAGCACGACCAACCTATCCCCCCTTTCCAAAACTACAACAACAAATTGTGTCGTATCCTTCAGATATTATTTTCAGTTTAATTATACGACAATCTGATATATATCATCACAAGATTACCCTTTATACATGTATATCAAACAGTTGTTTTAAAAATATATATTTATATAAAGATACAACAAACACCTATCTACTTAAAAAAAAAATTAATAACTAGAGTGCATGGATACTAATCACTCTTTTAATTTATATTATTTGGATACAAGTGTGGACACAGAAATGTGCTGTCCAAAAGGCAAGTGTGGATGTCAATATTTCATATTACTAACTTTAAAAAAAAAAATTCATGGACACAGGGTCTTGGATTTTTTTTTAATAAAAAACTAATCCTGGATTATTATTTTTGCTTAAAATCCGGTCCTGTGTTTTTATTTCAAATTTTCATCATAGCCCCCCCCCCCCTCCCATGGGATATAAAATTGTATCATTAAAAATAAATTAATAAATAATAAATTCAGATTTTCTATTTAAAATAAATCTCATTTACAAAACCACTGATATTTGTTCAATTTTTAACGCTGATTTAAGCTTTAGTCGCAACAAATTTTTATTTTTCTCTTTAAACTGACGAAACATAACATTTATTTAACTGTAAAATTCACAAATAAAATTCACCCCCCTCCCTTTTCTCCTTTTTCTTGTTTAAATCAATGATCAACAATATTCCAGAATCAAACAAATGAATAAATATAACATAGATTTCTTTTACATGCATCTTTTTACCATGCAGAGTCAGTGTGTTTTAAATCAGTCATCCAATCAGGACGCTCATTATTCTTGTCCAAGATAAAAATACATCGCTAAAGTAAAGAGGGAGAGGCGTTAAGGTGCAAAATTGGCCCCATATTTTATCAAAAAATAATGCTTGACATAGAATAAAAACAATTTACTAATTTAATTGTTATATTTACAAATTTAAAAAAAAAAAAAAATTTCCGTGAGATTGGGTGCGCTATGACGTCATAATGACATCATGATTAGACGGATAATGCTAAAAATGAACTATAAACGACATATTCAATGTACATTTTAGCTATTTTATATACCTCCACAGTCTTCCACCAACACCAAATTGAGCAGTTGTTTTGAGAATAGAGGGTTAATGATTGTATCAAAATATTTTGTTGGTGGAGGATTGTGGAGGTTGTTAAATATTAATTTATTTATAACCTCGGCCAGACCCTTAAAATCAATATTTTCACTCTTCTGATTGTATATATGATACCATTATGTATATATACACAATCTCTGTACATTTTATGATTCATTTCAAGTAATGAAATTCATCAGTAAATAACTTGTTTCTGTAAATAATTGTATTTATTTTAAATACAGTTTGTATACATTGAAACCAGGAGAAAAACTCAGTGCATGCAGTCCGGCGTCAACGCGATAAAAAGAACTGGGGACTATAAGTTCCATATATGGCCCCATATTTAATGAATCATTATCTTAGAAAATACTTGATTAAAATTTTATGTGTTTTATTTTATAGACGACATCATACTTTTGATGTTAACACTTGTTTCCAACAAAATCGATACGTATTTGACGTCATTGTGACGTCATGAGTGTTATTTGTGTTCTGTATTTCGTGGAATTTTGCCCGCGATATTTCGACGGTTTTCGAAGAAATTAAGCACCTCCGTAGTCGTGCACCAGACAATATTTACAAGATTATTAAAATAAATAAAACACAACTACTGTTAAAGTATTTTTTTGGTGCACGAGGTGTTAAATTTCTTGAAAAACGACGGGAAATGTTCAAATATTACAAGCGCTTAGATGACGTTTTGATGTTTGAGAAGCAATATTTGCCGTAAAAAACGATGGTATGTCGGCACGTAACAGTTATATAACATAAAAATAAAATAAACACCACTTCATTCAAAATACTTTGTTTTTCATAAGCCCCCAATTCAGTCGGAGAGCAGACTCGATAATGGCGTCGTTTCAATTAATTTGTCACGTACATTTTTTACCGGAATCGGACACGTTTTAGAATACATCGACCAAGTGTTGAAAATTCACTCGTTTTAATCGTTGCAAGCGTCAAATATAACCGAAGAAGCGAGAAAAAGATAGAAAATTGTTTCTTTCATACAAATTTGAGGCCCCGTGCTTGAACTTCTTGTAACAAAGGAGTAATGCAGAAATTAAAACGACACGGAAATGGCGGAAGTTGTTTAAAGAAACACGAAAAATTAAAAATTAAAATATTTGCCGAAAGGGTGATGGAAAATCATATATATAGTTCCATAGATTTCTATATTAGTATTTCAAAGAAACATTTTCTGTAATTAAACGTGCAATAGAACTTTTTTCTGTCAGATGGATCGTGTCACATTTTGGTTGGATTCAAGGGAGGTAACTAGAATCATCACATACTCCGTAATTTTTAACATTCTATTTATAGAACGAGTGTAAGTAAATGCGTTTTCTCAATAAAACAAATATTATTTTGTATTAAAAATGTTGAAATTAGTCAGAATAATTGTTTATTATATCTACAGCTATTAAATTGATCAAATATAATTTTACAGATGAGTCCAAATTTGAGATTTTATGGAACCACAACAGTATTAAGTAAGGAGCAATTATATTACTGTAAAAGTAATCCTGGTAAGCTGACTTTTCGGTCGAAATACATGTAAAGTTGTTCCATCAAGGTATAACAAAACAAGAATCAACTGTAATGGTCTACTAAATTTATCGAATGAACTTGAGAAAAAAAAACAGTCATATTTTCATATGCAATGGTAAATCTTGGAATATTAAAAATTACTTTCAACTGTTTTTTAACATATAAGGCTATTCAAACACGTCCACCAGTTTTATTGGTGGCTTCACCATACAAATCATGTATAGCGCCCCCTAGCAACCCACCACAAGCATGTTGATGTCAATGTACTTGATACAAGTGATACTTTTTTCAATGTAAATGACCTTATAAAAGACAAATGAAAGAAAATGATGATAATGAAAAATATATAAAATTTTATCACATGCATAGTACATCCTCGTAATGACTCTTGAGCAGAACTTGTGTTATATTTTATAGATGTTTCTTTATAAAAAGGGGCGAGGGGTGTAATGTTTTTAACCTTTTTTTTTAAACAAAAGCAGATCATACTGTACTAAGATCCATTATTTGATAACTTTTTACAAAATAAAATTCACAAAAACTTCAACTAAATTTTTTATTAAAAATAATAAAACATGTGAATAATAGGAGAAAACCGGATGGGGCTCTAATTTAAAATTCTAACTGAATGTGCTGATGCCATTACCATAGAAAATTTGCATACACAAATGTATCAGAATTTAAAATTAACTTTATTCTTTCTAGAAGATCCTTTCCCTTAAATTAAATGGTCTTTCTTTGACTGTATATACTTTTGTCACAAAAGCAACATTCTAGTTGGGGTTTGAAATTTCTATATTTCTTGTAGTTGTAGTGATCAATAGAGGAAAAAATTATTAAAAACCACTCAGTCATATAAATAAATGAGCAAATAAACATGCTGTACAACATTCTTTGAAATTAGAAGGTACCAATTACCATTTTAAGTGGGTACCTGGTACTATCCCTGACTAAAACTAAAACTGTAAAAGGCCTGCACCCGTTGACAGATTGACTTTGGTGGCATATTTCAGAAAAGGGGGGTGCATATAACCAAGTTCGGGTTGTAGTTGTGTCTTGTGAATCCACGAGATTGACAGAATGGGATAAATGCATCGAATTTCTAGACAATTTGCACTGTACATCAAAACAGTGTGTTTTACCTCACATGCCTACCGTTATTCCATTGTTTACATGTGTAAATATTGATTGTACGAGCAAAATTTTAAACCTTGACTCTGTTTGGGTGACGTTGGAATATTGATTATTTTTCTTAAACTGTTACGAGTGATGTAAATTCCCTTTTACCCGATGAAGTGTAGATATTATTCTGTCCAAGGAACCAGTTTTTTTATTTTTCCCTCCACGGGAACTTTATTCTGTCAGATGCAAAAAGTGTAAACATACGCGACAAAAAAAAATTACGATTTTCCGAGGTAAAGAAAAAAACCGTTATTTTTACATTCATCGCAGACCGATTTTATACCAGACTGAAAATCATGACCATTAATAAATATAAATGTGATTTTTAATCATATTTCAATCATTTTCATTGGTTTAATAGAACAAAAACGTAGTTTTCCAAGTACGTATATTTGTTTGGGTGTGTGAAGCGCCATCTAGCGGAAAATATTTACGATTATCTTCCTTGGATTTTTAAATATTCCACGGACCGGAAAATTAGAATTTTTGCGAGTCTGCTCTTCAACTGAATTATTGGTTATATATTTTCTTCCGGGATACTGAAATAGTTATTACTACGGGGATACTGAGGTAGGTTTAATGGTCTATCGATGCTACTTCTAAAATGAAGTAAAATAGTTTGATCCAAAAGGAGTAGATATTTTTTGGGCACAATCCAACATATCCTTAAGAAGAGTTTGAAGATACCACAGGGGCAATCAGAATCCGTATATGCGTTCTGTCATGTGCATAAGTTATTGTTTGCAAGATTGACAGACAATATTCATCATATTGTTTTCTAGCTTTTGAACTGTCGATCGAGAAAAAAATAAAATATTCTAGACAGGCAGCATATAGCCAGTCAATGGGGTTTGCAATTAATATTTCGCATGCACAATAGCGACCCACCACCACAAGGTGTGGAAAATAGAAATATTCTTCTGTGGTTTAAATGCGTATTAACTGCATTACATGTAAACTGTATTATTCTGTTTGATAAAGTTCTTTAAATAGAACAGATTTTTTTTTACCCGTGAGTGAAATAGTGTTGTAATAAAATATCGTGAACGTGATGTAAAAGTATGGGATAATATGAAGCAGCCGGCCGCGACACTGGTATTACCAGTATTGTAATATTTACAATACTGGTATTACCAGTATTGTAATATTTACAATACTGAAAATACCAGTATTGTAATATTTACAATACTGAAAATACCAGTATTGGAAATATTACAATACTGGTAATACCAGTATTGTAATATTTACAATACTGAAAATACCAGTATTGGAAATATTACAATACTGGTAATACCACCAGTATTGTAATATTTACAATACTGAAAATACCAGTATTGGAAATATTACAATACTGGTAATACCAGTATTGTAACACTGTACAATACTAGAAATACCAGTATTGTAATGTTACAATACTGGTAATACCAGTATCGTACATATACAATACTGGATGTACCAGTATCGTTCATTTACAATACTGGAATACCAGAATCGTTGATCTATACACAATACCGGAAGCTCCAGTATTCTTCATCCAACAATACTGGTAATACTAGTATTGTAAAACACACGATACTGGAAGCTCCAGTATTCTTCATCCAACAATACTGGTAATACTAGTATTGTAAAGCACACAATACTGGAAACTCTAGTATTCTTCATCCAGCAATACTGGTAATACTAGTATTGTAAAACACACAATACTGGAAGCTCCAGTATTCTTCATCCAGCAATACTGGTAATACTAGTATTGTAAAACACACAATACTGGAAACTCTAGTATCTGGCAATTTGACACGAGTGGGCAGAGCCTAATTCTAACTGTAAATCACAGCTCATTGTATTTACCGTTAGTATTAGGCTCCGCCCAGTCATGTCAAATTACCTTACCAATATATATCAAACTCTAAGGGACCATACAAAATATTTTGACATTACAGGGCTTTTGCCTCTTATGTTATGTACAGCAGAAATGACGTATGAGTATGAATTATATTCAATTCTTTTAGTATAATGTAGACATAAAAACTCGGGTTAACCGGAATTCTACCTATCTTCCAATATCTGCAATACTGGTATAACCAGTATTTTCCAGAACCTTCCAGTATCTGCAATACTGGTATTACCAGTATTTTCCAGAATCTTCCAGTATCTGCAATACTGGTATTACCAGTATTTTCCAGAATCTTCCAGTATCTGCAATACTGGTATTACCAGTATTTCCCAGAATCTTCCGGTATCTACAATACTCACATTTTGGCAATGACCAGCATCTTCTAGTATTGCAGATACTGGAAAATTCGGGAAGATACTGGGATACTAGTATTTACCAGTATCTGTACCAGTATTGCAGATACTGGAAGATACTGGTAAAATACTGGTATTACCAGTATTGTGTACCAGTATTGTAGTACCAGTATCGCGGCCGGCTGCTTCATATTATCCAAAGTATGAAAGCATTTCAAGGTATATTTTAAATGAGGTTGAAACATGTCGCCATTTGATATCAAATCGGTTGTATTTCATTTTGACGATTTTAATTACGGAAGACGATCACAACCATATTTTTTTTAGCAATTGCAACTCAGCTGTTTTTTTTCATAACATATAATAAAATGAAAAAATATATATCACACTGTCGGAACAGTTCCAACATCAATAGAAAAATCGTAGAAATAATATCATTTAGTGTCCGTCGTCTGTTATCCATAACTTTTCATATTAATATTTAATCTTTTTCTTAGAAACTGCAAAACCAAATGCTTTATTTTACGTTATCAAGTTCTCTCAACCCGCACCTTGGCATATTTTTTTTTATAGATTTATGATGGTTGTCCGTAAAAATGTACTGGAATATATCATAACATTGGTTGTCGTTAAGAATAAAGTACGGTTAAAAAAGTGTTTTAAAAAATTTCAAATATGACAAAGTTCTATTCCTCAAATAAATATATCTATTACTTCTTTAAGGTTAATACCAACATTTCGACCAGTTTTCGACAATCAATGTTAATAAGTTTCTGAATTGATATGATCTCAATATGTACATTATCAATGTCATAGCAGACGATGAAAACAAAATTGGTCTGTGTGAGATATATTTTTTAAATGATTAAAGCTTTGTTAAGGTGACGAAAAAGTGAATTACGAAAAAATACAATTTGGACGTGAAATAATAGATGTGGTACGTAGTTCCTACATTTAAAGATGACATTTTTAGATCAGATTTCTTGAGATCATTAATGCAATTTCAGCATTATAATATAACCTCTGACAAATGAAGCGATCAAAATAATGAGAGATTTTATCACGTGAAACAAACCGTCGAAAACAGGAGACCGTCGAAAATGGGTGACGTTGCGACATTACTATTCGTTCACTTTAATTTCATAATACAGTTTCAGAACATGTTTGTATTACTGAAATCAATCCACATTGCATATTAAGTCAAATTTATGCTTTGTTTATTGAGTTTTATTATGCTTTGCTTTTCTTTTTGTTTTTGTTTTTTAAAGATATGCATTATAATACAATGATTCGTACGTTCTGTATTCTGAAAAAAATGACGTTCAGTGCTTTTCATTACCTGACTTTGTCGGTCCGCTGTGAGAAATTAGATGCACATATTAACTAACTGTATTTATTTATGAAAAGCACATATTGTGAATACATTTTGGAGAAAATTGTATCGACATCTGAGGTGGGGCCGATTTTGGCCCTTATAGCTCCCAGTCCTTTACCTGTGGTTTCAGAGAAGAAGATTTTTAGAAATCGAACATAAAATTTCCCCACTTCAACTCGTAAATTTACATAGAAATCGGAGATATTTCGTCATAAAACTTCACACATGGTTTTGTCTATCATATTTCTTGAAGACAAGCATAAAGTTTTATTGCATTTAACAATATTTTATGAGTATCAACAGTTTTTTCAACACCGTATCTGTTTCTCGATATAGCCGCAACTTTAACTCGTAAATTTACATAGAAATTGTAGATATTTCGTCATACAACTTCACACATGATTTGTCTATCATATTTCTTGAAGACAAACATAACATTTTATTGCATTTATCAATATTTTATGAGTATCAACAGCCACCCGATTACAGTGACCCGTGACCCAGATTAGCACATCTCATTTTTTTTCTTTTCTTAATAAGGTTGTTTAATAAGTGATACTGGAGTTATAATATCTCAATTAATGGGGGAAAACTTCAAATAATGAAAAATTGTTAGTGTTACAAAGATGGAGTCGCCTGTGTTCTGATGAGTGATGTATCTCGCATGGATATTGCACAGGTAGTTGTAAATTATCACATTTAATATGATATTGAACTGGAGGAATATAGCCTCGCAGCATCTTACAATGGTAATAAATTATGATCAAGTCAACATGTACTAACTTACCAGATTTTACCACAGCTCGCACTCGTATCCGATAGTAATACAATAAGTTTTTTTTTAAATCATCCCAGATCACGTGCTACGTAAAACGAAACTAGGATTTTCTGGTTAATTTGTATTTTCTGAAAATGTACTACTGTATGGTTGATCAAGAGTGTATCTAAATGGCATAAGAGTGAGTAATTCATGTATCATGTTTATGTCAAAATATTGTAAAATTATACAATCTATGTCTATATACGAACAAGACTTTATCCCGACTGCACAATACCCACAAGGGTACTCTATTGGGGTGTCCCGGTGGTCGTTGACTTAGAAATATGAGTGGCGTTTCATGTCATAATTGCGATTATGGTTTTTCTATCGGTTGACTTTCAAAAAATAATCGGAAATCATGAATGAAAAAAAAAGAAGAAATAAATCAAAATAAAACATAACAAAAACCAAGGACGTATGATACGTCCTTGCAACAACAGAAACAGAAAAAAACACTATATAGATGGAAGGTATATGGTATTTAACGCCACTTTCAACAATATGTCAGCTATATCGTGCCAGTCAGTTTTATTGGTGTCATTGGTGGATGAAACCAGAGTACACGGAGAAAAACACAGACCTGTCGGTACATCTCACCATGAGCAGGATTCAAACTCACAACATTAGTGGTGATAGGCAGTATTTAACGCCACTTTCAACAATATGTCAGTTATTTCGTGCCAGTCAGTTTTATTGGTGGATGAAACCAGAGTGCACGGAGAAAAACACAGACCTGTCGGTACACCTCACCATGAGCAGGATTCAAACTCACAACGTTAGTGGTGATAGTCAGTGCCGTCTTAACGCATGGGCACGCTGGGCAGTTGCCAGGGGACCCCGACCGTGCTAATCTATGTATGTTGTGTACGGCATGTTTTTTTTTTAATGTTTAAACACTGATTTTGTTGGAAGTACCAATACAATAAGTACATGTTTTGTATATATTTAATTTTATTGACACTCACTGTTTTATTCTTGTGACTGGTTGTGTGGATACGGGTCCCAGTCAATTACTTTGCTCGGGTGCCTATTATGCTGTTAATACTGTCCTGGTGATAGGCACTGATTACATATGAAGTCGTAAATATAATCTTCTAAAAAGTTTACAAGACGCACAACACCAAATGCATACCTATAGTAGTAACAAATCGTTGCTGCTTTGAAGTTTACCTGTGTCTATTGACCTATATAAGTATTATATAGCCTGTGTCTATTGACCTATATAAGTATTATATTATATTACAATATTGATGGATAGTGTCATATAACACAAAATAATAAAAAAAATATTACATGAAATAATGTATACACAAGATAAAATATAAATAATAACAATAATTAGGAAAAGGACTACAATACAGTTGGTATTTTTGGTGTTAAATATGTGTTAGCTAAAACTGTAACAAGTTAACCAATTATATATAACATATCTCTCTGACAACGGCACAAAACTGAATTATCACTTGGCGTCCGTCGTCTGTCGTCTGTCGTCTGTCGTCTGTCGTCTGTAAACTTTTCACATTTCAAGCTTCTTCTCCGAAACCACTTGGCCGATTGGAACCGAACTTAGCAGGAATGTTCCTTGGATGGTCCTCTACAAAGTTACTGTTTTTCGTTCCAGTCGGATATTCAATATGGCTGCCAGGGCCAATAATATGCTCTGATTGGCTGAAATTTCAAAGATCTTCTTCTCCGAAACTAATGAACTGACTGAACCCAAACTGTAAAGGAATGATCATTGGAATGTCCTTTACCAAGTTACTGTTTTTTATGCCGATCGGAAATCCAAGATGGCCGCCATCGCAGGACATAGATTAACATTGGACCCTATGGGAAAATGTTCAAATGCCTTCTTCTCAGAAACTACAAATATGATTAAAGCCAAACTGTACATGAATGTTCATTGGATGGTCCTCTACAATCTTAAGGTTTTTTGTTCCGATATGAAATTCAAAATGGCGGCTACGGCAGGACTTAGTTTAACATTGGACCCTATGGTAAAAATGTTTCAAAATGCTTCTTCTCTGAAACCACTTGGACAGTTGAAACCAAACTGCCCAGGAATGATCATTGGAAGGTCCTCTACAAATTTTCTGTTTTTTATGCCGGTCGGAAATCCAAGATGGCCGCCACCGCAGGACATAGATTAACATTGGACCCTATGGGAAAATGTTCAAATGCCTTCTTCTCAGAAACTACAAATATTATTAAAGCCAAACTGTACATGAATGTTCATTGGATGGTCCTCTACAATCTTAAGGTTTTTTGTTCCGATATGAAATTCAAAATGGCGGCTACGGCAGGACTTAGTTTAACATTGGACCCTATGGGAAAAATGTTTCAAAATGCTTCTTCTCTGAAACCACTTGGACAGTTGAAACCAAACTGCCCAGGAATGATCATTGGAAGGTCCTCTACAAATTTTTTGTTTTTTATGCCGGTCGGAAATCCAAGATGGCCGCCACCGCAGGACATAGATTAACATTGGACCCTATGGGAAAATGTTCAAATGCCTTCTTCTCAGAAACTACAAATATTATTAAAGCCAAACTGTACATGAATGTTCATTGGATGGTCCTCTACAATCTTAAGGTTTTTTGTTCCGATATGAAATTCAAAATGGCAGCTACGGCAGGACTTAGTTTAACATTGAACCCTATGGGAAAAATGTTTCAAAACGCTTCTTCTCTGAAACCACTTGGATAATTGAAACCAAACTGCCTAGGAATGATCATTGGAAGGTCCTCTAGAAATTTTATGTTTTTTATGCCGATCGGAAATCCAAGATGGCCGCCACCACAATACATAGATTAACATTGGACCCTATGGGAAAATGTTCAAATGCCTTCTTCTCAGAAACTACAAATATTATTAAAGCCAAACTGTACATGAATGTTCATTGGATGGTCCTCTACAATCTTAAGGTTTTTTGTTCCGATATGAAATTCAAAATGGCGGCTACGGCAGGACTTAGTTTAACATTGAACCCTATGGGAAAAATGTTTCAAAACGCTTCTTCTCTGAAACCACTTGGATAATTGAAACCAAACTGCCTAGGAATGATCATTGGAAGGTCCTCTAGAAATTTTATGTTTTTTATGCCGATCGGAAATCCAAGATGGCCGCCACCACAATACATAGATTAACATTGGACCCTATGGGAAAATGTTCAAATGCCTTCTTCTCAGAAACTACAAATATGATTAAAGCCAAACTATACATGAATGTTCATTGGATGGTCCTCTACAATCTGAAGGTTTTTTGTTCCGATATGAAATTCAAAATGGCGGCTACGGCAGAACTTAGTTTAACATTGGACCCTATGGGAAAAATGTTTCAAAATGCTTCTTCTCTGAAACCACTTGGACAGTTGAAACCAAACTGCCCAGGAATGATCATTGGAAGGTCCTCTACAAATTTTCTGTTTTTTATGCCGGTCAGAAATCCAAGATGGCCGCCACCGCAATACATAGATTAACATTGGACCCTATGGGAAAATATTCAAATGCCTTCTACTCAGAAACTACAAATATGATTAAAGCCAAACTGTACATGAATGTTCATTAGATGGTCCTCTACAAACTTTACGTTTTTTTATTCTGGTATGAAATTCAAAATGGCGGCTACGGCAGGACTTAGTTTAACATTGGACCCTATGGGAAAAATGTTTCAAAATGCTTCTTCTCTGAAACCACTTGGACAGTTGAAACCAAACTGCCCAGGAATGATCATTGGAAGGTCCTCTACAAATTTTCTGTTTTTTATGCCGATCGGAAATCCAAGATGGCCACCACCGCAATACATAGATTAACATTGGACCCTATGGGAAAATGTTCAAATGCCTTCTACTCAGAAACTACAAATATGATTAAAGCCAAACTGTACATGAATGTTCATTAGATGGTCCTCTACAAACTTTACGTTTTTTGTTCTGGTATGAAATTCAAAATGGCGGCTATGGCAGGACTTAGTTTAACATTGGACCCTATGGGAAAAATGTTTCAAAATGCTTCTTCTCTGAAACCACTTGGACAGTTGAAACTAAACTGCCCAGGAATGATCATTGGAAGGTCCTCTACAAATTTTCTGTTTTTTATGCCGGTCGGAAATCCAAGATGGCCGCCACCGCAGGACATAGATTAACATTGGACCCTATGGGAAAATATTCAAATGCCTTCTACTCAGAAACTACAAATATGATTAAAGCCAAACTGTACATGAATGTTCATTAGATGGTCCTCTACAAACTTTACGTTTTTTGTTCTGGTATGAAATTCAAAATGGCGGCTACGGCAGGACTTAGTTTAACATTGGACCCTATGGGAAAAATGTTTCAAAACGCTTCTTCTCTGAAACCACTTGGATAATTGAAACCAAACTGCCCAGGAATGATCATTGGAAGGTCCTCTACAAATTTTCTGTTTTTTATGCTGGTCGGAAATCCAAGATGGCCACCACCGCAGGACATAGATTAACATTGGACCCTATGGGAAAATGTTCAAATGCCTTCTTCTCAGAAACTACAAATATGATTAAAGCCAAACTGTCCATATGTGTGTACATTGGATGGTCCTCTACAAACTTTACGTTTTTTGTTCCGATATGAAATTCAAAATGGCAGCTACGGCAGGACTTAGTTTAACATTGGACCCTATGGGAAAAATGTTTCAAAACGCTTCTTCTCTGAAACCACTTGGATAATTGAAACCAAACTGCCCAGGAATGATCATTGGAAGGTCCTCTACAAGGTGTGTGTTTTTTATGCCGATCGGAAATCCAAGATGGCCACCACCGCAGGACATAGATTAACATTGAACCCTATGGGAAAATGTTCAAATGCCTTCTTCTCAGAAACTACAAATATGATTAAAGCCAAACTGTACATGAATGTTCATTGAATGGTCCTCTACAAAATATACGTTTTTTATTCTGATATGAAATTCAAAATGGCGGCTACGGCAGGACTTAGTTTAACATTGGACCCTATGGGAAAAATGTTTCAAAATGCTTCTTCTCTGAAACCACTTGGACAGTTGAAACCAAACTGCCCAGGAATGATCATTGGAAGGTCCTGTTTTTTATGCCGATCGGAAATCCAAGATGGCTGCCACCACAGGTCATAGTATTAACACAGAACCATATGGGGAAAATACAGAAATATATTCTTCTCTGAAGCTATTGCACTGATTGAACCTAAACTGTGCATCAATCATTGGAAGGTCCTTTACAAACTTTGTGTTTTTTATGTTGATCGTAATTCCAAGATGACGCAGGACATAGTTTTTACATAGGACCAATTGTTTTTTTTTATTACCAGGTGAACGATACAGGCTCTTGAGAGCCTCTGGTTTCTTTATTCCTTTCGAAGCTAGTGGTTGGAATTTTCTTATCCAAAACATTCTCTATATTTTCTAGACCTCTCATCCCGTTTAGGCTGTTTTCAGTTATTTTAATTTTGAGTTTTTGCAAAGCTCCTGTATTCTGTATGGCTATATGAAAGGATATGTCGACTGAGAGGCAAATCGATCTTGCATTTGATGTCACTCCTATGACCATTCATATATTTATTAAATGACCGGACTATTTCATCTACGTATTGGAGCCCACATACACGTACTACCACATTCCAAAGGGCAAATCGCGTTGTTGTATTTGCAGTTGACATTACAAAAAGATGGTATATTTTTGCCCATTGATGCTCTGGTGGAACTTCTGTGTTGTTTTCATGTTTTTGGAAGTCATGCATTGTCTATCCTACACCATTTACATTGCTCAATCTCTGATTTGCTGGTGGATATCTCGTCTCTCGGCAAATGATCTTTTTAAACTTTTGGGTTTAAAATTTGTATGTTATGATGGCGTTATTATCTCTGAAATATCATTATATGACGTTATTATCTCTGAAATATGTTGAAAATGTTTCATCTCCTCAATTCCGGTATAGTATTGAGAAGTCTTGTAATAATTGTTTTGCATTTACAAACGTTTTCAGCATACCTACATTTGTAAGTTTGAAGCTTGAAGCAGCATTTGGAAATATGGACAACGATTTAAATCGACATGCTGAGGATAACAAGGTTATGTATTTACGTTTAGCTAATTATTAAATATAGAAAATATCTGAAATTAAGTTGTATGTTTATATATATATATAAGAATAATAGTACAAGAATGTTGTGAAAAATCCGTCTTGTTCTTTTTATACTATATATATATCTGAAAATTAAACCAAACAGTTTTAGAATTAGATTTTTGAGCTGTAAAATTTTTGTTCATCCCTCGACGGGATTTGAACTCACACCATTGATACACTGCAGCACCATTCGCTTAGCCTTACGCCCAGCGCCCTATACCACTCGACCACATCCACTCCCTAATATATATATATTTTGTTTTTTTTGTAAAAAGTGGAAATAGATCAGAATTTTAAAAGCAGATGCTCAATTTCTTATCCATATTTTTTTTCCATATCATTATGAAATTTGCAAATGCAACGATTGTGTCGAAACTTTGCACAATGTAAGTGTGCGTGCGTGTTAAATTGAACGAACCCCAGCAGACGAACGGTACAACATCAACTGAGTATCATAACTTGTGACGTTTACATTTACTGTTTGGAGGTTTTTCGTTTCGTGGTAGAAATATCACGAGGAGGATCGACGCATAATGTGTTTGCTGGGTCAGTGATTCTCTATGAATGTTGCTTCAATTTCCTCCTCGTATAAAAGTAACTTATTCCGCAAACCATTGAGGATTTTTATCACATAACTTAACCCAAGACAGGAGGATTGTCATCAGAACATATACTATGTATGATAGCGGTCAAGACATCCCCAGTAATTATCAGACTGTTCTAAAAAAAAAAAAAAACAAGTATGACACATAGCATGATGTACCTGGTATTTCAGATTATTTAGCTGTCATTGTAATGTTAAGCATAAATTTTAGAATTTCTATTGTTAAAATATCAAAATATGTTTTTTCTAGAAAAAACTGGAAGATCTTATTTCCCAGTTAACTGCAGCTTCTCAAGAACAACAAAAAGTTGTAAAGAAATATCAAAATGTCAACAAAGCGCTCATAAAAGAACAAGAAAAGAAGGAAGAGGTTATTAAAGAACTCGGTGAAGAACTTCGTAAGACAAAATTGGCTTCTGAAAACTCGAAGGTTGAACGTGGCAACAGTCATTCTTTCCAGAAGAAACTAGAAGAAAATGAAAGACAATTAGTAGAAGCAAACAATGCTATTAAAATTTTAAAACAAGAAAAGGTAAAGATTGAAAAGGAGGTTGCGGAAAGAAAAGAAATTGATTTATTAGAGCGTAGAAAGTTCCTATGTATTCAAAAAGAGGAAATGGACAAATTATATGAAGAACAGGAACAACAAAGGAGAGAAAATGTGATGTTTCGCGAGCAATTGGAGAAACTAACAGGAATTGAAAGACAATTACATGAACAACAGGAACAAAATGTGATGCTTCGTGAGCAATTGGAAAAAACAGGTAGACAGTATCATGAAAATCTTAACAGAATTGAACAAGAGAGAGATGCATTAAAACACCAGGTAGAAGAATGGGTGAAAAAGAACCATACAACGGGTAAATCAGGTTTTATCTCAACATATTATATAAATTGAAACAATAGTGATTATAATTATGATAGTAACTTACACTGATCTTGTCAAACAATAAACACACAATTACATCGAACTATCTAAAAAATGTGAAGTTACTTTTTGTAATGTTTACACTTAACTGATTGATTGTTATTTAATATAACATCGAGTGTGTAGTAAATCTGATTAAAATCAGATCTCTTACTTGCCCTCCCCCTTTTACTGATATGTCGTGGCATGGGAAATTCTAGGAAAACACCATTACATGTTTTGACTGATGAGAAAAAGTTCCTTTATTTATTTCAATGTGAAGAATATGATATTGTAGAAGTTATTGTGAGGGGAGTAAACGAAATGTATAATAGGAAAAATAAGTTGATTGATAAATAATTTTATGATTTCTGCAAAGGATATTTTTGTGTATTGTTAAATAAATGATGGCAATTCATTGCACAATGTGATAGTTTCATGAAAATATAGATCACTATTATATGTTGTATTTTGATTGATATTTAAATCATATTTATTATGTACCACCTCCTCACACTAAATGTTGTTAGTGAGGTATGCATTTCAAACAGTGTCTTCCCATTTATCCAACTTTTGAAAATCAGGTATTCCCATTTACCCAACTTTTAATTTCTTACCTGTAGGGTTGTTTATTTAACATTAATTAGGTGTTTATTTGACCAAAATACCTGATAATTTGTTCCAGTACACACACACATATATATATATATATAAGGCTTGAATAAATGAAAAAGGAGGAAAAGTTATAATTTGTATGTAAATAAATGTCAAGTTTTGAAAACTATCTATTTACTCTAAAGTAAATTCTGAAAATGAAGTTAGCTTCCCCATACTTATCTCTTTTTTAAGTCGTCTTTTTAAGGATTTACTCTATTTATTGTCATGTCATGATCAGAAGAGAAAAATGATACATGTATGTAATTAATTCCTCTCCTAAGTTGCACACTTGACATACAGAGAAAACATTTCAATTGAGGATCTTTTAACTTTGCACATTTTTTTTTTACCATTTCAAGAGAATGCTATTAATTGTAAAAGAAAAAGATAAAATCCTGTCAATAAATGTACATTATATACAATTTCAATATGAATTTTCATAAAGTTATTCTAGAGAAAGACTGATCGACTCATAAAGAAATATCATATCCAATTAAATTTTGATTTCAGTCAAAAATAGTAATAATAATTTGTATTTGTTTTTTCATTTTAAATGAAATATATGGAAATAAATATTAACTGTTGTACATAAACATGTAGTATATTTGTCCTGGTCCAAATTTTAGTCCACTTATTCACCTGTCACACAAGCCAAGCTTTAATTAAGTGTCCTATGTTCTTGATTACCTTTGATCTAATTTATCCCACTTTTATTTTTTACCCGTACTATCTATTTTTCAAAAAGTTGGATAAATGGGAATTAACCTTTTCAAACATGTATATGTAGTTTGATTGCATTTAACAGTTTCTTTGTTTTGTATTTAATGTGTTGTTTTGGTAACAATCCTTTGTATATAGATTTCACACCAATACAAATTCTGTTCTGTTCTGTTCTGTTCATTGACTGGTACAAGGCTCAAAGTAACTCTTACATGACCTGTAATGAGGTTTACTCCAATCTTCCCTGCTGTGACACATATGCATTAGTAAAGGGGAACAACTGAGAGATATGATTTTAATTAGATTTATCAGAAGCTGTATATCCAGAAAGTACAGACAATACAAAGGACAAATAATGATGTACAAATATTTATTTTTCCTTTTTAGTTTGTGTTCAAATGTATGCAGCTGTCAACAAGGAACTATGTGAAAAAATGATGAACGAATTGGAAGGAATGTTGAGTCTCCAATTTGAAATGAATAATACTTCCATTGAAGTGGAGAAACACAAACAACCTCCAACAGATAGTAACTTACCTCTGTTAGTTCTATGTATTAATGCCTCACGACTGGGAACAGATGTCAACCAAGCTCTTCTTAACATTAGTCGTAAGTATTATATTTGGAGGATGAAAATGTATTTGTTTTATATACCTCCTCGTTCAAATTATTTTATAAAGGTAGCGTCTTGGCAAGAACTGACGTCGGCAAATCTCCCATCAAAATGTGATCCCAACCTGTAATGTGTAATATACCCTCTATAGAAAGAAAACCAACAACTAATGCAACTACACATTAAAGGGGGAACGACTATATCAATATACTGAGGAGTGCATATAACGAATAATTTACACTGGAGAAAACACATCTCAGAGACTTGCAATAAGGCTTATAAAATCCTAGGTTTATCAAGAGGAAAATGTACATCTTGCTTTTTGGATTTACAATTTGCAAGCATACAAAGACTTAATAAGACCACAAATAGATTGTACAAGTTCAGTGTGGGATCCTTATCTGATGGATAGATTAGAAAATATTTCAAAAGAGATCAGGAAGATTTATTACATCAGATATATTACTTGTACTATTGACCAGGATCAATGACACCATTTCCAATTAACGAATATACCATGAGCTGAAGCTACCATAACTAGCAGACAGGAGAAGGAACAACACATTGATGTTGCTATCCAAAAGACGGTAAAGGACCCTAAAGGTGCCAGCATACTTATTACTAACATAATTGTTTAATAGACCAATGCAATATAGCAAAAGTAGACATAAAAAGAGCATTCTCAACAGGATATATACTAGAACAGACATTGAAATATGGTGTCCTCCCAAAACACAGCAACAGATTGGAATTCGCTACCATCAAAAGAGCATCTCGACAGGATATATACTAGAACATACATACTGAAATAAGGTGTCATCCCAAACACAGCAACAGATTGGAATTCACTGCCACTAAATACTTTCATTTAAGCTGAAATTGTAAAAGTACCAGTGACCACCTTTGACGAGATCATCAAGAAAAGTTTGAGGATACCAAAGGGCATTAATGAAAGGACAGACAATACAAAAGAGAAAAAGGACAAATGGACAAACAACGATCTACACAATTCTATATACACAGAAAACTAAAGACTGAGCAACTGTGACAAACCCCACTAAACCCAGGGTGAGCTCAGGTGCTCTGGAAGGGTAGGACTTTCTGTTCCTCATTAAAGTCATTGGATGAATTGCCATATAAACTAATCAAGTTCAAGATATACAATGTACTACATTTAATGACCGAGTAGAAAATGTTAGTATATTTATCAAGTTTCTGGTTTTAGTGATCAACAGATATCATAACATATACAAATTGTATTCAGATTCAATATTTTATTTTAATTATAGTTGGAAGCATTGTGTTTTGACAAAATGAAATATTTAAGTCATGACTACAAAGTGTATTATAATTCTGAAATTATTCCTGTCAGTATCTTGGTAGTTATGGATACTACTGAAAACTGACATAATTCAATCTAGGCTGAGATTATAATGACATGATTATCTAAAATCTGTATTATTTCTTTGATTGATAAAATTCCTATTACTGGAGTGAGTGAGTGAGGCCCTCGGTGAGCAGTGATTATTATATCATGACAAGAACAAGCTAGATTTTCATGATGATGTCTGCTTTGTACTAGACCAACACACTGAGTTGAATTTTTATAGTGCTAGCTCACTGAAACAACAGTCCTTGGATAGACATGTCGCTCCACTCGGACACATTATTCTGATTCCGAGCCAACCAGTATTTACTCCTCAATGCTTAATTGCTTTACATCTTGAAATCCAATTAACTCCTTATCTGCAGTTGAGTGTACCTCCCCACTTCCAACCAATGAATGCTACCTTATCATTTTCTAGATGTGGAAACAGTATCAAGATTATTACAATGTTGGTAATGTAATCTTACAAATAGTATCATCAATATGTCTGACGTTACATAAACTTATCAAGAAGATTTTGAAGATACCAAAGGGAGGTAATCAGAATCTGCTAATCAAAGAACAGACAACACAATGTCCAAAAGAAAAAGAAGAAAAGAACAAACAATGATCTACAAAACATACACATGAAACTAAAGATCGAGTAACACGAACCCCGCTAAAAACTGGGTGTGAACTCAGGTGCTCTGGAAGGGTAAGCAGTTCCTGCAGTACTATCAACCTGCTGTATCAAGTAAATTTGAAGACTGCCATGGGCAGAAGAATTACAGGTATTTAACTTGTTAATATTTGTATATTACATATTTGTATATTACAGAGTCCAGAACATTCGCTGTTGTCGTTCTACATCACAAGGAACTGCATGCCTTACCCAGACAGCCCAGTGCAAAGTTACTGATAGGAAGTGACTATAAACACATAGGAGCAATAGTTGATATAGCTTACTTAACAAGTAAAGGGATTTATCCGTGTGACATGAATGAGAGGTCATTAGATATACTAGTCAACTTTATTAAATCTAACTCTAAGACAGTTTAATTTAATGAATCGTTGGTTCCATAGTATTTAACTCTTGATTATATATATATTAATGTTTTAAATGGTACCAACAGCCAAAATAAAGGTTATTTGGATTTTGAGTGGAAGCGAATCGGTGCAGGATTTTATCCTTTGTTGATATCTGTATTGTTGTTGGTGAAGATCCTATTATCAAGAGGGGGAGGGTTAAAATCCCATTAACCGGTTTAACCTCTGTCACATTTTTTAACCTGTTCCATCCAGGACATGGATTTCCATCATCATATGTTGTGGTCTTTTTAATGTTCAATGACTTCAGGTGAGAGGCGATTGTTCATTTTGTAGAATTTGGTGGAATTGTTGAGCATCACTGTTTAAACTTTCTTTTCATAATACATTTATTTAACTTTGAAAACTTAAAAAAAAATGTTGCGTTGCTGCAACATTTTTTTCCAGTTCAATGTCTTTTTAAAAGTGAAAAAAACAATCGAGTCTTTGTGAATACTTTTTCAAAATTTGAACATTAAAAATGGGATCAAATTAAACATAGTTTATTATAAAGTGAAAAAAATAACATGGAAAAACAATTCAAACAGCAACAAGGGACTTTATGTATATACTGAATAGTTTATACCAAGAAGTCAAAATTAAGATGATATATATTTCGAAGATAGAGCGTTCATTTCTTAAAATGTTATCATTGAACAAAATGACACAATCAATAATGCAAATAGGCTTGAAAAAATACCAGTAGAAAATGGTAGAAAATAGTGGTACAGTTTTCTCCTATTCTAAGCATGTTTAACCAGTTAATATATCTAATCACCACAGTGGTTAAATTTCTGAATGAGAATGGAAATTATCAACTCCACTCTAAATAGCTAAATTTTCAAATTTTAACTCTCGCTGAAGCTCGACATTTGAAATTAAAAAATTTACATATCTAAAGTGGAGATATATTGTAATCCACTGGTAGCAGAAGGAGAGTCTAAATATCCACTGAAACAAAGGCAGGACACCAATATGTAACTAAAGCTATGATTAGCACTGATTGCAGAAATACAAGTAAATTCCATCACTATGACAACCCAAAAAGGTAATAATATACAGATATCTCTGTACAAAACAAATGTCTCGTCTGCACCCTGCAAATTGCTTTGGGGAAACATTTTTCAAAATTTTTTTATTTAATCAAAGTACCAAGAAACTGTACCTGCTCCATCATCAAAGTGTAGACCAAATATGGTGTACTAGGTTGTAGAAACCTACATAATCACCAAAACTTGATGTAAAGTTAACAATGTCAGTAGACTGTGAAAATGAGGACAAGGTCAGGTGACACATGCCTGGCTGACATAGACACACCATGGTCAATGTATAGACCAAGTACGGTGAACCTATGATGGATTGATTGATTGATTTATTGTGTTTAATGCCACTTTCAGCAATATTTCAGCTATATCATGGCGACCAGTTTTAGTGGTGGAAGAAGCCGTAGTACCCGGAGAAAACCACCGACCATGGGCAAGCAACTGGTAAACTTTATCACTTGCAACTGCAAGTCGAGTGCACCCTTTTTTGTAATTTACAAAGCTGGGCGGGAACCCACGCCATATTGGTGATGGGCTTGTATGAGTTATTAGGTAATCCAACTTTACTCACTGAGCCACCCGGACCCCTGCATGGTAATGGAGAAACTGAATTAATGACATAACTATGTCTCGCCTTCTGCGACTTTCTTTTTGCAGGTGCGACAAAACAATGGAAACAATTAAAACACAAAGTCCAACATTATTACTATTTATTGATTGCATCTTTAATTATGCAACTTTACAAATAGAATATTAAATAAAATAACAATCCTAACATATGAATACAAATGTACATCAAAGCATGCAAAAGCCAAAAACAATATAAAAACAGAGAGGAATGATAGCACTAGAACATATGTATATATTAAAGATTGATGTCCAGATCAAATTATGTATCGTTAAATTTTTTGTATCTTAATACATGTTGTTCAAATCGAAAAGATTTTAAGGTTTTTTTTTTGGTTTTTTTTCAAAATTGAGTTCAAATGCTTGACAATTTTGTTGAAAAAAACCTCTTTTTTTCTCAAAAGGCATATCAATGTAAGGATATATAAAATAATGTCAGCTTAAAATTACATTTAAGTACCTGTAGTAACAAGGCTTCAAATGTCTACATAAAACAAAACTTTCTCTAAAATAAATTTGATAAAAAAAATACACATACAACTTTTTTTATATTTCATTGTTTGTGTTTATATTTGCTTTTCCCTTAGTGTGTGTATTACCTAGGAATTCTTAGAAATTAAGATCAACAAATATGTTTTTTATTTCTAATATGGCACAAAATTTGTTTACAAATGAAAGGTAAATTTGATCTATTGCACATTGTTTGTCTTAATCTGTTTTTTAATTCCATTAAACCTATGAAATTCTTTATCAAATTTGTACCAAACTCATTATGGAATTAGAAATCAGCTGATGAAACATTTTACTCTTAAATAGTTTTAAATACAAATGTAACTGCTATTTGTTTTAACACATAGGACATTCCACAAAAACATGAATATACAATATGTATATACTAATAAATGACATGAACAAATATGGGGAACATTACCAGAAAATGTTGTAGTTTAAATATGGCATCGGCTTTGAATATTTTACAATGTGACACATTTACAAGAATTGAACCTAAGATTGTCAGTCAAGAAAGCTGCATTCATATTTTTGCAGCTCAAGTATTTGTATATCATTTGGATAAAAAAGAATAGTTGATTGCAAAAATGTAGTTTTGATAATTAATGCCATCAGCTTCTGAAAACGGTCCAAAATTAATATAGATATGTAGTATATCAAGAATTAAAGTAGAAGAATATTGAATATAATTAATTCAAAGATTGACTGTAAAGACAGTTTAAATTGCATAGGTACATATATCAGGATTTATATATATATTGATAAAGGTTGTTCTTATATGTAGTAAGTATAATGTAAAACTTAACAATTTAACATATAAAGTAATGAGGTATCATGTCAAAGTGTAAATTAAAGCTAAAAAAAGTTAAATAAAACCCATGTAGATCCCATTTTTTCCCCTATAAAATTAAGACCTTTGTTGACCAGAAAAATAATTTTCTTTAAATATTAACTCTATACATTCATAGAAAAATGTACTTCTCAGAAAATGTTTAATATTTTTTCTTTATCAATTCAATCAATCAGAATAAAATGTTATGGAGCAACAAATTGAAAAGATTTGTTTTTATATCAAATTAATCAAACACATACATGTATATAGAAAGATATAAAACACATTCTTTTCTTTAATGAAAAAGACAAATTTCTACACATCAATAAAAATTAATTTTCATTGTGGTAAAGCTTTATTTGCAGGTGAGTAAAAAAAACAGAATTATCACTGTGGTATGTTAATTGGACTATTATTATGCAAAAGCAAAAAAAAAATAAAAATATTATATAACATATATGGGGGGGGGGGGGGGGGGGGGGGTCTGAACAAGTTATGCCATTTCATGATCATTAAAAAAAAAATTATAATTTATTTAAATTTAACTAATTTTCTTTCAAAAACACACAAACTAATTAATATATAATTACAAATAAATGCAAAATATTTTCTAAATTTCAATTCTAAACATACAGAAATGTAGACATAATAAGAAATTATATATATTGTTTTACACTCTTCCTATAAAAATAAACTTAAGAAATATGCATATATATAAGAAAACATATGAAAAATAGCAAAATTCTTTAAAACAAAAAAAATAACAATGAAATGTACTTCATTTTATCATACAAAAAATGTTTTGGTATTTGGATAATTAAATCAAAATAATGTTAATCTATATTTTAAAATAACAGCTTGAGAAAAAAAAAATTCATTGTACACCACCAATTCATGAGTTCAGTTGATAATAATATCATTACTTTTGTTCTGGTAATCTGTTTTACATATAAGTGAAATAGTCTTTCATCATCTAGATGTAGAAATGTGATATCTGTTATGGTTTTATTATGTAAACATGACTAACAAATGTTATTGTTATTTACTACAGTAAATTACATTAAGTTGTAAAAAAAAAAAACACACAAGAAAACAATCGTCATGAAGAAAAGAAGTCATAATCTACGTTTTACTTAGTTTTGAGTGTGATTTACATGAAAATCTGGATTTAATCATCATTTTCTTTACTTTATTACAAAAAAGAATATTTAAAACGATATATTTTAGCAAATATTATCATTGTTCTTCTTTTAGACTTTTCTGATATTTTTGTTTTTCTGGTGTATAAGTAACGAAGTGAAATCGGTAAACGTATGAATATTATCCGGGGTTATCTATTGTGGCGATAACGTGGTTCTGCTATTTATGTCGTTTTAAATGCTACCTATAGAGAAATTAAAAAAAAAATAATAAAAACGATATAGTTTAGCTAATATTATCACTGTTCTTCTTTTCTCAATCGCGGCTATTTGCCGGCGGACATGAAGAAAAGAAGCCATAATCTACTAATTACATAGTTATAAGTGTTACTTACATGAAAATCTGGATTTAATCATAATTTTCAGTACTTAAATTACAATAATGTGGCAATAAAGTTGGATTTTTACTCTAATTAAAAATTTTCAAATAAGAATATATAAAGAAAATATTATCTCATTTTTTCTTTTTCAGATCGTGGCGGTTTGTAAGTTCCTACGAAGAACAGATGTTATAACTTACAATTTCCAAACTTTTAAGACTTTTTATTAATGAAATTATGGATTTAATAAAAATTTTGGGTACTTTATTAAAAAAAAATTAATAAATATATTTACAATTCATTCACATTATGCAATTTTTAACTGAATTTCCAATTTGCAACATAAAATAAACTGTCTAAATGTCTACTGGGATTCTTTTTATTAGCTGTAAGGTGACAGATGTCAAAGAAGCCCTAAAACTTTTGTTATATACAATTTCCTAATTAGTCTAGACAATATATACAGTTTAGGATTCTAATTTGAATGAAAAGCCATCCTCCTGTAAATGATAAAGTTCAAGATCACAAATTACTTTTTACTGTCAAAACAGTGTCATCATTGGTAGTTATTCAGCAATCACTTCTCATTTGATCTTTGATCAGTGCACATCGTAATTATAATTAATCAGATAGTACTGATTTTATATAATAGCGTTTTATCATCGTTCTATTTAGAAATATTCTTATTTCATATAGTGCAAAATACTTTAAATCGTTTTTATCGTCGTTCTATTTAGAAGTATTCTTATTTCTTATAGTGCAAAATATTTAAAATCGTTTTTATCGCCGTTCTATTTAGAAATATTCTTATTTCTTATAGTGCAAAATATTTAAAATCGTTTTTATCGTCGTTCTATTTAGAAATATTCTTATTTCTTATAGTGCCGAAACCGAATATTTAAAATAGTTTTTATCGTCGTTCTACTTAGAAATATTCTTATTTCTTACAGTGAAGAATATTTAAAATAGTTTTTATCGTCGTTCTATTTAGAAATATTCTTATTTCTTATAGTGCCGAAACCGAATATTTAAAATAGTTTTTATCGTCGTTCTACTTAGAAATATTCTTATTTCTTACAGTGAAGAATATTTAAAATAGTTTTTATCGTCGTTCTATTTAGAAATATTCTTATTTCTTACAGTGCAGAATATTTAAAATAGTTGTTATCGTCGTTCTATTTAGAAATATTCTTATTTCTTATAGTACCGAAGCCGAATATTTAAAATAGTTTTTATCGTCGTTCTATTTAGAAATATTCTTATTTCTTATAGTGCAGACTATTTAAAATAGTTTTTATCGTCGTTCTATTTAGAAATATTCTTATTTCTTAGTGCCGAAGCCGAATATTTAAAATAGTTTTTATCGTCGTTCTATTTAGAAATATTCTTATTTCTTACAGTGCAGAATATTTATTCCGGATTTGTTCCAAAATTAGTGTAGACATTGTTGTCATTCCTTAATCCCAACAACTACTGAACAATTTACACTTTACATCACTTTCATTTGACACAATTTTATTACATATATGTTTTCTCTAATGTACACCAACAGAATGACTATAACCATTGATTTATATACAGTATACACATATTAAATCAACATAAATCGTACCGGACTCTGTTGTCCGCCATTTTGAATACCGGACTCTATTTACATATCATCTTGTATATATGAATATTTCCACGTTACTTGCTATTTTATTCAATCTTTGATAAAATGCCTATAGATAAACACATATACAATAATAATCAATCATTAAATGTACAGAATGCATGCTGTAAATCGACGATATTGCTACCGGACTCTATATCCGCCATTTTGAATCTATGAACGATCGCTGATCACCTTGTATATTTCAATAAAAACCTATTATTTAGTATTTATTTTGTTGGAAATTATAAGAAATATATAAAAAAAAACAACCAATACCACAGGAATACATCATTTAATATACATATAAAAGCCTCCGGATTCTACCGGACTTCTTCGGACTCTACCGGACTCTGTTTAGTAGTACCCACCTGTTCAATAATTTCAAATATTCTTTAAATAAATCGAAGATGGATTTTTAATACATGTATATTGATTTGCATGGATTCAAATCACGCTTATTAATTACTGTTATTTGGCTATAAGTGTTATTGTAGTAATATCCCAATTAATGGGGAAAAACTTCCAAGTGGTGAAAAAATGTTACAAAGATGGAGTCACATATCCCCTGATAACTGTGTCCTGATATGTATCTCGCATGGATTGCAGATAGTGGTAAATTATTACATTTGATAATATATTGCCTCGCAGCATCTTACAATGGTAACAAATTATGATCAAGTCAATGTGTACTAACTTACCAGATTTTACCACACTCGCACTCGTATCCGATAGTAATAAAATAAGTCTAATCACCCCAGATCACGTGCTACGTAAAACAAAACTAGGATTTTCCGGTTAATTTGTATTTTCTGAAAATGTACTACTGTATGGTTAATCAAGAGTGTATCTAAATGGCATACAAAGAGTGAGTAATTCATGTATCATGTTTATGTTAAAATAAAAGGGTACTCTATATATAGGGATGTATCACATAAGGTACCGAGTACACCTCACCATGAGCAGGATTCAAACTCACAACGTTAGTGGTGATAGCCAGTGCCGTCTTAACGCATGCTGGGCAGTTGCCATGGGCTCTTGACTATAGGGGCTCCATGCTAATCTATGTATGTTGTGTACGGCATGTTTTTTAATGTTTAAACACTGATTTTGTTGGAAGTACCAATACAATAAGTACATGTTTTGTATATATTTAATTTTATTGACACTCACAGTTTTATTCTTGTGAGTGGTTGTGTGGATACGGATCCCAGTCCATTGCTTTGCCCGGGTGCCTATTATGCTATTAATACTGTCCTGGTGATAGGCACTGATTACATATGAAGTTGTAAATATAATCTTCTAAAACGTTTACAAGACGAACAACACCAAATGATTGCATATGAAGTTGTAAATATTATCTTCTAAAAAGTTTACAAGACGAACAACACTAAATGATTGCATATGAAGTCGTAAATATAATCTTCTAAAAAGTTTACAAGACGAACAACACCAAATGATTGCATATGAAGTCGTAAATATAATCTTCTAAAAAGTTTACAAGACGAACAACACCAAGTGATTGCATATGAAGTCGTAAATATAATCTTCTAAAAGGTTTACAAGACGCTGATTACATATGAAGTTGTAAATATAATCTTCTAAAAAGTTTACAAGACGCTGATTACATATGAAGTCGTAAATATAATCTTCTAAAAAGTTTACAAGACGCACAACACAAAATGTATAACTAAGGTAGTAACAAATCGTTACTGCTTTGAAATTTACCTGTGTCTATTGACCTATATAGGTATTATATTATATTACAATATTGATGGATAGCCTGTGTCTATTGACCTATATAAGTATCATATTATATTACACAATTTTCTAGCCTGTGTCTATTGACCTATATAAGTATTATATTATCTTACAAAATTGATGGATAGTGACATATAGCACAACATAATACAAAATATTACATGAAATAATGTATACACAAGATAAAATATAAATAATAACAATAATTAGGAAAAGGACTACAATACAGTTGGTATTTTTGGTGTTAAATATGGTGTTAGATAAAACTGTAACAACTTAACCAATTATATATAACATATCTCTCTGACAATGGCACAAGACTGAATTATTTACTTTTTTCTTTATTCCTTTCGAAGCTAGTGGTTGGAATGTTCTTATCCAAAGCATTCTCTATATTATCTAGACCTCTCATCATGTTTAGGCTGTTTTCAGTTATTTTGATTTTGAGTTTTTGCAAAGCTCCTGTATTCTGTATGGCTATATGAAAGGATATGTCGACTGAGAGGCAAATCGAGCTTGCATTTGATGTCACTCCTATGACCATTCATACATTTATTAAATTACTGGACTATTTCATCTACGTATTGGATCCCACATACACGAATTACCACATTCCAAAGAGCAAATCGCGTTGTTGTATTTGCAGTTGACATTGCAAAAAAGATGATATATTATTGCCCATTTGGAACTTCTGTGCTGTTTCCATGTTTTTGCAAGTCATGCAGCATCTATCCCACAACCTTTGCATTGCCCAATATCTGGTTTGCTCGTGGATATGTCAGCTCTCATTAAAAGATCTTTTAGACTTTTGGGTTTAAAATGTGTATGTTATGATGGCGTTATTAACTCTGACATATGTTGAAAATATTTCATCTCCTCAATTCCGGTATAGTATTGAGAAGTCTTGCAATAATTGTTTTGCATTTACAAACTTTTTCAGCATACCTATATTTGTAAGTTTGAAGCTTGAAGCAGCATTTGGAAATATGGACAACGATTTAAGTCGACATGCTGAGGATAACAAGGTTATGTATTTAAGTTTAGCTAATATAGAAAATATTTGAAATTAATTTTGTATGTATATATATATGTATATTTGTTTTGTATAAGATGGAAATAGATCAGAATTTAAGTGTAGTTGCTAAATTTATTATTCATCTTTTATTTCCATATGAAATTTGCAAATGTAACGATTGTGTCAAAACTTTGCACAACGTATGATGATAGGTGTGTTTGTGTTAAATCCTATTGTTTATTGAATCCCAGCAGACGTACAACGTCAACTGAGTATTATAACTTGTGACGTTTACATTTACCGTTTGGGTTTTTTTTTCGCATCGTGGTAGAAATATTACGACGAGGATCGACGCATAATGTGTTTGCTGGTTCAGTGATTCTCTATGAATGTTGCTGGTTCAGTGATTCTCTATGAATGATGCTGGGTCAGTGATTCTCTATGAATGTTGCTGGGTCAGTGATTCTCTATGAATGTTGCTGGGTCAGTGATTCTCTATGAATGCTGCTGGGTCAGTGATTCTCTATGAATGATGCTGGGTCAGTGATTCCCTATGAATGTTGCTGGTTCAGTGATACTATGTATGATAGCGGTCAAGACATCCCCAGTAATTATCACAGACTTCTTAAAAACAACAAGTAAGACATATAGCAGATGTACCTGGTATTTCAGATTATTTAGCTGTCATTGTAATGTTAAGCATAAATTTTAGAATTTCTATTGTTAAAATATCCAAAAAAAAAATGTTCTAGAACATAATGGAAGATCTTATTTCCCAGTTAACTGCAGCTTCTCAAGAACAACAAACAGTTGTAAAGAAATATCAAAATGTCAACAAAGCGCTCATAAAAGAACAAGAAAAGAAGGAAGAGGTTATTAAAGAACTCGGCGAAGAACTTCGTAAGACAAAATTGGCTTCTGAGAACTCGAAGGTTGAACGTGGCAGCAGTCATTCTTTCCAGAAGAAACTAATGAAAGACAATTAATAGGAGCAAACACTACTATTAAAATTTTAAAACAAGAAAAGGAAAAGATTGAAAAGAGGTTGCGGAAAGAACAGAAATAGATATATTAGAGCGTAGAACATTCTTATGCTCTCAAAAAGAGGAAATGTAAAAATTATATGAACAACAGGAACAACAAAGGAGAGAAAATGTGATGCTTCGTGAGTAATTGGAAAAAACAGTTGGACAGTATCATGAAAATCTTAACAGAGTTGAACAAGAGAGAGATGCATTAAAACACCAGGTAGAAGAATGGGTGAAAAAGAACCATACAACAGGTAAATCAGGTTTTATCTGAAATTATTATACAAATTGAAACAATAATGATTATAATTATGATAATAACTTATACTGATCTTGTCAACAATAACCACACACTTACATGGAACTATCTACAAAATGCGAAGCTTACACTTAATTGATTGATTCTTATTTAACATCAATCTGATTAAAATCATATCTCTTACTAGTCCCCCCTTTCTGATATGTCGTGGCGTGGGAAATTTTAGGAAAACTCCATTACGGGTCACATTTGAGTGACCTAATGACATGAATATATAGATACATGTGTATGATGATATGATAAATGCTTTTTTCGTTCAATTCGATCGCTCATAGCATGTAAAGCAGTCTATTTAGTCTAGTTACATTTTCACATTTTACAATCGCCGTTTTCATTGGCTGGTACATAGGGTCACTCGTGTGTGACCTGTAATGAGATTTCCTCCGGTCTTCACCATGCTATACATTAGGGAACAACTGAGAGATATGATTTTAATTAGATTGATCAAAAGCGCATACCAGAAAGTACAGACAATACAACGGACAAATAATGATGTACAAATATTTCTTTTTAGTTTGTGTTCAAATGTATGCAGCTGTCAACAAGGAACTATATGAAAAAATGATGAACGAATTGGAAGGAATGTTGAGTCTCCAATTTGAAATGAATAATACTTCCATTGAAGTGGAGAAACACAAACAACCTCCAACAGATAGTAACTTACCTCTGTTAGTTCTATGTATTAATGCCTCACGACTGGGAACAGATGTCAACCAAGCTCTTCTTAACGTTAGTCGTAAGTATTATATTTGGAGGAGGAAAATGTGTCTGTTTTACGTATCTCTTCTTCAAATTATTTTATAAAGGTAGAGTTTAGAGGCATTATTGTATATTAATTAAGAACTGATGTCATCAAATCTCACATCAGAATGTGATCCCAACCTGTAATGTGTTATTTGATGACACTTCATTAGAAAGAAAACCAACAACTATAATGCAACTACACATTTATTAAAGGGAAAATGACTTGAATTTTTAATATTAATATACTGAGGAGTGCATATAGGAAATAATTTACACTGAGGGAAACACATCTCTGAGACTTGCAATAAAGCTTATACAATCCTAGGTTTATAAAGAGGTAAATGTACATCTTGCTTACCTGAAGTACAATTCAAGGGTACAAAACCTTAATAAGACCACAAATAGATTGTACAAATTCAGTGTGGGATCCTTATCTGAGGGATAAATTAGAAAATATTTCAAAAGAGATCAGCAAGATATATTACATCAGATATATTACCTGTACTACTGACCAGGATCAATGACACCATTTCCAATTAACGAATATACCATGAGCTGAAGATACCATAACTAGCAGACAGGAGAAGGAACAACACATTGATGTTGCTATCCAAAAGACGGTAAAGGACCCTAAAGGTGCCAGCATACTTATTACTAACATAATTGTTTAATAGACCAATGCAATATAGCAAAAGTAGACATAAAAAGAGCATTCTCAACAGGATATATACTAGAACAGACATTGAAATATGGTGTCCTCCCAAAACACAGCAACAGATTGGAATTCGCTACCATCAAAAGAGCATCTCGACAGGATATATACTAGAACATACATACTGATATATGGTGGCCTTCCAAGCACAGCAATAGATTGGAATTGGTTGCCACCAAATACCTTCATTTAAACTGACATTACAAAAGTACCAGTAACCATCTTTGCTGAGATCATTAAGAACAGTTTTAAGATGCCAAAGGGGTTAACATGCCGTAAATCGAAGGACAAACAATACAACGGCCAAAAGAAAAAGGACAAATGGACAAACAATGATCTACAAAATACTACACAGAAAACTAAATTAGAGGCTCAGTGGGCTGAGCCTGTGTCGCTCACCTTTCATTCTGCTTTGAGGAAACTTAATACAGAACCTTCCATAGGTGCTTCCCACCAAATTTCGGTTCATTTTGGCAAAGCAGTTTCAGAGAAGGAGATATTTAGAAATCGACCAATCTAAAACAAGGGAATTGCCTGTGGCAGCCATGTTTGTTAATGGATCAAAACGAAATGAGCAATCTCTATAGAGGACCTTCCATAGATGCTTCTTACCAAGTTTCATATTATTTGGCCAGGTGGCTTCAGAGGAAAAGCTGTTTTAGAAATCGACCAATAAGAAACAAGAATTGCCTGTGGCAGCCATATTTGTTAATGGATTGGGATGAAATGAGTAAGCTTTATAGAGGACCTCCCATAGATGCATCCTACCAAGTTTCGGTTCATTTGGCCAAGCGGTTTAAGGAAGATTTTTAAAAATAGGCCAATCAGAAACAAGAATTGCCTGTGGCGGCCATGTTTAATAATGGATCGGGACGAAATGAGCAATCGCAACAGAGGACTTTCCATATATGCTTCCTACCAAGTTTCGGATCATTTGGCGAAACGATTTCAGAGGAGAAGAATCTAAAAATCAGCCAATCAGAAACAAGAATCGACTGTGGCGGACATGTTGTAAACGGATCGGGACGAAATGAGCAATCTTTGTAGAGGACCTTCCATAGATGCTTCCTACCAAGTTTCGGATCATTTGGCCAAGCGGTTTCAGAGAAGAAGATTTTTAGAAATGGACCAATCAGAAAGAAGAATTGCCTGTGGTGGCCATATTTGTAAATGAAGCGGGACGAAATGAGCACTCTTTATAGAGGACCGCCCGTAGATGCTTCCTACCAAGTTTCGGTTCATTTGGCCAAGCGGTTTCAGAGGAGAAGAATTTTAAAAATCAGCCAATCGACCCTTTTTTTTAATATCATTTATACATTAAGGTGTCAAACCACTAATTCACCAATCAGAGCTTAGAACATAGTCCCTTTTCAAGAAAAAAGTTCCGTTCACTTTGGAGTATTGTGAAAACTACTGAATGGAATGGACTAATTAAAATTGATAATTGAAGTTAAATATATAGGGATTAACTTGAGCCCAAATTTGATGGACTTTTTGTATTTTAATACCTCTATGGAGGATTTGATGCATGACCTATAAATACTGAATTTCTTGGGGATGACCGAGCTATTTTTAGAGTAGGTGTTTTCCGTAGCATGGCATTTCACTGCAAGATTTTAAACATGCCCTGATATTTTGACAGAACGTAGAGGAATCATGTACGTTTCAGAAAATATATGGTCTTGGAAAGGTTAAACTTAAGATAAAATGGCCAGGTAGGCTCGAAAAAACACAAATTTAGTAGAAAACCTTAAAGAAATTAATTAGTGGTTTCACACCTTAAGTGTAAAATAGAGTTGATCTGGGTATTATTGTACACCTTTGGAAAGTAATTTGTAATAGGTGATCCTGACAATATATCAGTATAAGTCTTGTTGCCAGAAACTGATCTTTCATCCGTGAACAGTTTGATATTGCCTTTCATGTTATTCATTTGATTCATCAAATAACTACACATGATAGTGTTTAAACCTATGCACACTGCTAGCTATTTCTATGTATTTCATATTTTGATTTTACGAAGAATTGTTATATAGCTCAGAGTATGAGCATATTATAAATACATTAATGATAACAAAAGTATGTTTCTGCCAGATGTCACAGAAAGTATAAGATTGTCCCCATTGTACCTTTTTCAAGACTTCTTATTACATCGTCTCAAAACAACTCTTGATAATTACATTTACATAAATGGAAAAGTTTGCTTGGGAAAATTTGCATAAATTCATCTATGATTAAGATAATTATTGCAAAATATGTGACTTTATCAGAACAACATTTTTACAGCTTAATAAAGAATCTTGAAATATAAGCATACTTGAAGTAAAACTTATTATGAAATTAAAGTTTGTTTTTGCCCGCAAAAACGTATGTCTCCCCCGTCCCAGAAACTGTAGTCATAGGTAAATAATCTATTTGGGTAACAAATGAAATTAAGCTTCAATGAATAACAAAAAAAAACTTTTTTTTATTCCATGAAACACAAACAAAATTTAATCAAAAGTGCTAAAGCAAGGGTTACAGGTACTATTCCATATTGTCATGGCAAAGTTCCCCATTCCAGAAAATTGCTCAGCCTATGTTCCAATGAATTTAAAGGAGTTTTGTTCTTCTAAAATCAATGGATTGGTGATGAAAACTTTTTCAGGGAAATAGTGACATTATAATAGACTCTTGTACATATATATATATATACAAGTTTCAGTAAGGGATATTACACTAGAGTGTTTGCAAATAACTCCCACAAAATTTCGGGGATCAACATTTCCTGGTAATATGCACAACTACATATGGTGTCCTTACTACCTACCAAGTTTCATGAAATTCTGTTCAGTAGTTTCACAGGAGTTGTGCTGACAAGCTGCTTCAGAAGTATATTTCGGAAATTGTTAAGTTCAAAGGGGCATAACTCCCACAAAATTCAGGAAATCAAAGTTTCGTGGTAATATGCACAACTACATATGGTGTCCTTACTACCTACCAAGTTTCATGAAATTCTGTTCAGTAGTTTCAGAGGAGTTGCGCTGACAAGCTGCTTCAGAAGTATATTTGGGGAAATTGTTAAGTTCAAAGGGGCATAACTCCCACCAAATTTAGGGGATCAAAATTTCCTGGTAATATGTACAACTACATATGGTGTCCTTACTACCTACCAAGTTTCATGAAATTCTGTTAAGTAGTTTCAGAGGAGTTGCGCTGACAAGCTGCTTCAGTAGTAAATTTCGGGAAATTTCTAAGTTCAAAGGGGCATAACTCCCACAAAATTCAGGCGATCAAAATTTCCTGGTAATATGCACAACTACATTTGGTGTCCTTACTATCTACCAAGTTTCATGAAATTCTGTTCAGTAGTTGCAGAAGAGTTGCGCTGACAAACTGTGTGACGGACAGACGAACAGGACAACAACAATATGTCTCCCCACAAAAGTGGGGGGAGACATAAAAACCCAGTATACTGGGAAAACGACAACTAGAAGGAAAATCATTATTGTTTATTATAACTTTTACACAATTAACTACAGAAATATCTGTATCAGCTCCACTCAGATAATAGATAAAAAATAAAATCTAACATAGATAAAAAGTGTAATCTTTTATTTTTATGTATTTTAATGAAATATTGATCATGATTTTATCATCTTAAGATTGTTGCAAATATTTATATACAAAATATTTTAAACTTGCATTGTGTATTTTATTTATTTGTCATATATTGTATGTCAAGGAATTTTACTTCCACTCTGTATGCATCAACAAAACAATGACATATTATGTCAATGCATTTTACTTCCACTCTTTATGCATCAACAAAGCAATTACATAGTATGTCAAGGCATTTTACTTCCACTCGGTATGCATCAACAAAACAATGACATAGTATGTCAAGGAAATTTTTTTCCACTCAGTATGCATCAACAAAACAATGACATAGTATGTCAAGGCATTTTACTTCAACTCTTTATGCATCAACAAAACAATGACATATTATGTCAAGACATTTTACTTTCACTCTTTATGCATCAACAAAACAATGACATAGTATGTCAAGGCATTTTATTTCCACTCAGTATGCATCAACAAAACAATGACATAGTATGTCAAGGCATTTTATTTCCACTCAGTATGCATCAACAAAACAATGACATAGTATGTCAAGGCATTTTATTTCCACTCGGTATGCATCAACAAAACAATGACATAGTATGTCAAGGCATTTTTTAATTCCACTCTGTGCATCAACAAAACAATGACATAGTATGTCAAGACATTTTATTTCCACTCAGTATGCATCAACAAAACAATGACATAGTATGTCAAGGCATTTTATTTCCACTCGGTATGCATCAATAAAACAATGACAGTATGTCAGGGCATTTTACTTCCACTCTTTATGCATCAACAAATCAATGACATAGTATGTCAAGGCATTTTACTTCCACTCTTTATGCATGAACAAAACAATGATATAGTATGTCAAGGCATTTTACTTCCACTCTTTATGCATCAACAAAACAATGACATACAATGTAGTATGTCAAGGCATTTTATTTCCACTCAGTGTGCATCAACAAAGCAATGACAGTATGTCAAGGCATTTTATTTCCACTCAGTATGCATCAACAAAACAATGACAGTATGGCAAGGCATTTTACTTTCACTCTGTGCATCAACAGAACCCATTGTTATAGCAGATGTATGTCGCTTTAATGTTTTGATTTGTCTTTTTTATTGGACGATTGCACTTGCGCAAACATTCATGTACAAGCCCAAATAGAAGCCAATGTGAATATGTATATTTTCTAGAAACATGTTGAATCAAAGTACCGTAATGCATATCTGTCAAAACTTCAGAATAGGGAGCAGTTGAATTGACGGAAAAGCAGTAAAGATTACAAGATCAATACAAATGTGTGCAAAGGTTACAACTGAAGTCGATGCCTTTTCACATGGAAAGAAAAATATGGCCAATGTAAACACATTGTTTTAGGAAGAGACAAATCTTATTTTGTACAAAAAACCACTCTTGATTCTACTAAAAAGTTCTCGGAAACTGGTATAATCAAAATGCACAAGTGTTCATTCACAACATATTTGCTATGTTTGGTGGACGTGTATTTTCAACAGACAGTTTGCATTCCTATGGGTTTCAAATGTGCTTCTTTTATCGTGGATTTTTTCCTTTATTTGTATGAGGCAGACTTCATACAAGGGAACCACGTCAGTGGTGTAATGGTTACCAGGCTCGCCTCGTGAGTGGTAGATCGTGAGTTTGAAGATCAAACAAAAGACTATAAAATTGTTATTTGTTGCTTCTGTGCTAAGCACACATCATTAAGTAATAAGAGTAAAGTCTGATTGGTCTGGAATCAGAGTAATGTTTCCGAGTGGAAAAGCATATCTTCCTTGGAATTGTTTCATCAGTGTGCTAGCACTGTGACTAAGCGTGTTGGTCTAGTGCAAAGCTGCAAAGCAGACGTGATCATCATCGAATGTAACTTGTTCTGGCCATTATATAGCAGAAATATTGCTCATTTTGCATAAGACAAAAATCACTCGCTCATACAGGGACTTCTCAAGAAAAACGAAAAGAATCTAAAGCATGATACATGTAATATAAGTTCACTTTCCGCTATATAAATGTCCTTTCACTAAAGAATTCTCGCTCATACAGGGACTTCTCAAGAAAAACGAAAAGAATCTAAAGCACGATACATGTAATATAAGTTCACTTTCCGCTATATAGATGTTCTTTCACTAAAAAGTTCCAAGTTTAGTGATTTTGTTCATGGCCTCAATCTCATTGAGCTTGAAATAAAGAATACCACAGATACAGCTAGGTTTTCTTCATACCTTGACATACACTTCGAAATTGACAGTAAGGGCCAGTTAAGAACGAAAGTTCACGACAAAAGTAGCACCTGCATATTGAGTATATACCCAGTAACTCTATTCATACGATATTTCAGAGCTTGTAATTCCTTAATAGAGGGCTGCTGAACCAAATGTTCCTAGTGGTTAAGAAGTCATCAGGATGACTTGGTTAACATTTACAGAATATTTGCGTCGCAAATGACCATGGATATGTTCTGTTTGTCGTAATCATAACCCAATCCTTTTCTCATTCATGACTTGTAACCGACTTTGTGACAAGAGTAACATGAAGGGTACCACTAGTGGAACCAGAATTGCTTACCATTCTGGAGCAAATGAGTTCACCCCCTGTTTTTAGTGGGGTTTGTGTTGCTCAATTTTTAGTTTTCTGTGTAGTGTTTTGTAGATCATTGTTCTTTTTCTTATGGCAATTGCATTGAATGTTCTTCGATTTACGGCTTCTAGTTATCGCTTGGGTATTTTCAATCTTTTCTTGTCTTAATGGACAAGTCGGAGCAGGAGCTACAAAGCTGCTAAATTTTATTGCTCAGTTTGCCAGTAAGTGGAACCTAACATTTTTGTTCCAAAAAGTCAAAGGTAATGTCTCTTCAGAACAGATCTACAATCTTGTAAAACTTGAATGGCATATTTCAAATCAATCTCACTTTTGCGAAAACAAAGTATAAAAAGAAATGAGAGCGGGACAGACAAATATTGACAAGAAAAGTTTATTCTATTATTTACCGGTATAAACAAAATCATTCCAGTTAGAAGCAAAGCATGATATCTTTATCAAATCCTGTCAATTCTCATTGTTAGTTAATACATGTATATAGTTCATGTCAGCCTGTTATTGATATAGTTAATACATGGTATAATAAACCAACATTGTTACTCATTCTCTTATATTCATCTGCTTGAGTTTCCCCTCCTCTAATAGATCAAGATAATTATACATATAATCATCAGAAAACCGTAACACTTGTAGTAGTGTCATCAAGGCTAATGTATTAACTCCATCATCTAATTCCATCTCACTTTCGTAGTTCTTCATAGGTAATATATGGGATCTTGGTAGTCCCATGATCTGAGATACACTATCTACAGCCTCTTTGATTATTGGACTGTAAAACACCTGTGACATATCCTCCTCTGTAATGGGACAAACTTTATCAATCTTTGTTAATAGAACAATCTGTGGAACACCTGAAATAAATGATGCACATCTCAAATAAACTCTAAACTTCAAGCCTAATACATTTTAATTTTAAGTCGTATGTAATTTTTTTATGTTGGATGAGATATGCAATTGTTTGTTTTGTTGATATTGGTGGAATTGTTGAACATCACTATTTAAACTTTCTATTCATAATCGGGTTAGCCCTATCGCTACAGATCTTTCAAAACAAATTTCTTACTCATAGTCGAAAAGTTACCAATTAGCACCTCAATTTCCCCATAAAAATTTCAAAATGAAGTTTATGTGTTTCATTTAAGCAAACAAGCTAAAATTAGAAAACTGATATGGCTTGGGTTTCTTCTGAACAAAACAGGCCTGAACACTGTATTCAGTATGCAACAAAGACTTATGTAGAGTTAATTTATACTTTGCAGGTGCCATTTTGGTGGTTTCGCTAGCAAATTGTGTATCTCTATACGAGTATAAAACTAATACTGAATCAGATAACATTTACTTTATGTGGGAATTCCAATGCAAAATATTATTTTCTACCTAAATACAGTTGTTTTTTTATTATTGTTTTAATTATTTTATCACAGTTCTCGCTTTTACAATATACAAATTATATAATATTAGGTATCTGAACAGAAAACAAAAAAATATAGTTATTTGTCAAACATTTGTAGACGAATTCAATAAAAGAACAGATGATACAAAAAGATAGAAGAAATAAGTTTTTTTTTGTTTTCTATAAAAAAGAATATACAATGTAAATAATACTTAGATAAATAATGATGTCATTTTTTTCTTTACTGTATTCTAACTTAAATCAGTTGATTAATTCCTTGGATAATTAATTCAGTGTAAATGGGTACATCAAGATAAGCTTGGAGTCTTGAAGAGATTTGTAACAAGCAAGAATTCAGGATAAATTATATTATCATGTTAAAAAATTGTTTGAAAGGAACAGAAAGTGTTCATAACCTTATTCAAATAAATTGACTATAGTGTTCATTTACATTTGCATTTTGATTCACATGAATGTGGAATTAAACACAGACCATTTCATTAACCTAATTAACAATGTCACAACATACCTTTCTGATTTAGTCTAGTCTGTAAACTTTTTATTCTTTCTAGAACTTTCTCTGGTATAACATCAACTGTACAACAGTCAATGACAAATGCTACACAGTGGATCTTGTCTGTCAACTGTGAACTAGCTATAAATCCATGGGTATCTGGTGAGATGGGAACTGATGGATTGAACTGGAAATACAATCAATCTTATGTCAGAAATAATTGACATGTAAACATCTTTAGTGAACTAAAATAATTTCAGCTAAATTATTCAACTACTATTTTCATCCTCTCTCAATCCACATGCTGAGCAACAGATCATCATATAATGCAGATGAACATCATTGATAATTGTGAAGGCTATTATAAGAAAGATATCGTTGGCTGTAAAGAGGTTTCCAGGAGTAGTTTTAGCTCACCTGATTTTCGATTGGTTCCAAATTGACTTAAATAGTTTATAGAATACATTGTATCTCCTGTTATTCTATTAAAGATACAAATTCAAATATCAGCAATTGTCATCTTAAATGTTTCCTCAAAATAGATTATTTCCATTTCCCAATGTGAACTTTCCACATATATATATGTAGCAACATTCCAGCAGCATCTGTATATGGGGTATATATATCTCTCAGCTTATACATATTCCAGAGCTTGTAGTCCCTATTTACTAGATAGATGGTTGCTGCTAACAAGGAAGCTATGGAGCCAAGGGTTTCGCAGTGGTAGTTGAAGTTGAAGTCGTCACTTGGAAAGTTCTACGAATGTCATCATGAAGGAATATCTATGTCACAGATGACCACGGATACGTTCGGTGGGTCATAGACACAACCAGGTCTGTCCTTTCCTCGTTCATAACATCACCAAATTATTAACTTTAGTAACATAACGGGTGTCACTAGTGGAGCAGGAACTGCTTACCCTTCCGGAGCACCTGAGTTCACCCCTGTTTGTTAGTGGGGTTCGTGTTACTCGATCTGTAGCTTGATGTATATGTTTTGTAGATCGTTGTTTGTCCTTTTGGCCATTGTGTTTTCTGTTATTCTTCGATTTACAGATTATGATTTCCCCTTTGGTATCTTCAAACTCTTCTTAGTACTAAATACCAAGAAGCTATAATCTTTATTGTTGGTGAGAAGAAAAATATTTCCCGATCACAATACATTCAGGGAAAGTCCTCTAGAAGGTACACAGAATCTGAATGTAACTAACAGAAAATCTCAAAATGTATTGCACTGGATGGATAGACTACATAAGGCGTGTTACAAAATATCACCAAGCCAGGATTTGTCCCTGCTGACAAAACGTTTTAAAAATGTTTGCATTTTTGAAAACAGAAGGAAAGAGAACAAAATTACATCAAGTGGAGCAAGAACTGCTTACCCTTCCGGAGCATCTGAGTTCAACTCCGTTTTAGTGGGTTTGTGCTACTCAATCTTTAGTTTTCTGTGTAGTGCTTTGTACATCATTGTTTGTACTTTTCCCCTTTTTTCTTTTTGGTCATTGTATTGTATGTCCTTCGATTTATGACTTCTGATTACCCCTTTGGTCAAATCTTTTTCTAATACTTGCAGTAGTAAAAACATGTAACAGCACATGATATATTCTTCTGTTGTATTATTTTCCCAAACAAGAACCATGCTTTGTTACAGAAGAACACTGAGGTAAATATTAATTAAATAAATCCAAATGTAGCTGAACAATAATTAAAAACAAATGAAAAAATATTTAGGAAAATGGAAAAGTCACTTAGAACTAACAGTCAGTTGCAATTAAATTACTTGAGTGCTCAAAGTTGACTAATAACAAGTACCTGGTGCCTGTCTGGTAGATTACCATCCACAATGTAACTTATTTCCTGATTGTCTATCCCTTGGTCAGCTTCAAGTCCACGTGTATCATGTAGGCGGAAGTGCATTGGCTTACCAGTGGGACCATTTCTTACTTGATACATCCGATACTGAGGAACATAAGTAAAATTGGAAATAACACAATTTGTTTTCATTTATTTAGCAAAGAAAGAAGGATAATTATGATCATTACTACATATATTACATATGGGTATTTGTCAGTCACAGCGATGTTTCCTGTCAAATACCGTCATCCATTGATAAGTCTTAATAAACTTTATAAAGGCTATTGGTTGGTCTTTACTAACGAGATTCGTTTTGTAGGGGGTCATTTTTTAACAATAAATAAAAGTGTAGATTCAAGTATGCTCATGGTCAAGAGATTGGAAAGCCAAATAATTTAAAAGTCTCTGTGAGCAAATACACGAAGGGTCTAAACAGGATGGCCAAATTAGGCTAAGTTTACCTGTGTCCTGGAGAGATTGGTCTTAGCTTTAATGTTCATTGTTGGGCGAAGCTTACCTGTGTCCTAGAGAGATTGGCCTTAGTTTTAATGTTCATAGTTAGGCTAAGCTTACCTGTGTCCTGGAGAGATTGGTCTTAATTTTAATGTTCATTGTTAGGCTAAGTTTACCTGTGGCCTGGAGAGATTGGTCTTAGTTTTAATGTTCATTGTTAGGCTAAGTTTACCTGTGTCCTGGGGAGATTGGCCTTAGTTTTAATGTTCATAGTTAGGCTAAGCTTACCTGTGTTCTGGAGAGATTGGCCTTAGTTTTAATGTTCATTGTTAGGCTAAGTTTACCTGTGTCCTGGAGAGATTGGCCTTAGTTTTAATGTTCATTGTTAGGCTAAGTTTACCTGTGTCCTGCAGAGATTGGCCTTAGTTTTAATGTTCATTGTTAGGCTAAGTTTACCTGTGTCCTGGAGAGATTGGTCTTAGTTTTAATGTTCATTGTTCGGCTAAGTTTACCTGTATCCTGGAGAGATTGGCCTTAGTTTTAATGTTCATTGTTAGGCTAAGATTACCTGTGTCCTGGAGAGATTGGTCTTAGTTTTAATGTTCATAGTTCGGCTAAGTTTACCTGTGTCCTAGAGAGATTGGTCTTAGTTTTAATGTTCATTGTTAGGCTAAGTTTACCTGTGTCCTAGAGAGATTGGTCTTAGTTTTAATGTTCATTGTTAGGCTAAGTTTACCTGTGTCCTGGAGAGATTGGCCTTAGTTTTAATGTTCATGGTTAGGCTAAGTTTACCTGTGTCCTGGAGAGATTTGACTTAGTTTTAATGTTCATTGTTAGGCTAAGTTTACCTGTGTCCTGGAGAGATTGGCCTTAGTTTTAATGTACATTGTTAGGCTCAGTTTACCTGTGTCCTGGAGAGATTGGCCTTAGTTTTAATGTTCATTGTTAGGCTAAGTTTACCTGTGTCCTGGAGAAATTGGTCTTAGTTTTAATGTTCATTGTTAGGCTAAGTTTACCTGTGTCCTGGAGAGATTGGTCTTAGTTTTAATGTTCATTGTTAGGCTAAGTTTACCTGTGTCCTGGAGAGATTGATCTTAGTTTTAATGTTCATAGTTCGGCTAAGTTTACCTGTGTGCTAGAGAGATTGGTCTTAATTTTAATGTTCATTGTTAGGCTAAGTTTACCTGTGTCCTAGAGAGATTGGCCTTAGTTTTAATGTTCATTGTTAGGCTAAGTTTACCTGTGTCCTGGAGAGATTGGCCTTAGTTTTAATGTTCATTGTTAGGCTAAGTTTATCTGTGTCCTAGAGAGATTGGTCTTAGTTTTTATGTTCATTGTTAGGTTAAGTTTACCTGTGTCCTAGAGAGATTGGTCTTAGTTTTAATGTTCATTGTTAGGCTAAGTTTACCTGTGTCCTGGAGAGATTGGTCTTAGTTTTAATGTTCATTGTTAGCCTAAGGTTACTGTGTCCTGGAGAGATTGGTCTTAGTTTTAATGTTCATTGTTAGGCTAAGTTTACCTGTGTCCTGGAGAGATTGGTCTTAGTTTTAATGTTCATTGTTAGGCTAAGTTTACCTGTGTCCTGGAGAGATTGGCCTTAGTTTTAATGTTCATTGTTAGGCTAAGTTTACCTGTGTCCTGGAGAGATTGGTCTTAGTTTTAATGTTCATTGTTAGGCTAAGCTTACCTGTGTCCTGGAGAGATTGGCCTTAGTTTTAATGTACATTGTTAGGCTAAGTTTACCTGTGTCCTGGAGAGATTGGCCTTAGTTTTAATGTTCATTGTTAGGCTAAGTTTACCTGTGTCCTGGAGAGATTGGTCTTAGTTTTAATGTTCATTGTTAGGCTAAGTTTACCTGTGTCCTGGAGAGATTGGCCTTAGTTTTAATGTTCATTGTTAGGCTAAGTTTACCTGTGTCCTGGAGAGATTGGCCTTAGTTTTAATGTTCATTGTTAGGCTAAGTTTACATGTGTCCTAAAGAGATTGGTCTTAGTTTTAATGTTCATTGTTAGGCTAAGCTTACCTGTGTCCTGGAGAGATTGGTCTTAGTTTTAATGTTCATTGTTAGGCTAAGTTTACCTGTGTCCTGGAGAGATTGGCCTTAGTTTTAATGTTCATTGTTAGGCTAAGTTTACCTGTGTACTGGAGTGATTGGTCTTAGTTTTAATCTTCATTGTTAGGCTAAGCTTACCTGTGTCCTGGAGAGATTGGTCTTAGTTTCAATGTTCATAGTTAGGCTAAGTTTACCTGTGTCCTGGAGAGATTGGCCTTAGTTTTAATGTTCATTGTTAGGCTAAGTTTACCTGTGTCCTGGAGAGATTGGACTTAGTTTTAATGTTCATTGTTAGACTAAGTTTACCTGTGTCCTAGAGAGATTGGTCTTAGTTTTAATGTTCATTGTTAGGCTAAGTTTACCTGTGTCCTGGAGAGATTGGTCTTAATTTTAATGTTCATAGTTAGGCTAAGCTTACCTGTGTCCTGGAGAGATTGGTCTTAGTTTTAATGTTCATAGTTCGGCTAAGTTTACCTGTGTCCTGGAGAGATTGGCCTTAGTTTTAATGTTCATAGTTAGGCTAAGTTTACCTGTGTCCTAGAGAGATTGGTCTTAGTTTTAATGTTCATAGTTCGGCTAAGTTTACCTGTGTCCTGGAGAGATTGGCCTTAGTTTTAATGTTCATTGCTAGGCTAAGTTTACCTGTGTACTGGAGAGATTGGTCTTAGTTTTAATGTTCATTGTTAGGCTAAGCTTACCTGTGTCCTGGAGAGATTGGTCTTAGTTTTAATGTTCATAGTTCGGCTAAGTTTACCTGTGTCCTGGAGAGATTGGTCTTAGTTTTAATGTTCATTGTTAGGCTAAGGTTACCTGTGTCCTAGAGAGAATGGTCTTAGTTTTAATGTTCATAGTTAGACTAAGTTTACCTGTGTCCTAGAGAGATTGGTCTTAGTCTTAATGTTCATTGTTAGGCTAAGTTTACCTGTGTCCTGGAGAGATTGGCCTTAGTTTTAATGTTCATTGTTAGGTTAAGTTTACCTGTGTCCTGGAGAGATTGGCCTTAGTTTTAATGTTCATTGTTAGGCTAAGTTTACATGTGTCCTAGAGAGATTGGTCTTAGTTTTTATGTTCATTGTTAGGTTAAGTTTACCTGTGTCCTAGAGAGATTGGTCTTAGTTTTAATGTTCATTGTTAGGCTAAGTTTACCTGTGTCCTGAAGAGATTGGCCTTAGTTTTAATGTTCATTGTTAGGCTAAGTTTACCTGTGTCCTGGAGAGATTGGTCTTAGTTTTAATGTTCATTGTTAGGCTAAGGTTACCTGTGTCCTGGATATATTGGTCTTAGTTTTAATGTTCATTGTTAGGCTAAGTTTACCTGTGTCCTGGAGAGATTGGTCTTAGTTTTAATGTTCATTGTTAGGCTAAGCTTACCTGTGTCATGGAGAGATTGGTCTTAGTTTTAATGTTCATTGTTAGGCTAAGTTTACCTGTGTCCTGGAGAGATTGGACTTAGTTTTAATGTTCATAGTTAGACTAAGTTTACCTGTGTCCTAGAGAGATTGGTCTTAGTTTTAATGTTCATTGTTAGGCTAAGTTTGCCTGTGTCCTGGAGAGATTGGTCTTAATTTTAATGTTCATAGTTAGGCTAAGCTTACCTGTGTCCTAGAGAGATTGGTCTTAGTTTTAATGTTCATAGTTCGGCTAAGTTTACGTGTGTCCTGGAGAGATTGGCCTTAGTTTTAATGTGCATTGTTAGGCTAAGTTTACCTGTGTCCTGGAGAGATTGGTCTTAGTTTTAATTTTCATTGTTAGGCTAAGTTTACCTGTGTCCTGGAGAGATTGGTCTTAGTTTTAATGTTCATAGTTCGGCTAAGTTTACCTGTGTCCTGGAGAGATTGGTCTTAGTTTTAATGTTCATTGTTAGGCTAAGGTTACCTGTGTCCTAGAGAGATTGGTCTTAGTTTTAATGTTCATAGTTAGACTAAGTTTACCTGTGTCCTAGAGAGATTGGTCTTAGTTTTAATGTTCATTGTTAGGCTAAGTTTACCTGTGTCCTGGAGAGATTGGCCTTAGTTTTTATGTTCATTGTTAGGTTAAATTTACCCGTGTCCTAGAGAGATTGGTCTTAGTTTTAATGTTCATTGTTAGGCTAAGTTTACCTGTGTCCTGAAGAGATTGGCCTTAGTTTTAATGTTCATTGTTAGGCTAAGCTTACCTGTGTCCTGGAGAGATTGGTCTTAGTTTTACTGTTCATTGTTAGGCTAAGGTTACCTGTGTCCTGGATATATTGGTCTTAGTTTTAATGTTCATTGTTAGGCTAAGTTTACCTGTGTCCTGGAGAGATTGGTCTTAGTTTTAATGTTCATTGTTAGGCTAAGTTTACCTGTGTCCTGGAGAGATTTGTCTTAGTTTTAATGTTCATTGTTAGGCTAAATTTACCTGTATCATGGAGAGATTGGTCTTAGTTTTAATATTCATTGTTAGGCTAAGTTTACCCGTGTCCTAAAGAGATTGGTCTTAGTTTTAATGTTCATTGTTAGGCTAAGTTTACCCGTGTCCTTGAGAGACTGACCTTAGTTTTAATGTTCATTGTTAGGCTAAACTTACCTGTGTCCTGGAGAGATTGGTCTTAATTTTAATGTTCATAGTTCGGCTAAGTTTACCTGTGTCCTGGAGAGATTGGCCTTAGTTTTAATGTTCATTGCTAGGCTAAGTTTACCTGTGTCCTGGAGAGATTGGACTTAGTTTTAATGTTCATAATTAGACTAAGTTTACCTGTGTCCTAGAGAGATTGGTCTTAGTTTTAATGTTCATTGTTAGGCTAAGTTTACCTGTGTCCTGGAGAGATTGGTCTTAGTTTTAATGTTCATTGCTAGGCTAAGTTTACTTGTGTCCTGGAGAGATTGGTCTTAGCTTTAATGTTCATTGTTAGGCTAAGCCTACCTGTATCATGGAGAGATTGGTCTTAGTTTTAATATTCATTGTTAGGCTAAGTTTACCTGTGTCCTAAAGAGATTGGTCTTAGTTTTAATGTTCATTGTTAGGCTAAGCTTACCTGTGTCCTTGAGAGACTGACCTTAGTTTTAATGTTCATTGTTAGGCTAAGCTTACCTGTGTCCTGGAGAGATTGGCCTTAGTTTTAATGTTCATTGTTAGGCTAAGTTTACCTGTGTCCTGGAGAGATTGGACTTAGTTTTAATGTTCATAGTTAGACTAAGTTTACCTGTGTCCTAGAGAGATTGGTCTTAGTTTTAATGTTCATTGTTAGGCTAAGTTTACCTGTGTCCTGGAGAGATTGGTCTTAATTTTAATGTTCATAGTTAGGCTAAGATTACCTGTGTCCTGGAGAGATTGGTCTTAGTTTTAATGTTCATAGTTAGGCTAAGTTTACCTGTGTCCTGGAGAGATTGGCCTTAGTTTTAATGTTTATTGTTAGGCTAAGTTTACCTGTGTCCTGGAGAGATTGGCCTTAGTTTTAATGTTCATAGTTAGGCTAAGCTTACCTGTGTCCTGGAGAGATTGGTCTTAGTTTTAATGTTCATTGCTAGGCTAAGTTTACCTGTGTCCTGGAGAGATTGATCTTAGTTTTAATGTTCATTGTTAGGCTAAGCTTACCTGTGTCCTAGAGAGATTGGTATTAGTTTTAATGTTCATTGTATTTATTTACGTATGCCTGCTCTCCCACATAATTTCGATATCAGACGATGTTCGTACAGATAAACAATAACACGAGGGATACCAATTGTGGAACAGGATCTGTTGCCCCATCCGGAGAATTCGAGTTCACCCTGGTTTTTAGGATGGTTCGTTTTGCTCATTATTTAAGATTCTGTGCGGTAGTTTGTCGATCAGTTTTTTTCTTTTGGTCCCTTTTATTTTGGCAATTGCCTTGTCTATCCTTCGATTTACCCTCTCTGACTGATTATTCCTTATACATCTTAAAACTTTCCTTCCATTGCAGAAATTGTCAAAATTAAAAAGGTTTTTGAACCGCACATACTTGAAACCTTCATTTGTATAAAATTTCATATGGAACACAGTAACCGCTAACAATACAAGCTACATGTATTCGTAAATGAAATAAGTAATTTTCAATATCAAAATAATTTGTTACAATATTTTGACCCTGGAGAAGCTTCTGTAACAAGTCTTACAATGAATGTCACTTCATCTTTAGTAATCTTGTTTTGAAAAAATGTCCAAAATATTGTAACTACAATATACAAATATAAATAATTTTTAATAACATCCTTTTTTTTTTCACAAAACCTTTTTTTTAAATCTTGATGTTCTGTTGCGCCTTCATATAATTTCATGACACTGGATTCTTGAGGTTCAAAATATTGTATGTATCGGTATATATAAATTTCGAAAATATTTTATTTTTATTTGGATGATAGATTTTATTATCCACATCTCTAGTTTGTTAAACTTTGATTAGTAATGTTTTCAGTAACCCAGTTTTGATGCATACATATGGTGGATAAGGTTAGCAAAGACATGCTAAGCCTGGCTCTATGCAGAAATGATGTATGTTACTTACTACAGTGGTAAGACTGTGATCTGCATTTCCACTACAAGCCTGACTAGTAATGTATCCACGAAATATGGAGTTTATTGTATTAAAAAAGCTGGATTTTCCAGCTCCAACCTGCCCTACTAGCAATACCCTGGCTTGATCAACATTTAACACTTTCAGTGGTTTATATTGTTCAATGTTCTTCTTAAGCTCTTGTAGAAGCTGGAAATTAAACAATATATACACAGTAAATGATATATCAAGAACAAACGGTTCAAGACTTACAATACCATAATTATCTCTCAACAATTGTTTTTTTTTTGTCATAAATTCATATTCTAAATTTGTCGTTGGCAAGGGAAGTGTCTGAATAAAAATAAGATACAGTAGAGAAGGAAAATGTACATTTTCTTTTTGTAAAATTAATTCAATGTCAAGACATTTAAAATCCCCTTGTAATTCATATAATCCTTTTGTTGGATATAAATAGAGACATAACATGGTCATGTACTTGACGCCATGTGTAAATAGAGACATAACATGGTTATGTACTTGAAGCCATGTGTAAATAGAGACATAACATGGTCATGTACTTGAAGCCATGTGTAAATAGAGACATAACATGGCCATGTACTTGAAGCCATGTGTAAATAGAGACATAACATGGTCATGTACTTGAAGCCATGTGTAAATAGAGACATAACATATTTATGTACTTGAAGCCATGTGTAAATAGAGACATAATATGGTCATGTACTTGAAGCCATGTGTAAATAGAGACATCACATGGTCATGTACTTGAAGCCATGTGTAAATAGAGACATAACATGGTCATGTACTTGAAGCCATGTGTAAATAGAGACATAACATGGTCATGTACTTGAAGCCATGTGTAAATAGAGACATAACATGGTCATGTACTTGAAGCCATGTGTAAATAGAGACATGACATGGGCATGTACTTGAAGCCATGTGTAAATAGAGACATGACATGGGCATGTACTTGAAGCCATGTGTAAATAGAGACATAACATATGTATGTACTTGAAGCCATGTGTAAATAGAGACATAATATGGTCATGTACTTGAAGCCATGTGTAAATAGAGACATCACATGGTCATGTACTTGAAGCCATGTGTAAATAGAGACATAACATGGTCATGTACTTGAAGCCATGTGTAAATAGAGACATAACATGGTCATGTACTTGAAGCCATGTGTAAATAGAGACAACATGGTCATGTACTTGAAGCCATGTGTAAATAGAGACATGACATGGGCATGTACTTGAAGCCATGTGTAAATAGAGACATCACATGGTCATGTACTTGAAGCCATGTGTAAATTTGAAACATAACATGGTCATGTACTTGAAGCCATGTGTAAATAGAGACATAACATTGTCATGTACTTGAAGCCATGTGTAAATAGAGACACAACATGGTCATGTACTTGAAGCCATGTGTAAATAGAGACATAACATGGTCATGTACTTGAAGCCATGTGTAAAGTACCACCATCACACAAACACATACATACTCTGCTTAGAGTTGGTTTTTAAAATATCGTTTTTGTCACTTTTATAATTTGGATATAATTTATAACACTCTTCCACTTTTGCGAAATCAATATAGCACCTGTAGGGTGGGTATTATCGATTGAATTCCACATTGCAGTTTCTTTTTTGTAGATTCTTTGCAAATATCTCACTATTTTGCCAGCATTACAATTCAAACGGATCTTATGAATCTATTCAAAATACTGATTTTCCATCTAAGTTTTTTCGGTCCCTTTATCATTAAAAAGTTATTTGATATTTTCATATTCTAATTAATATCCTAAGTAAATAATCATCTAAATAAGAGTCTTATAAACACATCTATGTATGAATGAGATTTTTTTCATAAGAAATTGAAAAATACTTGCCTTTACATTCCACTCTGGTGTTTTCCTCCATGGATTGTCGAGTGGACCATTAGCAACGTCTGAAATGCATACATCAAAGATTTCTTGGTTCTCGGGTATGTTGGTTTTTCTCACAGGAGTCGGTAACAATCGAGGCATAGCACGATATGACCCAAATCCTTATACAAGTTTGTAATACTAGCATATATGTGGATTTAGGTCATTTCGTGCGACGATTGTTACCATTCCTTGTGGGTTTTTTCTTTTATAAAATATGGTTCTCTTTACCTTATTTGGAAGACAGACAATTAAAATTTATCGTCCATTAAGGGCGTTGTTGATTTTCATTTTTGTTTCCTGTAGAGAGAGTACATTATTGTATTTCATCAGTCTATCTGACTATCTATTTGTCTTGTCAATGTGTCTGATCCATTTTGTCTATTTAATTGGCAAATAAAATATACTTAAGTTAATCTATTTAACTATCAGATACACGTTTTTAATTCAATGGTTCAAGATATTATTATCACAAACTATACAACCCTAAAGTGACGGACATCCTAGCCATTTCATGCGTCACCACATCATGGACATCATATTAATGGTATGATCAACTATGATCTTCTTGTTGTTATCAAAGTGAAGCAGTTTGTTTCGTTTATTTCATGAAGAGGACACGTTTGCCGTTTTTACTTGCTTTTAAGTTCATTTAGTTCAATCCATTGTTCATATTCTTCTCCAATAAAATAATGTGGAATATTCTACTGCTGATGGTACTAACTACTAGTCAGCTTTTCATAAAATAAATGGAAACTATTATGTACATCTTTTTACATATCGGTCTGTTGTCTTACTAATATACAAAGATATGAACACGTAATTATCTTCAAGAATGGGTTTCCTCTAAACATATGTTTTGACCACAAAATTTTGAAAATGTGGGGTTAGGGATATGGTGTTCAACGCCACTTTCAACAATATTTCACTTTATCGTGGCGTGGAAATGTGAAAATTTACTATATGATTATCGTGGAATACCAGCCTTTTGTGGTAGCTAAAAAATAATTTAATTGAGGTTTAGATTGCCTCATATGTTTGGTACATCTACATGAAGTAAATTGGAAATGTGAAAAAAAAAATCATATAGATGTACCAAACATACGAGCTACCACAAAAGGCTGGTATTCCTTGATAATCACTTTAGCAATTTGGTCAGTAATTTGGCTAAAAAGTTAACATTCCGGTAATGTAAAAACCTACATACAGTGGACAAAAAGCATTCGAAGGCTTCTAACTTTCCCAATGTATTTTATTTAAAGCTACAACTGTTTTCTATAAAAATTATCCTTATGTCAGTTCACATCTGATTTTAAAAAAAAATCAACAAAGGCAGAAAAGGTTTGTTATTTTTAGCAGTAATTTTAAGATAATTTTTAGAATCAAGTTTTCATAGCCATAATTTAAACAGAGAATTAAATCATTTGTCTACAAATGTACGACCATTATATTGTGTTCCAGACGAAATAAAGTAATTTTTGTGTTTAAATTTCGTTTTCTCAAAAATTTTAATTTATAAAATTCTATTGAAATTACAGTAAAACTACATTTAATTCTTTGTTGATACAATTGTGCATTGAGATTATCATTTCAATAAATTTTGATTGACACTATTTATCATACCTTCAAGTAAATAAACCTCCAAATCTGTTACTTTCAAGTTTCCGTTACAAATTGTATTAATATCCTCTCCTTTCATGGTATATGAGCTACTAAGTTTCGCATAACCATTCAACGGAAAACCAGTGCCATCATGTGTTATTGTTCCACTGAAGGTATACAAATCATGTCCTCCACCAAACGTTGGACCATAATCCGCACGATCATACATTGCATTGGTTCCTCCAATAGAAGGAAATTGTACTGGTTTGAAAGTTCCATTTTGATATAACCGGAATAAAAATGCTTTCTGGTCTATTCCATAATTTCCTATATTCTTCCAACTAAGAGATGTGTATCCCCCATAAACAGAACCGTTACTATTGTACAACACTGTAACCGTAGCGCCTTTATTGTTACAGTTGGTGTGAAAAGTTGTAGCATTGCAACCATCTCGGGATATTTTATACAACAAAGTGTACTTGTGTCTGCCACCTATCCATTCTGACAATTGTTTCTGATCCCCTTTTTTTAACTCTGTTGTCATCTTCGACGCATCTATATGCCTGCATAGGATAAATAGAATAACGAAGAAACAAGTCCCTATATATGAGAATTTCTTGGTATTACTTGCATTAACTTTTCTGCATAAAGGTTAAAAAAAAGATAAACGGTGATGGCCAATAATCTCAAAAACCATCGGAACACGAACACTACTCCTAACCTTTCATTTATCCTTTCCCACTTCTAGGAAATATCTTCGAAAATAATGAAAACTAATAACTACATACATAAATGTACACCACCGGTTTAAGTCTGCAACATTATTGTGCCTGTCCCAGGTCAGGACCTGTATTTTCATCGTCATATATTGTGGTCTTTTTGTGCTCAATGACTTGATGTAAGAATGCACTTCAAGCCAAGGCTTTTTACACGTCAATAAAGTTTAAAAAGACTGCATTCATTTCTTAGTACAGATAAGTTTTTCTCACCCCTTGGATAAAGTAGTCCGTTAGTATAGGTGAAAAAGATTAATAGGTTCTTACATACATTCTTGGGAAAGACCGGGTGATCTTCCACGAGTGATACAAATTTTATGTCTTTTCGCGAGTGGAGCGCTCTATCACGAGAGGAAGATCACCCGGGCTTTCACAACAACGCATGTAAGTACCTATTTCTTCCGTAAACCAACAACTTTCACTATCGCGAACTACTAGAGACGCCCGCCATTGATCAGTAACTAATTTGCATACATTATCAGACCAATATCATTGAGCGTTATGAAATACACATCACATAAAATTGACTTTTGTGACACCGACTAATAAACTAAGTAGCTTTCTACTGATATTTGAGCTTTTCTCACTAATATTTTATTGAAAGTACAGTATTTTCCTTCATGAGATATGACGTGACACATATTTTGACGTCATTGAAGAATGACGTCAAAGGTACGGAAAAGGACATCTAGAAATACGAAAAAATGAAAATAAAAGACACAAATATATTTAATACGGTTGGAGTCTGTATTTGAAAAAAAACTAATGGTTAAATCCGTAATATATCTGTTATTCAGCTATCAGACAGGGTATATAATGTGACATTCCCGGCTTAGGGTATATATTTAAACGGTTTTTTTTCTTGTTAGAGGCGTTCTGATTGGATGTCACAACGAGTAAAGACGAGTGCACGTGGACTCGTCTTACCTCGGTCGTCTTCACCCGGAAACGTCCATCTACGGAAGAATTTTCTATCTTACCCCGGCTCCAGGGTAAGACAAGCTACACGCCGTTTTTCCCGCAAAATTGTTTTCCATTGTTGAATTAAATTGTCGATTTATAGTGTCTTGACAGTATTTTAAATTTATTTCACAATAAAATACAATAAAATACAATGTATTTTATTTATAAATATATCATAAATACTACTACAACAGCGATAAATGCCTGTAAAAAAAATGATTTGACGTTGGTCAAAGGGAGGTAATTGTTTTTATTTACGTTAGTTACCTAACAAGGGAGAATACTTTATATTTTCTCAACGTAAACAAATATTGAAAGAGATTAGAAAAAGAGGCAAACATCGTAAAAGGTGCAAGATTTTGTTATTGTAGAATCTATCACAAGTTTGTTAACTTTAATATGAAACCGGCACGGCCATGAATGCTCGCTCATCGGAAAATTATCTGGCAATTTCATCAAAAAGTGTCGAGATTTTTTGGGCCGAGATATATTAGGGACGACTTTTTTCAGGGCCGAATCTAGTCTCATTCAATCGAGCTGTCGTTCCTTTATTCGAGTTATCGTTCCTTACGAAATCTCAAAAGTTAACTTCCGCGTAGAAACAAAAATTCTTGTCAGTATGTCAGAAGAGATTTAATAAATTAAAAAATATCGATATAAGTAAAACAAGCTAGCAAAATGACTTTTATTACATACGGGTTCCGGGTTTCATTGGTATCGGACGTACGAGAGAGGGTACGAGACTTTAGGATCACATTTGCGCTTTATGTTAAGAAGATCTTCATTAATTGAGTGTGTTAGTGTGTTACCCGGAAACCGGTGTTTACAAAACGTAGATTTTTTTTTTCTTCAACAATATGTTCAACCATGTTTGTTAAAAAATCCTAAGTACACATTTTATACCATAAAGAGCTCGCTTAAGCTCGCATATTATTTTGAACCTCTTTAAAGTTGTAAAATGAACATCTTGTTTTATTTTATTACGTGGCATTTTTGTCCTGTGGCTGTGATACGGTTCGCAAATTAATGCACCAAACTACACAACAAGTAAACAAACATTGACACGGTAGAAAGGGGTGAGAAAAAGAGTCAAACACCGTAAAAGGTGCAAGATAGTAAAATCTGTGACACCCTCGGGTAAGATTTAAATCGTATTGGACTCGGACAAGCCTCGTCCGATACGATTTAAATCTTACCCTCGGGTGTTACAGATTTTTCTATCTTGCACCTCACCCGGTGTTAGACCCTATATGTCTTTAAAAGGAACTAAAATAGTAAATTGTGATTCTTCACAGAACCAAAACAAACCAGTAGTGAGACCATCAAAATTAGTTCACTATTGGATCTCCAACAATTTGAAGACAAAAATGGACGATAAATGAATCAAGAGGGGATGGTATGGTGTCCCATTAAACGGTTTAACCCTGGTGCATTTTACAAGCCAGGACCTGGATTTCCAGCGCCATATGCCGTGTTTTTTTGTGTTCAATGGTTTGAAGTAAAAGTTGATTGCTCGATGGAATTGTTGACCGTCACTGTTTAAACTTTCTGTTCATAATTACGACAAATAAAAAAAAAAGTTAAATTGACAAATTTTTTTTTATTAGCTAATGAAAAATATTATCGAAATGAGTTCCCATGCAGTCAACAGTTCATGTCTTCCTCTGTTGTTAAAAATCAATTAGTATGCTAATTATGCTATGTATGTTTCAACTATATTGTTATTGTAAATAATGGAAACAACATTATTTGCCGGCATAACTTGTGTCTGATCCAGATTGTCATTAATACTGTTTAAATTAAATGTTGCTTCCGAACAGCATATATGAAGACGTGTCTTAAATTAAGGAAGATATGTCAGAACGCCTAACTACTAACTCGTCATCATGGCCAAAGTTATGGTTTCATTTCTCATCTATATCATGCAGTTGGATTGAAAGCCAAACCGCGCTATGATTTTATTAAAATTATGTGGCTGTTGTATTATTTTTTTCTTAGGAAAATCGCTGTGCACAACGTCTAACAACATCCCGTTTGGGGTTAATGTCGATCGGGGGTCATATGTTCAACCGACCAATCAGCGATGAGCCCCTTTCTTAAAACCGAATACACATCAAGAGATGTCATTGGTCAATATATTTATCTGTATTGCATGCATATATGACTGAACGGTCAAAGATGAATGAAAGGTTACCCGTCACGACCCCAAACGGCATGTTCTTATATGTTAGTGTGTCCACAGTTACTCGGGGACAGGATAGCACCTCCCTTTTTCCAAAACTACGAAAAAATTGTGTCGTATCCTTCAGCTATTATTTTCAGTTTAATTATACGATAATCCGATATATATTATCACACAATGACCCTTTATATACCAAACAGTCGTTAAAACAAATCCATCTTCAATTTACCAATGTATATATATAAATTTTCAGAGATTTTGTTTATTTACCTCGATATGAGAGACTTTAATTATATATATATATTTGTCCTTAGAAAATTAAAGTTCATATTAAACAGGAATAATCTAAATAAAATATATGTAACTTATATTTTGCCATTACTAGAATATGCATGTGAGTTATGGGATGGGTGTTGTTCAAGGGATGCAGATAAGTTGGAACAGCTTCAATTTGAAACCGCTAGGATAATTACTGGGTTGCCAAAATTTGCAAGCAAGGAATCTTTATACTTCGAAACCGGTTGTGAGACTTTAAGTTGTAGACGGAGGCGTCGAAAACTTACTTTATTTCATGAAATACATAACAATATAGCTCCTGAATATTTACAGGACTATCTAAATGAATATTTAGTAGTTAACAATTATAATCTGAGAAATTCTTTACAATATGGGGTACCAAGATGTCGTTTAGAAACATTTTCCATATCGTTTTTTCCGTCTACTATACGTTCATGGAATTCATTGGATCCGAATTTTAAATCTATACAAACTACTTCAAAGTTTAAACAAACTTTAAGGGCGAATTTATTTAAGGTTTCTAATAATACTATTTGTTAGGAAGTAGGAAATGTAATATAATACATACTCAGTGGCGGATTTAGAGGGGGGCGTGCGGGGCGTGCGCCCCCCCTAAAATTCGCAAAGCATATGTTATACAACGTTAATTAAGCAGTTCAATAAATAACTTTTTCATGAATGGTTAACTCGTGACCTGTAGTAAAATATTCTTACACATTGTAAATACACGTTGGATGTGTTCGCCGATTCATATATGTATTCGCCGTCAGTAGTTCAAAGATTATTCCATTCTGATTGGTTCCGAGGTACCAGACATCAACTATTTTCTCACGCTAATTAAACATTATTTCTGCAGTCAATTTTACAACTACATGTACACGTGCTATTTAGAAATTATAAAATCGACGAAAATTCTAAGCCAAGAAAACAAGCAAGATTGGATATATTTCTTATTCCTCGACGAGACGAGAAAAGTCAAAGGTAATTTAAAAAGTAAATTCAATCAATACTTCGAATAATTAATTTAACAATTGATCTCATTTATAAAACATACAACGAAAACCTATAACCAGAGAATCAGATGATGAAACTGAGACAGTGTGTAGAAACTTGAGTGTCCCAAGAAAATGGTCACTTCTCTTTAAATAATGGTTCAAATAGTTCTTGAATTCGAAATTCTGCAATTTCATATGAAAAAAAAATATAAATTTGATTTGTATACAAATACCCGAAAATGTTGCCTTTTACTTTTCAAGTGAAGATCAGTAAAAATACGCGTTGGTATATTGTACATTAAAATACAAAAGTAACATATTAATAAAAAAAAAAAAAAATAGCGGCAATTTATTTGTAACAATCTCTGCATCTGCCCGAGGTATCTGCACAAGAAAGTGTGAACAAATCCTTTGTCCGTATACGTTTATATTATTTATATCTACCAATGGATGTCTGGACAATTTTTTTTACACATTTTTAACAAAACATTCTGACTACAATTTATTTGTAATAAATTAATATCTACAACTGCACATGAAAGTGTGAAAATAATCTCGACAAAATGGTCTATGCATATCTCACACCTGATTTCCGTAAACATATTTCTCGAGAACTTTGATACATTTTTGTTGTTTGACCTTTTAGTGTAATGAGGTTTTTACGCCCGTTGCTCAAACACTTGATCTCCGTCCGTTCGTCCGTCCGTCTGTAAGATTTCTGCAATCCGCAACTCCCCTGACTGTAACCACGCAATTGATTGACTTAAACTATATAATGTACTTGAAATACATTGTAGTTGTGCACAATGGTTTTTAGAATTTTCATTGAAGGCCGGGTGGAGGGGATAGGAGGAGGATTCTGCAACCCGCAACTCCTAAATAACCACTCAATGGATTGAAGTGAAACTTAAACTACAAATTTGACATACAATGTAGTTTGCTCATCACGGTTTTATTTTTAGAATTGGAGGTTAGGGGTAGGAGGGAGATTCTGTAATCTGCTTTTTTGGCGTAAAATCGCGAATTCTCACACGAAATACCCCAAACATTTTCGCGCCTCCCTCCGCTCGGCGCAATTATTTTAAGTACGCCCCCCCTAACTTGAAATCCTGGATCCGCCCCTGATACTAGATTAAGACATCAGTGTAGTTCACTGGGAGCAGATTTATTTAGAGCAAATATACTATATAACCACAGACTCCATAAACCCAGAAAAACCACCATTAGATTTTCACATTCCACCGTGAAAGAATATTTATGTTGGTCCTCGTATTCCTGATATGTATCCATTACATATAGGGGTTCTAGACATGAGAGATGCAACACTACCACTTCGTACTGTAACAGCAACAACTCTGCTATGTTTTTGGCAAGGGAGAAATAAAATACTAAAACATATCTCCATTTATTCAAATGACGAAAACAATAAATATTTACATTTACATGAAACCAAGGAGTGCATGGTGTTACATAATACATTATTACATAACATTATCATTTTAATAATTTTTAACATTGCATAATACAATTTATATGTCCTATGCACACCCTTTCAACTAAAATATTTCCGAAGACAAAAAGGGGTGGCGCTAAAAACGATTGGCATTTGTCCCCTATTTGATATTTCCATTTCACTCCTTATCAAAAGCGGGCTTTGGCCGTTTTGAGGGCCACCCCTTTTTGTCTTCGGAAATATTTTAGTTGAAAGGGAGTGCATAGGACATATAAAATGTTAAAAATTATTAAAATGATAATGTTATGTAATAATGTATTATGTAACACCATGCACTCCTTGTTTTCATGTAAATGTAAATATTTGTTGTTTTCGTCATTTGAATAAATGGAGATATGTTTTAGTATTTTATTTCTCCCTTGCCAAAAACATAGCAGAGTTGTTGCTGTTACAGTACGAAGTGGTAGTGTTGCATCTCTCATGTCTAGAACCCCTATATGTAATGGATACATATCAGGAATACGAGGATCAACATAAAACTGAATTTATAGTAGATAAATTACTTTATGGTGGCAGAGGGGAATTTCATTGTAGGATTGCATCGCAATCGACATAATTTCAACCTATAGGAATTTGTAATTCAGTCACGTGACAGCTGATCAAAAAATATTTTAGAGCAAAGGTCACGCCATATGGTGTGCTGTTTAAATTTCCCTCCTCCTCCCCAACAAACCCAACCTCGTTTTAAGTGGCACCCCCCTTTGTCTGGGGAGTGCATAGGTCATATAAATTTTACCATACAATGTTAGTCTATTAAAATGATATGTTATGTAGTATGTAAGGCCGTTTTTAGCGCCACCCCTTTTTGTCTTCGGAAATATTTTAGTTGAAAGCACAGGCGCATGGGGCATGGATTTCGTTTCCTCCTCCCCCCTTTTCTCTACTACCCCCCCCCCCCCTTTTTTTCACAATTTTCATATAAATCATTCCTTTTTCAAAATTTTCATAATCATTCGTTTTTTCTTCATTTGACAATATCAGTAGACGTCATACATCATGAATAATACGTGTATTCTGTGTCCACAGTTTTTCGACTGATACAGTATAAGAGAGAAGGTAAGCAACTCCATTTTCATATTTCGCGCCATATCGCTCACTTCGGTTGGGAAACCCCCGTGTTTTTTACACTTTTTACCTTGTCTACATATGGCACTGTCGTATCAAACTGTTTCTAAGACACTTACCTAATTGCCCATGTTCGAATTTCAGTCTGTACGTCGATCTTTTCCAAGAAATCTCGCCGAGAATAGCGAGGCAGCTTCGTTTCTAGGTCAAACTACATCATATGAGACGGAAGTGCAAGAACGGGAACCCTGGGATTTTTACGAATGGATTACCTGCAATGAAAAACCCAGATGCGCTCCGAATATTTTTCCCATAATGTTTTGGCGGGAAATATAAACCGCTGAAAAAACATAACAGCAGACGGATTATTTCGTAAAAATGGCACAACGACCATCTGAATATGGAAACATTGAAATAATTTGATGGTAAATAACTGTTCAAAAAGAAATTCAAACTGAGAAATAGATGATTGAATGGTTAGAACTGAAGTCAAAATTTCAATGAAAAAGAAATATTCAGCTTGCCTCTACTTCAAATTATTAAAATCATACCCAAACAAAGACATATACAACTAAAAAAAAAAAAAAAATAAATAAAAAAAAAAAAACAAAGGAAGAAGAAGCTGAGAACAGCTATTGAATGGGACTATGGCATTTTACCCCCTTCCTCAATAAAAGGGCTCCCAACTGATAAAAATGTGTAAGGGAGCCGGAGAGACCATTTAACTAAGGGGGCTATTTCTTTTTCAGGGGTAAAAAATAAATAATTTGTTTAACTATTTGAACGTGAAATAATAATTCGTGAACTTCATTTTTCGCGCATTTAACATCCTCGCGAAGAAAGCGAAAATTAAATACCCACCAAAATAACCACTTGTACGGTAAAATGGGATTTTTTTTCTGGATTTCAACACTGATTTCTGTCACTGCTGAAAAGTGGAGTTACACAAGTTATTTATTTTTTACCCCTGTAAGACAGATTATTGTTTTATAAAATCAGTGACATGAAATGAAAAAGAAATAGCCCCTTTGGTTAAATGGTCTCTCCGGCTCCCTTACACATTTTTATCAGTTGGGAGCCCTTTTATTGAGGAAGGGGGTAAAATGCCATAGTCCCATTCAATAGCTGTTCTCAGCTTCTTCTTCCTTTGTTTTTTTTTTATTTATTTATTTTTTTTTTTTTTTAGTTGTATATGTATTTGTTTGGGTATGATTTTAATAATTTGAAGTAGAGGCAAGCTGAATATTTCTTTTTTATTGAAATTTTGACTTCAGTTCTAACCATTCAATCATCTATTTCTCAGTTTGAATTTCTTTTTGAACAGTTATTTACCATCAAATTATTTCAATGTTTCCATATTCAGATGGTCGTTGTGCCATTTTTACGAAATAATCCGTCTGCTGTTATGTTTTTTCAGCGGTTTATATTTCCCGCCAAAACTTTATGGGGAAAAATATTCGGAGCGCATCTGGGTTTTTCATTGCAGGTAATCCATTCGTAAAAATCCCAGGGTTCCCGTTCTTGCACTTCCGTCTCATATGATGTAGTTTGACCTAGGAACGAAGCTGCCTCGCTATTCTCGGCGAGATTTCTTGGAAAAGATCGACGTACAGACTGAAATTCGAATATGGGCAATTAGGTAAGTGTCTTAGAAACAGTTTGATACGACAGTGCCATATGTAGACAAGGTAAAAAGTGTAAAAAAACACGGGGGTTTCCCAACCGAGGTGAGCGATATGGCGCGAAATATGAAAATGGAGTTGCTCACCTTCTCTCTTATACTGTATCAGTCGAAAAACTGTGGACACAGAATACACGTAATATGGAGTAGGCATTGCCTAGATGCGAGCACAGCATTTCTGTCTGGCCAATGCCGGTGTATATATTTGAGTGAAAGTTGAATATCACAAAATAATATACTCATGGCCTATAGAGAGGACATTAGTATTTGAAATTAAATGATATCGCCGACATCCATGGAAAGTTAAATGAAGTAGAATAGAAAAGTATGAGAAAAAAGTATGGAATCTTTTATTGTTGGACTAGGGACAGTGCAAACATTGAAGACTAACTAGTACTAGTACGCGGGTGGTATCAACCATTATAAAGCCTAAAGGGGGTAGTAGACGGCGGTGTCTGTAAAATGAAAGTATGGTCTTTTAAGTCATAAGAAAAGAGTTTTATTACGAAAATATCAATTAATGCAACCAACATACATAAGCAATATTGGCCTATACCATGCTATGTACAGCCGATATATATTCATGAAGTGTAAATGATGAATGACGTACGGTCAGGGCCGTCTTGTCAGCAATATAGGCCCCGGTCAAAGCAGTGCACTGAGGCCCATATCTATATCAAACACTCACAGAAATAAAATTATAAATGGTCGATAAAATTAAAAATATATTTCTTGTATTGATACTTCCAACAAAATCAGTGTTTAAAAATTAAAAATTATGCCGTATACAACATGCATAGATTAGCATGGGGTTCATTTGCTTGTGGGACCACCGGGCAACTGTCCATTGTGCCCATACATAAGACCGCACTGCGTACGGTTACTTTAATACTGATAATCTTCATTTCGACATTTTAAAGTATGTGTATTTGGGCCAATATTATGCTATCTCCAAGTGAACAAAATAGTTTTTAATTTTAAAAGAATTATATAGGTACCGCTTTCATCAGACATGTCTCTGCTTTCACATACAAAATATTTATCAATATTCAATATTTTTTTTATTGGAAAAAGCACAGTAGAGGCGTGATATATATATTAAGGCAATATTCAGTATCGAAATCATACTCTTTAAAATTATCTGTGACAAGATTATACAGACATATATTCCTTCTTGTGTAATGTTGTTACCTTTTAAAGTTTCAACAACATAATAATTTTATAGCATTTATTTTAGAAAGACTGAGTTTAATAAATAATAACAGATATACATATAATATGAACGGCATAATTAATAGTTAAATAAATAAAATTCATTGTGTCTTACTATTCTAAACCATTGTCGGCAGATGTTGGTAGTATTCAAATATTTTGTAGGATCAGACTGACGGAAAATTTAAGATGAATAAACAAATGGGTACTGATAGAAATAATTAACACTAACAGAAATAAGGAAAAAGTCATGCGTTCCTTGTTCCTTGCAAGCACATCATGGTTAGAAAATGTTTGTTACTTAGCCAAAGAAATAATAAATGCAAAAATTGTATAAAAATGAAAAATGTTAATGTTCACCACAAAATGAAAAATGTTAATGTTCACCACTATCTTTTCTTATCAGAGACATATGAGCCGGTGGCAAGGGGCACATGCCCTCTCTCTCCCCCTTTGGCAAAATTTTAAAAAGCTGGATTTTTAGTATACTTTAGGATTTTTGTGATATTTATTTGAAATTACCATTATTCAACACAACTAAACCGTACGAAAGGTAGGAATTAAGTATAAATATGAACGGGTGTCATCCCTTGTGATATTTTAGTACCGCACATTGATAGTAGGGTTAAAATTATTGATAACGAAAGGCCGGGAGCAGGTCCCTGTGTCTGTGATCTCCTCCTAGTTATTGTACGTGTACTATAGATGCGTATTAAAAATATTGATGACATTGTCATCTTTGCGTGTCAGTTGTGACCCAAATACGATTTTAATGCTGACCTTTACTTGTTGCAACGTAAAATATGACGTGATAAAAAAAATATTAACATGTTGATGAATGGTGGCCAGATTCGTTTTTATTTACGCATTTATTGTAGAACTTTAGGAATATTGTGGTACATGTACAAATAATCTTGGAGACAGGAATTGTGTTTGGATTTCTTTTAAACTGGTAAGTCATATATACAGTAAAGAAATGTCAATATAAATCTGGAGTTCGACAGTGAAATGCAGTTGGGCGTGACATGAAATGTCCATACGTCAAAAAATGACCAGATTCGTGTTGTCTTAAGAGTCATTCACAGTTATAAAAAAATGAACAGTTGTTGTCCTTAACCTGATAGTCCATGTTAACATAAAGTCCTTTCACTACGCCAGTGTTGTATTAATCAAAGTGTTGATTGATCCGAGTAAATATTTAGACCACCCGCGTAGATTCTGCAAAAAATAAAACAAAACTAAAACACACCAAGGCGAGTTTTTCTACATCGGCTGCAAATGGTCCAACAAATAAATTTGATATTTTCTGAAAATATTGTAGTTCAAAATTAAGTCAAATTTATTCTAAAATTATCTTTTACTAATCCGTATATAACTAGAAAGGTTTTTATCTAATAATCTGGACACGCTTGAAAAAAGTGCTGTGTTTGTTTACATGTCATAATACATGTCGTCACGATTTACGGAATTGACGCAGTTGCAAATGAAATAGATGTCGTTTTGAAATTTTTTGACTCGTGAATGAAAATACAAGATTTTAATTAAAATTCCGCGAAATGACGTCATGACTTTGATAGCGAGATGTCATTCTGATTAATTTAACAATTTAAGCACCTTTTATTGTCTTTTGTTACTTAAATACGATTTTTAGAAGTTCATGATATCATTTTAGTTTTAAAATCATTTATTGGAGACTTTTTTTTTATTTTTGGCATTCTCTCCGAGACTGCCAACTTTTATCAATATCCGGACGAAAGGATTTCAATCTCATCATAAGGAAGATTGTGTATTCAATGCGCATGCCCATGTTGCTGTAGAGCTCTCTGTGCTCGCTATCATTCATGATGTATGACGTCTACTGATATTGTCAAATGAAGAAAAAACGAATGATTATGAAAATTTTGAAAAAGGAATGATTTATATGAAAATTTTGAAAAAAGGGGGGGGGTAGTAGAGAAAAGGGGGGAGGAGGAAACGAAATCCATGCCCCTTGCGCCTGTGGTTGAAAGGCCGTTTTTAGCGCCACCCCTTTTTGTCTTCGGAAATATTTTAGTTGAAAGGGAGTGCATAGGACATATAAAATGTTAAAAATTATTAAAATGATAATGTTATGTAATAATGTATTATGTAACACCATGCACTCCTTGTTTTCATGTAAATGTAAATATTTGTTGTTTTCGTCATTTGAATAAATGACATTACTGTTCGACCTGTTCATGTTCATATACTCCATTAACTTGTACCAACTCCTGGTACGTTATACTCCTCTGCCTGGTGTAGCAAATACTCTGCTTGTTTTTGTATATATAAGAAGTAAACAATTACTCCAATTAAAATGTCATTTATTATAAAATTTTCTAAATAAATGACTAAATTTCTTTTATAACCTTAGGAGTGTGACAAAAACAAATGTGACTAATAATCTAACTAAAATGTAAACAAACATAAAACACTCCTAAGCAATACCAATTTCAAATACAAAAAGGGGTGGCAACTGAAAACCGCCACGCCACATACAAGACAATATAGCATATTGTTACAAAAAGAAGTTTTGTATATCAGTAAGCACAAGTATATATATAAATATTTACATCATCAAATGTGAATGAACACAATGAAATAAGTTGGTGGTAAGAAGGGGAGGATGGTGGGAAAATTTTGAGCTGAAATTTGTAGAAACACAAAACGTGTCTTCACTTCTAGTAATGTACACAATGACACGTGACTAATTCTACAATTCTGATTGGGTCAAAATAACATAGGTTTCTAAAACTAAATTTTACTTTTCATACAGACTATATATTTAACTTAATGTAAAATAGTTTTAGTCAAAATTATTGGTTTAAAATTAATAAATTTATTCAAATGATTTCACTGCAGAGGTGGGGATTACATAATGACAAGGATTACGTGCTGTATTACATAAATAATTTCATGGGATGAAATATAATTAGTGACCCCAGCTGCGCCTGCGGATGTCCTTTAGAAGATGCTATTCATTATTTATTAGAATGTCCTCTTTATACGAATGCAAGAATGCAATTAATTATGAGTATTACACCGTATACAGTTATCTCAATTGAAAACTTATCATTTGGCTCTGATAATTTAACTGATGAAAACAATTTAATAGTGTTTAGAAATGTCCAAAAATATATACACCATTCTAATAGATTTGAATGATACGACATTATACCCTGTACTCAGGATGCTATCATTTATTTGCACTCAATCCCCTTATCCCCCCTTTTTCCCCCCATTACTTCTGTTTATCAAATATATTCATGTATACATTTATCATATATGTAACTTGCTGTCATTTTCTTATTTATGTATATAACATTATTGTATAGAGCGGATATACTAAGTTGATATAACTGGTTTCCAATCTAATTGTACATTTACAAGACAATAAAATATGTGTAAACTAAAAAAATATATATATAAATCGAAGATGGATTTTTAATATACATGCAGGGGCGGATCCAGGATTTGTGGTTAGGGGGGCGTGAGTAGGCGAGGTGTCTGGCGACCGCTTAAGGTCTCCACCGGGTCCAAGGCAGAGCCCACCGGAAGCTCTGGGGGTTTGAGGAATTACAGACATTTATTTGAACGACAATTTTGAACCAACCACACCATTTTTATCAGACCAAAAAAACTTGACTTTGAGTCTTAATTTTGTCGGATAATTGTTAACAGTATGTTTTTGTCAGATTATAAGAACCTAAAGTAAAACTTTTCTTTAACAACCGTGATGCGAATTGTTCAACTCATGACTGATCGATCACGATATTTTAACCCTTCAAAGAAGTATTGGTTTAGTTTTAACGCATTCCTCATTTCACTAATTGGTCTGTACTTTCGGTGCTTGTCCTTTCGGGTGGTTCTAGTTAATACTGCCCGTCCGGATGGAGCTTTTCTTTTCGTCGTTTAATTCATTCATTGAAAACGTATGATTCGACCGTTCTTGTTTATAGACAAACAAAAGCGGAAATTGTCAATACATGAACTTGTTACTGATTTCTGATAAGCTAACGTAACTAAATTAGATGATCAGAATCGTTTCATGCAGCATTAATGTTAACATATTGGCCTTTGTTTGTCTATAAACAAGAACGAATCATACATTTTCAATGAATGAACCAACGGCGAAACGAAAAGCTTCATCCGGACGGATAGTATACTGATCATTTATCAATGGGTAGAGCTTTTTAGAATGATATCCCAAATTTACTCCTAATATCATTACTATTCACTTTGACTTACAGGTCACGAGTTAACCATTCATGAAAAAGTTGTTTGTTGAACTGCTTAATTAACGTTGTATAACATATGCTTTGCGAATTTTAGGGGGGGTGCCACGCCCCCCTCTAAATCCGCCTCTGTGTAACATGTATATATTGATTTACTTGGATTCTAATCACGCTTATTAATTACTGTTATTTGGGTATAAGTGTTATTGTAGTAATATGCCAATTAATGGGGAAAAACTTCCAAGTGGTGAAAAAATGTTACGAAGATGGAGTCACATATCCCCTGATAACTCCGTCCTGATATGTATCTCGCATGGATTGCAGATAGCTGTAAATTATCACATTTAATATGATATTGGACTGGAGGAATATATAGCCTCGCAGCATCTTACAATGGTAACAAATTATGATCAAGTCAATGTGTACTAACTTACCAGATTTTACCACACTCGTACTCGTATCCGATAGTAATAAAATAAGTTTAATCATCCCAGATCACGTGCTACGTAAAACGAAACTAGGATTTTCCGGTTAATTTGTATTTTCTGAAAATGTACTACTGTATGGTTATTCAAGAGTGTATCTAAATGACATATAAAGAGTGAGTAATTCATGTATCATGTTTATGTTAAAATATTGTAAAATTATACAATCTAGGCCTATACGAACAAGACTTAATCCCGACTGCACAATACCCACAAGGGTACTCTATATATAGGGGTGGTCGCTGACTCAGAAGTATGAGTGGCGTTTCATGTCATAATTGCGATGATGGTTTTTCCATCGACTGACTTTCAAAAAATAATCGGAAATCATGAATGAAAAAAGAAGAAGAAATAGATAAAAATAGTAAAAACATAACAAAAACAGAAACAGAAAAACCGCCACTAAATATAGATGGATGGTATATGGTGTTTAACGCCACTTTCAACAATATGTCAGTTATATCGTGCCAGTCAGTTTCATTCCCGATTTTATTGGTGGATGAAACCAGAGTACACGGAGAAAAACACAGACCTGTCGCAAGTCACTGGAAATTTTATAACATAAGGTACCGAGTACACGTCGCCATGCGCAGGATTCAAACTCACAACGTTAGTGGTGATAGGCAGTGCCGTCTTAGCGCATGCTGGGCAGTTGCCATGGGCTCTTGACTATAGGGGCACCATGCTAATCTATGTATGTTGTGTACGGCATGTTTTTTAATGTTTAAACACTGATTTTGTTGGAAGTACCAATACAATAAGTACATGTTTTGTATATACATGTATTTAATTTTATTGACACTCACAGTTTTATTCTTGTGAGTGGTTGTGTGGATACGTGTCCCAGTCAATTGCTTTGCCCGGGTGCCTATTATGCTGTTAATACTGTCCTGGTGATAAGCACTGGTTGCATATGAAGTCGTAAATGTAATCTTCTAAAAAGTTTACAAGACGCACAACACCAAATGCATAACTAAAGTAGTAACAAATCGTTACTGCTTTGAAATTTACCTGTGTCTATTGACCTATATAAGTATTATATTATATTACAATATTGATGGATATTGTCATATAACACAAAATAATACAAAATATTACATGAAATAAATTATACACAAGATAAAATATAAATAATAACAATAATTAGGAAAAGGACTACAATACAGTTGGTATTTTTGGTGTTAAATATGGTGTTAGCTAAAACTGTAACAAGTTAACCAATTATATATAACATATCTCTCTGACAACGGCACAAAACTGAAATATTTACTTTTTTCTTTATTCCTTTCGAAGCTAGTGGTTGGAATTTTCTTATCCAAAACATTCTTTATATTGTTTAGACCTCTCATCCTGTTTAGGCTGTTTTCAGTTATTTTAATTTTGAGTTTTTGCAAAGCTCCTGTATTCTGTATGGCTATATGAAAGGATATGTCGACTGAGAGGCAAATCGAGCTTGCATTTGATGTCACTCCTATGACCATTCATACATTTATTAAATGACTGGACTATTTCATCTACGTATTGGAGCCCACATACACGTAATACCACATTCCAAAGGGCAAATCGCGTTGTTGTATTTGCAGTTGACATTGCAAGAAAGATGGTATATTCTTGCCCATTTGGAACTTCTGTGCTGTTTCCATGTTTTTGCACGTCATGCAGCATCTATCCCCACAACCTTTGCATTGCCCAATATCTGGTTTGCTCGTGGATATATGTCAGCTCTCATCAAAAGATCTTCTAAACTTTTGGGTTTAAAATTTGTATGTTATGATGGCGTTATTATCTCTGACATATGTTGAAAATATTTCCTCAATTCCGGTATAGTATTGAGAAGTCTTGCAATAATTGTTTTGCATTTACAAACTTTTTCAGTATACCTTTATTTGTAAGTTTGAAGCTTGAAGCAGCATTTGGAAATATGGACAACGATTTAAGTCGACATGCTGAGGATAACAAGGTTATGTATTTACGTTTCACTTATATAGAAAATATTTGAAATTAATTTTGTATATATATATGTTTTGTATAAGATGGAAATAGATCAGAATTTTAAGTGCGGTTGCTCAATTATTTATCCATATTTTGTTTCCATATGAAATTTGCCCATGCAACGATCATTATGTCAAAACTTTGCGCAATGTATAATGATAAGTGTGTTTGTGTGTTAAATTCTATAGTTTAACGAACCCCAGCAGACGCACAACGTCAAATGAGTATCATAACGTTTGTACATTTACCGTTTGGGGGGAGGGGGGGATTCGTTTAGTGGTAGAAATATCACGACGAGGGTCGACGCATAATGTGTTTGCTGGGTCAGTGATTTTCTTTGAATGTTGCTTCAGTTACCTCCTAGCATGATAGTAACTTCTTCCCATTGAGGATTTTTATCACATAACTTAGCCTAAGACAGGATTGTCATTAGGACAAATACTAGATGCTAGCAGTCAAGACAACCCCCGTAATTATCACCGACTGCTCATAAAAACAACAAGTATGACACATAACATGATGTATTTCAGATTATTTAGCTGTCATTGTAATTTTAAATATAGATTTTAGAATTTCTATTGTTAAAATTTCAAAATATTTTTTTTATAGAAAAAACTGGAAGAACTTATTTCCCAGTTAACTGCAGCTTCTCAAGAACAACAAACAGTTGTAAAGAAATATCAAAATGTCAACAAAGCGCTCACAAAAGAACAAGAAAAGAAGGATAAAGTTATTAAAGAACTGAACGAAGATCTTCAGAAGACAAAATTAGCTTCTGGGAAATCGAAGATTGAATGTGGCAACAGTCATTCTCTGGAGAGGAAACTAGCAGAAAGTGAAAGTCAATTAATGGAAGCAAAGAAGACTATTAATATTGTAAAACAAGAAAAGGAAAAGATTGAAAGGGAGGTTGAAAGAAAAAAATTTGAAATGATAGAGTGTAGAAGATTTCTATGTTCTCAAAAAAAGGAAATGGAAAAATTATATGAACAACAGGAACAACAAAGGAGAGAAAATGTGATGCTTCGTGAAACAGGTAGACAGTATCTTGAAAATTTTAACAGAGTTGAAGAAGAGAGAAATGCATTAAAACATCAAGTAGAAGAATGGGTGAAAAAGAACCATACAATGGGTAAATCAGGTTTTATCTCAAAATATTATATAGAGATTATAATTATGATAATAACTTACACTGATCTTGTTAACAATAAACACACACTTACATGGAACTATCTAAAAAATGTGAAAAAACAGTTTACTCTTAATTGATTGATTGTTAATTATTATAATATCGAGTGTGTAGTAAATCTGATTAAAATGAGATCTCTTACTAGCCCCCCCCCCCCCCCCCCCCCCCTTTTTACTGATATTTCGTAGCGTGGGAAATTTTAGAAAAAAATCCATTACCGGTCACATTTGAGTGACCTTATGTCATGAATATATAATGATATGATGAATGCATTTTTCATTCAATCCGATTGCTCATAGCATGTAAAGCAGTCTAGTCACAGGGGCTTGTTACGATTTTTATTATCACTCGACTACTCTAAAAAAAAAAAACACACAAGGGAGGAATCTCAAATGTCAAATTTTCATACAACACTTTTCAAAATAGTTTTGTATTGGTGTCTTGACCTGATTCGCCATAATATTGGTACCCCTTTGAAGCATAATAAATATATTTTTGATATTCCTATTCCTTTTTGTCATAATCTTTACCTATCTGCAACTTTTAAGCAATTCTTAACATAATTTGCAGGTTTCGTAATCATCTTCCATGTTGTTTAGACGTTATGCGCGATGTTGGCGTCACTTGACGTTACACATAATTAACGTTTAAAGAACGTTTCACGACTTCTTTTTCATTTTTTTTCCTTCATTATTTGTGTTTGCATAACTTGGGTTTGGTTGTGGTAGGGTGGGGTGGGGGTGTTTTGATGCATTGTTCTTCATTTCCGAATTTTATTTTATTTCCGCTGAGCTCGGGGGACGGTAGTTTTTTCAGTTTAACTAGAGTTTTAACGGTTGGTAAATATGCTGACACAACTTCCGTTCTATTTTTTGGTGATTTTGGCAAACTTTTAATCAACTTAGAAACTGCCCTATGCTTCATTGTACTTTTCGTTCGAGAAACTGTTTGTTAAATTTCCGTTTAATTCCAACTCTACCTGTTTCTGTCTTTCTCTGAATGTCTTTACCCGTATTTTAGTTTCATGTAGCGCGACGTTATTTTGTCGTCGATAAGAAAAAACGTTTACTGGACAAATTGGTTGAACTTCTACAAGTTACATTTTCACATTTTTGCAATCGCCGCTTTCAAATGGTTATAGCCTAGGCTCACTCTTGCGTGACCTGTAATAAGGTTGCCTCCGATCTTCACCACTGCGACACATTAGTAAAGGGGAACAACTGGGAGATATGATTTTAATTAGATTTATCAGAAGCTGTATATCCAGAAAGTACAGACAATACAAAGGACAAATAACGATGTACAAATATTTGTTTTTCTTTTTAGTTTGTGTTCAAATGTATGCAGCTGTCAACAAGGAACTATGTGAAAAAATGATGAACGAATTGGAAGGAATGTTGAGTCTCCAATTTGAAATGAATAATACTTCCATTGAAGTGGAGAAACACAAACAACCTCCAACAGACAGTGACTTACCTCTGTTAGTTCTATGTATTAATGCCTCACGACTGGGAACAGATGTCAACCAAGCTCTTCTTAACGTTAGTCGTAAGTATTATATTTGGAGGATGAAAATGTGTCTGTTTTACGTACCTCTTCTTCAAATTATTTTATTAAGGTAGAGTTTAGAGGCATTATTGTATATTAATTAAGAACTGATGTCATCAAATCTCACATCAAAATGTGATCCCAACCTGTAATGTGTTATATGATGACACTCCATAGAAAGAAAACCAACAACTATAATGCAACTACACATTTATTAAAGGGAAAATGACTTGAATTTTTAATATTAATATACTGAGGAGTGCATATAGGAAATAATTTACACTGAGGGAAACACATCTCAGAGACTTGCAATAAAGCTTATAAAATCCTAGGTTTATAAAGAGGTAAATGTACATCTTGCTTACCTGAAGTACAATTCAAGGGTACAAAACCTTAATAAGACCACAAATAGATTGTACAAATTCAGTGTGGGATCCTTATCTGAGGGATAAATTAGAAAATATTTCAAAAGAGATCAGCAAGATATATTACATCAGATATATTACCTGTACTATTGACCAGGATCAATGACACCATTTCCAATTAACGAATATACCATGAGCTGAAGTTACCATAACTAGCAGACAGGAGAAGGAACAACACATTAATGTTGCTATTCAAAAGACGATAAAGGACCCCAAAGGTGCCAGCATACTAACAGAATTGTTTAACAGACCAATGCAATATAGCAAAGGTGGACATAAAAAGAGCATTCTCAACAGGATAATATGCCAGAACAGACATTGAAATATGGCATCCTCCCAAAACACAGCAACAGATTGGAATTCGCTACCATAAAAAGAGCATCTCTACAGGATATATACTAGAACAGACATACTGATATATGGTGGCCTTCCAAGCACAGCAATAGATTGGAATTGGCTGCCACCAAATACCTTCATTTAAACTGACATTACAAAAGTACCAGTAACCATCTTTGCCGAGATCATTAAGAAAAGTTTTAAGATGCCAAAGGGGTTAACATGCCGTAAATCGAAGGACAAACAATACAACGGCCAAAGGAAAAAGGACAAATGGACAAACAATGATCTACAAAATACTACACAGAAAACTAAATTAGAGGCTCAGTGGGTTGAGCATGTGTAGCTCACCTTTCATTCTGTTTTGAGGAAACTTAATACGGAACCTTCCATGGGTGCTTCCTACCAAATTTCGGTTCATTTTGGCAATGCAGTTTCAGAGAAAATTTTTAGAAATCCACCAATCTAAAACAGGAATTGCCTGTGGCAGCCATGTTTGTTAATTGATCAAAACGAAATGAGCAATCTCTATAGAGGACCTTCCATAGATGCTTCTTACCATGTTTCATATTATTTGGCCAAGTGGCTTCAGATGAAATGAGTACGCCTGATAGAGGACCTCCCATAGATGCATCCTACAAAGTTTCGGTTCATTTGGCCAAGCGGTTTCAGAGGAGAAGACTTTTAAAAATAGGCCAATCAGAAACAAGAATTGCCCGTGGCGGCCATGTTTAATAATGGATCGCGACGAAATGGGCAATCGCAACAAAGGAAGAATCTAAAAATCAGCCAATCAGAAACAAGAATCGGCCATGTTTGTTAATGGATCGGGACGGAATGAGCAAACTTTATAGAGGACCTTCCATAGATGCTTCCTACCAAGTTTTGGATCATTTGGCCAAGCGGTTTCAGAGGAGAAGATTTTTAGAAATTGACCAATCAGAAACAAGAATTGCCTATGGCGGCCATGTTTGTTAATGGATCTGGACGAAATGAGCAATCTTTATAGAGGACTTTCCATAGATGCTTTCTACCAAGTTTCGGTTCATTTGGCCAAACGGTTTCAGAGGAGAAGAATTTAAAAAATCAGCCAATCGGCCCTTTTTTCTTAATATCATTTATACATTAAGGTGTCAAACCACTAATTCACCAATCAGAGCTTAGAGCATAGCCCCTTTTCAAGAAAAAAACTCCTTTCACTTTGGAGTATTGTGAAAACTACTGAATGGAATGGACTAATTAAAATTGATAATTGAAGTTAAATATATCGGGATTATTTTGAACCCAAATTTGATGGACTTAGTTGTATTTGAATACCTCTATGGAGGATTTGATGCATGACCTATAAACACTGAATTTATTGGGGGATGACCGAGCTATTTTTAGATTAGGTGTTTTCCGTAGCATGGCATTTCACTGCAAGATTTTAAACATGCCCTGATATTTTGACAGAACGTAGAGGAATCATGTGGGTGATTTTCAAAATAATGAAGACTTTTCATTTTCAGGGAATAATTTGAATATTAAATGATATGAAAGAAAGGTAAATATCTTAAAACAAGCACAATGGTAACAGTTATCTTCATGCAAAGTGTCATGGAGATTGCTCTTCCTCTTAAAAAGTTATCCTCTAAAAACTGGTCAAATTTGTCAGGAGTGTGACGTTTTAGCGTGACAAACTTTAAATTGCTTCAACTTACCTTGATGATAAAAAAAATATAATAAAAAATATATTAAAGAAAGATGGTATTCTATAATTTCGTACCATTTTACTTCAAATATCTAGATGTTTTGTGACCCTATGATTATGGGACAAAAAATTATTCTATTTCTTAAATTGGTGTACGTGAATAAATTTAACTTGGAAAATTGTACAAATGTCAAATCAAACCTTAATAGTGTTTCATTGTTGAGATTAATTAGTTCAGAAAAGTCAAAATATGTTGTAAAAAAACATTAGTTATAATAATTTAGTAGTATTAGACTAGATGAATATGATAGTTGTAAAATTGGGCTTGCATAAGGAGAGACACAAAAAACGTCAGGAGTGTGACATTTTATCTTAGTTGTGTAGTACTATGTTGAATGCTTTAATAGTTCACAATTTTCTTTATTTTCTAAAAGCTCCAGACCCAATCAAAGAAAAAAGTTGGAAATCAAAATAACTAATGTCAGGAGTGTGACACTTTTAATAGGCATATCTTTTAAATAAAAATAAAATAAAAACATACTTCTACAAACTTCCACAATGTTTTCAATTTAATCATATATAAACAATAAGTAATATTTATAGTATTTTTGTATATTACATGACACCTTTCTCATAATAAGTGATGATAAAGGGTTATATTTTCTTAAAACATGTGAAAATATGGATTTTTTTCTAAATAAAAAATTGATGTATGTTGCTTTAGATAAACAGAATACTTACTTTAATATATCTTGCCTTTCATAAAACATTTTCATTCTTTTGATAGCATTTTTGAAAATTTATCGATAATTTTTCATTCAACAGTAATATGTCACACTCCTGACATAAAAACATTAAATGTCGATTGCAATTGCAGTAGGAAGTTTTTTTGCAGAGTAAATTATTGAGAAACATGGGGAAACTAATTTGAAAACCACTAAAAAGTAATTTTATACTAAGAAAAGATGATCTATTGCTAGTTTTAATAAATTTCAAATCCATTTTAACAATTTTTGATGAGATAAATTCCTAAAGGGCAAATAATTTTGAATCTTCTTTTAATATTTACTGTTAACTGTAAGAAATATAATCTTTTGAAGAAATATAACTTTTAGTTTGGCAAGAATAAGTTGGTTATATTATTTTCAGCTCGACAGGTTTATTTTCGAGAGGCAGTCAGGAGTATGACAATTTTATTTAAGAAATAGATTATTTTGTAAGCATATAGCCTCCATAAAACTGCTTGTAATTGTCTTGGGGAATTATTTAATTCTCAATAAGCACTATACTCTTGAAAAGATGTATAAATGGTTGAAAATTGAGTTGTCATTTTTTATAATTATGATAGTATAGCTTAGAATATGATAAAATATGATTGAAATAACATTATAGCAATGCAAAAATGAAATATATTCAAGGGAAACCTTTTTTCAGTCAAAATAGATTATGTACTACTACTTAAAAAAGTTATTGTGACCAACAATGATTGCATTTAGCTTGATATTTGGTGTATTTATATATAAGAAAATTGTGTCAGGAGTGTGACAAAGCATCAAAAAATGGACAGTATTTTCATTTGGTTACCTCTAGTTTATACCACCAATGATCAACTTAACTTAACTTTTGTTATATTTATTAGGCATATATAAATAATTGATTTACAACTATTAAGCCTCATTAGATCATATGTTTTATGCTTGTATGAAAACTTTAATTACCAGATTTCTTAAAATATACAGTAAAAATAGTGTTTCTTTGATATACTGAAACTGTTTTCTCATGATATATACAAAGTTTGGTACCTAAATGTGCCTTTTTCATATCATTATCAAATGGAAATACATTTAGGTCTTTTACCATACCCAAAAGAAAATGATACCTCTGAGGAAGTAAGTCTGTATTTGTTATCATTTTAACACTTTGCTGCCAATAAAAGTTGAAAAAAAAAAATTTGTCTTCATATATTGCACTGAGCAACTGAATCTGAAAAATATATCATATTGACATTATTTTACGACCAAAATTATGTCAATTTGTCCAATTTGAAATTTCACCCTCTATGTCACACAAAGTCTTCATTTTTTTGAAAATCACCCATGTACGTTTCTGAAAATATATGGTCTTGGAAAGGTTAAGCTTAAGATAAAATGGCCAGGTAGGCTCGAAAAAACACAAATTTAGTAGAAAAGAAATTAATTAGTGGTTTCACACCTTAAGTGTAAAATAGAGTTGATCTGGGTATTATTGTACACCTTTGGAAAGTAATTTGTAATAGCTGATCCTGACAATATATCAGTATAAGTCTTGTTGCTAGAAACTGATCTTTCATCCGTGAACAGTTTGATATTGCCTTTCATGTTATTCATTTGATTCATCAAATAACACCTTCAAGACAATTAATTGGTGAAGGAGAACATTTCATACATCTACACATGAGAGTGTTTAATCCTATACACACTGCTAGCTATTTCTATGTATTTTATATTTTTATTTTACGAAGAATTGTTCTATAGCTCAGAGTATGAGCATATTATAAATACATTAATGATAACAAAAGTATGTTTCTGCCAGATGTCACAGAAAGTATAAAATTGTCCTCATTGTACCTTTTTCAAGACTTCTTCATCGTGTCAAAACAACTCGTGATAATTACATTTACATAAATGGAAAGTTTTGCTTGGGAAAATTGCATAAATTCATCTGATTAAGATAATTATTGCAAAATATGTGACCTTGTCAGAATAACTTTTTACGGCTTAATAAAGAATCTTGAAATATAAGCATACTTGAAGTAAAACTTATTGTGATTAAATCTTAGTTTACTGGGAAAATGGCAACTAGAAGGGAAATCATTCTTGTTTGTTATAACTTTTACATAATTAACTACAGAAATATTTCTATCAGCTCCACTCAGATAGTAGATAAAAATAAAATCTAACATAGATAAAAAGTGTAATCTTTTATTTTTATGTATTTTAATAAAATATTGATCATGATTTTATCATCTTAAAATTGTTGCAAATATTTATATAAAAAATGTTTTAAACTTGCATTGTGTATTTTATTTATTTGACATATATTGTATGTCAAGGAATTTTACTTCCACTCTGTATGCATCAACAAAACAATGACAGTATGTCAATGCATTTTACTTCCACTCTTTATGCATCAACAAAACAATGACATAGTATGTCAAGGCATTTTATTTCCACTCAGTATGCATCAACAAAACAATGACATAGTATGTCAAGGCATTTTACTTCCACTCTATGCATCAACAAAACAATGACAGTATGTCAATGCATTTTACTTCCACTCTTTATGCATCAACAAAACAATGACATAGTATTTCAAGGCATTGTATTTCCACTCAGTATGCATCAACAAAACAATGACATAGTATGTCAAGGCATTTTACTTCCACTCTATGCATCAACAAAACAATGACAGTATGTCAATGCATTTTACTTCCACTCTTTATGCATCAACAAAACAATGACATAGTATGTCAAGGCATTTTATTTCCACAGTATGCATCAACAAAACAATGACATAGTATGTCAAGGCATTTTACTTCCACTCTTTATGCATCAACAAAACAATGACAGTATGTCAAGGCATTTTATTTCCACTCAGTATGCATCAACAAAACTATGACATAGTATGTCAAGGCATTTTATTTCCACTCAGTATGCATCAACAAAACAATGACATAGTATGTCAAGGCATTTTACTTCCACTCAGTGCATCAACAGAACAAATTGTTATAGCAGATGTATGTCACTTTAATGTTTTGATTTGTCTTTTTTATCGGACGATTGCACTGGCGCAAACATTCATGTACAAGCCCAAATAGAAGCCAATGTGAACATGTATATTTTCTAGAAACATGTTGAATCAAAGTACCGTAATGCATATCTGTCAAAACTTCAGAATAGGGAGCAGTTGAATTGACGGAAAAGCAGTAAAGATTACAAGATCAATACAAATGTGTGCAAAGGTTACAACTGAAGTCAATGCCTTTTTACATGGGAAGAAAAATATGGCCAATGTAAATACCTTGTTTTTAGGAAGAGACAAATTTTATTTTGTACAAAAAAACCCACTTGATTCTACTAAAAAGTTCTCGGAAACTGGTATAATCAAAATGCACAAGTGTTCATTCACAACATATTTGCTATGTTTGGTGGACGTGTATTTTCAACAGACAGTCTGCATTCCTATGGGTTTCAAATGTGCTTCTCTTATCGTGGATTTTTTCCTTTATTCGTATGAGGCAGACTTCATACAAGGGAACCACAGCAGTGGTGTAATGGTTACCAGTCTTGCCTCGTTAGTGGTAGATCGTGAGTTTGAAGATCAAAGCAAAGACTATAAAATTGTTATTTGTTGCTTCTGTGCTAAGCACACATCATTAAGTAATAAGAGTAAAGTCTGATTGGTCTGGAATCAGAGTAATGTTTCCGAGTGGAACAGCATGTCTTCCTTGGAATTGTTTCATCAGTGAGTTAGTACTATAACTAAGCATGTTGGTCTAGTGCAAAGCAGACATGATCATCATCGAAATGTAACTTGTTCTGGCCATTATATATATAGCAGGAATATTGCTCATTTTGCATAAGACAAAAATCACTCGCTCATACAGGGACTTCTCAAGAAAAACGAAAAGAATCTAAAGCATGATACATGTAATATAAGTTCACTTTCCGCTATATAAATGTCCTTTCACTAAAGAATTCTCGCTCATACAGGGACTTCTCAAGAAAAACGAAAAGAATCTAAAGCACGATACATGTAATATAAGTTCACTTTCCGCTATATAGATGTTCTTTCACTAAAAAGTTCCAAGTTTAGTGATTTTGTTCATGGCCTCAATCTCATTGAGCTTGAAATAAAGAATACCACAGATACAGCTAGGTTTTCTTCATACCTTGACATACACTTCGAAATTGACAGTAAGGACCAGTTAAGAACGAAAGTTCACGACAAAAGTAGCACCTGCATATTGAGTATATACCCAGTAACTCTATTCATACGATATTTCAGAGCTTGTAATTCCTTAATAGAGGGCTGCTGAATCAAATGTTCCTAGTGGTTAAGAAGTCATCATTTACAGAATATTTGCGTCGCAAATGACCATGGATATGTTCTGTTTGTCGTAATCATATCCCAATCCTTAAAGTTTTTTGTCTCTTCAGAACAGATTTACAATCTTGTAAAACTTGAATGACATATTTCAAATCAATCTCACTTTGGCGAAAACAAAGTATTAAAAGAAATGAGAGCGGGATAGACAAATATTGACAAGAAAAGTTTATTCTATCATTTACCGGTATAAGCAAAGCATGATATCTTTATCAAATCCTGTCAATTCCCATTGTTAGTTAATACATGTATATAGTTCATGTCAGCCTGTTATTGATATAGTTAATACATGGTATAATAAACCAACATTGTTACTCATTCTCGTATATTCAACTGCTTGAGTTTCCCCTCCTCTAATAGATCAAGGTAATTATACATATAATCATCAGAAATCCGTAACACTTGTAGTAGTGTCATCAAGGCTAATGTACTAACTCCATCATCTAATTCCATCTCACTCTCATAGTTCTTCATAGGTAATATATGGGATCTTGGTAGTCCCATGATCTGAGATACACTATCTACAGCTTCTTTGATTATTGGACTGTAAAACACCTGTGACATATCCTCCTCTGTAATGGGACAAACTTTATCAATCTTTGTTAATAGAACAATCTGTGGAATACCTGAAATAAATGATGCATATCTTAAATATTTATTTTTGAGCTTGGTGGTGTATTGCCATAAACTCTAAACTTCAAGCTTAATACATTTTAATTTTAAGTCGTATGTATTTTTTTTTATGTTGGATGAGATATGCAATTGTTTGTTTTGTTGATATTGGTGGAATTGTTGAACATCACTATTTAAACTTTCTATTCACAATTGGGTTAGCCCTATCGCTACAGATCTTTCAGAACAAATTTCTTACTCGTGGTCGAAAAGTTACCAATTAGCACCTCAATTTCCCCATAAAAATTTCAGAATGAAGTTTATGTGTTTCATTTAAGCAAACAAGCTAAAATTAGAAAACTAATATGGCTTGGGTTTCTTCTGAACACTATTTAGTATGCAACAAAGACTTATGTAGAGTTTTCCGGTTGTTGACTGATTTTGTCTGTTTATATAATTATGAGTTTTGACTTTCCCTTTGTAAGATTGTTCGGAGTTCGGTAATTTTGTTATTGCCCTTTTCTACTTTGCAGGTGCCATTTTGGTGGTTTCGCTAGCAAATTATGTATCTCTATATGAGTATAAAACTAATACTGAATCAGATAACATTTACTTTATGTGGGAATTCCAATGCAAAATATTATTTTCTACCTAAATACAGTTGCTTTTTTTATTATTGTTTTAATTATTTTATCACAGTTCTCGCTTTTACAATATACAAATTATATTAGGTAGCTGAACAGAAAACAAAAAATATGGTTATTTCTCAAATATTTGTAGACGAATTCAATAAAAGAACAGATGATACAAAAAGATAGAAGAAATAGTTTTTTTTTTGTTTTCTATAAAAAAGAATATACAATGTAAATAATACTTAGATAAATAATGATGTCATTTTTTTCTTTACTGTATTCTAACTTAAATCAGTTGATTAATTCCTTGGATAATCAATTCAGTGTAAATGGGTACATCAAGATAAGCTTGGAGTCTTGAAGAGATTTGTAACAAGCAAGAATTCAGGATAAATTATATTATCATGTTAAAAAATTGTTTGAAAGGAACAGAAAGTGTTAATAATCTTATTCAAATAAATTGACTATAGTGTTCATTTACATTTGCATTTTGATTCACATGAATGTGGAATTAGACAAACACCATAGCATTAACCTAATTTACAATGTGACAACATACCTTTCTGATTTAGTCTAGTCTGTATACTTTTTATTCTTTCTAGAACTTTCTCTGGTATAACATCCACTGTGCTACAGTCAAAGACAAATGCTACACAGTGGATCTTGTCTGTCAACTGTGGACTAGCTATAAATCCATGGGTATCTGGTGAGATGGGAACTGATGGATTGAACTGAAAATGCAATCAATCTTATGTCAGAAATAATTGACATGTAAACATCTTTAGAGAACTAAAATAATTTCAGCTAAATTATTCAACTACTATTTTCATCCTCTCTCCATCCACATGCTGAGCAACAGATCATCATATAATGCAGATGAACATCATTGATAATTGTGAAGGCTATTATAAGAAAGATATCGTTGACTGTAAAGAGGTTTCCAGGAGTAGTTTTAGCTCACCTGATTTTCGATTGGTTCCAAATTGGCTTAAATAGTTTATAGAATACATTGTATCTCCTGTTATTTTATTAAAGATAGAAATTCAAATATCAGCAATTGTCATCTTAAATGTTTCCTCAAAATAGATTATTTCCATTTCTCATTGTGAACTTTCCACACATATATATGTAGCAACATTCCAGCAGCATCTGTATATGGAGTATATATATCTCTCAGCTTATACATATTCCAGAGTTTCTAGTCCCTATTTACTAGATAGATGGTTGTTGCTAACAAGGAAGCTATGGAGCCAAGGGTTTCGCAGTGGTAGTTGAAGTTGAAGTCGTCACTTGGAAAGTTTTACGGATGTCATCATGAAGGAATAGTTATGTCACATTTGACCACGGATACATTCCGTGGGTCATAGACACAACCAGGTCTGTCCTTTCCTCGTTCATAACATCACCAAATTTTTAACTTGAGTAGCATAACGGGTGTCACTAGTGGAGCAGGAACTGTCTACCCTTCCAGAGCACCTGAGTTCACCCGTTTTTTAGTGGGGTTCGTGTTGCTCGATCTGTAGCTTTATGTATATGTTTTGTAGATCGTTGTTTGTCCTTTTGGCCATTGTGTTGTCTGTTATTCTTCGATTTACGGATTATGATTACCCCTTTGGTATCTTCAAACTCTTCTTAGTACTAAATAACAAGAAGCCATAATCGTTATAGTGGGTGAGAAGAAAAATATTTCCCGATCACAATACATTCAGGGAAAATCCTCTAGAAGGTACACCGAATGTAACTAACAGAAAATCTCAAAATGTATTGTACTGGATGGATAGCCTACATAAGGCTTGTTACAAAATATCACCAAATCAGGATTTGTCCCTGCTGACCAAACGTTTTAAAAATGATTGCATCTTTGAAAACAGAAGGAGAAACAAAAATACCCAAGTGAAGCAAGAACTGCTTACCCTTCCGGAGCATCTGAGTTCAACTCCGTTTTAGTGGGTTTGTGCTACTCAATCTTTAGTTTTCTGTGTAGTGTTTTGTACATCATTGTTTGTACTTTTTCCCTTTTTTCTTTTTGGCCATTGTATTGTATGTCCTTCGATTTACGACTACTGATTACACCTTTGGTCAAATCTTTTTCTAATACTTGCAGTAGTAAAAACATGTAACAGCACATGATATTTTCTTCTGTTGTATTATTTTCCCATAACAATCAAAACTAAAAACAAGAACCATGCTTTGTTACAAAAGAACACTGAGGTAAATATTAATTAAATAAATCCAAACAATAATTAAAAACAAATGAAAAAATATTTAGGAAAATGGAAAAGTCACTTAGAACTAACAGTCAGTTGCAATTAAATTACTTGAGTGCTCAAAGTTGACTAATAACAAGTACCTGGTGCCTGTCTGGTAGATTACCATCCACAATGTAACTTATTTCCTGATTGTCTATCCCTTGGTCAGCTTCAAGTCCACGTGTATCATGTAGGCGGAAGTGCATTGGCTTACCAGTGGGACCATTTCTTACTTGATACATCCGATACTGAGAAACAAAAGTAAAATTGGAAATAACACAACAAATTTTCATTTATTTAGCAAAGAAAGAAGGATAATTATGATCATTACTACATATATTACATATGGGTATATGTCAGTCACAGCGATGTTTCCTGCATCAAATGCCATCATCCATTGATAAGTCTTAATAAACTTTATAAAGGCTATTGGTTGGTCTTTACTAACGAGATTAGTTTTGTAGGGGGTCATTTTTTAACAATAAATAAAAGTGTAGATTCAAGTATGCTCATGGTCAAGAGATTGGAAAGCCAAATAATTTAAAAGTCTCTGTGAGCAAATACACGAAGGGTCTAAACATGATGGCAAAATTAGGTTAAGTTTACCTGTGTTCTAGAGAGATTGGTCTTAGTTTTAATGGTCATTCTTAGGCTAAGTTTACCTGTGTCCTAGAGAGATTGGTCTTAGTTTTAATGTTCATTCTTAGGCTAAGTTTACCTGTGTCCTAGAGAGATTGGTCTTAGTTCTAATGTTCATTGTTAGGCTAAGTTTACCTGTGTCCTAGAGAGATTGGTCTTAGTTTTAATGTTCATTGTTAGGCTAAGCTTACCTGTGTCCTGGAGAGATTGGTCTTAGTTTTAATGTTCATTGTTAGGCTAAGTTTACCTGTGTCCCGGAGAGATTGGTCTTAGTTTTAATGTTCATTGTTAGGCTAAGTTTACCTGTGTCCTGGAGAGATTGGCCTTATCTTTAATGTTCATTGTTAGGCTAAGTTTACCTGTGTCCTGGAGATATTGGTCTTAGTTTTAATGTTCATTGTTAGGCTAAGTTTACCTGTATCCTAGAGATATTGGTCTTAGTTTTAATGTTCATTGTTAGGCTAAGTTTACCTGTGTCCTGGAGATATTGGCCTTAGTTTTAATGTTCATTGTTAGGCTAAGTTTACCTGTGTCCTAGAGAGATTGGTCTTAGTTTTAATGTTCATTGTTAGGCTAAGTTTACCTGTGTCCTGGAGAGATTGGTCTTAGTTTTAATGTTCATTGTTAGGCTAAGTTTACCTGTATCCTAGAGAGATTGGTCTTAGTTTTAATGTTCATTGTTAGGCTAAGCTTACCTGTATCCTAGAGAGATTGGTCTTAGTTTTAATGTTCATTGTTAGGCTAAGTTTACCTGTGTCCTGAAGAGATTGGTCTTAGTTTTAATGTTCATTGTTAGGCTAAGCTTACCTGTGTCCTAGAGAGATTGGTCTTAGTTTTAATGTTCATTGTTAGGCTAAGCTTACCTGTGTCCTGGAGAGATTGGTCTTAGTTTTAATGTTCATTGTTAGGCTAAGCTTACCTGTATCCTAGAGAGATTGGTCTTAGTTTTAATGTTCATTGTTAGGCTAAGTTTACCTGTGTCCTGAAGAGATTGGTCTTAGTTTTAATGTTCATTGTTAGGCTAATTTTACCTGTGTCCTAGAGAGATTGGTCTTAGTTTTAATGTTCATTGTTAGGCTAAGTTTGCCTGTATCCTAGAGAGATTGGTCTTAGTTTTAATGTTCATTGTTAGGCTAAGTTTACCTGTGTCCTGGAGAGATTGGTCTTAGTTTTAATGTTCATTGTTAGGCTAAGTTTACCTGTATCCTAGAGAGATTGGTCTTAGTTTTAATGTTCATTGTTAGGCTAAGCTTACCTGTATCCTAGAGAGATTGGTCTTAGTTTTAATGTTCATTGTTAGGCTAAGTTTACCTGTGTCCTGAAGAGATTGGTCTTAGTTTTAATGTTCATTGTTAGGCTAAGTTTACCTGTGTCCTAGAGATATTGGTCTTAGTTTTAATGTTCATTGTTAGGCTAAGTTTACCTGTGTCCTGGAGAGATTGGCCTTAGTTTTAATGTTCATTGTTAGGCTAAGTTTACCTGTGTCCTGAAGAGATTGGTCTTAGTTTTAATGTTCATTGTTAGGCTAATTTTACCTGTGTCCTAGAGAGATTGGTCTTAGTTTTAATGTTCATTGTTAGGCTAAGTTTGCCTGTATCCTAGAGAGATTGGTCTTAGTTTTAATGTTCATTGTTAGGCTAAGTTTACCTGTGTCCTGGAGAGATTGGTCTTAGTTTTAATGTTCATTGTTAGGCTAAGTTTACCTGTATCCTAGAGAGATTGGTCTTAGTTTTAATGTTCATTGTTAGGCTAAGCTTACCTGTATCCTAGAGAGATTGGTCGTAGTTTTAATGTTCATTGTTAGGCTAAGTTTACCTGTGTCCTGAAGAGATTGGTCTTAGTTTTAATGTTCATTGTTAGGCTAAGTTTACCTGTGTCCTAGAGATATTGGTCTTAGTTTTAATGTTCATTGTTAGGCTAAGTTTACCTGTGTCCTGGAGAGATTGGCCTTAGTTTTAATGTTCATTGTTAGGCTAAGTTTACCTGTGTCCTAGAGAGATTGGTCTTAGTTTTAATGTTCATTGTTAGGCTAAGTTTACCTGTGTCCTGGAGAGGTTGGCCTTAGTTTTAATGTTCATTGTTAGGCTAAGTTTACCTGTATCCTGGAGAGATTGGTCTTAGTTTTAATGTTCATTGTTAGGCTAAGTTTACCTGTGTCCTGGAGAGATTGGCCTTATCTTTAATGTTCATTGTTAGGCTAAGTTTACCTGTGTCCTGGAGATATTGGTCTTAGTTTTAATGTTCATTGTTAGGCTAAGTTTACCTGTATCCTAGAGATATTGGTCTTAGTTTTAATGTTCATTGTTAGGCTAAGTTTACCTGTGTCCTGGAGATATTGGCCTTAGTTTTAATGTTCATTGTTAGGCTAAGTTTACCTGTGTCCTGGAGAGATTGGTCTTAGTTTTAATGTTCATTGTTAGGCTAAGTTTACCTGAGTCCTGGAGATATTGGCCTTAGTTTTAATGTTCATTGTTAGGCTAAGTTTACCTGTGTCCTGGAGAGATTGGCCTTAGTTTTAATGTTCATTGTTAGGCTAAGTTTACCTGTATCCTGGAGAGATTGGTCATAGTTTTAATGTTCATTGTTAGGCTAAGTTTACCTGTATCCTAGAGATATTGGTCTTAGTTTTAATGTTCATTGTTAGGCTAAGTTTACCTGTGTCCTGGAGAGATTGGTCTTAGTTTTAATGTTCATTGTCAGGCTAAGCTTACCTGTGTCCTGGAGAGATTGGTCTTAGTTTTAATGTTCATTGTTAGGCTAAGTTTACCTGTGTCCTGGAGAGATTGGCCTTAGTTTTAATGTTCATTGTTAGGCTAAGTTTACCTGTGTCCTGGAGAGATTGGTCTTAGTTTTAATGTTCATTGTTAGGCTAAGTTTACCTGTATCCTGGAGAGATTGGTCTTAGTTTTAATGTTCATTGCTAGGCTAAGTTTACCTGTGTCCTAGAGATATTGGCCTTGGTTTTAATGTTCATTGTTAGGCTAAGTTTACCTGTGTCCTAGAGATATTGGTCTTAGTTTTAATGTTCATTGCTAGGCTAAGTTTACCTGTGTCCTGGAGAGATTGGTCTTAGTTTTAATGTTCATTGTTAGGCTAAATTTGCCTGTGTCCTAGAGAGATTGACCTTAGTTTTAATGTTCATTGTTAGGCTAAGTTTACCTGTGTCCTGGAGAGATTGGTCTTAGCTTTAATGTTCATTGTTAGGCTAAGTTTACCTGTGTCTTAGAGAGATTGGTCTTAGTTTTTATGTTCATTGTATTTATTTACGTATGCCTGCTGTCCCACGCGATTTCCATATAAAATGATGTTCGTGTCCTTTAACAATAACACGACGGGTACCACTAGTGGACCAGGATCTGATTCCCCATATGAAGAATCCGAGTTCACCCCGGTTTTTAGTATGGTTCGTTTTGCTTATTCGTTAAGATTCTGTGTGGTAGTTTGTCTGATCAGTGTTTGTCTTTTGATCCTCCTTCTTTAAGCCATTGCATTGTCTATCCTTCGATTTACGGCTTTTGATTGATTACTACTTATGTATCTTAAAACTTTCCTTCCATTGCAGAAATTATCAAAATTAAAAAAGTTGTTCAACAGCACAGACCTTAAAACCTTCATTTGTATAAAATTTCACATGGAACACAGTAACTGCTAAAAATACAAGCTACATGTATTCCTAAATTAAATTAGTAATTTTCAATATTAAAATAATTTGTTACAATATTTTGACCCTCGAGAAGCCTCTGTAACAAGTCTTACAATGAATGTCACTTCATCTTTAGTAATATTGTTTTGAAAAAATGTTCAAAATATTGTAACAGCAATATACAATGTGCATATAAATTTTGAAAATAATTTTAATAACATCCTTTTTTTACAAAACTTTTCTAAAATCTTGAGGTTCTGTTATACCTTCATATAATTTCATGAAACTCGATTCTTGAGGATGCCTATCACCACTAACGTTGTGAGTACGAACCTCGCTCAGGCGAGGTGAACTGGATACAACATTATGTGATAAAGTTTGTCAGTGACTTGCGACAGGTCGGCGGTTTTCTCCGGTTTCCTCCACCAATAAAACTGACCGCCACGATATAACTGAAATAGTGTTGAAAGTGGCGTTAGGCACCATAAACCTAAACCTAAACCGATTCGTGAGGTTCAAAATATTGTATGTATTAGTAGGCATATATATATATATATATATAAATTTCGAAAATATTTTATTTTTATTTGGATGATAGATTTTATTTTCCACATCTCTAGTTTGTTAAACTTTGGGTTAGTATTTTTTTTTTGTAGCCCAGTTTTGGTGCATACATGTATATGGTGGGTAAGGTTGCTAAGCCTGGCTCTATATAAATAATGATGTATATTACTTACTACAGTGGTAAGACTGTGTTCTGCATTTCCACTACAAGCCTGACTAGTAATGTATCCACGAAATATAGAGTTTATTGTATTAAAAAAGCTGGATTTGCCAGCTCCAACCTGCCCTACTAGCAATACCTTGGCTTGATCAACATTTAACTCTTTCAGTGGTTTATATTGTTCAATGTTTCTCTTAAGCTCTTGTAGAAGCTGGAAATTAAACAATATATACACAGTAAATGATATACCAGGAAATAAGGGGTCAAGATGTTACAATACAATACTTATCTCACAACAATATTTTTTGGTCATAAATTCATATTCTAAATTTGTCGTTGGTAAGGGAAGTGTCTGAATAAAAATAAGATACAGTAGAGAAGGAAAATGTACATTTCCTTTTTGTAAAATGTCCAGACATTTAAAATATCCTTGTCATTTAGGGACCGACCATTTAACTTGAAAGGGGGGGGGGGTTATGGTTTTTTGTTTCGTTCAGAAATTTGTTTTCAGACAACACGAGAGTTATATGACAAAAACTCTGAATCATATTATTTTTTTTTCTTCCACCAAAATCAGAATATTTTTTTCAGCAACATTGGGAATCAGAATATTTTTTTAGAAAAAAAAACATACCCCCCCCCCCCCCTTTTCAAGTTAAATGGTCGTTCCCTTATATAATCCTTTTGTTGGATATAAAGTGAGATATACATAGAGACATAGCATGATCATGCACTTGAAGCCATGTGTAACAATTAAGCTCACCACCATCACTAAAACATCCACATACAGACTCTGTTTAGAGTCGTTTTTGTCACTTTTATAATTTTGAGAACAAAATTAAGGCTCATTCCACGTTTGCGTAATCTATATAGCACCTGTAGAGTGGGTATTATCGATAAAATTCCACGTTGCAGTTTCTTTGCACACATCTCACTATTTTACCAGCAATACAAAAGCCTTTGGTTTAAGTGAGAAAATTTGCATATGGGTTAAAGACTTTTTTGTCAGACAGAAAACAATGCGTACAAGTTAACGGAATGAAATCCCAGTGGCACAAGGTTACAAGTGGAATACCACAAGGTTCAGTGCTAGGCCCAGTATTATTTGATATTTTCATCAATCATCTGCCAGAATGCGTAAAATCGGATGTATTTCTTTTCGCAGATGACACGAACATTTTTAGAGAAATAAAGGATGATAGTGATGCTAGTATCATACAATCAGACCTAAATGAATTATTCAAATGGAGTGAAATATGGCTGCTTAAATTCCATCCCGACAAATGCAGTGCTCAATAAAAATAAGCAGTATGTAGAAAATAAATACATAATGAGAAATGCGAAGGAGGAATTACAACACTAGAAAACGTGAACAGCGAAAAAGATATCGGCGTTACGATAGATCGACATCTAAACTACGAAAAACACATCCAAGCGCAAATTAACAAAGCCAACCAGATTGTAGAACTAACTAGAAGATCATTTGTACATCTTGACAATAGAACGTTTAGCCTATTATTCAAAGCATTAGTCCGTCCGCACTTGGAATATACGAGTAGCGCATGGTCATCATATAAGAAGAAAGATATAGAAGCAATAGAAAATGTGCAAAAAAGAGCAACAAGAATGTTACCTCAAATGAAGAACTTAAATTATGAGGAAAGGCTTAAGCAGCTGAAAATGTCAACTTTAAAATTTAGACGTATGATGGGCGACATGATTGAAGCGTTTAAAATACTGACTAGATTATACGACGGTAGGGTTACTGAAGGAATGATTGACATCAGCAGATCACACATAACAAGAGGAAATGCACTGAAACTAGTAAAACATCGAAGTAGAAGGGACATCAGGAAATATAGCTTTACCAACAGAATAGTCGACTTGTGGAATAGTTTACCAAACAACATAGTGGAAGCAAAAACGATGTTCCAATTTGAAAATAGATTGGACAGACACTGGGAGAACCATCCAATGAAATATGATTTCACAGCAGAGTATGGCCCACCAACCGGAAGACTGGGAGCTGCCTATAGAGCCCAGACAGGAGCTGCAGGCAGAATCAACATAAGGTAACATAAGGTAATACAGTCCAAACCAAATCCTTTGAATCCTTCAAAATACTGATTTTTCATCTAAGTTTTTTCGGTCCTTTTATCATTCAAAAGTTATTCGATATTTTCATTTTCTACTTAAAAGCCTAAGTACTGAACTAATTCAGTATAATAATTATCTAAATCAGAGGCTTATAAATACATCTATGTGTGAATGCATGAGATTTTTTTCATAAGAAATTATAAAATACTTGCCTTAATATTCCACTCTGGTGTTTTCCTCCATGGAGTTTCGAGGGGACCATTAGCAAAGTCTGAAATGCATACATCAATGTTATCTTCGTTCTCGGGTATGTTGGTTTTTCTCACAGGAGTCGGTAACAATAAAGGCATCGCACAATATGACACAAATCCGTATACAAGCTTGGAATACTAACATATATGTGGATTTCGGTGATTTCGTGTGACGATTGTCACTATCCCTTGTGGGTTTTTTTTTCTTTTATAAAATGTGGTTCTGTTAAAAACTTTACCTTATTTGGAGGACAGACAATTAAAATTTATCGTCCATTTAAGGGCGTTGTTGATTTTCATTTTACTTTCCTGTAGAGTACATTTTTATATTTCACCTGTCTATCTTACTATCTATTTAGGGACCGACCATTTAACTTGAAGGAGGTGGGGGGGGGAATTATGGTATTTTGTTTCGTTCAGAATTTTTTTTCGGACAACACAAGAGATAGTTTCCAGAATTCAACATTAGGTTATATATGACAAAAACTCTGAATCAGATTATTATTTTTTTCCCTCCACCAAAATCAGAATATTTTTTTCAGCAACATTGGAAATCAGAATATTCTTTTAGAAACAAAACATAACCCCCCCCCCCCCCCCCCCCCCCTTCAAGTTAAATGGTCATTCCCTTATCTTGTGACTGATCCATTTTGTCTATTTAATTGGCAAATAAAATCTCTCTCTCTCTCTCTCTCTCTCTCTGTCTGTCTGTCTGTCTGTCTGTCTATCTATCTATCAGATAAACGTTTTTAATTCAATGCTGGTTCAAGATATTATTATCACATTTGTTATTGTAGCAATTTATATAACCATAAAGTGATGGACATCCTAGCCATTTCATGTCTCACGACATCATATTAATGGTATGATCAACTATTATCTTCATGTTGTTATCAAAGTGAAACAGTTTGTTTCGTTTATGTAATAAAGGGGACAGGTTGGCTGTTTTAGACCTTGTTTGTAAGTTCGTTAAGTTCAATCCATTGTTCATATTCTTCTCCAATAAAATATTGTGGTATATTCTGATGATGACGGTACTAGATAATATCAGTTCGAGTCTGGTATTCATAAAATATATGGAAACTATAGTATGAAAAGAAAGTTTAAACAGTGATAGTCATGAATTCCACCAATATCTACAAAATGAACAATCACCTCTCATCTTAAATGAACTCACAGAACACTAAAAGACCTCGACATATGACGTTGGAAATACAAGTGCTCGCCTTGGACAGGCACAAAAATGTGTCGGGGTTAAACCGATTAATGGGATCCAAAACCTCCCCTCTTGATAACTCAAACTGGATCTCCAACGGCAATACTTGTAAAAACAAACGATAAAAAAACCTGCACAGATTCGCTTTCACTCAAAAAGACAACATACTATCACAAAAATGCATGACGACATAAACAAGCACAGTACAATAGCATGGTCAGTGAATGATCGTAGTAAACTGACTACTGTCTAGGAAGATATAATTTGTTGGCTAAAGACCACAGGGGTCGACTTAAGAAAAAAATTAACTGGCCCGATGGGCCAGTAAAATTTTTGAACAACTGGCCCCTTCAAAATTTCACTGGCCCGAGAAATATCGGTCCACAACGTGGACCGATTTAAAAGGGAGGATTTGCCCCCCCCCCCTCCCAAGAAACAGGAAACTAAAGATCGAGCAATATGAACCCCATTAAAACCTTGGGTGGACTCATTTTCTTCGGAAGGATAAGCAGTTCCTGCTCCACTAGTGGCATCCGCAAATAATTAAATTGACTCAGTGATTTAAACATGTACATATAGTTTTTGTATTCTATGAATGAATGTTGTACTTGCTTTAAACAAGGGTAATGTTCATGACATTTTCCCATACATGCAGTGTTTTTAATGCATTACAATTAACAGGTATGGTTAGAAGATAATCAAACAATCTACATATAGATAGTCAAACTTGTTATCAAATATATAGTTTTAACCTTTGATTCCTTGTTTATTGTATATATGTTAACTTATGTATTAACTAAATTTAATACGGCGCTCGGCCAATAATCTTCAGTAGTGAAGGACGGCCAGAAATATAAAGAAGAAGTCTCAGCGACCCCCTCTGTATAACGGCTTCCTTTTTTAGCCAATCTTATTTATTCCTCCCCAACGTTTTCCCGTGCATTCGACCTTTATATAACGACCATGTTCTTTGGATAACAATCCTTCATATAACGACTATTAGAAGATTATTATCAAACCGGAAGTTAGATAATAAATAAACAAACACAGTCCCGACTTTGGAAAATTTTCCGTTTTGCCCAGCTGAAGCAGCGATTGTTGCCAATATCCCTCTTGCTGATATCGGCATGATCTACTGACTGCGTCCATACCTGCTACTAGTTCATAATAATAGATTTTTCATATTAAATGAAGTCACGATTAGCGTTATTCAATCGTAACTACTCGGCCATTCTCGCTACCCTGCAAATAACCTCGTACGTACATAGTAGAAATTCTTCTTAAATTGTTTGCCGGAAGTTAAGTTAAGTTAAGCCGCACAAAAATATAGTCCACGAAAATCCAATATGGAAGACATACTAAGTAAAATCTAATTATGCAAAACTAATTAAAACTTTAATTGAAATATAGAAAATTGCTTAAAATATAACATTATCAAACTTTCATGTAACTGACAAGTGAAAAGTAGTGCGATTTATACGCCTAATGCATAAGAGGTTATTTGCAGGGTAGCGAGAATGGCCGAGTAGTTACGATTGAGCGTTATTGTGTATCCGCCATTTTTTTTACAGGTAAGATGTTCACGTGATGATTTATTATTGTTGTTTGGTTTGTTTGGGTTTATTTCTTATTTATATTAAATATTTAAAACTGCTTACTATAGAAAATACCGTTTTAATCTTTCAGTTTTATAAATAAATAATCGTGATTTTGAAAATTATTGAATTATGAAGTACTGGTTCCCAGCATATATTTCTGTCAATATTCGTTTAACGTGCGGTAACAGATCAAGGTAAACACATGCTGATTGTGTGATTAGGCTATTTATAGCTTTCGGCGAGTGATCGAAGTTGAATTTTAACGTTTTGTCAGGAAATTTCATTAGTCTGTTATCAGTCGATATTGAATGACACGGAAGAAAAGCAAGTTGCTGGCCCAAGTGGCCCGAGAATATCAACTGGACGAATATCAGCGGGCCGATCTTTGTTCAGTTTGACTGGCCCGACCGTAAATATATTAGCCACGGGCCAGCGGTTACGTCGACCCCTGGGTCACCATTACTCATTAGACAAAAAAAAATCATAATTGATACTTCCAACAGATTTAATATCAATTAGTCATGAACATCTAACAGAATTATGGTCTTCGTGAGAGACCAGAATAAATAGGTCAGCAAACTGTTTGAATCTGTTTACTTTAAAGTCGGTCTTACTAATAACATAATATACAAAGATATGAACATGTAATGATTATCTTCAACAATGTTTTTCCTCTAAACATTTGTTTTGACCACAAGTATTCCTTGAAATTTTGGTTTGGTGAAAAATACTTCATATAGATGTACCAAACATAGGAGGTAATCTAAACCTCAATTCAATTATTCTTAGATACACCAAAAGGCTGGTATTCCTCGATATTAACCAAATAGCAATTTGACCAGTTTTTACAATGGATACAACCTAATGTTCCCTCGTTAGCTAATTAGTTAATATATTATACAGGTAATGTTAATGTACACAAAACTACAGGCGTTGAACAAAAAGTATTCGGACGCTTCTAATTTTCCCAATTTATTTTATTTAAAATTACAACTTTTTTTCAAAAAAAATTATCCTAATGTCAGTTCACATCCCATTTTGAAAAAAAAATCAACAAAGCAGAACATGTTTGTTCTTTTTAGCAGTAATTTCAAGATACACAAAATGTAATTTTTAGAATCATGTTTTCATAGTCATAATTTAAACAGAGAATTAAATCATTTGATTACAAAAGTACGATCATTGTATTGTGTTCCAGACGAAATAAAGTCAGTTTTATGTTTAAATTTTGTTTTCTCTCGAACATTTCAATTTATAAAATTCTATTGATATTACAGCAAAACTACATTTATTTCTGCTGTTCTTGATACAGTTTGTACATTTCAATAAATTTTGCTTGATACTATTTATCATACCTTCAACTAAATAAACCTCCAAATCTGTCACTTTCAAGTTTCCATTACAAATTGTATTGGCATTCTCTCCCTTCATGGTATATGAGGTTCCAAAAGCTGTACCACCATTCAACGGAAAACAAGTGCCATCATGTGCTACTGTTCCAGTGAAGGCATTCAAATCATGTGCGCCAAAAATTGGACCATAATTCGCAACATCATATATTGCATTGATTCCTGCAGCAACAGGAAATTGTACTGGTTTGAAAGTCCCATTTTGATATAACCGGAATAAAAATGCTTTATTGTCTGTACTATAAGCTCCTGCACTCCTCCAACTAATGGACGTGTATCCCCCATAAACAGAACCGTTACTATTGTACAACACTGTAACAGTAGCGCCTTTATTGTTACAGTTGGAGTGAAAAGCTACAGCATTGCAGCCATCTCGAGATATCTTATACAACAAAGTGTACTTGTGTCTGCCGCCTATCCATTTTGACATTTGTTTCTGGTCACTTTTTTTTAACTCTGTTGTCATCTTCGACGCGTCTATATGCCTGTATAAGATAAATAGAATAACGAAGAAATAAGTCTCTATAGATGAGATGCATAAAATAAAATAAAATAAATAGAATTGCATGTATTACTTGCATTAGCCTTCTGCTTAAAGGTTAAAAAGTTAAACAATGATGGTCAATAATCTCAAAACTCATAGGAACACGAACACTACTCCTTATATACATATATAATAAACCCATATAAAAAACTAACACGAGTCACTGTTATTCTTAGCTTTATGTGAGGCAAGTTCGTTAGAATAAACTGGTCTACCAGATTTTAACAAAAATAAAGATTATTAACAGTTTAGATATCGTCAAGATATTTACAATTATCATTGCATAATATATGGGTTAATTTCCCCATGTGATTGGTCTAAAGGTTGACAAATGACTTCGGAATTGAAACTTTATCAGTCAATTAAGCACATAACCTTTCATTTAACCATTCACACTTCCAGGAAATATTTTCGAAAATAATGAAAACTAATAACTACATACACTACCGGTTAAAGTCCGCAACATTACTGTGGCTGTCTCATGTCAGGACCTGTATTTTCATCGTCATATATTGTGGTCTTTCTGCGCTCAATGACTTGGTGTAAGAATGCGCTTCAGCCAAGGCTTTTACACGTCAATAAAGTTTAAAAAGACTGCATTCATTTCTTAGTACAGATAAGTTTGTGTTTAAAAGGAACTAAAATAGTAAATTGTGATTCTTCACAGAACCAAAACAAACCAGTAGTGAGACCTTCAAAATTAGTTCACTATTGGATCTCCAACAATTTGAAGACAAAAATGTTTGCAAAAATGGACGATAAATGAATCAAGAGGGGATGGTATTGTGTCCCATTAAACGGTTTAACCCTGGTGCATTTTACAAGCCAGGACCTAGATTTCCAGCGCCATATGCCGTGTTTTTTTGTGTTCAATGGTTTGAAGTAAAAGTTGATTGCTCGATGGAATTGTTGACCGTCACTGTTTAAACTTTCTGTTCATAATTACGACAAATAAAAAAAAAAGTTAAATTGACAAATTTTTTTTTATTAGCTAATGAAAAATATTATCGAAATGGGTTCCCATGCAGTCAACAGTTCATGTCTTCTTCTGTTGTTAAAAATCAATTAGTATGCTAATTATGCTATGTATGTTTCAACTCATCTTCGCTAGCCAAGGGTTACGATTCGGGTCCCCCTTCTCTCCACCCTTGGCGGATCTAAAATACATTTTGAAATTCGCGCGCAATGCCACCTGGTGGTTGATCGAAGTTGCGCCCCTTAGATAGTCGTCATCGCCAGCCAATCAGAATCGTTTTGTTATACGTATGTTGGAGAGTTAAAAATGGCAGCGCCCAGTGAAGAAAAACTTATTTGTGATAAATTTAATTTGGAAGCAGTTACTGTCAACCAAGTGAAAAGTTTCAAAGCTTTGGCAGACGGGAAAGATGTTTTCATTGGAACCAAAACGGGAAGTGGCATCTTTGCTTACATTTCGTCGATAACATGTGCTCCGGGTAAAACGTCTTCTGATTGGATACGTGTACTGGTAGCCGTAACCAATGAAATATTAAAGCGCGAATCCTCAAAATGTATTCTAGATCCGCCAAGGGTGGAGAGAAGGGGGACCCGAATTGTAACCCTTGGCTAGCGAAGATGGTTTCAACTATATTGTTATTGTAAATAATGGAAACAACATTATTTGCATAACTTGTGTCTGATCCAGATTGTCATTAATACTGTTTAAATTAAATGTTGCTTCCGAACAGCATATATGAAGACGTGACATAAATTAAGGAAGACATGTCAGAACGCCTAACTACTAACTCGTCATCATGGCCAAAGTTATGGTCTCATTTCTCATCTATATCATGCAGTTGGATTGAAAGCCAAACTGCGCTATGATCTTATTAAAATTATATGGCTGTTGTATTATTTTATTCTTATTTTTTTTCTTGGGAAAATCGCTGTGCACAACGTCTAACAACATCCCGTTTGGGGTTAATGTCGATCGGGGGTCATATGTTCAACCGACCAATCAGCGATGAGCCCCTTTCTCAAAACCGAATACACATCAAGAGATGTCATTGGTCAATATATTTATCTGTATTGCATGCATATATGACTGAACGGTCAAAGATGAATGAAAGGTTACCCGTCACGACCCCAAACGGCATGTTCTTATATGTTAGTGTGTCCACAGTTACTAGCGGACAGGATAGCACCTCCCTTTTTCCAAAACTACGAAAAAATTGTGTCGTATCCTTCAGCTATTATTTTCAGTTTAATTATACGATAATCTGATATATATTATCACACAATGACCCTTTATATACCAAACAGTCGTTAAAACAAATCCATCTTCAATTTACCAATGTATATATATAAATTTTCAGAGATTTTGTTTATTTACCTCGATATGAGAGACTTTAATTATATATATATATATATTTGTCCTTAGAAAATTAAAGTTCATATTAAACAGGAATAATTTAAATAAAATATATGTAACTTATATTTTGCCATTACTAGAATATGCATGTGAGTTATGGGATGGGTGTTGTTCAAGGGATGCAGATAAGTTGGAACAGCTTCAATTTGAAACCGCTAGGATAATTACTGGGTTGCCAAAATTTGCAAGCAAGGAATCTTTATACTTCGAAACCGGTTGTGAGACTTTAAGTTGTAGACGGAGGCGTCGAAAACTTACTTTATTTCATGAAATACATAACAATATAGCTCCTGAATATTTACAGGACTGTCTAAATGAATATTTAGTAGTTAACAATTATAATCTGAGAAATTCTTTACAATATAGGGTACCAAGATGTCGTTTAGAAACATTTTCCATATCGTTTTTTCCGTCTACTATACGTTCATGGAATTCATTGGATCCGAATTTTAAATCTATACAAACTACTTCAAAGTTTAAACAAACTTTAAGGGCGAATTTATTTAAGGTTTCTAATAATACTATTTGTTAGGAAGTAGGAAATGTAATATAATACATACTAGATTAAGACATCAGTGTAGTTCACTGGGAGCAGATTTATTTAGAGCAAATATACTATATAACCACAGACTCCATAAACCCAGAAAAACCACCATTAGATTTTTACATTCCACCGTGAAAGAATATTTATGTTGGTCCTCGTATTCCTGATATGTATCCATTACATATAGGGGTCCTAGACATGAGAGATGCAACACTACCACTTCGTACTGTAACAGCAACAACTCTGCTATGTTTTTGGCAAGGGAGAAATAAAATACTAAAACATATCTCCAGTTAATGTCATTTATTCAAATGACGAAAACAATACATGAAAACAAGGAGTGCATGGTGTTACATAATACATTATTACATAACATTATCATTTTAATAATTTTTAACATTGCATAATACAATTTATATGTCCTATGCACTCCCTTTCAACTAAAATATTTCCGAAGACAAAAAGGGGTGGCGCTAAAAACGATTGGCATTTGCCCCCTATTTGATATTTCCATTTCACTCCTTATCAAAAGCGGGCTTTGGCCGTTTTTAGCGCCACCCCTTTTTGTCTTCGGAAATATTTTAGTTGAAAGGGAGTGCATAGGACATATAAATTGTATTATGCAATGCTAAAAATTATTAAAATGATAATGTTATGTAATAATGTATTATGTAACACCATGCACTCCTTGTTTTCATGTAAATGTAAATATTTGTTGTTTTCGTCATTTGAATAAATGACATTAACTGGAGATATGTTTTAGTATTTTATTTCTCCCTTGCCAAAAACATAGCAGAGTTGTTGCTGTTACAGTACGAAGTGGTAGTCAGGGGCGGATTCAGGGGGGGGGGGGGGGCGCCCCCCTAAAATTGGTAAAAATATGATTTTTTTGGCGTAAAATCGTGATTTTTCACATGAAATACCCCAAAAATTTCGCGCGCCCCCCCTAAAATTGGAAAAATATGATTTTGTGGCGTAAAATCGTGATTTTTCACACGAAATACCCCAAAAATTTTCGCGCCTCCCTCTGCTCGGCGCAATTTTTTTAAGTGCGCCCCCCCCCCCCCCTAACTTGAAATCCTGGATCCGCCCCTGGTAGTGTTGCATCTCTCATGTCTAGGACACCTATATGTAATGGATACATATCAGGAATACGAGGACCAACATAAAACTGAATTTATAGTAGATAAATTACTTTATGGTGGCCGAGGGGGAATTTCATTGTAGGATTGCATCGCAATCAACATACTTTCAACCTATAGGAATTTGTAATTCAGTCACGTGACAGCTGATCAAAAAATATTTCAGAGCAAGGGTCACGCCAAATGGTGTGCTGTTTAAATTTCCCTCCTCCTCCCCAACAAACCCAACCTCGTTTTAAGTGGCACCCCCCTTTGTCTGGGGAGTGCATAGGTCATATAAATTTTACCATACAATGTTAGTCTATTAAAATGATATGTTATGTAGTATGTAAGGCCGTTTTTAGCGCCACCCCTTTTTGTCTTCGGAAATATTTTAGTTGAAAGGGAGTGCATAGGACATATAAATTGTATTATGCAATGTTAAAAATTATTAAAATGATAATGTTATGTAATAATGTATTATGTAACACCATGCACTCCTTGTTTTCATGTAAATGTAAATATTTGTTGTTTTCGTCATTTGAATAAATGACATTACTGTTTGACCTGTTCATGTTCATATACTCCATTAACTTGTACCAACTCCTGGTACGTTATACTCCTCTGCCTGGTGTAGCAAATACTCTGCTTGTTTTTGTATATATAAGAAGTAAACAATTGCTCCAATTAAAATGTCATTTATTATAAAATTTTCTAAATAAATGACTAAATTTCTTTTATAACCTTAGGAGTGTGACAAAAACAAATGTGACTAATAATCTAACTAATATGTAAACAAACTTAAAACACTCCTAAGCAATACAAATTTCAAATACAAAAAGGGGTGGCAACTGAAAACCGCCACGTCACATACAAGACAATATAGCATATTGTTACAAAAAGAAGTTTTGTATATCAGTAAGCACAAGTATATATATATATATTTATATCATCAAATGTGAATGAACACAATGAAATAAGTTGGTGGTAAGAAGGGGAGGATGGTGGGAAAATTTTGAGCTGAAATTTGTAGAAACACAAAACGTGTCTTCATTTCTAGTAATGTACACAATGACACGTGACTAATTCTACAATTCTGATTGGGTCAAAATAACTTAGGTTTCTAAAAATAATTTTTACTTTTCATATAGACTATATATTTAACTTAATGTAAAATAGTTTTAGTCAAAATTATTGGTTTAAAATCAATAAATCTATTCAAATGATTTCACTGCAGAGGTGGGGATTACATAATGACAAGGATTACGTGCTGTATTACATAAATAATTTCATGGGATGAAATATAATTAGTGACCCCAGCTGCGCCTGCGGATGTCCTTTAGAAGATGCTATTCATTATTTATTAGAATGTCCTCTTTATACGAATGCAAGAATGCAATTAATTATGAGTATTACACCGTATACAGTTATCTCAATTGAAAACTTATCATTTGGCTCTGATAATTTAACTGATGAAAACAATTTAATAGTGTTTAGAAATGTCCAAAAATATATACACCATTCTAATAGATTTGAATGATACGACATTATACCCTGTACTCAGGATGCTATCATTTATTTGCACTCAATCCCCTTATCCCCCCCCCCCCCCCACACCCCCTTTTCCCCCATTACTTCTGTTTATCAAATATATTCATGTATACATTTGCCATATATGTAACTTGCTGTCATTTTCTTATTTATGTATATAAAATTATTGTATAGAGCGGATATACTAAGTTGATATAACTGGTTTCCAATCTAATTGTACATTTACAAGACAATAAAATATGTGTAAACTAAAAAAATATATATATAAATCGAAAATGGATTTTTAATATACATGCAGGGGCGGATCCAGGATTTGTGGTTTGGGGGAGGGGGGCGTGAGTAGGCGAGGTGTCTGGCGACCGCTTAAGGTCCCCAGCGGGTCCAAGGCAGAGCCCACCGGAAGCTCTGGGGGTTTGAGGTATTACAGACATTTATTTGAACGACAATTTTGAACCAACCACACCATTTTTATCAGACCAAACAAACTTGACTTTGAGTCTTAATTTTGTCGGATAATTGTTAACAGTATGTTTTTGTCAGATTATAAGAACCTAAAGTAAAACTTTTCTTTAACAACCGTGATGCGAATTGTTCAACTCATGACTGATCGATCACGATATTTTAACCCTTCAAAGAAGTATTGGTTTAGTTTTAACGCATTCCTCATTTCACTAATTGGTCTGTACTTTCGGTGCTTGTCCTTTCGGGTGGTTCTAGTTAATACTGCCCGTCCGGATGGAGCTTTTCTTTTCGTCGTTTAATTCATTCATTGAAAACGTATGATTCGACCGTTCTTGTTTATAGACAAACAAAAGCGGAAATTGTCAATACATGAACTTGTTATTGATTTCTGATAAGCTAACGTAACTAAATTAGATGATCAGAATCGTTTCATGCAGCATTAATGTTAACATATTGGCCTTTGTTTGTCTATAAACAAGAACGAATCATACATTTTCAATGAATGAACCAACAGCGAAACGAAAAGCTTCATCCGGACGGATAGTATACTGATCATTTATCAATGGGTAGAGCTTTTTAGAATGATACACCAAATTTACTCCTAATATCATTACTATTCATTTTGACTTACAAGTCACGAGTTAACCATTCATGAAAAAGTTGTTTGTTGAACTGCTTAATTAACGTTGTATAACATATGCTTTGCGAATTTTAGGGGGCGTGCCACGCTCCCCTCTAAATCCGCCTCTGTACATGTATATATTGATTTACATGGATTCTAATTATATTTCATCCCATGAAATTATTTATGTAATACAGCACGTAATCCTTGTCAATATGTAATCCCCACATCTGCAGTAAAATCATTTGAATAAATTTATTAATTTTAAACCAATAATTTTGACTAAAACTATTTTACATTAAGTTAAATATATAGTCTATATGAAAAGTAAAATGATTTAATTGTGAAATTTATTTTTAGAAACCTAAGTTATTTTCACCCAATCAGAATTGTAGAATTAGTCACGTGTCATTGTTTGTGTACATTACTAGAAGTGAAGACACGTTATGTGTTTCTACAAATTTCAGCTAAAAATTTTTGTTTACAAATTGAATTAATTCTGGATATATATTTCTCCTGATTTGCAACATTGCTGGTGTGTTTATTTGCAAAACGGAACTTTTATTTCGCCTCTGCATGGACAGATAATTGACAAACAGATCAGTGGTCAACAAGGTCAGAAATGGCGATCGATTAATTTGGACAAGAAGGATAATTTATTCATGACGTAATCTAATACATATTCATAAAGGAGAAAACTCCAGTCGTGACGTACTATGTATGTTTGTTCTGAATAATGAACTTTACAAATGTGTGTTTGTTAGGCCACAGTTTTATCAGACGTTTGGATGATTTTATGGACAATAGCTATAATTATTATAACTTAAGTTTACCTGAGAGTAAATTTAATATTATTTCTCGGGCCAAAGGAGGACTTACAATAAGAAGATTAATTAACGAAAGACCAGAGTTATTTGATTTCGGAAACATCAGAATTTCGATTGTATATATATACAACTTGGCGGTAACGACCTCAGTAGACAATCGGCTGAGAAAACGGCCACGGACCTAGTGTCTTTCGCCAATTTTCTAAACGAACTTGCTCCAGTTGTGATAGTTGGCCAGTTATTGTTCCGCAATCCCGTGAAAGTCGGTGAACTTTATAATACTAAAGTTTCTGTTTCTGCCATGTAATTGCCTCCTTCATCATGTTGAAGATTATGCAATGAATTTTTGGAGTGTAACAAGCTAATTGAAACGTCAATAAAGGATAATCCAAACATTATATTCTGGCGCCACCGTGGGTTCTCTAAAGACCTGACACATTTACATGGGGACGGAACTCACCTTAATGATCAAGGGATGTTGAAATACCACAGATCTATACGAAGTGCTATATTACATGACAACAACATCTGTTGAAAGGTGAGCATTTTGATATGATTTACACATAATTTGAATTGTTGTGTGCTGGGTACACATAATTTAGACATAGCATGAATACAATCATTATTGTGCTGAGTACTGGCCTGGGTACACATATTAAAGCCATAGTGTGAATACACTCATTATTTTGCTGTGTATTGGGTACAAATATTTAACCATGTTGTGAATACACTCATTATTTGCTGTGTACAGGGTACACTGGCAACTAGAGTATGAAATTGTGCATTGTTTTGTTGTAACACACACATGGTGACATGCATTTGTGCCTTTCTGGTATCAAATTTCTCATTATTTTGTGGTGTACAGGGTACACAGTAACACTTGCAAATACCGTATGAATCAACTCATTATTTTGTTGTGTACAGGGTACATTTTCAGATTACAATATAAAGGACATTTAGATATTAGATTCTACATAATTTTGTTGTGCACTGGGTGCATTTTAATATTTCAATACATATGTGTATTAGAGTACCGGGTACTCATGCTTTAATAGTGTACTGGGTACACTAATGACTTTGATGTTTAATTTTATTTCCTTTGATTACTAGTTGTGTACAGGGTACACAGTACCGCATTTTATTACATTAATCCGAGTGTTATGTACACATGTGCAATCATGGAAACTTGCATAGATAAAATGTGAGGCTTATTGTAAATTTCACTTTGTTTTTACACAGTGTGCCAGTGGTAGTTCTTTGAGCTAATTCAGCAAAGATGCCTCCCAAGAAAAAACAGTGTGTGGACTTGATATCTTCTAGACCAGTAGTCAACGTCAACGTATATCAACTTATTCTAGACCTGTAGACAGTACCTGCACGACCGAACAGGTTACTAATGTGGTGACGGACACCAGTTCACAACAACCTTCTGATTCCTCATCATATGTAAATACGGGTATAGACTATCCAAAACTAGCTGCAGAGATTATTAAACAGCAGAATAGTAATAACTTGACCTCTACAGCTTCAGGTGATATGTGTAATTCTCCTCGGAGGGCTAACTTGCTGCCACCTTTAACATCTGATCCTGCAATCACAAATACTACCACTACATCAGGACAGGGAATGGTACATCCCAATTATACCAGTGGCAGTGATCCATCTGAAGAGCATAATGACATATCTCAAACTTCTACATTGTTTAGCAATCGAAATATTCCACCTAATGTGCTTCCAAGTAATGATTGGCAATCAAACCCATTAATGGCTCTTGTCAATAGCATTTTCAGTAATGAGTCTGCTAATTTAGGTAATCATAATATTAGTCAAGATCTAAGTCTAGGTATACCTTTAGGTGCAAATTTATCTCAAAAAATGAAAAACAAAATTTGGTCACATGAGTACATTGACTTGAAAGCTCTGGTTTCACATGTACCTGAGGATAATATTTCTCTCACATTGTCTCAAAACCAACTAACGGTACAAAATACACAGTTATCAAAATCAAAAGACCAACTCACATTCTCAGAGTGGCAGTCAGCTTTTCATATCTACATGGCTGTTTTCATTGAAAAATTTTCAGACCAAGCTCCTCACATGCTAAAGTACAATGGAGATGATAAAAGGTATAAGACAAAGTAAAGGTGACGAAGCCTGGAAATTTTATGATGATCAATTCCGTCGCCTTCGCAAGTTGCACATGCCCCCATGGCAGAAACCCATTGATGAACTTTACAACATCACTATGAATAAGAAATACTTTAGCCAGCCAAAAAATTCATATTTCAATTCTCCACGCAACAACACTACACCAGGTCAATCAAATCTTTTTCGTGGCCAAAAGTTGTGCTTCGCTTTCAACCTACAATGCAAATGTGCAACCAACCCCTGCCCATATAAACATGCATGCAAATTCTGTAAAGGACCACATCCCCAACTGCTCTGCACCAAAACAGTCAATAATGCAACAGGTACAAACACAGCCAAAACATATGCCAACTCCACTAAAACCTCACGTGCTTGAATATGAACTTGCAGGATATGATAGTAATTCTACAAAATATTTAGTGTCAGGTTTTCGCAAGGGCTTCAAACTAGGTTTAACAACAGGTACTGTGCAGCATTCTACAGCAAAAAACCACAAGTCAGCTTCAGAAAACAAACAGGAAGTCTACAAAAAATTAGCGATAGAATCACTAAAAGAAAGAATTGCAGGGCCTTTTCTCAATCCACCATTTCAAAACTTAGTTTGCTCACCTCTTGGGCTAATACCAAAAAACATTCCAGGTAAATTTAGGCTTATTCATGACTTGTCTTTCCCAAAAGGCAATTCTATCAATTCACATATTCCATCGGAAAATTCAGCAGTTCAATATGACAGTATTGATACTGTGATAAAATTGATAAAACACTTTGGTAGGCATTGCTTAATGGCAAAATGTGACATAGAAGATGCATTCCGACTTGTCCCTATTCATCCTACAGATTATCATTTGTTAGGTTTTACCTGGAATAATTTATACTACTACGACAGATGTTTACCCATGGGTGCTAGTTCTTCATGTCAAATATTCGAATCATTTTCTAGTTCTTTACACTGGATTATGGAAAATAAATACTGCGCTGCTGGTATGTCTCACATTATAGATGACTTTTTGTTTGTTGGACCTCCAAATTCTGATAAATGTTTAGTTGACTTGCAGTGTTTTTCCTCTCTATGTTCACGTTTAGGGGTACCTCTTAAACCTGAGAAAACTATTTTACCCACAACCACAATTGTTATTTATGGAATAGAATTTGACAGCAATAAATTAGAATGTCGGCTTCCTGTGGAAAAGATTGTTAAAACCAAAGTTGCATTAGAAAATGCTCATAAGAAAAAGAAAATAACACTTCGTTCACTACAGTCCTTGATAGGCTTATTAAATTTTGCTTGTATTGTGATATGTCCTGGAAGAGCTTTTTTACGCAGACTTATTGATTTAACACTTAATGTTTCCAACCCCTTTCACAAGATTAGATTGAATAGTGAAGCCAGAGCAGATATCTCGGCATGGAAAATTTTCATTGAAACTTTCAATGGCAAGTCGGTTTTTCTCAAAGATCATTGGCAAAATTCTGAAAGTTTAAATTTATATACTGATGCGTCTGGAAATGTAGGTTTTGCTGCGGTATTTGGTAGCTGGTGGCTAGCAGGTGAATGGTTAAGTAAGATGCAAAATTATCAGATTGCCATCAAAGAGTTGTTTCCCATTGTGCTATCTCTCGAAATCTGGGGAGATCATTTGAAAAATGGAAAAATCATGTTTTATTCCGACAACATGGCAGTAGTGGAGATTATTAACAAACAAACATGCAAGGATAAAGTTTTAATGCGCTTGGTTCGCCGCTTAGTGATAGCAGCTTTAACATACAACATTGTTTTTAGAGCAAAACATATCAAAGGCAAAACAAATGTCATAGCTGACTATCTGTCTCGTTCTCAATTTCAGAAAGCTCGTGCATTGGCACCATGGTTAGCTCCTCACCAGACAGCAATCCCAGACCACCTGCTCCACATATGAATTATCATGCTTTTAAGTTGCTGCAACATTCATTGTCAGCATCAGCCAGGAAATCATACAAGAAAAGTTAGCAATTACTTTTTCAAACCTGTATTCCAACTCCCAAGGCTTTGCCATTATCTATAATTCAAATATGCAATTTCATTGGGTCGCTTTTTTCGAAACATTACAGCCCTTCAACTATTACGTCGCATACATCAGCTATAAGCTACATCCATAAACTTGCAAACTGCTATGACCCTACCTCCTCTTTTATAGTGCGGAAATTATTGAAAGGCTGTAATAAGTTGGCAGGTAGGACAGACACACGTTTACCCATAACAAAAGATATTTTACTCAAATTAATAGAGGCATTGAAAATTTGTATATCGGACACTCACCACAGGATATTATTGCGAGCAATATTTTTGCTAGTATTTAATGCATTTCTTCGTTTGGGAGAGATATTAGTCAGGGAGCCATCCACGATTGTCACTGTGTTGCAGAAATTCGACGTTAATATTCATTATGATAATATTGGTTACCCAACTAGTGTGTCAATTACTTTACGACATTACAAAAACATGACAAACAACCAACCAATAACAATATCAATTTCAGGTCAGACTAACAGGGATCTATGTCCAGTCCTTGCATTACATATTTATTTAACTACATTCAATCCAAAAATGGGACCAATTTACCAATTTCAAGATGGATCCCCCGTGAAACACAGTTTTGTTGCAGGGCAACTGTCTCACATTTTAAAATTCCTTGGACTTGACCCAAAATTATATCTCGGGCTTTCATTTCGGATTGGCGCAGCTACCCATTTCGTAAATTTAGGGTATTCTGAAGCATATATCCGGAAAGTAGGTCGCTGGAACTCGAATGCAGTTCAAAAATACATTAGAATACATTCATTCAAATTTTAAAGAATCATGTCTAGTCTTTGCCCACACTATATACAGGCCAGGTCAAATTTTAATCCTCATATTTTCATGAGATCAGAATTGGTCTGCTCATGAGAATCTGAACTTTAGGGTGCTTGTTTACATACAATTATTGGTCATGAGGTCAGAATTTGTCTGCTCATGATTATATGTATATTGCTTGTGGTTGTTAATAGATATTTAAAGGTCATGAGGTCAGTTTTTGTCTGCTCATGCTTAAATTTTTGTTTTACTAGTCTGTGTTTGTTGACATACAAAAATGTAAATGTATTATATAACAATAATATATAGGTCACGAGGTCAGAATTTGTCTGCTCATGCTTAATTTTTGTATTTCTAGTCTGTGTTTGTTTACATACCCTGTACATTTATTATATAACAATAATATATACATGTATGTCGTGAGGTCAGAATTTGTCTGCTCATGATGATTTTATGATTGCCAATCATGCTTGAACTTTGTGTTTGTTTACACACATTTATAGACCATGAGGTCAGATTTGTCTGCTCATGTTTATTTTTGTTTTACTAATCTGACTGTTTGTTTACATACATGTACATTTATTGATCATGCTCATGAGGTTCCATGATGAACCTGTGACTGTCTATTTTGCTTGAACTTGGGTGTTTGTTTACAGGTGTACATTTATTAGGTCATGAGGTCAGAATTTGTCTGCTCATGCTTAATTTTTGTATTTCTAGTCTGTGTTTGTTTACATACCCTGTACATTTATTATATAACAATAATATATACATGTATGTCGTGAGGTCAGAATTTGTCTGCTCATGATGATTTTATGATTGCCAATCATGCTTGAACTTTGTGTTTGTTTACACACATTTATAGACCATGAGGTCAGATTTGTCTGCTCATGTTTATTTTTGTTTTACTAATCTGACTGTTTGTTTACATACATGTACATTTATTGATCATGCTCATGAGGTTCCATGATGAACCTGTGACTGTCTATTTTGCTTGAACTTGGGTGTTTGTTTACAGGTGTACATTTATTAGGTCATGAGGTCAGAATTTGTCTGCTCATGTTTATGTTATAATTTGTATGTGCCTTGCAGAATTTTATTTAGTATGCAATTCCTGCATCAGGTTTTATTAGCAAAGTTTTGTCGTTAGCAAATACTCTGGGTTTGGCATTTGCCCTTAATTTTCAATTGTGGCTGTGGCGGTTTTCAGTTGCCACCCCTTTTTGTATTTGAAATTTTTATTGCTTAGGAGTGTTTTAAGTTTGTTTACATATTAGTTAGATTATTAGTCACATTTGTTTTTGTCACACTCCTAAGGTTATGTAAGAAATTTAGTCATTTATTTAGAAATTTTTATAATGAATGACATTTTGAATTGGAGCAATTGTTTACTTCTTATATATACAAAAACAAGCAGAGTATTTGCTACACCAGAGGAGTATAAGTACCAGGAGTTGGTACAAGTTAATGGAGTATATGAACATGAACAGGTCAATATTCTTTCATGGTGGAATGTGAAAATCTAATGGTGGTTTTTCTGGTTTTATGGAGTCTGTGGTTATATAAATCACGCCTATTAATTACTGTTATTTGGGTATAAGTGTTATTGTAGTAATATCCCAATTAATGGGGAAAAACTTCCAAGTGGTGAAAAAATGTTACGAAGATGGAGTCCCATATCCCCTGATAACTCCATCCCGATATGTATCTCGCATGCCATGGATTGCAGATAGCTGTAAATTATCACATTTAATATGATATTGGACTGGAGGAATATATAGCCTCGCAGCATCTTACAATGGTAACAAATTATGATCAAGTAAATGTGTACTACTAACTTACCAGGTTTTACCACACTCGCACTCGTATCCGATAGTAATAAATTAAGTTTAATCATCCCAGATCACGTGCTACGTAAAACGAAACTAGGATTTTCCGGTTAATTTGTATTTTCTGAAAATGTACTACTGTATGGTTATTCAAGAGTGTATCTAAATGGCATATAAAGAGTGAGTAATTCATGTATCATGTTTATGTTAAAATATTGTAAAATTATACAATCTAGGCCTATACGAACAAGACTTAATCCCGACTTCACAATACCCACAAGGGTACTCTATAAATAGGGGTGGTCGCTGATTTAGAAGTATGAGTGGCGTTTCATGTCATAATTGCGATGATGGTTTTTCCATCGGCTGACTTTCAAAAAATAATCGGAAATCATGAATGAAAAAAGAAGAACTTGAGAAATAAATAAAAATAGTAAAAACATAACAAAAACAGAAACAGAAAAACCCACTAAATATAGATGGATGGTATATGGTGTTTAACGCCACTTTCAACAATATGTCAGTTATATCGTGCCAGTCAGTTTCATTCCCGGTTTTATTGGTGGATGAAACCAGAGTACACGGAGAAAAACACAGACCTGTCGCAAGTCACTGGAAATTTTATCACATAAGATATCGAGTACACCTCGCCAACGAGCAGGATTCAAACTCACAACGTTAGTGGTGATAGGCAGTGACGTCTTAGCGCATGCTGGGCAGTTGCCATGGGCTCTTGACTATAGGGGCACCATGCTAATCTATGTATGTTGTGTACGGCATGTTTTTTAATGTTTAAACACTGATTTTGTTGGAAGTACATGTTTTGTATATATTTAATTTTATTGACACTCACAGTTTTATTCTTGTGAGTGGTTGTGTGGATACGGGTCCCAGTCAATTGCTTTGCCGGGGTGCCTACTATGCTGTTAATACTGTCCTGGTGATAGGCACTGATTGCATATGAAGTCGTAAATATAATCTTCTAAAAAGTTTACAAGACGAACAACACTAAATGATTGCATATGAAGTCGTAAATATAATCTTCTAAAAAGTTTACAAGACGAACAACACCAAATGTTTGCATATGAAGTTGTAAATATAATCTTCTAAAAAGCTTACAAGACGAACAACACCAAATGATTGCATATGAAGTTGTAAATATAATCTTCTAAAAAGTTTACAAGACGAACAACACCAAATGATTGCATATGAAGTTGTAAATATAATCTTCTAAAAAGCTTACAAGACGAACAACACCAAATGATTGCATATGAAGTTGTAAATATAATCTTCTAAAATTTACCTGTGTCTATTGACCTATATAAGTATTATATTATATTACAATATTGATGGATAGTGACATATAACACAAAATAATACAAAATATTACATGAAATAATGTATACACAAGATAAAATATAAATAATAACAATAATTAGGAAAAGGACTACAATACAGTTGGTATTTTTGGTGTTAAATATGTGTTGGCTAAAACTGTATCAAGTTAACCAATTATATATAACATATCTCTCTGACAATGGCACAAGACTGAATTATTTACTTTTTTCTTTATTCCTTTCGAAGCTAGTGGTTGGAATGTTCTTATCCAAAGCATTCTCTATATTATCTAGACCTCTCATCATGTTTAGGCTGTTTTCAGTTATTTTAATTTTGAGTTTTTGCAAAGCTCCTGTATTCTGTATGGCTATATGAAAGGATATGTCGACTGAGAGGCAAATCGAGCTTGCATTTGATGTCACTCCTATGACCATTCATACATTTATTAAATGACTGGACTATTTCACCTACGTATTGGAGCCCACATACACGTAATACCATATTCCAAAGGGCAAATCGCGTTGTTGTATTTGCAGTTGACATTGCAAAAAAGATGGTATATGCTTGCCCATTTGGAACTTCTGTGCTGTTTCCATGTTTTTGCAAGTCATGCAGCATCTATCCCCACAACCTTTGCATTGCCCAATATCTGGTTTGCTCGTGGATATGTCAGCTCTCATCAAAAGATCTTTTCAACTTTTGGGTTTAAAATGTGTATGTTATGATGGCGTTATTATCTCTGACATATGTTGAAAATATTTCATCTCCTCAATTCCGGTATAGTATTGAGAAGTCTTGCAATAATTGTTTTGCATTTACAAACTTTTTCAGTATACCTTTATTTGTAAGTTTGAAGCTTGAAGCAGCATTTGGAAATATGGACAACGATTTAAGTCGACATGCTGAGGATAACAAGGTTATGTATTTAAGTTTCGCTAATATAGAAAGTATTTGAAATTAATTTTGTATACAAATATGTTTTGTATAAGATGGAAATAGATCAGAATTGTAAGTGCGGTTGTTCAATTATATATCCATATTTTGTTTCCATATGAAATTTGCAAATGCAACAATCATTGTGTCAAAACTTTGCGCAATGTATAATGATAAGTGTGTTTGTGTGTTAAATTCTATAGTTTAACGAACCCCAGCAGACGCACAACGTCAAATGATTATAACGTTTGTACATTTTAGGGGGTGGGGGGTGTTCGTTTAGTGGTAGAAATATCACGACGAGGGTCGACGCATAATGTATTTACTGGGTCAGTGATTTTCTTTGAATGTTGCTTCAGTTACCTCCTAGCAAGATAGTAACTTCTTCCCATTGAGGATTTTTATCACATATCTTAGCCTAAGACAGGTTTGTCATTAGGACAAATACTATATGCTAGGCAGTCAAGACATCCCCCGTAATTATCACCGACTGTTCATAAAAACAACAAGTATGACACATAACATGATGTATTTCAGATTATTTAGCTGTCATTGTAATTTTAAATATAGATTTTAGAATTTCTATTGTTAAAATTTCAAAATATTTTTTTAATAGAAAAACCTGGAAGAGCTTATTTCCCAGTTAACTGTAGCTTCTAAAGAACAACAAACCGTCATAAAGAAATATCAAAATGTCAACGAAACGCTCACAAAAGAACAAGAAAAGAAGGATAAAGTTATTAAAGAACTGAACGAAGATCTTCAGAAGACAAAATTAGCTTCTCGGAAATCGAAGGTTGAACGTGGCAACAGTCATTCTCTCGAGAGGAAACTAGCAGAAAGTGAAAGTCAATTAATGGAAGCAAGGAAGACTATTAATATTGTAAAACAAGAAAAGGAAAAGATTGAAACGGAGGTTGAAAGAAACAAAATTGAAATAATAGAGTGTAGAAGATTTCTATGTTCTCAAAAAGAGGAAATGGAAAAATTATATGAACAACAAAGGAGAGAAAATGTGATGCTTCGTGAAACAGGTAGACAGTATCTTGAAAATGTTAACAGAGTTGAAGAAGAGAGAAATGCATTAAAACATCAAGTAGAAGAATGGGTGAAAAAGAACCATACAACGGGTAAATCAGGTTTTATCTCAAAATATCATATAGAGATTATAATTATGATAATAACTTACACTGATCTTGTTAACAATAAACACACACTTACATGGAACTATCTAAAAAATGCGAAAAAACAGTTTACTCTTAATTGATTGATTGTTAATTAATATAATATCGAGTGTGTAGTAAATCTGATTAAAATCAGATCTCTTACTTGCCCCCCTTTTTACTGATATGTCGTAGCGTGGGAAATTTTAGAAAAAAATCCATTACCGGTCACATTTGAGTGACCTTATGTCATGAATATATAATGATATGATGAATGCATTTTTCATTCAATCCGATTGCTCATAGCATGTAAAGCAGTCTAGTCACAGGGGCTTGTTACGATTTTTATTATCACTCGACTACTCTAAAAAAAAAACACACAAGGGAGGAATCTCAAATGTCAAATTTTCATACAACACTTTTTCAAAATAGTTTTGTATTGGTGTCTTGACCTGATTCGCCATAATATTGGTACCCCTTTGAAGCATAATAAATATATTTTTGATATTCCTATTCCTTTTTGTCATAATCTTTACCTATCTGCAACTTTTAAGCAATTCTTAACATAATTTGCAGGTTTCGTAATCATCTTCCATGTTGTTTAGACGTTACGCGCGATGTTGGTGTCACTTGACGTTACACATAATTAACGTTTAAAGAACATTTCACGACTTCTTTTTCATTTTTTTTTCTTCATTATTTGTGTTTGCATAACTTGGGTTTGGTTGGGGTAGGGTGGGGTGGGGGTGTTTTGATGTATTGTTCTTCATTTCCGAATTTTATTTTATTTCCGCTGAGCTCGGGGGACGGTAGTTTTTTCAGTTTAACTAGAGTTTTAACGGTTGGTAAATATGCTGACACAACTTCCGTTCTATTTTTTGGTGATTTTGGCAAACTTTTAATCAACTTAGAAACTGCCCTATGCTTCATTGTACTTTTCGTTCGAGAAACTGTTTGTTAAATTTCCGTTTAATTCCAACTCTACATGTTTCTGTCTTTCTCTGAATGTCTTTACCCGTATTTTAGTTTCATGTAGCGCGACGTTATTTTGTCGTCGATAAGAAAAAACGTTTACTGGACAAATTGGTTGAACTTCTACAAGTTACATTTTCACATTTTTGCAATCGCCGCTTTCAAATGGTTATAGCCTAAGGCTCACTCTTGCGTGACCTGTAATAAGGTTGCCTCCGATCTTCACCACTGCGACACATTAGTAAAGGGGAACAACTGGGAGATATGATTTTAATTAGATTTATCAGAAGCTGTATATCCAGAAAGTACAGACAATACAAAGGACAAATAACGATGTACAAATATTTGTTTTTCTTTTTAGTTTGTGTTCAAATGTATGCAGCTGTCAACAAGGAACTATGTGAAAAAATGATGAACGAATTGGAAGGAATGTTGAGTCTCCAATTTGAAATGAATAATACTTCCATTGAAGTGGAGAAACACAAACAACCTCCAACAGACAGTGACTTACCTCTGTTAGTTCTATGTATTAATGCCTCACGACTAGGAACAGATGTCAACCAAGCTCTTCTTAACATTAGCCGTAAGTATTATATTTGGAGGATGAAAATGTGTCTGTTTTACGTACCTTTTCTTCAAATTATTTTATTAAGGTAGAGTTTAGAGGCATTATTGTATATTAATTAAGAACTGGTGTCATCAAATCTCACATCAAAATGTGATCCCAACCTGTAATGTGTTATATGATGACACTCCATAGAAAGAAAACCAACAACTATAATGTGACTACACATCATATAGGGCAAATGACTTGAATTTTTAATATTAATAAATTGAGGAGTGCATATAGGGAATAATTTACATCTCAGAGACTTGCAATAAAGCTTATGAAATCCTAGGTTTATAAAGAGGTAAATTTACATCTTGCTTACCTGAAGTACAATTCAAGGGTACAAAACCTTAATAAGACCACAAATAGATTGTACAAATTCAGTGTGGGATCCTTATCTGAGGGATAAATTAGAAAATATTTCAAAAGAGATCAGCAAGATATATTACATCAGATATATTACCTGTACTACTGACCAGGATCAATGACACCAATTAACAAATATACCATGAGCTGAAGTTACCATAACTAGCAGACAGGAGAAGGAACAACACATTGATGTTGCTATTCAAAGGACCCCAAAGATGCCAGCATACTAACAGAATTGTTTAACAGACCAATGCAATATAGCAAAAGTAGACATAAAAAGAGTATTCTCAACAGGATATATGCCAGAACAGACATACAGAAATATGGTGTCCTCCCAAAACACAGCAACAGATTGGAATTCGCTGCCATAAAAAGAGCATCTCGACAGGATATATACTAGAACAGACATACTGAAATATGGTGGCCTTCCAAACACAGCAATAGATTGGAATTGGCTGCCACCAAATACCTTCATTTAAACTGATATTACAAAAGTACCAGTAACCATCTTTGCTGAGATCATTAAGAAAGTTTTAAGAAGCCAAAGGTGTTAACATGCCGTAAATCGAGAAGGACAAACAATATAACGGCCAAAGGAAAAAGGACAAATGGACAAACAATGATCTACAAAATACTACACAGAAAACTAAAAAAGTAACACGAACCCAATTAAAATGGAGGTGAGCTCAGGTGCTCCGGAAGGGTAAGACTTCCTGCTCCACATTAAAGTCATTGGATGAATCACCATTTCTAATCAAGACATACTATTGTATTCAGATTCAATATTTTATTTTAATTATAGTTGAAAGAACTGTGTTTTGACAAAATGAAATATTTCAGTCATGACTACAAAGTGTATTATTATTCTTAAGTTATTCGTGCCAGCATCTTGGCAGTTATGGATACTACTGAAAACTGACATAATTCAATCTTGGCTGAGATTATAATGAGATGATTATCTAAAATATGTATTATTTCTTTGGTTGATAAAATTCCGATTACTGGAGTGAATGAGTGAGCGATTATTATTTCATGACAAAAACAAGTCAGATTTTCATCAGATGATGATGACGATGTCTGCTTTGTACTAGACCAACATGATGAGTTGAAGTTTTATAGTCACGCTAGCTCACTGAAACAACAGCCCTTGGATAGATATGTTGCTCCACTCGGACACATTATTCTGATTCCGAGCCAACCAGTATTTACCCCTTAATGCTTAATTGCTTTACATCTTGAAATCCAATTAGCACCTTATCTGCAGTTGAGTGTGCCTCCCCACTTCCAACCAATGAATGCTACCTTATCATTTTCTAGATGTGGAAACAGTATCAAGATTATTACAATGTTGGTAATGTAATCTTGCAAATAGTATCATCAATATGTCTGACGTTACATAAACTTATCAAGAGGAGTTTGAAGATACCAAACGGGTAATCAGAATCTGTAAATTGAAGGACAGAAAACACAATGGCCAAAAGAATAAGGACAAACAATGATCTACAAAACATACACATAAAACTAAAGATCGAGTAACACGAACCTCACTAAAAACTGGGTGTGAACTCAGGTGCTCTGGAAGGGTAAGCAGTTCCTGCTGTACTATCAACCTGCTGTATCAAGTAAATTTGAAGACTGCCATGGGCAGATGAATTATAGGTATTTAACTTGTTAATATTTGTATATTACATATTTGTATATTACAGAGTCCAGAACATTCGCTGTTGTCGTTCTACATCACAAGGAACTGCATGCCTTACCCAGACAGCCCAGTGCAAAGTTACTGATAGGAAGTGACTATAAACACATAGGAGCAATAGTTGATATAGCTTACTTAACAACTAAAGGGATTTATCCTTGTGATATGAATGAGAGGTCATTAGATATACTAGTCAACTTTATTAAATCTAACTCTAAGACAGTTTAATTTAATGAATCATTGGTTCCATAGTAGTCCATAGTATTTAACTCTTGATTATATATATATATATATATTAATGTTTTAAATGGTACCAACAGTCAAAATAAAGGTTATTTGAATTTTGAGTGGAAGCGAATTGGTGCTGGGTTTTATCCTTTGTTGATATCTGTATTGTTGTTGGTGGAGATCCTATTATCAAAAGGGGGGGGGTTAAAATCTCATTAACCGGTTTAACCTCTGTCACATTTTTTAACCTGTTCCATCCAGGACCTGGATTTCCAACGTCATATGCCATGGTCTTTTTAATGTTCAATGATTTCAGGTGAGAGGCGATTGTTCATTTTGTAGAATTTGGTGGAATTGTTGAGCATCACAGTTTAAACTTTCTTTTCATAATACATTTATATAACTTTGAAAACTTAAAAAAAATGTTGCTGCTACATTTTTTCCAGTTCAATGTCTTTTTAAAAGTGAAAAAAACAATCGTGTCTTTGTGAATACTTTTTCAAAATTTGAACATTAAAAATGGGATCAAATTAAACATAGTTTATTATAAAGTGAAAAAAATAACATGGAAAAACAATTCAAACAGAAACAAGGGAATTTTATGTATATACTGAATAGTTTATACCAAGAAGTCAAAATTAAGATGATATATATTTCGAAGATAGAGCATTCATAGCAAATATTTCTTAAAATGTTATCATTGAACCAAATGACACAATCAATAATGCAAATAAGCTTGAAAAAATACCAGTAGAAAATGGTAGAAAATAGTGGTACAGTTTTCTCCTATTCTAAGCATGTTTAACCAGTTAATACAGTTTTCTCCTATTTTAAGCATGTTTAACCAGTTAATACAGTTTTCTCATATTCTAAGCATGTTTAACCAGTTAATATATCTAATCACCACAGTGGTTGGTTAAATTTCTGAATGAGAATGGAAATTATCAACTCCACTCTAAATAGCTAAATTTTCAAATTTTAAAACTCTCGCTGAAGCTCGACATTTGAGATAAAAAATTTACATATCTAAAGTGGAGATATATTTTAATCCACTGGTAGCAGAAGGAGAGTCTAAATATCTATTTCCACTGAAACAAAGGCAGGAAACCAACATGTAACTAAAGCTATGATTAGCACTGATTGCAGAAATACAAGTAAATTCCATCACTATGACAACCCAAAAAGGTAATAATATACAGATATCTCTGTACAAAACAAATGTCTCGTTTGCACCCTGCAAATTGCTTTGGGGAAACATTTTTCAAAACAATTAATTGAATCAAAGTACCAAGAAACTGTACCTGCTCCATCATCAAAGTGTAGACCAAATATGGTGTACTAGGTTGTAGAAACTTACATAATCACCAAAACTTGATGTAAAGTTAACAAGATGAACTGTGAGCTAATGCTCACCTATGATACCCCCGCTCTTTGGCAAACAGGAAGTAGGAATCTGATGGGTCAAAAAACGCTTCCCACGATATGGGGTACCTATATGAAGCTTGTGACCAAATATCAGATTTCTGCCATCAATAGTTGCTGAGAAAAATGCGACGACAAATGTGCATATATGTTCAGTGTGTATAGAAACCAACTAAGTCGGCAAACAGGAAGTAGGAATCTGACAGGTCCAAAAACGCTTCCCACAATATGGCATACCTATATGAAGCTTGTGACCAAATATCAGATTCCTGTCATCAATAGTTGCTGAGAAAAATGCGACGAAAAATGTGCATATACAAATGTATGTTAAATGTGTATAAAAATCAACAAAATCGGCAAACAGGAAGTAGGAATCTGATGGGTCCAAAAACGCTTCCCACGATATGGGGTACCTATATGAAGCTTGTGACCAAATATCATATTTCTGCCATCAATAGTTGCTGAGAAAAATGCGACGAAAAATGAGCATATATGTTCAATGTGTATAAAAACCAACTAAGTCGGCAAACAGGAAGTAGGAATCTGATGGATCCAAAAACGCTTCCCACGATATGGGGTACCTATATGACGCTTGTGACCAAATATCAGATCTCTGTCATCAATAGTTGCTGAGAAAAATGTGACGAAAAATGTGCATATATGTTCAATGTGTATAAAGACCAACTAAGTCGGCAAACAGGAAGTAGGAATCTGACGGGTCCAAAAATGCTACCCACAATATGGTATACCTATATGATGCTTGTGACCAAATATCAGATTTCTGCCATCAGCAAAAATGCGACGGACAGAGGTAAAACAGTATACCCCCCTCCCCCTTCGGGGAGCGGGGGTATAACAATGTCAGTAGACTGTGAAAATGAGGTAAAGGTCAGGTGACACATGCCTGGCTGACATATACACACCATGGTCAATGTATAGACCAAGTATGGTGAACCTATGATGGATTGATTGATTGATTTATTGTGTTTAATGCTACTTTCAGCTATCTCATGGTGACCAGTTTTAGTGGTGGAAGAAGCTGGAGTACCCGGAGAGAACCACCGACCATGGGCAAGCAACTGGTAAACTTTATCACTTGCAACTGCAAGTCGAGTGCACCCTTTTTTGTAATTTACAATGCTGGGCGGGAACCCACGCCATATTGTATGAGTTGTTAGGTAATCCAACTACCTAACTCACTGAGCCACCCGGACCCCTGCATGGTAATGGAGAAACTGAATTAATGACATAACTATGTCTCGCCTTCTGCGACTTTCTTTTTGCAGGTGCGACAAAACAATGGAAACAATTAAAACACAAAGTCCAACATTATTACTATTTATTGATTGCATCTTTAATTATGCAACTTTACAAATAGAATATTAAATAAAATAACAATCCTAACATATGAATACAAATGTACATCAAAGCATGCAAAAGCCAAAAACAATATAAAAACAGAGAGGAATGATAGCACTAGAACATATGTATATATTAAAGATTGATGTCCAGATCAAATTATGCATCGTTAATTGTTTTTTGTATCTTAATACATGTTGTTCAAATCGAAAAGATTTTAAGGTTGGTTTTTTTTGTTTTTTTTTTCAAAATTGAGTTCAAATGCTTGACAATTTTGTTGAAAAAAACCTCTTTTTTCTCAAAAGGCATATCAATGTAAGGATATATAAAATAATGTCAGCTTAAAAATACATTTAAGTACCTGTAGTAACAAGGCTTCAAATGTCTACATAAAAAAAACTTTCTCTAAAATAAATTTAAGAAAAAAAATACACACAACTTTTTTTAATATTTCATTGTTTGTGTTTATATTTGCTTTTCCCTTTGTGTGTGTATTACCTAGGAATTCTTAGAAATTAAGATCAACAAATATGTTTTTTATTTCTAATATGGCACAAAATTTGTTTACAAATGAAAGGTAAATTTGATTAATTGCACATTGTTTGTCTTCATCTATTTTTTAATTCCATTAAACCTATACAATTCTTTATCAAATTTGTACCAAACTCATTATGGAATTAGAAATCAGCTGATGAAACATTTGACTCTTAAATAGTTTTAAATACAAATGTAACTGCTATTTGTTTTAACACATAGGACATTCCACAAAAACATGAATATACAATTTGTATATACTAATAAATGACATGAACAAATATGGCGAACATTACCAGAAAATGTTGTAGTTTAAATATGGCATTGGCTTTGAATATTTTACAATGTGACACATTTACAAGAATTGAACCTAAGATTGTCAGAGTCAAGAAAGCTGCATTCATATTTTTGCAGCTGAAGTATTTGTATATCATTTGGATAAAAAAAAATATTTGATTGCAAAAATGTAGAGTTTTGATAATTAATGCCATCAGCTTCTGAAAATGGTCCAAAATGAATATAGATATGTAGTATATCAAGAATTAAAGTAGAAGAATATTGAATATAATTAATTCAATAATATACTTCAAAGATTGACTGTAAAGACAGTTTAAATTACATAGGTACATATATCAGGATTTATATATATTGATAAAGGTTGTTCTTATATGTAATAAGTATAATGTAAGAAAACTTACCAATTTAACATATAAAGTAATGAGGTATCATGTCACAGTGTAAATTAAAGCTAAAAAAAGTTAAATAAAACCCATGTAGATCCCATTTTTTTCCCATATAAAATTAAGACTTTTGTTGACCAGAAAAATAATTTTCTTTAAATATTAATTATATACATTCATAGAAAAATGTACTTCTCAGAAAATGTTTAATAGTTTTTTTTTATCAATTCAATCAATCAGAATAAAATGTTATGGAGCAACAAATTGAAAAGATTTGTTTTTATATCAAATTAATAAAACACATACATGTATATAGAAAGATATAAATGTACAACACATTCTTTTCTTTAATGAAAAAGACAAATTTCTACACATCAATAAAAAATAATTTTCATTGTGGTAAAGCTATATTTGCAGGTGGGTAAAAAAAAACAGAATTAGCACTGTGGTATGTTAATTGGACTATTATTATGCAAAAGCAAAAACAAATAATATTACATAACATTTATGGGGGGGGGGGGGGGAATCTGAACAAGTTATGCCATTTCATGATATGAATTTCATTAAAAAAAAAAATTATGATTTATTTAAATTTAACTAATTTTCTTTCAAAAACACACAAACTAATTATATAATTACAAATGCAAAATATTTTCTAAATTATTTCATTTCTAAGCATACTGAAATGTAGACATAATAAGAAATTATATATATTGTTTTACACTATTACTATAAAAATAAACTTAAGAAATATGCATATATATAAGAAAACATATGAAAAATAGCAAAATTCTTTAAAACAGAAAAAATAACAATGAAATGTACTTCATTTTATCATACAAAAAATGTTTTGGTATTTGGATAATTAAATCAAAATAATGTTAATCTATATTTTAAAATAACAGCTTGAGAAAAAAAAATTCATTGTACACCACCAATTCATGAGTTCAGTTGATAATAATATCATTACTTTTGTTCTGGTAATCTGTTTTACATTAAAGTGAAATAGTCTTTCATCATCTAGATGTAGAAATGTGATATCTGTTATGATTTTATTATGTAAACATGACTAACAAATGTTATTGTTATTTACTACAGTAAATTACATTAAGTTGTTAAAAAAAAAAAAAAAAAAACACACAAAAAAACAGACACACAAGAAAACAATGTGGATTTCAAAATATTATAATGTCTAGATGAACAATACAGTAGAATATAATAAGAAAAAACAAGTCTAGTCAATATTTAATCTGGTCTTATTGCAATAAACAGAGTGCATGATAAATATGTACTATCACTGATTTATTTTGTTAGAATAGATTTCTCACAGCAATATTGATTCAAGAGCAAAGCCCGAGACATGAAATGAGACTAGAAGTCTATTTCAAGCAAAACGTATTCAAGGATATTGCTGAGGATTTTTCAATGACGTCAGTAACATCACATTTATTACACATAGAAATCAATAATATGTTGGTATCACACTTTTTGCTTGGTAATAAATATTGTCTTCTGTAAAGATCAAAGAGAAAATTTACATATTATAGACTAACCATAAAATCTATGTTAACTGTCTCAGATAATGACAGAGAATTAAAGAAATCTATGTTAACTGTCTCAGATAATGACAGAGAATTAAAGATATTACAGCATTAGCACCACATAAAGAACAACCCATCTTTATTACAAATTACTGTTACTATAACAATGCCTACACTACATATCATAAAATTCAACTATTACAAATATAAATATTTAAAGAAACCAGTCTATCATCACAAAACAATGTATAAAAATGAAAATCATACCAAAATAGCTTGCACAAAAAAACAGACATCCCTTTTTTGCTATGACCGATTCGTTACGACAGTAAGGTTAAATCAAATCAGATCTGAGTGTTTGTAAAAGTAGCTTTTTATTTTTTGGCTGCTTTCACGTCAAGAGAAAATTCCTCTGGTGTCTCGTGTGGTGCTGGAAGTTTTATATCATTTGGTTCAACACCCCAGATATCTTTGGCATATTCAGAAATTGTGCGGTCACTTGAGAATTTTCCTGATGATGCTATGTTGTAGGCACACATTTTAGCCCATTCCAAGGGTTTCTGTTAAAAGAACATCAATAAAAACTTAATACAAATCTTTAATGGCTACCTCTGGTATTTTATTTAGAAAAAACCTCTTTATTCTCTAATATCTGACATACTAAAACATTTTTTTTTATTGTGAGATTGTTTTTATCTTAAACAATACGGAATATCCTTGTTTAAAGACATATTACCAGTTTGCTAGTACATTTAATTCTCAAGGCTGAATTCAAGCTAGACAGGTTGACTGACTAGATATATATCATGTTCAATTGCATCTATATATTGTTTATATAAAGGAGAAGATGTTCTAAGTTGTAAAACTTGTATTTGATCCTATTGTCATGTTTTTTGGACAATAAAATATGTTTAAACTAAACTATATTTATCATGAATATTCATATATAAAGGCAAGTAGGGTCCAACATTTTTTTCTTTGAAATGGAGGTTGTACTATATTTTAAAAAAATGACATCATCGATGGGGTGTTTTCTCCCAGCATGCACATGTACAACGTCGCAGACATAATGCATGGTGGGAAATATGATTCAATACTTTACGGCATCGCTCTCTACCTGCCTATACATACAGACACTCTTTTCTTATAGACAGGGATTCAGCCAAGTTTTAGAAATATTATAATTCCAGAAGTGACAGACAATGTCCTGGTCAGTCACTGCCCATTCTGATTTATTCATGGTTGGTACCAGTTTTGGACATCTGAAGATTTCAATACAAGATCAACCATAACATAAATGTCCATACAAACTTTAGAATAACAGCCTTAATATTACTGGTGGTCAAATTACTTCTAATGATTATAATTACACAGGTACTCAAAAATATTAAATACAAATTAATTGTGTAATAATATAACACCCAGCTTACCCTGAAAACCTCACTGACTTGATCTTGAGCTTTGATGTAGGCTTCAAAGTCCTTCAATAGCATAAACCTATATTAAAATAATTTAAGAAAAATTACTGTTGCATGAAACTGAACAAAACAGGAAATGAAGTAAAATAAATCTAAAGTGTACCGAAGTTTCCTTCCATTCTGCATGTTTGTTTACAAGGGCTGTAACTCTTGAGAAGAATTTTAAACAGAATTTGTATTCATACTCATATTGGATGAATTGCTTTCAAATCCATGAAGAAATGACAACAGCAGTGTACCAATGTGACTTGTTCTCGCCACACATTTGTTTATAATTTTAATAATAATCAACAGGTTGCGTGTCGTGTATACAAGAAGAATAGAAATTCTTGTTTCATTGCCCATTGTTTTCTTCATTCAATAAATTATATTTCCCAGGTTCTATCATTACCAGAAACAATTATTTTTCTCTCTTAGCCTAAAACTTTTAATAAATTGCGAATTTTTAAAAAATAATGCCAATCAAATTTAAAATGCACGAGTTTGCATGTACAAACTCTTGTGAGAGACAAACAGATGAACAGGACAAGAACAATATGTCTCCCTCGGAGTGGGTAGACATAAATATAAGTAGGATCTAGCTGACTGCAGGAAAGTCAACACCTCTTAGACAGAGCTCCAGATAATTTTCAAGTCTAAAGGGTAATTACCCTCTACTTTTGAAAATGATGGGTATTTTCATATTTCATTTGCACTGTTGTACTCTCTACTTCAGAAAAGATTGCTTACATGTACACTTTTAAAATTATGTTTGACACAAGTGTTATTCAATAAATGCAGGATGCAAGTGAAATGTATATCTGTTAAATTTGACACGATTGTGTCATGTTTATTAATAAAATGTTGTAAATATTTTGTTTTTTGCTCGTCAACTTCGGCAGTTTTCACAGCCGTGTTGATAATGTCATCAATGATTCCTTTAACTACTGTCACTAGACACAGATGAAACTGTCAGGAACTTAAGTATAGAATTTTCCGTAGCACTCTTGCACTTAGTAGCACGCTTATTCATGTTCTTGCTCATTTTCAACGAACAATGTGTTCCCAAATTTACTTTTGTTTTAATTCTTACTTATTACGTAAATCGCATTTATTTGTAATATTGACCGCAATTGGATGATTTATCATAAGCATCCAATCAGATCTCTTTTGACATCGATGCTTAGAAAGGCAAGCATTCGGTACCCCTCAGATGTATACACTCTCTCCCTCGAAAAGTATAAAGGGAAGTAATTACGGGGAATTTCTCAAAGACAAAAATGTATTGTTATGTACACGACTGTACAAGTACGCTCCGAATTTGGAAAGTTTGCTTACACAGCAATATGTATGCGTAATGTGTACACTCTGATCTGATAATACATGCGTTTTTACTCGTTTTCATAGCGTAAAAAACGCAAATACGCAGCTTATCTGCTGAGATTCTGAAATTTGAATGCAACTGCATAAACATGTACCTGTCTTGATGCATAATACTGTTGTAGATATCTTTAAACATATTTTGATCTTCTGGAGAGAAGTAACCATTGTTGATCTGGTCCATTACTTGTCTTATCTCAGCATTCTTCTCATAGTAATCTTTTGGGTTATAACTACAAAATGATAAGAACACAAAAACATGATTTTGGTAGTCAGTATTCTAACACTAGTAAATCTAAGTGCTTGTGTTTCTATATATAATAAATATCAAGACAAAGAGTGTGATAATGTATTGTACAATTGGGTTTTTTAATTTTAAATTCAGCTAATAAAAAATCTTCTGTTATACTAGTTTGAGCAGATTATTTCATTAAATCAAAATTCTGGGCAATATTTATATAAAAAAAAATTACCCTGTTCTTTTAGTCTCTTCTACTTCATCTACATTCATACCAAAGATGAAAATGTTTTCTCTACCCATCTCCTCAGTCATTTCTACATTAGCACCATCTAGTGTTCCAATTGTCAAAGCACCATTTAACATGAACTTCATGTTGCCTGTGCCAGACGCCTCAGTTCCTGCAGTAGATATTTGTTCACTTAGGTCAGCAGCTGGAATAATTTTCTCAGCAAGTGATACACGGTAATTCTCTAGATAGACTATCTTGAGACGGTCCCCAATGATGGGGTCATTGTTGACTGTACGTCCCACGTTGTTTATCAGTTTGATAATAAGTTTTGCCATGTGATAACCTGGAGCAGCCTGTAAATTTGTAAAGCATACGTCAAAATTGTCAAAACACAATATCTGAGAATTAGGTTTTTAGCTCGAGTAATTTTTCAATTTTTTTCTACTCAAAGTTCAAGCAAAATCAAAATAAAAGTGATTGTAATGTGACTGTGCACCATGAAATTAATTTACTCTGTATTGCAACATGCTTAGAAGAGAGGAAGAAAAATATTAATACAATGGTCTACGGTTTGACCCAACTGAGAATAGAACCCATGATCTTAACATCAATAAAAGGGAGGGATATTGATCTTCAAACTATTTGTAAAAGAGAGGATTATCATCAGTAACAATAAATAAGAAAAATCTATTGCTGGGAAGGAATAAGAAATTAACTCTACCATCTTCCTGATATAACAGAATTTTGTAAACGGTGCTTAATTGAAACATTATCATCTAAAGATTCATGTACAATTCAAATTTTTTTCAGTAAATAAATCCATTTCTTTATTAAGTAAACATGCATGTCAAGATTCATAAATTAGATCGTCACCAACCACATCAGTTGTTATGTCATGAATTTATTTAAAAAAATAAAATAATATTTAACAATAGATTTCCCACCATAATTAACTGGACAATGTATGCAATTACTGGTCTTGGAATTATTTCTCTACATACTTGAAACATGTACAGATATAAAACTATAGTTTGGGTTTATGGTGTTTAATGCCACTTTCAACAATATTTCAGCTATATCGTGGAAGTCAGCTTTTTTGGTGGAAGAAACCGGAATACCCAGAGAAAACCACCGACCTGCTGTAAGTCACTGACAAACTTTATCACATAATGTTGTATCGAGTACAGCTCGCCTGAGCGGGGTTCGAACTCACAACTTTAGTGATGATAGGCACTGATTGCATAGGTAGTTATAAATCCAACTACCATACGATCACGACCATGACGGCCCCTAGATAAAACTATAAGTCTGTCATTGATGTTTTCTGGTGAAATAACCAGATAAAAACATTAAAAACCATATAATATGACCACTTTGTGAGAGACATGGTTTCAATTCCTTTCACAAATTAAAGTAGCCTCAATACCTGCCTACAATATACCAACCTTTCCTCCAATCATGATGGTCCTAGGAGTGAATGCCATGTTAGGATTCTTCTTAAGTCTGTTGTACAAGGTGATCATGTGGAAACAGTTTAACAGTTGACGTTTGTACTCGTGAATTCTCTTCACTTGGATGTCAAATATTGAAGAGGTATTTACTGTGATGTTAAACTGTTGTTTGATATACTCCGCTAACTTCATCTTGTTTTCCTGGGAAGAAACAAGTTAAATGTACAACAAAAAGTTGCTTCATATATTCTTCTCTGCTCACCAAAAAAACATTCTTGCTAAATCTCAATAAATCATTGTGAAATTACAAAATGTATTCCTGGTTCAACTAACTTACAAATAATGCTTTTTTTGTGTAAATTGTAAATTAGTAAAATGATAATTTGCCGTCAATATGGGTAACTAAAATCAATATTTGTAATGAGAACACTAGTTGAATTTGATGAAATAGTGCTAAATTTGAGTTGACCAAACATGTGTTTAACTTTGGTTTTATTGTTTAGTCAAAATTTTTAATGTAAGTAGGTAGATGATAAATGGTCTTTAATCCAATACACGAACTTAATAAAACAAACTAGAGGCTTGGTGGGCTGAGCCTGTGTCGCTCACCTGTCAGACCAACCAGAAACAAGAATTGCCTATGGCAGCCATGTTGTTAACAGATCGGGACAAAATGAACAATCTTTAAAGAGGACACCTTCCATAGATGCTTCCTACATAGTTTCGGTTCATTTGGCCGACTGGTTTCAGAGGAGAAGATTTTTAGAAATTGACCAATCAGAAACAAAAATTGCCTATGGTGGCCATGTTTGTCAACGGATCGGGACAAAATGTGCATTCTTTACAGAGGACCTTCTATAGATGCTTCCTACCAAGTTTCAGTTCATTTGGCTCAGGGGTTTCAGAGGAGAAGATTAAAATGTGAAAAGTTAATGGACAACAGACAATGGATGCCAATGTGAGCTATAAAAAAAACTGTAATTTCACCCATTTCCAAACTATCCTTTCAATGAACATTTAAACAAAACAAGAAGTTTCAACTAGGAATATATTTTTAACCTATAAATTGCAGACTGTCGTTATAACAAACCTGTTTAACTTTGATAATAGTTCTAAGGAATGTTTCATCTGTAGCATACTTCTTCAGTCCTTCCAACTCTTTCAAGTTTGTAATCCATTCTTCTCCAATTTTCTATAAAAAAAAAACACAAAAAAACAGCATAACAAGCAAAACAAGATATGATTATAATCTAACGATTATGAAGTCTCCCAAACCGGCCACTGACAACAGGTTTAAAAAATAAATCAAAAGCTACCTTTGAAATCGAACAATGTTGAATTTTTGCGGTATTGTGGCGGCCATTTTGAAAATGGCGACCGGTAGAAATTTTTCGATGTCGGGAATCAATTCAGGACATCATAATCTACCCACATTTGAAATGTCGTTGAAATCGAACAATGTTGAATTTGTGCGGTATTGTGGCGACCATTTTGAAATTGGGGGCCGGTAGAAATTTTTCAATGTCAGGAATCAATTCAGGACATCATTATCTACCCACATATCAAATTTTGATGATATCGGACAATGTTGAATTTTTGCGGTATTGTGGCGGCCATTTTGAAAATGGCGACCGGTAGAAATTTTTCAATGTCAGGAATCAATTCGGGACATCATTATCTACCCACATATCAAATTTGGATGACATCGGACAATGTTGAATTTTTACCACCCATTTTTTATGCCGTGTTTTGGTAGCCATTTTGAAAATGGCAGACATCTTGAAAATTTTGAAAACACAGAATTGCTCCTCTAATGGTGACCTATCACTATGTCAAATTTTGTGTCTCTATCATTATCTATTTAGAAGTTATCAACATTAATGTACGAAATTTCAAGTTTCCCATAGGATTCTATAGTAACCCTTTGAACCCCTAAAAATATGGCTTTGACTCCGTTTACCACAAATCTGAAAACTTTAGGATCAACTAGAAACATATATCTATAACTCCACCAAGTTTCATGAAATTCTGTCCAGTAGTTCCTGAGATCTGCCATGGACAAGTTCATGGTCCGCGGAAAGAAAGAAAGGAGAATAATAATAATAAGAAACGGAGCAAAAACAATAAGTCTCCAAACATTGTTTGGGAGACTTAACTACCTGAGAAATGATGCATGACACATCTAAGCATAACTAAGTCCCCACGACATTTGACTCCCACCATAAATAAGGACCCCCCCTCCTCCACCTCATTATCCACAAAAGATGTTATAGTCTGGTTACAAACAGGTTAATATAATACATCTTCAGGCAAATCACATTCTTACTCCAGTACAACTTTAACACCACTATAAACTATATTGTAGTTAAATCGTTGCAGACAGTTTTATTGTTGGAGAAAATTGGCATATCATGAGAAAACCATGTTCATGGTTCAAACACATTCCAATCTGAGATAATTCTAGACTATATCATAATTTCATAATGTGGACAGTATTGAGATATCAATCAAGAATTTCAACTTAAATCAATACAGTCAAGTATGTACCATAACATGAAAACAGGACTTTTTTAATAACTTTATTGGTCATGTACCCATTAATGATAGATGACACCCTGGTAAAGGACCCCTGATAATGACTCACTAATATGGCTTCTTTCATTTCTTAACTATAGTATTAATATTTCACACAACTCCATATCATGAACCTACATTATAATTTATGTCAATTCTGCCTTAAATGTAAAAGTTCTGACCATTTAAAGAATAGTCTGTATTTAGTAATTGTTTTCAACTTAGATGGATGATAGCAGTGTTGAATAAAATTTTGAAAAGGGGACCATTCCATAAAAAAAAAATTTTGTGTAATTTTTGACAATATAGACAAAAATTGCCAAATGAGTGACTTGCGAGAGATCAGTGGTTTTCTCCGGGTACTCTGGGTGTCCTCCACCAATAAAACTGACCATCATGATATAATTGAAATATTGTTGAAAGTGGCGTTAAACACCCCTAACCCAGAAATATCACAAAGTTGCTGAAAAAATTTAAACAAATAAGCATAATTATAGTTTAAAAAAAAATTTCCAGCATGTTCTGCCTTAAAATAAAGAACTTTTGATTTTTTCAAAACATTTCTACTTTTAGTAATGATAGCCATCTTGGGAGGAATCAGAGCTGTCAGATATAATGTAGAATGGGAAACATTCAATGACCATCTCACCCAAGTTACATTAAAAGTATCATGTGGTTTCAAAGGACAAGAGTAACATATAAAAATCTAATGCTGAACTGACAGATGACTGCAAAGATATAGATGAACTAAATAATAGTTAATTAACCTCTGCAATAACATCAGACAATCCTGGATTGCACAATAATAGCCAACGTCTTGGGGTTATGCCGTTGGTTTTGTTCTGGAAGCGTTCTGGAAACATCTCCGCAAAATCCCTGAATCTGTAATAAAAATTATAATACTGTCAATTTTTAACTAATCATTTAATGCAGTTACCCTTAAAATAATAAACTGTAACCTATAACTAAACTGTAAAATTCACCCTTTCTAGTTTCATTCTCGTTCAATAATAGCCCTGTACAAATCCATGTATTTGAACCATCTTTTATGCAATAAAGTTTTTGATAACTAAAACAAAGAATGTATTACTATATATATTGCATTTTGCTGAATTGGACATTTTGAAACAATAAATGTGAAAAAGATGGTCAAACTGCCTCAGTAAGACAATGAAAATAATACTGATCAAAAGATCATATGTAACTGACATGAAACATGACCACATCAATATGTGGATCAATTATGCTGAATTATGAAGGTCATGTTTGGCAACAATTTAGAAAAAAGAAGTCACTGCAGTCTCATACCCTTCTTGTGACTCTGATGCTAGGTTTAATTGTTTATCTATTTTCTGTGAATACAAGTTGAGTTTGATAGTATAGAACTAATGGTATAGTGTAACAGGTAAACAAATGTTTTCAATTTTTTATTGTTAGGATTATAGGTATTTAATGCCACTTTCAACAATATTTCAGTTGTGTGCTGATATATATTTTTTTAGTGGAGCAGGCCCATAGAGTAGCCGTAGAAACCAGGAACCTGCCGCAACTTATAGAATATCACATCAGGTTGTATCAAGATATCTCACAACAGGCAGGAATCTAAAGTCACAGCATAACTCCAGAATGGAAAAAGTATTGTAAAGTCCAAAATTGAACTCAGCCGGGTTTTCTTTATGGTCGCTGACCTTGTTTATGAATAAGAAAAGATTTGTATTTAAACTTAAGTTATTGAGTAGATACAAAATGCAGGATGTATGTACGAACATTGATAAAACTTAATGCTCCTGATGCCTAGCAACGGGAGTATACAAATAGTGCTTGGTAGACTAGTAAGACTAAATACATATGACTTCACCAAGAAGTCAGTTCTCCCGATAACTGGGACTTATTTCTGAGAAATAGAACTATAACAAATCTTGATGCTGTTATAAGTTGTTGCCGTCAAAAAAGCAATACCAATATCTTGTTACATAAAAATGGCCTAGCATGAAAAAAAATCTTAAATAATCATTTGCTACAATATGTTATTACGGAAGCACAAAATAAATAGGTATCATATTTAAGTTCATACAGAAAGAATCAAATGGAGACACATTACCAATGCAGACATTTTGACGTGGAGCCATTATAAGCAATATTATTATGTATGCTTACGTTTCATTTTTGATAATATTAGAATGTATAGCAGCAACTCCATTAATAGCATGAGATCCAACAATAGACATATAAGCCATGTTGACCCTTTTTTCACCATCTTCTTCAACCATAGACATTCTCTTCATTCTATCAAAGTCGCCTGGCCATTTTTGAGCTACTTGCTGAAAATTGTTCAAATTTTGTTTTTATTAAAAAGTTTTTGTTGTCACATTATTAACATAACTGAAAATTTTCAATCAAAAATCAGATTTATTTAAATTTGTATATTTCACTTCTTACTACAGTTTGCAATCACAGCCATTTTTCACCTAGTCCTTTTGCTTACAAATGATATTTAATAGTTTTAAATGTACACATATAAATTCAAAATGCCCTTCCCCCATTCTGATTTCCTACTTTGATTCAAGATTCTAGTTAAACTTAACCTCTTCTGTACAAGGTACATGTAATAATTCAGTCATGTTTTTACAATTGTTGACTTCATTTCTTTTAATCCAATGTGAGTGAGTGATTGTTGTTTAACGTCAACTCAGCAATTTTTCAGCTATAACATGGCAAGAACAAGTTAATATTCAATGAACTGATGATGAGGTCCACTTTGTACTAGACCAACACGCTTAGTTGGATTTTTATAGTACTAAAACACTGAAACAACAGTCCGCAGATAGACATGTCGCCCCACTCGGACACATTATCTAGATTCTGAGCCATTCTTTCTCATTAATGCTGCGTGCTTAGCGGGAAGCAACAAATATCAATTTTAGAGTCTTTGGTTTGACCCGACCAAGGTTCAAACCCACGATCTACCTCACTCGAGGTGAGTACGCTAACCATTACACCACCGATGCAGTAAAATTCATCAGGAATATTAACCAGAGAGTTAAAAAAAAATACAGTCAAATTTCGTTATCTGGAATTTGGTTAATCATTTTTGAAAATGTGTAGTAGGAATATGATCCATTTATAAATAGTAATTGCTAGATATATTTGCTTTGATATCTCAAATACATGGATAAGTCAACTTCAAATCAAGGAGGGTTGACTAAATATCCCTTATAGTATAATTACCTGCATAAATATATGATTAATATAGAATATAATCTGTAGATGTCTAGGGAGCAGTTTCTCTAGTAAATGTACTGGCCATCTCTCTAGAGCCTCAGGTAATACTGTATGATTGGTATAAGCACAAGTATTTATAGTGATATCCCAAGCTTTGTCCCATGGTATACCTTCAATATCTACTAAAATCCTCATTAGTTCTGGGATAGCTAAAGATGGATGGGTATCATTAAGTTGTATGGCAACCTGCAAAATTACATACCATTTTATATACTTAAATACATGTATAAAAATACACATTTCTAAGAATTGATTAAACTCACATGTACCATTTCATTTTTCAACTAAAAATATTTTTTTTAAATTGATTTTTATATTGGTATTTCTCCTCCTCATTTACTAACATTTATTGTGTGATTGTATGAGAATAACAGTCTATTCTGATTGGATGATTTTGTAATTGAGTTGGCCAATCATTTCATAGGGGTATAATATTGTTACATATTTGTGGTCTGAGTAACACAAGAATTTTAACTGTGAATAACACCACTTCAATTTATGTCAATAATTTATATCATTCAAGGTAACACCTAAGAAATAAAATAATAATACAGTTTATACTCTAGACTAAATAACACTCAAGTTTATTTAACCCCTTTATTCTTACTCAAAATCACACAGTTACATAATAAAAGTTTGATTGATTGATTGATGCTTAATGCTAAAGTTGGCATTAAACATCAATCAATCAATCTTTTATTCTGCAAGTGTGCAATTTTGAGAGGTAATAAAGGGGTCAAATAAACGTCTGTGTTATTTAGTCATGGACCTCAGATAGCTTTTCTGGCACCTGATTTATGTAGAGTGACAACAAGAAACAGTAGCAGTATAAGCACAGATGTGATAGACACCATTAAAAACAATTTGAACGATGCTAGTTTCTGCTCTTTTCAAACATTTTGCCAGTTGTTTTGGACCTTTCGTCATTGCAGGATAAATACAATAATACATACATTGTCAGTAATTATCAAATTAATTTCCACTCGCTGCAAAACAGGTTTCCAAAGATGGTACAAATAAATTTTATATTTTATATTTTCCGACAATGTATGTATATTGTGTGTATAACTTACCTTATCAGGGAATGCCTCAAATGAAGTTCTAATAGGATCTCTACTACCAAACTTGGAAGATTTAAATCTACGAATGATATCTTGTAACGTAGCAGCTACCAAGAAATATTCCTGCTTCAATCTCAGCTCTTTCCCTTCAAACATCTGAAAAATATCATAATCGTCATTGATACAATTTTCTTTTTCTACCGAACCTTAAATTCCCAATCTAACCATGCATAAAATACTAGAGGCTCAGTGGGCTGAGCCTGTGTCACTCACCTTTCATTCTGCTTTGAGGAAACTTAATACAGAACCTTCCATAGATGCTTCCCACCAAGTTTCGGTTCATTTGGCTAAGCAGTTTCAGAGAAGAAGATTTTTAGAAATCAACCAACCAGAAACAAGAATTGCCTATGGCAGCCATGTTTGTTAACAGATCGGGATGAAATTAGCAATCTTTATAGAGGACCTTCCACAGATGCTTCCTACCAAGTTTCGGTTCAATTGGCTAAGCAGTTTCAGGGAAGAAGATTTTTAGAAATCGACCAATCTGAAACAAGAATGGTTTGTGGCGGCCATGCTTGTTAACGGATCGGGACGAAATGAGCAATCTTTATAGAGGACCTTCCATACATGCTTTCTACTAAATTTCAGTTCATTCCGGAAAGCGGTTTCAGAGGAGAAGATTTTTTAAAAATCAACCAATCAGAAACAAGAATGGCTTGTGGCGGCCATGTTTGTTAACGGATCAGGATGAAATGAGTAATCTTTATAGAGGATCTTCCATAGATGCTTCCAACCAAGTTTCTGTTCATTTGGTAAAGTGGTTTCAGAGGAGAAGATTTTTAGAAATCGACCAATCAGAAACAAGAATTGCCTGTGGCGGCCAAGTTTGTGAACGAATCGGGACGAAATGACCAATTTTTATAGGGAACCTTCCATACAAGCTTTCTACCAAGTTTCAGTTCATTCCGGAAAGCGGTTTCAGAGGAGAAGATTTTTTAGAAATCAACCAATCAGAAACAAGAATGGCTTGTGGTGGCCATGTTTGTTAACGGATCGGGACGAAACAAGCAATCTTTATAGAGAACCTTCCATAGATACTTCCTACCAAGTTTTGGTTCATTTGGCCAAGTGGTTTCAGAGGAGAAGATTTAAAAAAATCGGCCAATCAGAAACAAGAATTGCCTGTGGTGGCCATGTTTGTCAATGGATCAGGACAAAATGAGCACTATTTATAGATGACCTTCCATAGATGCTTCCCACCAAGTTTCGATTCATTTGGCTAAGCAGTTTCAGAGAAAAAGATTTTTAGAAATCAACCAACCAGAAACAAGAATTGCCTATGGCAGCCATGTTTGTTAACAGATCGGGATGAAATTAGCAATCTTTATAGAGGACCTTCCACAGATGCTTCCTACCAAGTTTCGGTTCAATTGGCTAAGCAGTTTCAGGGAAGAAGATTTTTAGAAATCGACCAATCTGAAACAAGAATGGTTTGTGGCGGCCATGCTTGTTAACGAATCGGGACGAAATGAGCAATCTTTATAGAGGACCATCCATACAAGCTTTCTACCAAGTTTCAGTTCATTCCGGAAAGCGGTTTCAGAGGAGAAGATTTTTTAGAAATCAACCAATCAGAAACAAGAATGGCTTGTGGTGGCCATGTTTGTTAACGGATCGGGACGAAATGAGCACTCTTTATAGAGGACCTTCCATAGATACTTCATACAAAGTTTTGGTTCATTTGACCAAGTGGTTTCAGGGGAGAAGATTTAAAAAAATCAACCAATCAGAAACAAGAATGGCTTGTGGTGGCCATGTTTGTTAACGGATCGGGACGAAACAAGCAATCTTTATAGAGAACCTTCCATAGATACTTCCTACCAAGTTTTGGTTCATTTGGCCAAGTGGTTTCAGAGGAGAAGATTTAAAAAAATCGGCCAATCAGAAACAAGAATTGCCTGTGGTGGCCATGTTTGTCAATGGATCAGGACAAAATGAGCACTATTTATAGATGACCTTCCATAGATGCTTCCCACCAAGTTTCGGTTCATTTGGCTAAGCAGTTTCAGAGAAAAAGATTTTTAGAAATCAACCAACCAGAAACAAGAATTGCCTATGGCAGCCATGTTTGTTAACAGATCGGGATGAAATTAGCAATCTTTATAGAGGACCTTCCACAGATGCTTCCTACCAAGTTTCGGTTCAATTGGCTAAGCAGTTTCAGGGAAGAAGATTTTTAGAAATCGACCAATCTGAAACAAGAATGGTTTGTGGCGGCCATGCTTGTTAACGAATCGGGACGAAATGAGCAATCTTTATAGAGGACCATCCATACAAGCTTTCTACCAAGTTTCAGTTCATTCCGGAAAGCGGTTTCAGAGGAGAAGATTTTTTAAAAATCAACCAATCAGAAACAAGAATGGCTTGTGGTGGCCATGTTTGTTAACGGATCGGGACGAAATGAGCACTCTTTATAGAGGACCTTCCATAGATACTTCATACAAAGTTTTGGTTCATTTGACCAAGTGGTTTCAGGGGAGAAGATTTTAAAAAATCGGCCAATCAGAAACAAGAATTGCTTGTGGTGGCCATGTTTGTCAATGGATCGGGACAAAATGAGCATTATTTATAGACGACCTTCCATAGATGCTTCCTACCAAATTTCAGTTCATTTGGGAAAGCGGTTTCAGAGGAGAAGATTTTTTAGAAATCAACCAATCAAAAACAAGAATGGCCTGTGGCGGCCATGTTTGTTAACGGATCGGAACTAAATGAGCAATCTCTATAGAGAACCTTCCAAGGATGCTTCCTAGCAAGTTTTGATTCATTTGGTCAGGCGGTTTCAGAGAGAGAAGATTTTTTAGAAATCAACCAATCAGAAACAAGAATGACCTGTGGTGGCCATGTTTGTAAACGGAACGGGACGAAATGAGCATTCTTTATAGAGCCTTCCATAGATGCTTCCTACCAAGTTTCGGTTCATTTGGTCAAGCGGTTTCAGAGAAGAAGATTTTTTTACTTCGGCCAATCAGAAACAAGAATTGCCTGTGGCGGCCATGTTTGTTAATGGATCGGGACAAAATGAGCAATCTTTATAAAAGACCTTCCATAGATGCTTCCTACCAAGCTTCAGTTCATTTGGCTGAGGGGTTTCAGAGGAGAAGATTAAAATGTGAAAAGTTAACGGACGACGGATGCCAAGTGATGGCAAAAGCTCAAATTGCCTTGGCAAGGTGAGCTAATAACAGGAGACTCACTTTAGCCTTAATAACTCACCTGGAAAAGAAGATATATTTAACTAATCCTCATTGTAGCCTAATGTGATCCTATGTCAAATCTTGAGCTCCCATGACTTGGTTCCATGTGGCCTTCATTTGAATGAATTGCTTGTAAAGTTTTGAAATCACCATGACAGTTCATGTCAAAATATAATTGCTTTTCAATTGATAGCTCTTAAAAGGACTCATCTCTCATAGACGGTGCAGTTTCCATTTGTACACACTTGTTTTATGGAATATACATTATGTTATTTCTCACTTTTAACACATTGCTAGTCCATCCCGAACGAGGATCAGATTCATTTGTATAAGTCTGAATCTCCTGGTTCTATAATTCACCCCTGCCAAGTTTGATTACAATCTGCCAAACAGTTCTCATGAAGATAAACAGAGAAAAAGTTGATGACAAAAGACAAATAGAAACAAGGTGATGACAAGGGCTCATAAGGACTTTAGCCAGATGTGTAAGGAAAGATGAATTCCCTTCAAAATTGTGTCAGTAACAACTGATCAAGTATGAATTATTTAATTAATATTAACATTAATTGTTGCTTTAGCAAGGATTTCTTGATTGATTATAGGTTGCTTGACATCCAGTGGCAAATATTTCATCGATAGTAAGAACTATAACAAGTTCAAAGTTCAACAGAACATTGTATATAAAAATTATACAGAAATGAGGGGGGAATGAGACAACTGGGGCAACAACTTCTGACTGCCACTGAAAAAGTTTATATTAAGTATTGAGAGTTGGGTACAGATGAAAAATATATACTTTTGTAGTGTCAACAAATGCACCATTTTTAACAAATTTAAATCTACAGAAGTGGTCTTCAATGAGCATGGAGAATGGCAGTCTCTAAACATGATATTTGCTATGTTCTATGATTAGACAAACACCTTCGAGTAGGCATACCCTATCCACCACGAGGAGATGTGCTGGACAGCTCTGTTTGATGAGCCCATAGAACTGTCACAAAGTATCCAGCTCTAGTTAGTAAGTTGCCTTACAATGTTAATATAACTTACATTATCATTTGGATATAGTACTCTGGATATGTTTTCTGCTTCATTTCTATCACATACAGCTTGGATGTATTCTCCATTGTTAACTACAAAAACAAAACAGTGGCTTTAAGAACAGTAGACTTCCTTAAAAAAAAAGATCTCCCACAAAATATACATTGGCAAAAAACTTATAAGTCAACCACAACATAACAAATCAAATCTCTGAATGATATCAAATGTAAAATGCAATGGGGAGATAACTGATGCTGATGGAAGTGTAGGTACTTGTTTGGGAGAAAGAATGTACTGTGAAACCTGTCTAAACTCTGGATAAAACAAAATTCCATATAAACAAAACTTTTAATAAAGTCCAAATATAGGAAATCTTTGTTAATTTAACTCGTAGAAACAAAGCACCTGTCTATTCCAAACACAAAATCTGGTTCCAAGGAGGTTCAGTTTAGACAAGTTACACTGTATTATATTGTATTACAGGCATTGTTTGTTCTGATTTCTGTTCAGTGAACTACAAATCTACCATGATTTCATGACCAAGGGGACAATGATACCAAACAAAAAATATAGATATACCAGGAATCTAAAGCCACATTTAACATAAATCTTACAGTAAATTGCTATATTATTCAATGTTTTGACTTTTCACCTTGAAGTATCTTCAACCTGTAGGTTTTCAATGGGCGAGTTCTGGTGGAACCAGATTACCGACTAGAGTCCCATTACAACGACCAACTCTATCAAAGAATTCTGAGTAGCAACTCTCATAGCTTTGTCCCTGAACCATCATATTCAAATGCATGACTTTGATTTGGTTTGACATCACTCGAGAGTTACAAAAGTCCAACTCTGGCACATACCACATTTGAAAAAATGATATTAAGCGACCAAATCTTATCAAACTTGAGATCCACTTGAACTATCTCATGATGTTCTCAAGATATATAACCTATTGGTCAGTCAATATTCTGTAGTAGGATATTGACTCCTGATAATACTTTTCTTTGCAGATAACTCATGGTCAAAGAGAAAAGGGCAAACTTTTACCATATACTGTACTGTTATAAACATACTGAAGACTTACAGAATTGGAGATTAAAGTTGTTGGAAGCTTTGGCTGACCATAATCTCATAGTGTTAACAGTGTTATTACCATAACCAGGAATAGGACTGTCATATGGCATGGCAAACACAACCTTAAATTAAATAAGTCACAAATATGAACATATTATGGTGGATACAAACTTTTGAAACTCCACATGAACCAAACCTGATATGTCTATTTCATCTGATTAAAGCCACCCAGTATAGACAACTTTCAGCAAACTTCCTTTTAATATTTGCTTTTATTTACCTTGACAACATGATTGATTTGATTGTTGGAGTTTTAATGCCACTTTATACACATTAGTATAATCTCATAGCAAACAGTTTTATTCGAGGAACATGATTACACAGAAAAAACCACCATCATAACAAGTAACCTTTGGCAGAAATTCTTTCTGCAGACGACTGATGACACAATAATTAGCTCCCCTTGACAGAATGGATAGGGTTATTTCCTGGGTAATAACTGGCTATACCAAGACAGTCAAGAAGTTGATAAAAATACCAGGGTTATTTCCCGGGTAATAACAGATTATCCCTAGACAGTTAAGATTTTGAAAAATATATCTGAATAAAAAAATGTCATGTGGTGCTATCTAAACAAATCATATTTATTTATAATATGTGAGGTATTATAATATCTGATATTTATGTTGCCCTCTCAATTCATAAAATGACATATAAGTGAATCTACAAACACCATGATTTACTGAAGTTTTAGCCAAAACACTATAAACATATATGCATAAATAAAACAAGCTGTGAGGTGTAAAAATCACCATATTGTAAGCTTAAGGCTAGGTGGTGTGATCAAAGTGTGTTTCCCTCGTGTACAGTACTAACCTGTGTGTCCACCCATCTTTTCTTGCCATGAGATTCCTCTACTCTACCATAGAAATTGATAGGTAATACATATTCTGGTCTAGCTTTCTCCCAAGGATTACCATATCTTAACCATTCATCTGGTTCCTCTACCTGTTAAAAAAAAGGATACAGTCAACTCAATATACCATCTTTGGTTGTATAATACACAGTTGATATAAGGTACTAACTATAAATCAAAGAATTCACTTTGTAAAACATGACAAATCAAGAAAATAGAGCCTGATGCTGGGTTAAATATTGAAGCTCTAACAGAATGTTAAATTTAACCATAGGATGATGAACAACAGAATTTAACCAATGTTAAATTTTTGCCCTTAATTATGATATGTATCCCTTGATTAAAATTTAACCCAAAGATGAACAACCAGGTTCCGGTGTAACATGAAGTCACACTACTTTGTGTTTGTTTATTCATTATTCAGTTTAGAAAGGTTTCACGGTATTTGACATCTCACAAAATGTTCTTTTAACAGGCCTACTGCTCGAGTCATTTCCCTGAACAGGCCTACTGCTCGAGTCATTTACCTGAACAGGCCTACTGCTCGAGTCATTTATCTGAACAGGCCTACTGCTCGAGTCATTTACCTGAACAGGCCTACTGCTTGAGTCATTTACCTGAACAGGCATACTGTTTGAGTCATTTACCTGAACAGGCCTACTTGCTTGAGTCATTTACCTGGGGTATTCATTCTTCAAAGAAATAGTCAACTTTTTACTACAAATTTAGTTTTAAGGTAAAACTGAATCATTTTTTCAACTTCAACACTACTTTCTTGAACTTAATGTTCCAGGATGCTGTTGGCTTTAAATCTCTTCGTTTTAACCAAAGAAAGACAATTGCATACCTGCCAACCATTTACTATTTTCTGTGCAAAAATTCCATAATCATATCGCAAACCATAACCATACGCTGCTAATCCAAGCGTTGCCATGGAATCAAGGAAACACGCTGCCAAGCGACCAAGTCCTCCATTGCCGAGACCAGCATCTTCTTCTATTTCCTCCAGCTCTTCAATGTCTAAACCCAGCTGTTGACAAAAATAATATACTTCAGTATTTGTCATCAATATAGCACTTTACTTCTACTTGTAAGGGGACACAGGGGTCTAGTGGTTAAAGTAATGATAGTCCATAATAACTACATGTATTATCCTTTCATCAATGAGGGAAAGGTCGAGGTCCAGCTAACTTCCAGTTCTGCTGAACCTCTCACTTAAACGAGCAAGTTTACTAGTTACTAACATGAATAGCAGACATACTGTGGTTTTCTCTGGAAACTCCTGTTTTTTCTACCACTACAGTAACTTGATCACCATGATATAACTGAAAAATTGCTGACTGGCATTATCCAATCAATTAAATACACATATATCATATGCATTATTACAATATTTATCAATATAGGATTTGATTGGATTATAGACATTTAGGTGTTTAATGCCACTGTCAAAAATATTTCATGTTCCTGTATATCATATCAATCAATTTTATAGATTGGGAAACTATGGATACCTGCTGAAAATCACTGGCCTGCCAACAGTAACTGACAGCCTTCATCACAAAGTTATATAAATTACACTTTAATACTGGTGAGAATCAGATAATCAAAAATGTTGTGATGACTGGCACTAAGAGTCTCCATTGTAAAGGTACAGTCAAACCTGTATTATGAGACCTTCCAAGGGAACATTGAAACAGGGTCACATCAGATAAGATGGTTGCTAAATATTGCAAGGTTAATTAATATGAAATGCACTGTGAAGGGAAACTAAAATGAAGGTAACATAATACAAGTTACTGCTTAATAGATAGAGGTGGTCACTAAAGGATAGTTTACTGTATTGTACCGTTTATGAAAAAAAAAAAAAAAAAAAAAAAATGTTGAAAATAGACTTTTAAATTAAATATTTCATTTTTAAAAAATCATACCTTTATACATTCTCTTCTAATTTTACTTTTCCCATATTTTGACTTTTTAACACAATATAAAATTAGCTAAATTGCGAAAGGTTATAATAATATTTTTTTATTCCAAATTTGTCTGAAAATTGGTTATTAATATACAATGTAAGACTAACACAGTATGATTAGTTTTAACAACTCCTATACACAGTTCTATTTAAATTACCTATCATTTTAATGATATGTTTTTGCACTTTTTAAAATTGCCAAATCAGACGTCATATGTAAATATACTTGGGGAAAAAAATATTGACCGCGACCTGCAGAAATCTTACACCAGAAATTTTGTAAAATTCACTGGTTTTAGTAGCTTTCATTACTAATGATCCAATTATGTTTTTAAAATAAATAAATAATATTGGTAAATATTGTTTATCATGTTTATGTCACGAATTTATTGTAAATCGATCTTCTTAAATCAACAATAATTTTCAACACTGTTTAAAGTTAATGTAAACATATTAAATCATGTAAAAATGTTTTAATTGGAGATCTACCATGGCTGGTAATCGGCACAAGCAGAACAGTTGGTTCTGCAAAGAAATTCGTGAGGATAACTTCCGGTTTTGGTGGAGGAGAGTTCACGAAGACGCTTCACAAGGTATGTACATGTCAAAAATTGAAATTTTCTTTTTTACTGCTCGAATATTGCAAAATCAGAGAATGCTATGCTGTGGCGAATGCTTTCACGATTAGAAACATGCATAGTTTATTCTTGTATATGAAGTGTAACTCTCGCAAAATCAATTGTCCCACGAAAAACATGACGAAAATTGTGACACTCGTGCATTTCTAAGTTGTTCTTGACAAAGATGCAAGTTAAATTTTCAATATTTTTTCATCATGGGAGTCTAAATGTAATCGGGGATAAATTCCGATTCGTCAGAAGTAAATTGAAGTCTCGATAAATCTACAAACTGTCAATTTTCTCGTTTTCCTGCTTGAGGAGATCGGTTCTGATAGAGCACATTGCGAATGCATGAGGAGATTTGCTAGTTTTGGTACGACACATGTAATCCACTGTATAATCACAAATTTTGCATGTCTGTCTGGTAATAAATTCACGAACTGATGCCCTTCTGCCCGTCTGGTTTTTAAAAGTATAAAAGTAATATTTCATTGTTCATGGGCTGTCCACCTAGAAAGAAACATTTCATTTAAGGAATCAATTCATAATTGCAACTGCGGTTTCCCATGATTTAACTTGTCATTATTGATCATTTGTTGTTTGTGACAACTTCCATTCACAGGCGCTCGTGGCACGGACCATCCCCCTTTTTCTATCTTTCTGTTTACAAATTTATTTACTAATAATATTATTAGTATCTATACACATGCAATTTGATGTTAACATAAGATTGTATGAATATTGACACGAACAAGTTAAAATAAGGGAAAAGTGATGAAATAATAAAGAAATAAAGAAATTTTATTGAAAATAAATTTGTAAACAGAAAGTTAGAAAAAGGGGGGTGGTCCGTGCCACGAGCGCCTGTGCTTCCATTGTGTATTGGATACACAACATTAACTTCCCTTACATTGGAAAAAATTGAAAATGCACTGTAAGATAATTTTATAATCAAGAATAATTAATCTTAATGTGAATCATATCTTTATATTTTCTAATACAAATGATACACTCTAAATTAAATATCATACAGTTGAGAATAATATTAATTTGTGGTTTGTTTTTCTATTATGTAGTGTGTTATGTGTACACACTTGTAAATAAAAAAGATGTCTGTTAGTAGTGGTTACAAGATGTACAGCGCTTTACCGATTTTAAGGATATGACCACAGTTTAATTGACATCCTGTGTTTAATTTATTCATGACTAGCTAGCACTAAGTGAATGTTTATTTACGTTAGACCTATGTATGTGCTGAAATCATGTAATATTATAACTTGTGTAAATCTGCGGTGAAGTTTCCGTCATCTTTAGTAAAAAGGTTGCGCCGAATAGATGTGGAAACCCGTTTGAAAGGATATAAAGATTTTGAAATTGAAAGAGATTTTTTTTTTAATAAACTTGGTGTCCTGATTGATGGGGATTTTAAATTTGGTATACTGCTATATATAGCTACTTGTTTTTGTTCGTTTCCTTGGCGGTGATACAGGCAATCTATATCGAAATGTTTTTTTGTAAAGAGTCAATGTCAGTCCCCTTTTCCTCTTTCCCTTGAATCCTGGCATCTCCTGAAAGTGGACAGAGAATAGTTTATTTTGATTAGAGTATTTATCAGTTTTGTGTTTAAAAGTGTCAATTTATCAATTTTGCAGAAAACAATTACCAAAACTTGAAAATCTCCTCATGCATTTGCAATGTGCTCTATCAGAACCGATCTCCTCAAGCAGGAAAACGAGAAAATTGACAGTTTGTAGATTTATCTAGATTTCAATTTACTTCTGACTAATCGGAATTTATCCCCGATTACATGTAGACTCCCATGATGAAAAATTATTGAAAATTTAACTTGCATCTTTGTCAAGAACAACTTAGAAATGCACGAGTGTCACAATTTTCGTCATGTTTTTCGTGGGACGATTGATTTTGCGAGAGTTACACTTCATATACAAGAATAAACTATGCATGTTTCTAATCGTGAAAGCATTCGCCACAGCATAGCATTCTCTGATTTTGCAATATTCGAGCAGTAAAAAAGAAAATTTCAATTTTTGACATGTACATACCTTGCGAAGCGTCTTCTTGAACTATCCTCCACCAAAACTGGAAGTTATCCTCACGAATTTCTTTGCAGAACCAACTGTTCTGCTTGTGCCGATTACCAGCCGTGTCTACCATGCAACAAATGTAACCATGGGTAACATTTTGAAATAAACGTTAGAGAAAACCGAAGGAGCAATCAAGAATGGACAATCCAGAGACACTGGCAACATTGGACATACAAGTTGTATGTATTTGAAAAGTAACAAGTTTCTCTATCACTGACCAAAAAAAAAAACAACCCACAAACCAGTAACAGTTGAGTGACAAAAATGAAATGTTCAAGAATTCTAAAAATGCTAGGAGTGCTGCTATTAAAATGATAAAGGTTCCCACATCATTATTACAATTTCATAATAATGCTTTGATGTAAAATGATCTATTTTAAACTAAAGTAAACTTTTATATATGATTGGGGTATATGAAGTATGAAGCAGAACCTACTTAATGTGCAAAAAAAAGCCACTTAGAACAATCTTCCTTGATCTTGCATTGTTCCATGTAGTTTTATGACACTACATGTACACATCTGGTACACCATTATCTAGACATTTGATCATCAAATTTGTAAAGCCATGGATTGATCTCTTCTTGTCTAAAGCTAGAACTAATGCATAAAATTATCATGGGTTTTGTTGTCTATCATTATTAAAAGGTAATTAACCAGAATTGTTTGTTAATGTTTGTGAATCTTTAATAGCCACCTACATGTATCATTGTTTAACTTTTGTATTACATGATTGATTGGTGTTTAACACAAATGCTAGCAATATTTCAGCTATATCGTGGCATGTTCGTATTACATGTACATTCTAAATTAAACATTAAAGCACAAAAGGCATATACTTTCTTCAGTAAAATTTAGTGTTTCTAGTGAACGAAAACCTATAAAAGATATATTGGACATTCAGTTACTGGTACCCATCTCACAGAGGCCTGAGAGGCCAATAATAGTCAATAAATGTAAAGGAAAGATAATGAAGAATAACAAGAGGCTCCATAAACACTTTCAATTGCTCACCTTGCTAAAAGTTTCCTTCTATTTGTTTTCTTTATCAATATGGTCATGATCGTATGATAGTTGGATTGACAACTACATGTACTTGTGCAATCAGTGCCTATTACCACTAACATTGTGAGTTTGAACCCCGTTCATATCAAGGTGTACTCGATATAACATTATGTGAAAAATTTTGCAATGACTTGCGACAGGTTGGTGGTTTTCTCCTAGTATTCAGGTTTCCTCCACCAATAAAACTGACTGCCACAATATAACTGAAATTTTGTTGAAAGTGGCATTAAACACCATAACCCTCTTTTAATGGCATCCTCAGTAGTTAGTCAGAGTACACAAATGTTTTTTTTCTCTTTTGAATATTTTTCATTGAAATCTGTACATTTGTTAATTAAAAAAACCATCGAATACCGGTACCTTATCCCGGCCTTGTTAACATTAGTAAAAACGATGTAATATACAGTTATTAGTATTTGTTAGTAAGTATATATAAAATAATACTATTTCTAAGCATGATACATATGACAAGAAGGTACCCTTGAATCTGTACGATCAGATAACAGATGATCATATTATATTTACCGATGTAGTTTCTAACAAAAATACAGATTTTCAATTTTACATTTTTTAGGGGTTAAATTTAGTAATACAAATGTACACAAATGTTAATATTTTGCCTATAGATCCTTTCCTTATGGCAAGGGCATAAATAAATTAATCTTCATTTCAGAATGATGCTATTCAGAATGGCACTTTCATGGCTGGTTCTCAAGTATAACATTTTTGTATTTCTTTCATTGCAGACTATGTTTGAACCCCAGGGCTTGAAACAATTTAGCTAGCAGATCACAGAGCATTCATTTATAGCAACTTGAATTAGCATATTATATTGATACTTTATACAAATATTATATCATTTCTACAACTGATATTTAAAAATTTACATACCCCCCCCCTTTTTTTTAGAATCTCTATTAGCTCATAACCATGAGGAATCAACTTGTAGTTCCCCCATAGAAGATACAAATACTAAAACATTACTAGGGTGGAAAAGCCATGAACACAGAAGAAATGACATATTGATAAACTCACATGGCTGTTGACCAGTTCAGCTAAACATTTGTACCTTCATTCCAGGTCAGCTTTTTTATTTAAATTATATTGTGGATCATTTTGTGGACATACCTGATACAGTGCTTCATCACAGGAGCTCTGTATTTCAAGGTTGATCATGGATTATGTTATGGACATACCTGATACAGTACTTCATCACAGGAGCTCTGTATTCCAAGGTTGATCATGGATTATTTTGTAGACATACCTGATATAGTACTTCATCACAGGAGCTCTGTATTTCAAGGTTGATCATGGATTATTTTGTAGACATACCTGATACAGTACTTCATCACAGGAGCTCTGTATTTCAAGGTTGATCATGGATTATGTTATGGACATACCTGATACAGTACTTCATCACAGGAGCTCTGTATTTCAAGGTTGACCATGGATTATTTTGTAGACATACCTGATACAGTGCTTCATCACAGGAACTCTGTATTCCAAGGTTGATCATGGATTATGTTATGGACATACCTGATACAGTGCTTAATCACAGGAGCTCTGTATTTCAAGGTTGATCATGGATTATGTTATGGACATACCTGATACAGTGCTTCGTCACAGGAGCTCTGTATTCCAAGGTTGATCATGGATTATGTTATGGACATACCTGATACAGTACATCACAGCAGCTCTGTATTCCAAGGTTGATCATGGATTATGTTATGGACATACCTGATACAGTACTTCATCACAGGAGCTCTGTATTCCAAGGTTGATCATGGATTATGTTATGGACATACCTGATACAGTGCTTCATCACAGGAGCTCTGTATTCCAAGGTTGATCATGGATTATTTTGTAGACATACCTTATACAGTACTTCATCACAGGAGCTCTGTATTCCAAGGTTGATCATGGATTATGTTATGGACATACCTGATACAGTGCTTCATCACAGGAGCGCTGTATTCCAAGGTTGATCATGGATTATTTTGTAGACATACCTGATACAGTGCTTCATCACAGGAGCTCTGTATTCCAAGGTTGATCATGGATTATTTTTTAGACATACCTGATACAGTACTTCATCACAGGAGCTCTGTATTCCAAGGTTGATCATGGATTATTTTGTAGACATACCTGATACAGTACTTCATCACAGGAACTCTGTATTTCAAGGTTGATCATGGATTATGTTATGGACATACCTGATACAGTGCTTCATCACAGGAGCTCTGTATTTCAAGTTTGATCATGGATTATTTTGTAAACATACCTGATACAGTACTTCATCACAGGAGCTCTGTATTCCAAGGTTGATCATGGATTATTTTGTAGACATACCTGATACAGTGCTTCATCACAGGAGCTCTGTATTCCAAGGTTGATCATGGATTATGTTATGGACATACCTGATACAGTACTTCATCACAGGAGCTCTGTATTCCAAGGTTGATCATGGATTATGTTATGGACATACCTGATACAGTGCTTCATCACAGGAGCTCTGTATTCCAAGGTTGAGCATGGATTATGTTATGGACATACCTGATACAGTGCTTCATCACAGGAGCTCTGTATTCCAAGGTTGATCATGGATTATTTTGTAGACATACCTGATACAGTGCTTCATCACAGGAGCTCTGTATTCCAAGGTTGATCATGGATTATTTTGTAGACATACCTGATACAGTACTTCATCACAGGAGCTCTGTATTCCAAGGTTGATCATGGATTATTTTGTAGACATACCTGATACAGTGCTTCATCACAGGAGCTCTGTATTCCAAGGTTGATCATGGATTATGTTATGGACATACCTGATACAGTGCTTCATCACAGGAGCTCTGTATTCCAAGGTTGATCATGGATTATGTTATGGACATACCTGATACAGTGCTTCATCACAGGAGCTCTGTATTCCAAGGTTGATCATGGATAATTTTGTAGACATACCTGATACAGTGCTTCATCACAGGAGCTCTGTATTCCAAGGTTGATCATGGATTATTTTGTAGACATACCTGATACAGTGCTTCATCACAGGAGCTCTGTATTCCAAGGTTGATCATGGATTATTTTGTAGACATACCTGATACAGTGCTTCATCACAGGAGCTCTGTATTCCAAGGTTGAGCATGGATTATGTTATGGACATACCTGATACAGTGCTTCATCACAGGAGCTCTGTATTCCAAGGTTGATCATGGATTATTTTGTAGACATACCTGATACAGTGCTTCATCACAGGAGCTCTGTATTCCAAGGTTGAGCATGGATTATGTTATGGACATACCTGATACAGTACTTCATCACAGGAGCTCTGTATTCCAAGGTTGATCATGGATTATGTTATGGACATACCTGATACAGTGCTTCATCACAGGAGCTCTGTATTCCAAGGTTGATCATGGATTATGTTATGGACATACCTGATACAGTGCTTCATCACAGGAGCTCTGTATTCCAAGGTTGATCATGGATAATTTTGTAGACATACCTGATACAGTGCTTCATCACAGGAGCTCTGTATTCCAAGGTTGATCATGGATTATTTTGTAGACATACCTGATACAGTGCTTCATCACAGGAGCTCTGTATTCCAAGGTTGATCGTGGATTATTTTGTAGACATACATGATACAGTGCTTCATCACAGGAGCTCTGTATTCCAAGGTTGATCATGGATTATTTTGTAGAGACATACCTGATACAGTGCTTCATCACAGGAGCTCTGTATTCCAAGGTTGATCATGGATTATTTTGTAGACATACCTGATACAGTGCTTCATCACAGGAGCTCTGTATTCCAAGGTTGAGCATGGATTATGTTATGGACATACCTGATACAGTACTTCATCACAGGAGCTCTGTATTCCAAGGTTGATCATGGATTATGTTATGGACATACCTGATACAGTGCTTCATCACAGGAGCTCTGTATTCCAAGGTTGATCATGGATTATGTTATGGACATACCTGATACAGTGCTTCATCACAGGAGCTCTGTATTCCAAGGTTGAGCATGGATTATGTTATGGACATACCTGATACAGTGCTTCATCACAGGAGCTCTGTATTCCAAGGTTGATCATGGATTATTTTGTAGACATACCTGATACAGTGCTTCATCACAGGAGCTCTGTATTCCAAGGTTGAGCATGGATTATGTTATGGACATACCTGATACAGTACTTCATCACAGGAGCTCTGTATTCCAAGGTTGATCATGGATTATGTTATGGACATACCTGATACAGTGCTTCATCACAGGAGCTCTGTATTCCAAGGTTGATCATGGATTATGTTATGGACATACCTGATACAGTGCTTCATCACAGGAGCTCTGTATTCCAAGGTTGATCATGGATAATTTTGTAGACATACCTGATACAGTGCTTCATCACAGGAGCTCTGTATTCCAAGGTTGATCATGGATTATTTTGTAGACATACCTGATACAGTGCTTCATCACAGGAGCTCTGTATTCCAAGGTTGATCATGGATTATTTTGTAGACATACCTGATACAGTGCTTCATCACAGGAGCTCTGTATTCCAAGGTTGATCATGGATTATTTTGTAGACATACCTGATACAGTGCTTCATCACAGGAGCTCTGTATTCCAAGGTTGATCATGGATTATTTTGTAGACATATCTGATACAGTGCTTCATCACAGGAGCTCTGTATTCCAAGGTTGATCATGGATTATTTTGTAGACATACCTGATACAGTGCTTCATCACAGGAGCTCTGTATTCCAAGGTTGATCATGGATTATTTTGTAGACATACCTGATACAGTGCTTCATCACAGGAGCTCTGTATTCCAAGGTTGATCATGGATTATTTTGTAGACATACCTGATACAGTGCTTCATCACAGGAGCTCTGTATTCCAAGGTTGATCATGGATTATTTTGTAGACATACCTGATACAGTGCTTCATCACAGGAGCTCTGTATTCCAAGGTTGATCATGGATTATTTTGTAGACATACCTGATACAGTGCTTCATCACAGGAGCTCTGTATTCCAAGGTTGATCATGGATTATTTTGTAGACATACCTGATACAGTGCTTCATCACAGGAGCTCTGTATTCCAAGGTTGATCATGGATTATTTTGTAGACATACCTGATACAGTGCTTCATCACAGGAGCTCTGTATTCCAAGGTTGATCATGGATTATTTTGTAGACATACCTGATACAGTGCTTCATCACAGGAGCTCTGTATTCCAAGGTTGATCATGGATTATTTTGTAGACATACCTGATACAGTGCTTCATCACAGGAGCTCTGTATTCCAAGGTTGATCATGGATTATGTTATGGACATACCTGATACAGTACTTCATCACAGGAGCTCTGTATTCCAAGGTTGATCATGGATTATGTTATGGACATACCTGATACAGTGCTTCATCACAGGAGCTCTGTATTCCAAGGTTGATCATGGTGTTGGCCAAGGTTCGTCCCATGTAAAACTCCAGTGATAAGTAGTACACTCTCTAAAAAAATAAAAATAAATGGCTAAAAATAGATCAGCAAAATTCCACAGCCCAATAATGAGCTCCAGTACTGCACAATACCTAGTTTAGAACCTGAGAACTAAGACATTACAATGCATTTTACACACCAGCATTTAGAAAATATTCAGTTGTTAAAAAGGAATAGCTTTTCCCAGCTTTCATGTGGTTTATATATGCCATTACAAATTTTCTAGTAGTTCTAGTCCAAGAACTAGTTCGATTAAGTCTCCTAAAACTTGTTAGGAGACGAGTCAAAATATCAATGCCTAGAGGATACCCCTATTTTTTTTAAACTATTCAATAAGGTATATTTTCATAACTGTTACAAAAGTATCCCAAATTAAGAAAGAAAATAAAAAATTTAATTCAAAGTTTATATTCCAATACCAAGATCTTGTCGAAATATATTCCGTCTCTGCAGAAAAGATTATAAACGATGGATTTTCATATAGTGAAAATGTATAAAGATAAGGTGTCAACAAAAATGTCAAAGAATTTTTTTTATCAATGTGTGACTTAAAAGTGTCTTTGACATTTACTTCACTGAGTTTGGTGCTGTTATGACAACTGTTTTATCTGTTTTGTTCAAGTATTGTTATAAATACTGTTATAGTGACAGCCGGAAACTTTGAGCCGTAATGAAAGGGGGGGGTTTGACACTTTAAAATCTGATTCAACCCACCATTTCTTTAGAAATGCCTGTACCAAGTCAGGGTAATTACGGTTTTCACAGTTTTCCGGTTGTTGACTGATTTTGTCTGTTTATATACTTATGAGTTTTGACTTTCCCTTTGTAAGATTGCTCGGAGTAGTGATGGGAATCGGTAACATTTTCAAGATCGATGATCGTTATATCAACATCGACCGATGATCGATCATCGGTGACAATTGCCTGCTAAATGTATTTACTGACTATAATTAATCAAATAGTCTTTATTTCAAGAGTATGATTGACAAAAGTAAAGATATGAATAAAATTGTATCATAAATTTATAAACTATATTTTTTCCATTAGTAAACAACTTAGAAAATAACAAAAGATCGTTTTCCATGTGTAACACCTGATATAGATAGATAAATAATAGACTAGTCCAAATATGTGTTTGACAAAAGTAAAGATTTGAATAAAATCAAATAATATCTTTACAAACTACAATTTTTCCATTTGTAAACATTAACTTAGAACAAAACAAAAGATCGTTTTCCATATGTGTAACACCTGATATAAAATGGACTATTCCGGGAAGTAGATAAATAATAGACTAGTCCAAATATGTGTATTGACTGGGTGTCAAAAGTACGCTTGGACAAAACTACCAGATGTTTGTCAGTATGAAGGCAAAAAAAACCAGCTGGGATAAAACTGCAATATTTTTGTCAGTATGGAGACGAGATAAAAAAAAAAACAACCAAAGCACAAAGTTAATATATCTTAGACACTAGAATCAGAATCGACCACAAAGTTTAAGAATCGATCATCGGATCGTATGATGACGTCCGACTGATTAGTCGATGTTTCCGATGATCGGTACACCACTAGCTCGGAGTTCGGTAATTTTATTATTACCCTTATTTAATAATTTAATTTCACCACTTTCATCATCTGGACTTCTTTTGAGAATCTTTTCAAAGAACATTTTGGACATTACAATCCCAAATATTTACCCTTTGCTTATTGTTGAAAGAAAACAGACAGAAGACATTTGACTGAAAGAAAGTACAAATTTTGATTTTCAATTATGTTCTATTAGTGAGCCCAACAAATTTAAGATACACCATGAAATAAGGATATTTTTTTTAACATTGAATTTTCCTATTTCATTAAAATGCAGCAAACCAAGCATTAAGATACATCTCAACAAATCAAAACAAGCCAATCCCAAAAGATCTAAAGGATAAAATAAATCAAAACAAGCCAACCCCAAAAGATCTAAAGGATAACAAATCAAAACAAGCCAACCCCAAAAGATCTAAAGGATAAAACAAATCAAAACAAGCCAACCCCAAAAGATCTAAAGGATAACAAATCAAAACAAGCCAACCCCAAAAGATCTAAAGGATAAAACAAATCAAAACAAGCCAACCCCAAAAGATCTAAAGGATAACAAATCAAAACAAGCCAACCCCAAAAGATCTAAAGGATAAAACAAATCAAAACAAGCCAACCCCAAAAGATCTAAAGGATAACAAATCAAAACAAGCCAACCCCAAAAGATCTAAAGGATAACAAATCAAAACAAGCCAACCCCAAAAGATCTAAAGGATAAAACAAATCAAAACAAGCCAACCCCAAAAGATCTAAAGGATAAAACAAATCAAAACAAGCCAACCCCAAAAGATCTAAAGGATAAAACAAATCAAAACAAGCCAACCCCAAAAGATCTAAAGGATAAAACAAATCAAAACAAGCCAACCCCAAAAGATCTAAAGGATAAAACAAATCAAAACAAGCCAACCCCAAAAGATCTAAAGGATAAAACAAATCAAAACAAGCCAACCCCAAAAGATCTAAAGGATAACAAATCAAAACAAGCCAACCCCAAAAGATCTAAAGGATAACAAATCAAAACAAGCCAACCCCAAAAGATCTAAAGGATAACAAATCAAAACAAGCCAACCCCAAAAGATCTAAAGGATAACAAATCAAAACAAGCCAACCCCAAAAGATCTAAAGGATAAAACAAATCAAAACAAGCCAACCCCAAAAGATCTAAAGGATAACAAATCAAAACAAACCAACCCCAAAAGATCTAAAGGATAAAACAAATCAAAACAAGCCAACCCCAAAAGATCTAAAGGATAACAAATCAAAACAAACCAACCCCAAAAGATTTAAAGGATAAAACAAATCAAAACAAGCCAACCCCAAAAGATCTAAAGGATAAAACAAATCAAAACAAGCCAACCCCAAAAGATCTAAAGGATAAAACAAATCAAAACAAGCCAACCCCAAAAGATCTAAAGTATAAAACAAATCAAAACAAGCCAACCCCAAAAGATCTAAAGGATAACAAATCAAAACAAGCCAACCCCAAAAGATCTAAAGGATAACAAATCAAAACAAGCCAACCCCAAAAGATCTAAAGGATAACAAATCAAAACAAGCCAACCCCAAAAGATCTAAAGGATAACAAATCAAAACAAGCCAACCCCAAAAGATCTAAAGGATAACAAATCAAAACCAGCCAACCCCAAAAGATCTAAAGGATAAAACAAATCAAAACAAGCCAACCCCAAAAGATCTAAAGGATAACAAATCAAAACAAGCCAACCCCAAAAGATCTAAAGGATAAAACAAATCAAAACAAGCCAACCCCAAAAGATCTAAAGGATAACAAATCAAAACAAGCCAACCCCAAAAGATCTAAAGGATAAAACAAATCAAAACAAGCCAACCCCAAAAGATCTAAAGGATAAAACAAATCAAAACAAGCCAACCCCAAAAGATCTAAAGGATAAAACAAATCAAAACAAGCCAACCCCAAAAGATCTAAAGGATAACAAATCAAAACAAGCCAACCCCAAAAGATCTAAAGGATAAAACAAATCAAAACAAGCCAACCCCAAAAAATCTAAAGGATAAAACAAATCAAAACAAGCCAACCCCAAAAGATCTAAAGGATAAAACAAATCAAAACAAGCCAACCCCAAAAGATCTAAAGGATAACAAATCAAAACAAGCCAACCCCAAAAGATCTAAAGGATAAAACAAATCAAAACAAGCCAACCCCAAAAGATCTAAAGGATAAAACAAATCAAAACAAGCCAACCCCAAAAGATCTAAAGGATAAAACAAATCAAAACAAGCCAACCCCAAGAGATCTAAAGGATAACAAATCAAAACAAGCCAACCCCAAAAGATCTAAAGGATAAAACAAATCAAAACAAGCCAACCCCAAAAGATCTAAAGGATAAAACAAATCAAAACAAGCCAACCCCAAAAGATCTAAAGGATAACAAATCAAAACAAGCCAACCCCAAAAGATCTAAAGGATAAAACAAATCAAAACAAGCCAACCCCAAAAGATCTAAAGGATAACAAATCAAAACAAGCCAACCCCAAAAGATCTAAAGGATCAAACAAATCAAAACAAGCCAACCCCAAAAGATCTAAAGGATAAAACAAATCAAAACAAGCCAACCCCAAAAGATCTAAAGGATAAAACAAATCAAAACAAGCCAACCCCAAAAGATCTAAAGGATAAAACAAATCAAAACAAGCCAACCCCAAAAGATCTAAAGGATAAAACAAATCAAAACAAGCCAACCCCAAAAGATCTAAAGGATAAAACAAATCAAAACAAGCCAACCCCAAAAGATCTAAAGGATAAAACAAATCAAAACAAGCCAACCCCAAAAGATCTAAAGGATAACAAATCAAAACAAGCCAACCCCAAAAGATCTAAAGGATAACAAATCAAAACAAGCCAACCCCAAAAGATCTAAAGGATAAAACAAATCAAAACAAGCCAACCCCAAAAGATCTAAAGGATAAAACAAATCAAAACAAGCCAACCCCAAGAGATCTAAAGGATAACAAATCAAAACAAGCCAACCCCAAAAGATCTAAAGGATAACAAATCAAAACAAGCCAACCCCAAAAGATCTAAAGGATAAAACAAATCAAAACAAGCCAACCCCAAAAGATCTAAAGGATAAAACAATTCAAAACAAGCCAACCCCAAAAGATCTAAAGGATAAAACAAATCAAAACAAGCCAACCCCAAAAGATCTAAAGGATAAAACAGTACATATATATTTAAATGTACATTTAACGAAATATTATCATTTTGAATCAGTAGTGGATTTAGAAAGGGGTATACTGGAAGTGTGTCCCGCTCCCTCTAAAATTTGCATTACCAATGTTATACAGCAGTTAATCTATAAAAATGCAAGTAATGGCAGTAACTTATCTAACCTCCAGATCTGGAGCATTACACCCCTGGACCCTTAAGCAGGGCTCTACCCTATATCCTCTGGGGACTTGGGCAGTCTCCTAGACCCTTGCCAAGTTTCAATGCCCTATCTAACACCAAAACCCAGATCTTTGCTTCTTAGTCATACAAAATTAATTAAAGCATCCCACAGTACATGGTTCAATAATCAGATGAACGTAATCTTTTAGCTTTCACTGAAAATAATATCAATGGACTCATACATGCATGTTAACCTAAACCTTTGAAATCAAGTTTTGTGCAATTAACTGGAAAACAACATACAATGTACAAACCAACGACAAACATGGAAAAAGAATTAGTGTGGAAACTTATCTTCGTTGCTGCACATAATTATTTACAGGTTAACAATTTGGGTACATGTATGATATAGGGTATCATCTACGAGAAAAAAATCTGTATGACTTTAAACCGCAAATAAATCATCTCATCATGGGAATATTCAGATAAGAAATACAGTAAATAAAAATATCTTGCTCAATAAGGTATGTCTAGACCAATAAAATATGTCTAATTAAATAAAAATGTCTACACCAATAAAGTATGTCTATATAAAAATATCTGGACCAATAAAGTATGTCTACATAAAAATGTCTGGACCAATAAAGTATGTCTATATAAAAATGTCTGGACCAATAAAGTATGTCTATATAATAATGTCTACACCAATAAAGTATGTTTATATAAAAATGTATGGACCAATAAAGTATGTCTATATAAAAATATCTGGACCAATAAAGTATGTCTATATAAAAATGTCTGGACCAATAAAGTATGTTTATATAAAAATGTATGGACCAATAAAGTATGTCATTGTCTATATAAAAATGCATAGACCAATAAAGTATGTCTATATAAAAATGTCTGGCCCAATAAAGTATGTCTATATACAAATGTCTGGACCAATAAAGTATGTCTATATAAAAATATCTGGACCAATAAAGTATGTTTATATTAAAAATGTCTGGAACAATAAAGTATGTCTATATAAAAATGTCTGGACCAATAAAGTATGTCTATATAATAATGTCTACACCAATAAAGTATGTTTATATAAAAATGTATGGACCAATAAAGTATGTCTATATAAAAATGTATGGACCAATAAAGTATGTCTATATAAAAATGTCTGGACCAATAAAGTATGTTTATATAAAAATGTATGGACCAATAAAGTATGTCATTGTCTATATAAAAATGTATAGACCAATAAAGTATGTCTATATAAAAATGTCTGGACCAATAAAGTATGTCTATATACAAATGTCTGGACCAATAAAGTATGTCTATATAAAAATATCTGGACCAATAAAGTATGTTTATATAAAAATGTCTGGAACAATAAAGTATGTCTATATAAAAATGTCTGGACCAATAAAGTATGTCTATATAAAAATGTCTGGCCCAATAAAGTATGTCTATATAAAAATGTCTGGCCCAATAAAGTATGTCTATATAAAAATGTACGGACCAATAAAAGTGTCTATATAAAAATATCTGGACCAATAAAGTATGTTTATATAAAAATGTATGGACCAATAAAGTATGTCTACATAAAAATGTCTGGACCAATAAAGTAGGTCTATATAAAAATGTCTGGACCAATAAAGTATGTCTATATAAAAATGCTTGGACCAATAAAGTATGTCTATATAAAAATGTATGGACCAATAAAGTATGTCTATATAAAAATGTCTGGCACAATAAAGTATGTCTATGTAAAAATGTCTGGACCAATAAAGTATGTCTATATAAAAATGTCTGGCCCAATAAAGTATGTCCACATAAAAATGTCTGGCCCAATAAAGTATGTCTATATAAAAATATCTAGACCAATAAAGTATGTCTATATAAAAATGTCTGGAACAATAAAGTATGTCTATATAAAAATGTCTAGACCAATAAAGTATGTTGATATAAAAATGTCTGGACCAATAAAGTATGTCTACATAAAAATGTATGGACCAATAAAGTATGTCTATATAAAAATGTCTGGACCAATAAAGTATGTCTATATAAAAATGTCTGGACCAATAAAGTATGTCTATATAAAAATGTCTGGCCCAATAAAGTATGTCCACATAAAAATGTCTGGCCCAATAAAGTATGTCCACATAAAAATGTATGGACCAATAAAGTATGTCTATATAAAAATGTCTGGACCAATAAAGTATGTCTATATATAAATGTGTGGACCAATAAAGTATGTCTATATAAAAATGTCTGGCCCAATAAAGTATGTCTATATAAAAATGTCTGGACCAATAAAGTATGTCTATATAAAAATGTCTGGCCCAATAAAGTATGTCCACATAAAAATGTCTGGCCCAATAAAGTAAGTCTATATAATAATGTCTAGACCAATAAAGTATGTCTATATAAAAATGTCTGGAACAATAAAGTATGTCTAATTAAATAAAAAATAACTGGACAAATAAAGTATCTATATAAAAATGTTTGGACCAATATATATGTCTAATGGTAGTCATATCAGATGAGAGGACATGTCATCACAAATTAAATGATAATACATGTAGTATGTTGAAGCTCATTCCAACAAAGTCTTATTTACATTAGTAACTGTGCTTGAGGACCAATAGGGGTTTAATATATATCATACATGTAAAACAACTGATGATATAGACACCAAGTGATGGGTTAAGGCTATAATTACTGTATATCCTTGGACAGGAGAGCTAAATATTACAGTAAAATAGTTAATTATCTGTTATCAAGTTTCAGTTTCCTCTGACAGAATTAACCCTAACAAATATCAAGATAAGTTATTAATGACATGATTATTTGTTATAAGCTGTCAGACTCCTGTAACATTAACACACTTCCTCGTCTTATCAGTCAAAGCAGGATATTATTGTAGTAGGATATATACAGTTTCATTTGATTAATATTCGTCTACAAATTAATAATTAATAAATAAAAAAAATCTTCATATTCGTCTACAAATTAATAATAAAAATAATAATAATCAAATCTTATCATAGAACTGAATTAAGAACTTGACAAGGTTCAAATTCAATCTGCTAAAAAAAGTTTAATTGGACTAGATTTTGCATGAATTTTTCTCAAGATTAGATGAAATTTCATATTTTGTAAGATCAGGAATTTCTCAAATAGGATTTCTTTTTTTGGTATTTTCTTGATTTTCGGAAATCAGATCTTTTTACTTTAGATATGCGAGATGAATATGCACGTTGTGTTTCCAGAGGTGTTTATAGTCACTTGATCATTGTTGAATGCATTTTTTTTTATTGGTTCCTAGCAAATACCTGTACATACAGATAAAACACATTTTCCGGCATTGTGCAAAGAAAAAACTTCCTACCTGGGTTGTTCTACACTAAAAGACTGTCAATGTAAAGGTGAAGGAAACAAAAATATTCTAATTGTAGCATTCAACATTTAAAATAAAAACAATTTAAAAAATTGAATAGATTTTCTTGTTACTAAATTTGGTTCAATTACATTTGTAGTTCTCATTATGTAATTAGTAATTGATCCTGTTTTTAAACCCAAAATTATGAATGGTTTAGGGCACATTAAATATCTAATAAAAAGGTACATATCTAATTTTAGTGTGCAACTTTTTCTGGAATAACCTTCATCAAAAGTTCACTCAAAGTCAAAAGTTTGGAAAGCAAAATAATTTAAAAGTCTTTGGGTGCAATAAAACCAAAGATCTAAAAGACTTTGTGAGCAAGAAAACCAAAGATCTAAAAGTCTTTGTGAGCAAGAAAACCAAAGATCTAAAAGTCTTTGTGAGCAAAAAAACCAAAGATCTAAAAGTCTTTATGAGCAAGAAAACCAAAGATCTAAAAGTCTTTGTGAGCAAGAAAACCAAAGATCTAAAAGTCTTTGTGAGCAATAAAACCAAAGATCTAAAAGTCTTTGGGTGCAAGAAATCCAAAGATCTAAAAGTCTTTGTGAGCAAGAAAACTAAAGATCTAAAAGTCTTTGTGAGCAAGAAAACCAAAGATCTAAAAGTCTTTGTGAGCAAGAAAACCAAAGATCTAAAAGTCTTTGTGAGCAAGAAAACCAAAGATCTAAAAGTCTTTGGGAGCAAGAAAACCAAAGATCTAAAAGTCTTTGGGAGCAAGAAAACCAAAGATCTAAAAGTCTTTGTGAGCAAGAAAACCAAAGATCTAAAAGTCTTTGGGTGCAATACAACCAAAGATCTAAAAGTCTTTGTGAGCAAGAAAACCAAAGATCTAAAAGTCTTTGTGAGCAAGAAAACCAAAGATCTAAAAGTCTTTGGGTGCAATACAACCAAAGATCTAAAAGTCTTTGAGTGCAATACAACCAAAGATCTAAAAGTCTTTGAGTGCAATACAACCAAAGATCTAAAAGTCTTTGGGTGCAATAAAACCAAAGATCTAAAAGTCTTTGGGAGCAAGGAAACGAAAGGGTCAAAATCAGCTAAGGTCACCAAATTATACATTTATAAAAAGAAATTTCATTAAGTAATTTTTTTTAAAAGATCAAATTTGGCAATTCATTAATAATTTTTTTTTATGAATTATTACCAGATTAAATCAGACTTAAAAATGAAAATGAACAATTTTGGGAGTCAGCCTCTTTGGGTCCCCCTCATATTTCAAAAAACAGTAAAAGCTACAACAAATCCTCCAAATAAAATCCCACTTTATTTTTGTGCAAAGGATCACTGTGTTAAATTTTCAGAAGGATCTGTCAACTAAAACAAAATGAAAGTTATTGCATGGAAACCATTCTATTATAGAATGTCTACAGACAGAAGACAACAAACCCATGACATACTGGTGATATGAACACAAAATGTTTGCCAAAATGAGTGAGTGATTGATTGCTGTTTAATGTCAAATGAGCAATTTTCAGCAATATGGTGGCTGGAACAAGTTACATTCAATGAAATGATGATCATGTTCACTTTGAACTAAATCAACACACTTAATAGGATTTTTAAAGTGCTAGCTCACTGAAACAAAATAGTCCATTGTAGACATGTAGTTTCACTTTGACACATTATCCTGATTCTGAGCCAATCAAGTCTAAAAATGTTCTCACACCTTAAAGCTGTGTGCTTAGCGAATATCAATTTTATAGTCTTTGGTTTGATCCAGATGGGTTTTGAACCCACTATCTACCACACTTGAGACAAGAACGCTAACCATAACACTGTTCAAAATGAAAATTTGCTGAAAGAAAACTATTGTTCAAGAGGTTTTAGGTTTTATTACAGTAAAATAATGTGAAATGAATCAAATGGTGATGTCTGATTTGTGTGTTGTGCTTCTGTCCGTTTTTATATGCAATTATAGTGAAGGTATGTGGACAGCAAAATTTTGTAAGAATCCTCATAAAATCGAAAAAACATCATTATCGAAGTTGACCTGGATATTCATAAGATACACTTACATAACACACAGCTGATTTTTTGCTCACAAGTTATCATCCAGAAACCAAATATTTTGCAAATTTGAAGTACAATAAGGGGCAAAAATTGTCACAAAATCGTCATTATCAAACTTCACCTTGATATTCATACGATACACTTACATATCACACCTAACTTCAATCTGACTTTTCACCTACAGGTTATTATCTGGAAACCAAAAATTTAACAAATTCAAAGTACAAAAAGGAGAATAACTCTGGTAAGAATTGTTGAAAAATCGTCATTATCAAACTTGACATAGCAGGGATTTTTCTAGCCTTCCTCAAGGTCTGATAAAAGGACCCTTTTCCAATGAATAATATTCTAAAATCATGCAAAATTCCCAAAAATTAGCAAATTTGTAGTACAAAAAGAGGCAGAACTCTGGTAAGAATTGTTTAATAATCGTCATTGTTGAACTTCACCTAGATATTCCTAGGATACACTTACATACATGTACCACACCTCGTTTCAATCTGACTTTTCGTTCACAGGTTATCATCTGGAAAACAAAACTTAGCAAATTCGAAGAACAAAAAAGGGGCATAACTCTGGTAATTTTCTCTCTCGAAAAATCATCATTATCGAACTTGACCTAGATATTCATAAGATACACATACATACCACAACTAGCTTCAATCCAACTTTTCATTCGCAAGTTATCATCCAGACACTAATTCGAGGCAGACGCACGGACAACACCCATTAATATAGTCCCCTTCGATGCAGCATCAGGTGACAATAATTAAGACAGTGAACACTATGTAGTGAGTATTGACTATATCTTAATCAGTGGTTTAGCTAGTACCCGTCACTTTCGTCATTGACGATTGATTTTCGAAAGTGAGGAGTATTTCCCATACCCAATTAGTCACTTGAATTTTCAAAAAATCGTAGAAAAATGATTGTAACAATCCATTCTTCTTCATTTGCTGATTAAAACTAATTAGTCACTACAATGACAATTTTATTACCTGTTACAAGCCAATCAACGGATTATAGAATTTTTGCTTTGATTGCATAATCTTTGATCTCACCTGGCTTGATTTACCTGGGCAAAGAATTCAATCAACGATAATAATTTTTCTATAGTCATGACATGTACTAAAAATCCCACAGTATGTATTTAAAGTGGACATATTTTTGTCATATGGGCACATTTTCACATTGGGAAAGTTGCCGTCAAAATATATAATTAATAGTAATCGTCATTCATTGCACGATTCGTCTCAATGTCTGCCATTTAAGTTATAACGAACTATTTTTGCCAAATTTATAAAAATGTTGATATCATGTTCATTAAAATCTATCGTATCCATTAAGTATTCTGAAAGTGATTTTCTCGAAAAGTCATAACTTTGATTAAAGAAACCAAAGAAACTAAAAAAAATAAAAAATGGCACGATCAACAGGATTTCGCAATCCACCGAAGCTACTTTTAACCAAACAAACTTTTGATGTATTTATTCTCATTTCTGTGAAATGAAATCTTTGTTCTCACATTTAATATGGTCATTTATATGCAAAGGTTGGCCATTCAATTCGTTGAAATGCACTGCACAAGGACACATTTAAGTTTTTTTTATATATTGATCAGCATCCGGGTAACAATTGCGTTCTATTTATAGAACTATTCCAATTGTTGCAATTTGATTATGAGGTCTGAGAAATAATTATTTATTTTACAACTTGCTTCAGTTTGTGACGTTTATTCTATACTGATTTCCTACAAAGAATCTAGATAGAAGTTGGACCATTGACATGCATTGGCATTGGGCAAACTGGCAGAATTTTTTTTTCTATTGAAGACTACACAAATATGAGTTATTACAATTGTTGTGGTATTAGACCAAAGCACAGTAATATTTCAAAAAGGGTGGGGGAGGGGGTTATTACAATTTGTGTGGTATTAGACTAAAGCACAGTAATATTTCAAAAGGGGAGGGGGTATTACAATTTGTGTGGTATTGAGATCAAAATAGTGGCAATGTTATGTTTTATCAGTTGGTTGTTAATTTGCAGAGTATGTTCCCATCTTTTCAATCTCCATTACTAACCAATAAGGCAATGTAACTGATTATAAGATTAAGCTCATTATGTTCTTGTTTATTCATAATTAAAAAAATAAAATCTGTTTCGCAAAAGTTACTAATGGGTCTCAAAATCCTGGCTAAATCCCTGCTTAATGAATGATCATATCTATTCGTTATATCATGCTAGTTAAAAGTATTCACAAGAGATTACACTAGTAGTTTCATAGTATTCCATATAAAAGTCTTGTCCTTATGCATGTCTAGATCTATTTTCAAGCCATGTGTGCCAACACACCAGACACTTAAAATTATGAAAAAGGAGGAGTTGGTTTGTTTACATTCAGTGTACCGTTTCCGTAAAAATGTACTATGAAATAAAGTATACAATGAACACAATAAACAATGTCGAATGAAGCTTAAAATTTTCTTTTTCTTTTCATAGAAATACCCAGTGTATATCAAAACAATTTGTTGAACCCTTATGTGTGCCAACACACCGAGCGGTTCCCTACCTATTGTATTTATTTAATAAACAGTAAGAGGCAATAACAAAAACATGATTTATATTCTGCCAGGCGCGTAGCAACCCGTACGCAAAAACACAGTTGCGTACACATCGAAAATTTTGACAAAAATGAAAACATGGTAAATCTAGGACATAAGGTAGAATAAAACTAAATTAATAAACTAAATCAAATTCAAACAAATACAAACATGTTAATAATTACTTAATGTACCTATATTCAATTCCGGAAACTACGCTTATCATTTACGGAATCAGCATAGAACGGTGTGTGTTATATAAGTGCAATGCCGATCGATGGTCGTGCACGTGTTTTAGGAATGGAGTTTGGGGTGGGTGATTTTTTGTTATGGTATGATTTTTTTTTATTTTGCTTGAACAAACAAACTAATCGTATTTCTTTTTAAAGGAAAACCACAACGCACACCCAAAAACAAATAGCACACAGTATCGTTAACGTTATTGGAAGCATATTGATATTAGTTTACTTTTAGTAAACTTTTAAAATCTTCTGGTAACCTGGATACGTATCATATGGAACGAACCATAATAAGAAAAAAAGTATTGGTTTAACGTGGATGGAATTTGCATTTTCCAGTCTGTACAGCAGGTGCACATCGACATCGTTTCGAATTGATTGAGATTACAGTTTATCATGTTTATACATTATCATACCACTGACAGAGAGTATAAATTATTTCTATTCGAGAAATGTTCCTTTGAAATAAAATTTGTGTAAAAATAGTGAAGACTAGCTAATATTTTGTTCAGGGTAATCTCGAATTCTACAAGGAGAGCAAAGGCTAAATGGTTTCTTGAACACACTTGCTGACTTAGATGAAATATTCAAAAACTCAAGATAGTGTCTACTGTGCACCATGTAGATTCTTTGGCCCATAGGCAGGGGTTTCAAAGTTTTTTATAATAGGAGGTACTTCTTAAATTTTAGGGGGTACCTAAATAATTAGGCTGAGGGCCGTAAGGGGTCCAGGGGGCGGAAGCTCCTGCAATCTAGCATTTTGTGGACCAAAAAATGTACTTCAGAGACTGCAAAACATTAAGAGTTTTTGAAAGAAAAATCCCATTAACTTTAGAGTTCAGATTTCACCAAGAGTGAAGACCATGCATAATGCCTGGATTTTTCCCCCCAATTTCTTTATTGAATATTTCAGTTTACAGACTTCAGCCAAGATTATTCATAGATAGTCTGCCATATCATAAAAAAACCAAAAGGACCATAAAGAGCTACGGTTCCGCAGCTAGGCTTGACCAAGCCATTGTTATCAAAGCTTAAACTTCTCAAAATTCTTTTGTTGGCTTTGTCCTTTTCTTTTTCACAATACCTTGGCTTGTGTGGTTTTTTTTACTTTATTACCAGTAATTAAACTCATTAAAGACCATTGGCATGGATCAAGACATATAGGTGTCATAATTAATAAAACCAAGGACGTATATAGAATACGTCCTTGATGAAACATATAAATTTAATTTGCAATCATCAATCTTTAATAAAATTTATAATTTTAATAGATCAATACAAATATAATTAAACAAAAACAATATATATTGTTACTTTCACGACTTATGTGCAAAAAAAATGTTCGAACAAAAACGATTCGCGGGAAGACATTTATTAACATTTGAATCACAAAAGTTAAATTATTTTGGAAAAAAAGGGGGACCGGCGTTTTGACATTACAATGTAATTCGTATTTGAGCCATGTCCGGTCCTTTTTCAAGATTTCTAGTAATTTTCTATCCCTTATCTCCTCGTACCCCCTTTAAAAAATGCTTTTCAGCGCACTTTCATTTCTGTGAACAATCGCGGAAGGGCCCCGTCAAAATATATAAATAAATTAGCCATACATGTAGGTTTTTATTTTTTTATACCGGAAGTTAAACAATATGGACGGAGTTAAGCAACAAGACAGTACGCCCCAGAATGATTCGACCCTGGTTTTTAAATGGATAAAAAAAATCGCACAAAATATTGTGTAGTCATATATTCATAATACATAATGATAATACTTATATTAGTGGAGATTACACTAAATTGTGTTTGAACATAATTTGTAATCGGTCATTTTTTTATTTTGAAATGATGTCAGCTTTGTTCCGGTCCGAGTTTTACACAAGGATGAAAAGATATTGGGGCGAAAACATATCTATTTACCGCATGCACAAACTGCTATTTACGATTCTAAGGTAAAGTTATTTTTAAAACAGGGAATATCCCATCAACTTGGTCATGACGCAGTTGTTCGATTTGAATGCGAGAATTCAGCAATTGACGTGATCATTAATTTTTTATGAAAAATATTCCACAAGCCTATCTATCGACCATCGTACTTGTGGTTTTGACCACCGCTAATTTTGGGGGGTTAATTTCTGCCGGTACTATACACGATCTCAGGCGGGTAAAAGTACCAGGTACCGGCCCACTTTGAAACCCCTGCATAGGTTAATTGTATTCGATTCCAAATCAAGCTTAACCCACTACACATTTGACAAAATAAAATTTCTAAGTCAACTACATATTTGTATCATATTGCTCTACTTAATATTTTATTTCTCAAAATTTATGTTCAAAAGTTGACTTGTTGCTCATGATAATTGGGTTTCCGTGGGATCATTTTTAGTGCCAGGAAATTGCAAGAATGCAGGATTTTGCACCATTTACCCCAGACCCCCTGGCATAAGGCCACCTCAGCGAGGTGGGGGAAGGTCACTTTGTGACCCTCCACCAGATTTTAAACAGATTTGAGTACACTTCATTTTGGGGTAGCTATGCCCCTGTCTGCAATTAAAACATCTATAATTAAGGAAATTTAATTCAATCATTCCACATTTATTTGAAGCTTGAGAAATTAGGTTTTTAATGTTTATGCTCACTCCCTTTGAGCAAATTGGTAGAGGCATCTTTCTTTTACTGAAGAAAGTTACAACAAAAATGATTGTTACATTTTTTTGTGTAGTTCTATGTAAAAGCACATTTATAGTTAAAAAAAAGGGGGGGGGGGGTCTGCATATGAAAAATACACAAGCATGCAAGAGATAAGTTATACAGTAGAAACAAATATTTTGAATTTTACAGGCACTCTTAGTTTTCAATCATATACACCAAAATCAAACTGTTTTAAAATTTATTAATAAATTTGAAGGTGACTTCAGAATGGTTGCAAAACAAAGTTGTGATTAAACAACTGATTACTCCCAGACACAAGACTACTTCTCACTATTAGCTCTTTGATAAAGAAGTTACTTCTCCCTCTAATTTGAAAGTAGTGAGAGCACTAGCTGCGGAACCGTAACCCTTAATGGCCTTATGGTCCTTGGCCAGTTTTCTGATATAGGCACAAATATCAGAAAACTGACCAAGGATCATAAGGCATTAAGGGCTACGATTCCGCAGCTATGAGAGCACTGCCACTGGCCACTGCAATGTGGAAGTATCCTTTACCGGTTTTTTAATGTAAGAATGTTTAATTAAAGTAATAATTTGTAGCTCACCTTTGGATCCTTTTCATAATAATGCTGCTGCGTTCGAATCCAGCGTCCCACCAAGTGATCCCTAATGGTGTGTGCAAGAGCTAAATAGTAGTCCCTTGGAGTGGCAACATTTCTATCTTTCACAATAGTGTAGTGAAGATGTCGATTGAATGCCTTCTTCAAATCGACCACATTTTCAACAGGTGCAATTCCTCTTATACTAATTTGCTTTCTCCTGTCATGATCTGTCTCCGGTTTTGCGGCCATTGCAACTTAAAAACACTTGTTTTCAATATGCTGATCAGTGGATTTAAAGCTATATGAATCCGGCTAAGATTACTGCAATTGTCGACCTTCCCAAGGCCAGATTACTCGTCAAGGTTGACAGCCGGAAATATGTTACCGAATTCACTTCGGAACAGGATAGAATTTACGATTGTATGTAGGGTAAAGTGTTGATTTTTTAATAAAATTTGTGAATTTTTAAGAATTATATACACTCACGGGTCAAAAGTATTTCCGCACCAAGATATTTCCCTATATATTTCATATGAAACCACTTATTTTCATAACATTCTCATGAAGTCATTCCTTAGCTGATTTTCATGAAATTTTCACCTTTAATAATAGAATTATTAGAGTTTATTTTAATATCTTCATGTAATTTTTTCGAACTTTTATTTACAAACATTTTTGATTTAAACACAAATGTAAATTCTTGACGTCACAATTTTATATGATTATATAGTAATATTTGGTGAAAAAAATTAAACTTTGTTTTTAAATCAATTCTTAAGGGACAGTAGAAATAAAATTATTTGAAAATTATATGAAGAAGAAACTATATTTATTTCTGCATTTAATGCTGAAAATTTCATGAAAATCAGATAATGAATGACTTCAGGAGAGTGTTTTGAAAATAAATGGTTTTATATGAAATATTTAGGGAAATATCTTCACTGTCGTCAAAGAGCTCCGATCGAAAATGCTTGGTCAACATCCGGATATTTTAAAGCGGTATTTTTAAAGAAGACACAGATAATTATCGTAAGTATTTATGAATATACTGTGTATATAATGTTTTGAATTATGATGCTTTATGATTGTTATTATTATTAAATTAATTTTTTGTCCAAATATCATTTATTTTTGCAGTGTAAAATTAGATTTTTCTATAATTTATAAGGAATCCGGCTTCAAAATCATTACAATCAACTGAAATATCGCTATATCTTGCATTTACGAATGAATTAAATGTTGCCCAAAAAGAAAAAAATATTGATGAATGATTGATTTTACTTAAAAATACTATTTTGTTGATGAAAAGTCAATTAGTAACTAGTTATACCCTAAAACATGATGTCAACAGATGTTTTTGAAATCCGGATTGGTCAAAATGTAAACATGTATACAAACCGGTTGGGTCATTTACAAATAGCCGGGTTTGTCAGTATGTAAATACCACTGATCTTATTGTTATTGAGCATTATATTGCAATTTAACGATAGTTATGATTAGGAAATATCTCAAAGGCGATAAATACTGATCAATAGTATGAATATTTGCCATGGCTGCTAATTTCAGCTACTTTGTACAATAAAAAAAATCGTTATTTCTATGTTAAATTGCTACTGTCGCGAACACTTGATTTTTTTTATGCTTTTTGTGGCACTGACATCACGGTTGGTGCTCAATACGCTACACTCACTTTAAGTAGCTGTCCAGGCGCATCGATTGAGTAGTGGGAGATTTTTTGTATAAGGCAATATTTTGATTTTATACTCGTTGATAACGAAGTAAGTCACTCTGTGGAAATAACTTCATGGATACGATATTTAAGTTTCTTCACAGTATAATGTTTACATTAACATTACAGATAAGCAAATTAACAAAGGCTGTAGTATTGAATTCCTTTCCGCACGGACGATTTTGGCAGTTTGTATATAAAGAAAATGTTAGGTGTACTCGATTAATGCAACGTTCGTTACAAGTTGTAATACGACAAAAGTTCGTTCTTTGGATGTTATAGACACCCGCCCATCCACCAATATTAATGCCAAAAGAATTTCAATCACTCGTATATATTTTGCATTTTTTTTCGGGGGGGAAATAGAAATGACAGACTCAATGAATTTGTTATGTTGATATATATTTATAATAAATGCTATGCGATCTTGTAACGAACGCACTATCCTACACTGTCTCGAGTCTTATTTATATTATGTTATTTTAGTTAATAAAAAAATATTTTCTGAGGAGTGAAACGAGAGAAAGAAAAAAATAGACAATATATATATACATTGTCGAAAATATAAAATTTATATATACGAGTTTTGACGAGTTTTTCTTACCTGTTTCGCAGCGAGTGGAAATGAATTATATATTTTCCGACAATGTACGTATATTGTATCTATCGACCCAAAGAAACTGTCAAATTGTCTAAAAAGAGCAGAAACAAGCGTTGTTCTTATCGTTTTTGATTGTGGCCTCTGTGAAGTCCGCGCTTATAAGTTTATAAGCATAAATCCTGTTACTGTTTCTTACCGTCGCTCAACATGAATCAAGTACCAGAAAAAGATATCTTGGTCAGAAACCAAATACAAATGTATAGCAAAAAAATATCTGGTCAATGCAATGTGACTACTCGAATAGAACAAGTGCAGGATAAAAAAATAACATTAACTGGGCAGCGAAGAAATACTATTAAAACATCTTATGTTTCAATCTTGCGATTATCCTCATTTTATTTGTATAAGCTTCAGACAATTTGATTGCTACATTTATATTATATTGTGAGCGCCATACAGATGTTTGTGTATCTTTACATTCAACATTCACTTACTAGTATCTGCTATACATTAAATTTTCTTTACAGATGAATCCTATCAGTATAATAGCCGTTGAGGAGTCTGTGGCGACCATGTTTGTCAACGGATCGGGATGAAATGAGCAATCTTTATAGAAGACCTTCCATAGTTGCTTCCTACCAAGTTTCGGTTTTTATTGTATCTAGCTTTAGTGAAATAATGTGTACAGATTTTGTCTGTTTATATACTTATGAGTTTTGACTTTCCCTTTGGAAGATTGTTTGGAGTTCGGTAATTTTGTTATTACTCATATTCATTTGGCTAAGCAGTTTGAGAGGAGAAGATTTGATAAAATCGACCAATTAGAAACAAGAACCGCTTGATGCTTCCTACTAAGCTCCACTTCATTTGATTGAGGCGTTTCAGAGGAGAAGATTAAAATGTGAATAGTTAATGGACGAAAGACGACGGACGACGGGCGCTAAGTGATGGTAAAAGCTCACATTGTCTTTGGCAAGATGAGCTAATAACAGTCATTGGGTAGATATGTCGCTCCACTCGGACACATTATTCTGATTCCTAGCTAACCAGTCTCTGCTATTTCTCCTTAATGCTGCGTTCTTAGAGGAGAAGCAACAAATACCAATTTTATAGTATTTTGTTTGACAAGACCACGGCTCGTACCCACAATCTATCGCACTCGAGGCGAGCACGCTAACCATTACGCTACCGATGCGGTTCCCTATTTTTATTTAATTTTTATTAATTTTTTTAATCAAATATTTTTTATTGTCCTTCAATATATTATTTGAAAACAAAAATTAATCCAAAACAATAAGAGTTACTTGATATCTATATAAACAGTGAGAGTTCCTACTTTTGATCAAACACTCTTTGAATATTGCAATAATTCAACTGCATAGCAAATAAAGAAAAATAATTAAAAGTTCTATACAAAATCATGACCATTCTGTCGAAGGTGACTTGGCGAATGCCAATTCTGCACAAACCGTTTTGTATTTCTTCCTTTTAATGTTATACAAAACATCCACATGTAAAATATTTTTAATATGTGCTGTTGTTGTTTTTTTACACAACTTTTATTCATTGAAGACATTTTTTTGTTTTTGTTTCTTTTTATCAATTTGCAAGTCGAACATACCCTTGACAAGTGTTATAATGAACCTTAAATAAATTACAGAAAGAAACATAATTGTGATATTGAGCTGTTTTCGCTAGTCTTTCAATTTTTTACATAGACAAAACCGTTTCTACTTAAACACAATTTTTGCGACCCAACCGGAGAGTAGTGGCTGACAGAGCCGGAACGAATGTACGTAAATAATCATCGTGTTTTTCACTGTAGCAAGTCTAAAACTATTCATGGTAGCACGCCAGTGCAAACTATCATGTATATAAGCATTACAAAGGGTTTGTGTCCTTTAATTACACATATAAACTACTTTTTATAGCTTTATTTGATGATTTCAATCTCATTATTAGCATTTTTCATTGTTTATGTCCATCATTTTATCTATATCTGAGTAAAGATAAAGATAACTACAGTAATATATAGGTAAAAACAAGCAAAAATAATCGACCGATAACGACATCTTCTGGATTCAAGATATAATAATACTATATGATCATAATACTTACTTTTTGTCGTCGCCTGTATGTCAAACATGCCTATTTGACTTGTACCGGAAGATGACAGAGCATTTCCGACCGGAGCTCTTTGACGACAGTGATCTTAGTGCGGAAATACTTTTAACCCGTGAGTGTACATCTGTTCACATCTTCCATGTATCATTAGTGTGTGTAAATTGTGTGTAAATAGTTTGATTGTATGCTAGACGATTCGAAATCTGTGCATTTCGTACCAAATAACATAATTACATTTTAAGTGTAATTGTTTATTGTTTTGACCAAGGATTTGCATAGTTATATTTAAATCCTTGTTTTGACAAAATGGAATGCATTATATATTTTGCAATATTCCCTGTTTTTTTTTAAATGTGTTTCTATGTGAATTAGCGACACTTTTTAATTTTGGTCATTAACGCGGACGTCTAAGAGGACACCCATTAAAACAGTACTTGTCTATTAAGGATCCGCTCCACTTATAATTATAAGATATAAGATATAAGATTTTTATTTTCCTAATCATAGGGCCAAAAATGGGCATATTAATCAACAACATGAAGATCATTCATACATCAACATTTACAATCATTCACACTAATCTTAATCATTATTTGGAGACAACACAAAGAAAACAAAGAGAAATAATAATACGGAGGAAAGAGTCAGTCAGCCACAAAGAGGATACTATTTATGAATATATTTATTATATTAAAAAGTCATTAAAAATAATTATAGTCTTCTTTACTCTAAATAATCTTCTTTTCTTTTCTTGATAAAAAGTTATTATCTAAATACTCAATAAATGCAGATAAAAAAACAGGATCATCATTTGACATCATCCAAATAAAAAGGTTTGAATGATCTAAATTATATAGATTTGGAAATTTTATATATAAATTGTCTAGAATGGTTTTTCTTTTCTTTTGATATAAAGGACATTCCAGAGTAAAGTGCAATACAGCCAATGTGTGTATCAATCGTAACTACTCGGCCATTCTCGCTACGTAGGGTAGCGAGAATGGCCGAGTAGTTACGATTGTGTGTGTATGACAACAAAATTTATACACATACGTTAGTCTACGTTGAATTCAATGTCGTTTTCAACTGGGAGTAATATAACAAAAAATCTCCCAGCTTTCAACAACATTTCAGTTATGTTGTGGCTATTATTTTAGCCTGTCATGATAAGAAGACATATATACAAAATTTATGTTAATCCAACTAGCACATTCATGCGTGTAGATACTGGGGATTACAAACACAATATTACCCCGCTATCCAGGAATCAGACGGTATCTTTTCCATTTCAGGAACTGAGGCACAGTTGACAAAAACGAAAATAGTTGTGATTTTGTTGTCTACTGAAAACGTTGTTCTCGTGTCAATTTCAACTATAAAGTGTCCTGGTTCTTTCCCGTCTAGACGGAATTAGGGTATTATTTATGCGCTTTATTCCTTCATTTCCTTCTTTACGTATGGACCACCGTTATATTTCGGTGCTCAAGACTAGACAAGTGTTACATTGCTGGGTCTACCAAATTCTTCATGACACCTCAGTCTTTCTAAATTATTAACATGTTTTTACCCGAGATTCCTCTGCCGTCCGACGGCTTTTTTCCGACTTGCTGGAGCCGTGGGATGTCAGAGAGCTCTACATACGGAAAACAGCGGATTTGCCCATGCAACTCTGCCTTGGCACATTTCCACGTTTCGTGGCTATCGGATTTTATTTTCTATCCGAAACCCTTATATAAATCGCTTCATCAATCATTTTTCTATTCATTCATAACCATCTTACCTTCAGAAAGTGGTGTTACATTCCATTACTGCGCGATTTTACCTTAGACCCTCTCATTTTGTCATTTCACTTTCATTTTCGAACATTTGTCACGTGACTTCGAGAAAACTACGATTACCGCAATGTATCATGGGAGATGATTTGCATATAAACAAACAAACACATATTTGTATTGCCAATCATAAGGCTTTAGACACCTGTTAAGGCAGAACAATTAACATAAAATTTAATACAGTTGATTACATTGATTGGTAATGATTTTAACAGCAATAGTGAATTACAGATAACCATAAGGAAAAAAAAATCTTACCTTGTCCAAAAAGGGTACCTGGTCAATTCGCCCCACTGCAAATTCGCCCCCGTCAATATCGCCCCCACATTTATCAAAATCGCCCCCACTTCAAAATCGTCCCCATACAAAATCGCCCCAACATTTAAAAAAAATATAATATACAATTATGGCCTTCATGAGAAGTTAATATCCATAATTATTAAATTGAGATAGGGTTATTTTACCGAGGTCCGAAGCACCGAAGGAAAATAACCCTTTCGAGATTTAATAATTATGGATATTAACTTCTCATGAAGGACATAAACTAATATGAGGGAAATCACTAGTTATTGGTTCGACGTGCAAAAGCGCGCCAATTTCAAAAAGTTATTTTGTGCTACGTGCAGATTCCCTCACAGTTATTTGACCTACGTGCAGTTTGCCGCGGGAATAATTAGTTATTTCTTGTTCCATGGAATAAAACTTTAAAATATCTTAATTATTTCTTGCTTGGTTTCTATAGTAAAGTATAATAATGATAGATATTATTGTTATTATTATTACTATTATTATTAGTTTTGACAACGAAAAAATTACAGTACATGTAATCGGAAACATTGTTTAATTTTTGTTTAGCATTCATTTCAATCGTAACTACTCGGCCATTCTCGCTACCCTGCAAATAACCTCGTATGCATTAGGTGTATAAATCGCACTACTTTTGAAATGTCAGTTACATGAAAGTTTGATAAAGTTATATTTCAAACAATTTTCTATATTTCAATTAAAGTTTTAATTAGTTTTGCATGATTAGATTTTACTTAGTATGTCTTCCATATTGAATGTTCGTGGACTATATTTTGTGCGGCTTAACTTAACTTAACTTCCGGTAAACAATTTAAGAATAATTTCTACTATGTACGTACGTAACTAACTCGAATAATACTGCGCCCTCTATCGGCACTATCGCTTAATGTAGCGACCAGCGGGAGCGTAATATAACGACTGGATTATTCGGGTTAATACGTAACCCGAATAATCCAGTCGTTATATTAATATTAATACGCTTTCCTATATTAACTCATCCAGCGATAGTGCCGATAGAGGGCGCAGTATTATTCGAGTTATGTACGTACGAGGTTATTTGCAGGGTAGCGAGAATGGCCGAGTAGTTACGATTGACATTCATTTCTGACGTATAATGACGTGTTGTATCACTTGTGAATGTATGTTGTGTTTATATACTTAATGGTTTATGGTAATAAAGAATTGAATAATAAAAAGTCTGTCTGTAATAATTAATGTCGTCTTTTAATCAAGCATTTCTTTGTAAAGTATAGATGCACTGTTTCCAATCGGAAGCACATTCAAGGAGACCCAAGCCAATGATACATATCCTTGACATTGCAATAAAAACTTGTTGCGAGGCCAGAAGCTTGCCCAAGCTGGTAATGAAATTATATAAACCTGCTACCAATCATGACTGGCATTAAACACAGTGGCCAGTGACTGCATAGACTGCAAGCAGATAGTAAGACCCCGACAAGAAGCTATTCAGTCGGGGCTCAAACACACGATCTACCACACTCGAGAGGAGCACGCTAACCATTTTAATTGTTACGTAAACATAAAACGTTGTTCCCGGTAACAATGCACATAGTTCACCTTCAGAAATATTTTCTATGATACTAGTGTACACTTAAACTGAAAATGAATATATATTCGTTGTTTGTATTTTTGTGCCCGGTTGAATTAATAAAAATATGAATTGTAATTTGAACAGAGTTGTTACATAATTTGTTGGTTTTTTGTCTTATTAGTTCTATTGCTGATGACAGTATGCACAACATTCAGCCAGCAGAGGGTGTCCTTACCTTCACCATCGTTGACACCTGATTAGTTTTGTTTTGTGTTGTTGTTGTTCCAATCGGAAACACATCAAGGAGACCCAAGCCAATGATACATATTCTTGAAATTGCATTAAAAACGTTTTGCGAAGCCATAATCAAGCTTGCCCAAGCTGGTAATGAAATTATATAAATCTGCTATCATTATAATTTCAACAAATGACACGCTAAGTTGGATTTTGAATTTTATAGTGCTAGCTCACTAGCATGCCTACCTCAAGGACCCATTATTCTGATACCGAGCCAACCAGTCTTTGCTCTTTCTCCTTAATACCAATTTTATAGTCTTTGGTTTATACCCGATCGGGACTCAAACCCACGATCTACCGCACTCGAGGAGAGCACGCTAACTATTACACCAATATTTCAATTAAAACTCCAGAATGATACAAAAAATATTATACATTGCGATTATCAAACTAATTTACAAGCAATAATATAAAAATATTGATCTCAAGTTATAAAAGCAATTATGATGTAATCACGTTCGATCTGATCTCTCATGATTTATTTTAATGAAAACATGCATACATAAACATAGAGAGCAAAATTATTGTACATACATTTGTAGCGCGATTTTATGTTCAAATTAATTTCTTCATTATTCTAATCATTGAGTCGATTTTGATTAATGTGGGGGCGATTTTGTATGGGGACAATTTTGATAAATGTGGGGGCGATATTGACGGGGGCGATTTGATTTGCATTCGACGTAAGATATGCTCTTTCCGAAGCCCATGGGTAACACTGCCATTGAATCTTTTCTTTCTAACACATTTTGTATTATTTCCTTCTGCTCTGATTTGAACTGTAGATGGAACTGTTTGTCCTGCAGAATACGCTTTATATCTATGTTGTTGTTTACGTTTGCAAATAATTTGGCACGCTGCATTAAGTAGCTCCCATCATGCATTTGCATTGCTGTCATCATACTCAGAGAGGCTTAGGGCTTTGAAGCTACCATCATTGAGTTACCGAAGATTAAGGGGAGACATGATTGAGGTATATAAAATTCTAAATGGAAAATACGACCAAGACGCCTGCACAATACTTAAGCTATGGAAAGATATGGCACAGAGATCTAACATTAGAGGAAATTCATTAAAGCTTATCCCCAAAGAGCCAGAACACAGCTAAGGAAATACTTGTTTGCAATGAGAGTAGTCAAATATTGGAATAGTCTGCCAGAGAAAATAGTAACATCAAAAACACTTAACACCTTTAAAAATAGACTAGACAAATATTGGGAAGACCAGGATCTTGTGTATGAAGATTTCAAAGCAGATATTAAGCTAGAAGGAAGAGACGTCGATTTCAACATGTCAGAGGAAGAAATAGAGTCCGGTATAGAGGAACCTTTGGATCCTGCACTGGAAAACATCGCTATGTATCGCTAGGTATCATTCAGTTAGTATCGCGAGATCACGTTTGTAGGTTCGAAAATGAAAGTCAATATGACGAAATGATGGTCTAGGGAAAAATCGTGCTGTAATGGAGTGTAACACCACTTTCTGAGGGTAAGATGGTTATGAATGAATAGAAAAATGATTGGTGAAGCGATTTATATATAAGGGTTTCGGATAGAAAATAAAATCCGATAGCCACGAAATGTTGAAATGTGCCAAGGCAGAGTTGCATGGGCAAATCCGCTGTTTTCGGTATGTAGAGCTCTCTGACGTCCCACCGCTCCAGCAAGTCTAAAAAAAAAGCCTTCGGACGGTAGTGGAATCTCGGACTAAGTACTATGACATTAGCTACTCTGATGAAGATTTTGAAAATGATTCGAAAGATTTGTTTGGGTACAGACAGTTTAAAATCAGATCAAATACAACCAAGGTCCATAACCCCGTGCTATAGCATTAACACACAACTATTCCCCACTCAAACACCATAATCCACCACCACCCTATCATAATTTGGAAAAAAAACCTTTACCTCTTGTGGTGGTTCATCCTATTGTAACACGAATATTACCTGAGACTTGACGTTACCGTCCCCCTTTTTCAAGATAACGACGTTCTTATTATGTAATGTCATGTTTGTCGTCCGTCTTTTAAGAAACACATATATGTTACAATCAGTAGCTTTTACTAGATGGAGAAGAATATGTAGTACAAAAAATGTAGGTGAACGGCAATTGATGATTCGTTCTCATCATCACAATCTCAGTGAATTCTAACATTTATAAAGTTGTATACCCCATTATAAATTTTACCGCATGGGGAACAAATTATGATGTTTTCAATCGTCTGTTCAAAGTTCCCAATAAAAATAAACACTCACCATTACAGATGTTACTTTATAGTGAAGTAAAATCTACACTTTAAACGATAATATCTGGGAAAACATCGAATTCACGTGTTAGAAAATCTGCGATGAATTTAGACTTTATTTCTGATCTGGGTGGTGAAAAGGTAAAATATCTGAAATATCGAAGTACACACTTCGTTTGTTTTCAGTCCCAAATATAATCTTGGAACTAATTTACTGGCCATGTCTGCATTTACAATATAAAACATATCCAAAGCCTGGCAAAGGCAACTAAAAAGGTTTAGAATAGAATATATTTTATTGCCTAATCATAGGGCCCACATGAGGCACCATTAACAATACAAACATTCATGATTGATAAATGAGACATACACAAAAAAGAAAAAGAACATAGTTTAAGGTTTTTATATTTCTAAAAATATAAATATAATTATTATTATTTAGGGGAGAGTGGTAAAATTTCGACCACCCAAAACCTGGACGTATCCAAAAGCCCCTGATTGCATCACTGGTTGCCTGCACCGCTGTAAGTTATAAAAATCAGTCGCGAGGACATTCGGAACTAGATGTTTCACTTGAATATTGGAAAAAATCTGAAGTATTGCGGGTAATACGCATAAAAACAGCCAATCGGCCAGTTTGGGGGAACTTCGACCCCATCCTGGGTATTTTCGACTGCACCATTTTTTCCTATTTCAGCAAATACCAGTGTTTACCGAAAACCGTCAAAAGCTTTATTTTACATCTGCACTTCTTTTATCAGTATTATTCAGTCCGTTTTCTTTTCTTTTTAAAGAAAGGGGCCCGTTAATGTTTAGGGACAACATCAACATTTTCGTTTCTTAACTAAGCCACCACCTCTTCCCCCTTAAATGTAACTAAATGAATGCCTAGTAATAGGAAAATCGATGTAGGATAGACAATTTTCGTTAATTTTGTTTATCCTACATTGAACTATTGATGTCATCGTTTAATTATAACTTCAATCAAAACATAAAGCAGGTGGTCGAAAATTACACAGGATACAATTTATCTGTATGGGTATCTTCGACCACTTTTAACTTTATAAATATTCTGGAATTGTAATGATATTTTATTAAATATTTGCATAAAATACATCTCAATGACATAACATTTCAGTGTTTTGTAATTTGCTTTAAATGAAACAAATTGAATCATGAGGATTTAATGGATACATAACACTTCTCTATTCAGCTTGTATTTGGAATTTATCGCCGCTGTAACTTTATAACCGAGAATACCACAAAATCACGCGATATTTTATTCCGAATAAATTTGGAAAGACAGTAATAGGTTCGAATATTATTTACTCTTTAATTGGATCAGTAATACGTTTATTTTGGTAAGAAAGACAACAACTAGTTTATGTTTATTAATGACAAACAATCTACCGGTCGAATTTCCCGTGTGGTCGAAATAACACCACTCTCCCCTAGTGGATCATGTTCTGGTTTGTCCCCTATATCTCAGATCCAGTGTGAAACTTTACATGAATGCCAAGATCAAGAATGCCATATTTAGAAAATACCTTTGGGTATACATTATAGGTACCTGTCTGCACATTCTACATTACACAGAGACTTATCCAATTTTGAACAAATGTATGCTGTATGTAGGGCATCAACAAAATTCTACAAATCTGTGTTTTCCAATTTATCTTAAGTTTAAGTTAACTTAATGTCTAGCATAGTCATCACTTTCTGTATTAGTCTTAAATGATAGGGCAGCCAATGATAGACATTATCAGTCTTCACGCTTAAATCTTTACCTTACAAGCCAACCGGGCCTGTAAGTTCAATTATTTACAGGCCCATCATCAATTCTACAGGCCCGAATTTGAAAACTACATTAATGACCATTAATTCAAACCACCAAAACTCAAAACATGATGATGTACCAAATATTATGTGGACATGTCAATTATGCATTAGGTAAGACCAGAATGCAAGTATGAAAAAACAAAGACACCAGGGTTCGACATTAACGGTTGCCCGATTGCCCGGGGCAAGTGAAATGCGTCTTCGGGCAAGTGAAAATTATTCTGTGATATGTTCAATTCCTGAAGAGCAAAATGATTAATATTGAATTATTCAGTGTTGGAAGTCGTGGCGAATTTTACCTAAACAACGCGTCGTATATATTGTGTATTTTTACGCCATTTTGTTTTATTTTGTTGACTATGGAATTCCCCTTTCTCAAATAAAGTTCGTGTTATTTATATTAGCCAATCGCGAATGCCTAATTAGACGGCGGCACTGCATCAACATCTTATTTATTTTCGCCGGCCAATGAAAAGCTAGAGTTATTTGTGGTGTTCTAATTTTAGAAAATGATCCCTGATGTGTATTGCCTTTGCAATCAAAATATTGAAAGCGTGATAGATTACCGGAATAAAAATTCAAACAAACTATAGTCATTGTCAGTCTATGATAAGGAACATTTATACTTAAATTTTCTAACAAAAATATTTCAGAAATCCTCGTCAATCCCCCGTATTTATAAAACTGTCATATTCCCACAAATGTCTACTCAATATCTCAGACTCAGTCCCAGAATTTGGTGCCAATATGGCACAAGTAACCCTCTGGAATTTTTCAGTGAGGTTCCTCAGAAAAGGAAATTGGATGGTGATTCTAAGAAAATATATGAACATAAGAGGACGAGAGGATTTATTGATTCATGGTCAAAAAAATTTGATGGATTACAGGATTCTTCTGATGGAATGATATGCACTTATTGCTATAAGACTATTGAGTTTGAATACTTTAATTTGATTAACAATACTAATACTTCAATACAATATAAATTCTCGTGATCGTATAGTGTTTTTAGTTTACAATTCGAAGTCCAAAAAGTCTATTAAGACACTTGTTATGTTTTAGGTAGTCCAAAAGGTTCTCCAAAACACTTCCAGTCCGAAAGGTTCCCCCAAAAGGGGTCTACCTCTTCTGCTCGCCATCTCCCTATTTATAAGTCCCATCTTTGGACATAGTTTATCTGACTGTCACTTCAGTCGCCCATTAACCTTCCGTTCCCTTCTGTTATTCAATATTCTTGTCCATAACTGTCCCAAACCAGTCTCTTTTGATATATATCCTGTCTTCCCCACCTGGTATTGCGTAACATTCCCTGTACTTGTACTGCCTTAGGTCCTACACATATGCTTTGCATGAATGTTAATTTCTTAATACGTGTAAACGTGCCACAATTATATTTATGTCTATAATTATACGTGTACTGCCTTAGGTCCTACACATGTGCTTTGCATGAACGTTAATTTCTTAATACGTGTACTGCCTCAGTCCTAAACATGTTTTAACCCCGTTCCTTTTTACTTTAATTTCATTTTTATTAATTCGTATTATCAGTCACTATATTACATTTTAAGAAGTTTCCAAATATTGCTGGACCTTCTAGTTTTATATTTGGAAATAAGTCCTACAGAATAGATGGCATTCGTTCACACTTTTCTTCACCAAAACATCTACAATGTTCTGAAGCCTATTTTGCTGCACAAAGGAGGGATAATGGACGTAGCAATTAGAAAACTCAGTGAAAAAAACAGGACACTTATGATTTACATGTTTAATACTGCATACTGCATAATGAAGGAGGAACTACCTTATACCTTGTTATTCTACTCTATGAACGGTCATTGTTAATGTAGATTGCATAGTTCTGCACTACATGCATATATGGCACTTGAGAATTCGGGCTAGTAGTTTACAGTTTCGGGCAAGTAAAATAAATTGGCACTTGCCCGAATGGACAAGTTGGTCAAAAAGTTCATGTCGAACCCTGGACACTTTATTTTGGATTCATGTTTATATTAATCTCCTGAAAATTCTAAAATCATATTGTCAATAGCATCCTCAGTATATTCCATATCATCACTGTCCACCTCCTCCTCCTCATCATCACAACCAATATTGTTATAAGATTCTTATAGCAAAAACTTGTGGTGTCATCATTGTGTGTGACATACAATGTATAATGTGGTGATAATTTTTAATATGTACCCACTTTTTTTTTAAATATCACTATGCTTTGAATTAATACCACACAAAATGCAAAAAGTCATATTTGTGTAGCCTTCAGCAGAAGAAATATGTATATGCCAATTTGCTCAACGGTCCAACTATATATAGATAGCTAGGGAATGCAAATATAGCACGAACGTATATTGACACTGACAGTCATAAACTGAAGCAAGTAAAGATTGTAATTATAATTTGTCAGACCTCAAATCAGAGTGCAACAATGGAACAAAACTACTGTAGTTCAAAGTCTATTTTCTAACTGCAGAGGTATTAACGTAGACACAGGTCTGTCAGCAACAGTTCTATAAATAGATCACAATTAATAAAAAAATACCGATCGGATTTGGAAGCGGATCGAAAAAAATCTGAAGTGTCTCCGTGCATTTCAACGAATTTTGAATGACCAAACTTCTCAAATATGAACATATTATACATGAGAACTCAGACTTAATGTCACAGGATTGAGAAAAAAATTAATCAAAAGTTTGTTTGTTAGCTTCGATCAACATTTCCCGTACATGTAGCACAGTGTGCACCCCCTTTCTCGTGGTGCCATTTTTATTTGATATTGAACGAAATTAAAGTTTCTTTAAACCGAAATGGATTACTTTTCAAGAAAGTCACTTTCAAAATACTTAATGAATACCATAGAATTCCATAAACACGATATCAAAATTTTCATAAATGGCACGTGGCAAAAATACGCTGGCAACATAGGGTGACTCTTCAAAATTACAAGGCTACTTGAACTTCGCTTTTGACCAACGAGAAATTGAAGTCAACCTTCACAAGGCAACTACTTCGCCCTGCTTCTTGTCCTTTTTTAAAACCTACATGATGGTAAACATATCAACCAATCAAATTGCAAAAAACAGACACACCTAAATCTATTTCGAATATCGGAAATACTTAAAAGGACTTGTTTGCCTACCCATTGTTTGCATTGACTCGGCAGCAACTGAAAACGGAGAACAATAAACTAAATATCTACACACAATATCTTATGAAATCAACTTTTGAAACTATAGGACTTTTTTTTCACAGGTGGAACTACTCATTGTATACGCCCGTGTACAATTTTACATGCCACGGGCTTCGGACTGATGAATCCTACTTAACAGAAACATACAATGAACTCCTTGATTTAAAACAAAAGCATAAGAAATCTATTATTATACTTTCTGGAGATTTTAACCTTCCTGATATATGCTGGAAATCAAATAGCATCACAGGGCATCAATATCCACAACGAGTCAACCAATTATTTCTAGACTTGTCCCACGACTTGGGATTGGAGCAAATAGTTGACTTCCCCACACTTCAGGATAACACACTAGAAATAGTCTTCACAAGTCACCCGGCTTTCAAATTACGCTGCAAGTCACTTCCACCATTAGGCAAAAAAGGCGATCACGACATTGTGCTTTATGACTACTCTCATAAAGTAGTGAGAAGCAAGCCACCACGCAGAAAAAGGTACCAGAAGAAAACCTCAGATCAGGTGCTAAACAATTCGGCACTGATTTTACATCCATGGACTTTGATTCAATTGAGCATATGTGGACTGTTTTTAAGAATGGCATAATTTCATTGATGGACACTTATGTACCAACTAAAAGGTCATCATCAAGACATACTCATCCATGGGTAAATACTCACACCCGCCACTTGAGTAGGAAGAAAGCCAAAAGAATTACTTGTAATAGAGATTGGGATAGGTACAACAAACTGAAATCAGAAACGCAACATCAGATGAGAAAAGCCCAGACTGATTTCATACAAAATACAGTAAATAGAGACATTAAAGAAAATTCTAAACGTTTCTGGTCTTATATAAAGAGTAAGAGGCAAGAACCAACTGGTGTATCACCACCTTTTAAATAAAGATGGGTTCCTTCATAGTGACAGCCAAATTAAAGCAGAAATTTTTAACCACCAATTTCAGTCCGTTTATACAAAAGAGGACACAACCACCCTGCTGGACAAAGGTAACAGCGCTATAAAGAGTATGAGCGACATATACACATAACTGAAAATGGTGTCATCAAACTCCTTAAAGACCTGAACCCTCATAAGGCATCTGGACCAGATCAAATTCCGACAAGGCTATTGAAGTTATGTGCTTCAGAGTTAGCTCCTGCCATTGTTCGCGTTTTCCAAACATCACTGGGCTCTGGTACAGTTCCATCCGACTGGAAAAAAGCCCTCATCACCCCTTTGTTTAAAAAGGGAGAATGGAATGTTGCATCCAACTATCGTCCTGTTTCACTTACATCAGTAGTAAGCAAAATACTTATTGTCCATTCATCGATAATGAGACATCTTGACCATCAAAAACATTCTGACAGACTGTCAACACAGCTTTTTCTCTCGAAGATCTTGCGAATCACAGCTAATATCAACCATCCAAGGAATTGCGGAGAAACTGAAATCAGGAAAAGATCAAATTGACTTCATCCTCCTAGATTTCGCCAAAGCGTTTGACAAAGTTCCGCATAAGCGCTTACTTCATAAACTTTGTCACTATGGAGTCCGTGGAAAAACCCTACAATTGATAACATCTTTCTTGTCTTCAAGAACACAACAGGTGCTAGTCGAAGGGTGTGAGTCAGCGAAGCTTGATGTGCTTTCTGGAGTACCGCAAGGCACAGTGTTAGGTCCACTATTATTTCTTGTGTACATCAACGACCTACCAGAAGTAGTTTCAACCTCTACGCTACACTTATTCGCTGATGACAGCTTACTATATAGACAAGTTAGGAACCAAACTGACTCAAACGACCTTCAGAAAGACCTATCAGCACTCGAAGAATGGGAGAACAAATGGCAGATGAGTTTTCACCCAGCAAAATGCACTGTCATCCGCATTAGCACAAACAGACGCAACATCCTAGACACACACTACTTCCTACATGGACATAAACTAGAAGTAGTAGATAGTAGCAAATACCTAGGAGTAACACTCAGACTCAGTGAGGACCTTAGCGGGAGGAAACATGTGGAAGCAACATCATCTAAAGCCTCCAGGACATTAGGATTCCTGCACCGCAATTTTCGTGATTGCAACAAGTCTGTCAGGGAGCAAGCTTACACCACCATGGTCAGACCTACCTTAGAATATGCGTCTGCAGCCTGAGATCCATACACCTCTGACCAAATAAACCAACGCCGAGCAGCACGTTTTGTCAGCAACAATTGCAGAGACAAAACCCCAGGATGCGTCACTGCTATGGTAAAGTCGTTGGGATGGGAACCTCTAAAGGAGTGCCGAAAAAGCCATAGACTCAAAATGATGTACATGTATAAGGTAATGCATGGCTTAGTCTGTATTCCGGAATCATCATATATGGTCCAGACGAGTGACTCCAGAACCAGAGGTGCCAACAGACTGATACAACATCACACCAATATAGCAGCATACAAACAATCCTTCTTCCCACGTACCATACAAGAATGGAACCGGCTTCCGATTGCGGTAACAAACGCCACAAAACTGGAGAAGTTCAAGGCCAGTCTACTCTCAGAGATGGCCTTGCAACAAACAGCATAAACGCCACTACTCGATATATATAGTTTTAACTGTACATTTGGATTTTATATTTATAAAGTTATTTTGGATTTTAACTCTGAGGCAGTGGCATCCTCATCCTACGACAGGTCAAGTTTTACAGTCGTCATCGACTCCTGACCTCATATTGGAAGAAGAAGAAGAAGAAGAAGATAGTTTTATCAACTTTTGCAACAAACATGACGAATGTTTCACTATTTTAAAACGCACAAGTGTGATAAAATTCAAATTCAAATTCAATTCAAAATAGTTTATTGATAGTAAACCATACATTGGCGTGCATCAAGACAATACAATATAATTATAATTAAATACATTACATAAATATGGATAAGTAAAAGATATGTATATAATAATGATATGAAGTATATTAAATTATTCACAGGAACCCGACGTCTAGGGTCAATGGGAAGCACCACTACCAACGGAAAGAACCATGTTCTTCCCATCGATAGTGATATACCAGTATTTCACACGATATACTGCTATTAAAGGGTGTCCATAATCCGAAAAATCTGGTCATTATATTATGTCTCCCTCCGCTAAGCAAAGCAGAAATATACAGAGCTCCAGATAATTTTCAAGTCCAAAGGGTAATTACCCCCTACTTTTGAAAATGATGGGTATTTGCATATTTCCTTTGCACTGTTGTACTCTCTACTTCAGAAACGATTGCTTACATGTACACTTTTAAAATTATGTTTGACACAAGTGTTATTCAATAAATGCAGGATGCAAGTGAAATGTATATCTCTGTTTAATTTGACACGATTGTGTTATGTTTATTAATAAAATGTTGTAAATATTTTGTTTTTTGCTCGTCGACTTCGGCAGTTTTCACAGCCGTGTTGATAATGTCATCAATGATTCCTTTAACTATACTGTCACTAGACACAGATGAAACTGTCAGGAACTTAAGTATAGAATTTTCCGTAGCGCTCTTGCGCTTAGTAGCGCGCTTATTCATGTTCTTGCTCATTTTCAACGAACAATGTGTTCCCAAATTTACTTTCGTTTTAGTTCTTACTTATTACGTAAACCGCATTTATTTGTAATATTGACCGCGATTGGATGATTTATCATAAGCATCCAATCAGATCTCTTGTGACATCGATGCTTAGAAAGGCAAGCATTCGGTACCCCTCGGATGTATACGCTATCTCCTTCGAAAAGTATAAAGGGAAGTAATTACGGGGAATTTCTCAAAGACAAAAATGTATTGTTATGTACACGACTGTACAAGTACGCTCCGAATTTGGAAAGTTTGCTTACACAGCAATATGTATGCGTAATGTGTACACTCTGATCTGATAGTGCATGCGTTTTTACTCGTTTTCATAGCGTAAAAAATGCAAATACGCAGCTTATCTGGAGCTCTGAATATAGCATAATTAGATTATTGAAATGGGGAACATTACTCAACATTAAATTGCAGAACTGTATTTTTTCATGAAAGTCATCTTCTGTTGGATATGATCAAATTTTGTTAGGCAGGAAAGCGTTATTAAATGAAACGAGAGTTCCTGTGTAGGAATCGAGGAGTTTCATCATGAACAAAGGAAATTACTAAAGAAAAAAGTGACAGACACCCTAGAGTACATTTGTACCTCAGAATAAATTCACAAATTGAGTAGTGATGAGAATCAATTTCTTAGGTTAAGTTAAATTAAGGTACTAAGTGATCACAGCTATTGTGACCCCCAATGCCAATGTAGTCAATTTCAAATAGTGCCACCATTAATGGAGAATGCATTGATCTAACCTACTTTTTACCTTTAATTTTCACTTTTATTTTACAGTCTGACCTTGTTTTATTGAAAGGAATAGATGATGAAGATGAAGAAGAATTGGACGATTTTGAGGAAGATATGGATGCTGATCCTGTGAAGAGAGATGATGTAAAATTTGAAAGAAATGAATTTATCTATTGTTATATGAATTAAAAAATTATGGATATTTTATATTTCACTAATAAACAAATTATCTAAAGAATATCTAAGGCTAAGATCTAAGAGATCCTTGTAGGATGAGATTTTGACGAGTCCCAACCAAAAAGTCATTAGCCCCACAAGTACAATGTAACATTCTTCATTATTTAAAAAAAATGAGTTCCAATCACAAAGGATAAACATCTAAGGATTCATCCAGACCAAATACTAGTATCTCTTGACCAGTGAAGAAAAATGAAACAAAACTCTGTGAAAGATACAATTCATTTCAGTAAATGAGAAATGGAATATTTCTTTTTGGAACTTGATAAAAAGAATTATTTCGAAATTTGAAAATGTGTTTATTATTATAACAAGTAATATTACAACTAGAAGAAGAAGATTTGAAAAACAAAAACTAAAAAGACTTTTATGTACAGTGAAACCCATTTAAACTGAAATCATAATGAACTGGAATCCTATGTCAACTTGTCTATCAATTATAACTCCAATGTTTGTAATATTTGGAAATGTAACTTATCTAATTTTTTTTTATATACAGGTTAAAGATTTTATTATGAAACTGGGAATCAAGCAGTATCGTGATGTTGAAGGGTAAGCAGAAATTGTTTGTCCAATCATAAAGTATGTTTATCAAATAACCCCCGAGGTAACCCAGAGACACCAATAAAACTGATCACCACAATATGACTGAAATATTGTTGAAAGTGGCATTAATGACCATACAGGAGATACAATGTAATTACGACCAAAGCCAGTGAAATAAATCATTATAACAATAACAAGAAAGTTTACATAGGAAATTATTTAGATATGAAAAAGAAGTTGTATATATTTTAATGTTATTAGACAAAGGACTAGGGGTTTTTAATGCCACTTTCAACAGTTTATTTTGTGGGGAAATCTGGAGACCTTCTGTAAATTACTGACAAAGGGGCAGATCCAAGTTTTTAAGCTAGAGGGGTTGTAAACATAGGCAAGGGGTTTGGGGACCACAAGTCCTGGAATTTGAGGATCACTAGTGTCTATGTCAAGCTTGATATAAATTAGATGAACAGTAGTGATGCAAAATACAATAGCCAAATGAGCATACCAATGTATTGTAAACCTTAAAAATGTTTTGATTCCTCCAATACTACAATGTTCCATTCACATAAAAGGACAGGAGGACTTTTTTTTATCCCCTCGCCAACTTAGTTGGCGAGGGGATATAGTAACGCTACCGTCCGTCCTTCCGTCCGTCCGTCACAATCCTTGTGAACACTCTAGGATCAACATCCTTCAATGGATTTTGACCAAACTTGGTACATATTTAATCCTTAAGAGGATCTGGAACCCTATTGATTTTCAAGGTCATAGGTCAAAGGTCAAGATCACCGGGTCAAATTTTTACCGCATAACATCCTTGTGAACACTCTAGAATCAACATCCTTCAATGGATTTTGACTAAACTTGGTACATACTTAGTCCTTAGGAGAGTGTGGAACCCTATTGATTTTCAAGGTCAAAGGTCAAGGTCACTGGGTAAATTTTTTACCGTGTAACATCCTTGTGAACATTCTAGAATCAACATCCTTCAATGGATTTTGACCAAACTTGGTACATACTTAGTCCTTAGGAGAATCTGGAACCCTATTGATTTTCCAGGTCAAAGGTCAAGGTCACTGGGTAAATTTTTTACCGTGTAACATACTTGTGAACATTCTAGAATCAACATCCTTCAATGGATTTTGACCAAACTTGGTACATACTTAGTCCCTAGGATAATCTGGAACCCTATTTATTTTCCAGGTCAAAGGTCAATGTCACCGGGTCAAATTTTTACCACGTAACATCCTTGTTAACACTCTAGAATTAACATCCTTCAATGGATTTTGACCAAACTTGGTACATACTTAGTCCTTACAAGAGTCTGGAACCCTATTGATTTTCAAGGTCAAAGGTCAAGGTCACCGGGTCCAATTTTTACTGCGTAACATCCTTGTGAACACTCTAGAATCAACATCCTTCAATGGATTTTGACCAAACTTGGTACATACTTAGACCTTAAGAGAATCTGGAACCCTATTGATTTACAAGGTTAAAGGTCAAGGTCACAGGGTCTAATTTTTAGGCGAGGGGATACGCCACGCTTTGTGTTGCCCTTGTTTGTTTTTGTATTTTTGTTTGTTTTTTTTGTTAAGGGAGGCGTACACCCCTTATTACCTCCCTCATTTTCAATCTGCCACTGTACCATATAATGTTTCAAGTACATATACCTGTACCTTTTTGAGGGCCGTTGTGGCCGTGATCGTATGGTAGTTGGATTTACAACTATGCCTATGCAATCAGTGCCTATCACCACTGATGTTGTGAGTTCGAATCTCGATCAGGGCGAGGTGTACAACATTATGTGATAAAGTTTGTCAGTGACTTGCGACAGGTCGGTGGTTTTCTCCGGGTCCTCTGGTTTCCTTCACTAATGAAACTGACTGCCACGATATAGCTGAAATATTGTTGAAAGGGGCGTTAAACACCATCAAGCCAAACCTGTATCTTTTTTTGCCATTGATAACCTACATTACCTATATTAGTAGATATAAATTCATCAAAAATATGATCATATCCAGCCATATAGGTCCCTAATATTATAGTTAACATTTTCAGGAAGAAAGAAAAGAAGAAAAAGTTGTTAAAAATGAAATCAGATGAAGAAGATACCACGGAAAAAACTATAGCTAGCAAAAAAAGTAAAAAAGGGAAGATACAGCATGATGAAGTATCAAGTACTACAAAGGTCACCTTAGATATCAATTCTCACATAAAAAACTACAAACCTCGTCAATACTTACTGGTTAAATCAGGGCAAAGCTGGCTTGATGTTCAGGTATGTAAACCAACTCACTCATTACAACAACAACAAAGTATTTAACATTTAATTGTGATAAAGTCAGATTTATTTGTATAATTTGTAAAGGAAGGAAGACCTGATTGATAAATATTGTTTAGATATTGATTCTGTGTAACAAAAAGATAATGATTCTGTGTAACAAAAAGATAATGATTCTGTGTAACAAAAAGATAATGATTCTGTGTAACAAAAAGATATTGATTCTGTGTAACAAAAAGATATTGATTCTGTGTAACAAAAAGATAATGATTCTGTGTAACAAAAAGATAATGATTCTGTGTAACAAAAAGATATTGATTCTGTGTAACAAAAAGATAATGATTCTGTGTAACAAAAAGATAATGATTCTGTGTAACAAAAAGATAATGATTCTGTGTAACAAAAAGATATTGATTCTGTGTAACAAAAAGATAATGATTCTGTGTAACAAAAAGATAATGATTCTGTGTAACAAAAAGATAATGATTCTGTGTAACAAAAAGATATTGATTCTGTGTAACAAAAAGATAATGATTCTGTGTAACAAAAAGATAATGATTCTGTGTAACAAAAAGATAATGATTCTGTGTAACAAAAAGATAATGATTCTGTGTAACAAAAAGATATTGATTCTGTGTAACAAAAAGATATTGATTCTGTGTAACAAAAAGATAATGATCCTGTGTAACAAAAAGATAATGATTCTGTGTAACAAAAAGATAACGATTCTGTGTAACAAAAAGATAATGATTCTGTGTAACAAAAAGATAATGCTTCTGTGTAACAAAAAGATATTGATTCTGTGTAACAAAAAGATAATGATTCTGTGTAACAAAAAGATAATGATTCTGTGTAACAAAAAGATATTGATTCTGTGTAACAAAAAGATAATGATTCTGTGTAACAAAAAGATAATGATTCTGTGTAACAAAAAGATATTGATTCTGTGTAACAAAAAGATAATGATTCTGTGTAACAAAAAGATAATGATTCTGTGTAACAAAAAGATAATGATTCTGTGTAACAAAAAGATAATGATTCTGTGTAACAAAAAGATAATGATTCTGTGTAACAAAAAGATATTGATTCTGTGTAACAAAAAGATATTGATTCTGTGTAACAAAAAGATAATGATCCTGTGTAACAAAAAGATAATGATTCTGTGTAACAAAAAGATAATGATTCTGTGTAACAAAAAGATAATGATTCTGTGTAACAAAAAGATAATAATTCTGTGTAACAAAAAGATATTGATTCTGTGTAACAAAAAGATAATGATTCTGTGTAACAAAAAGATAATGATTCTGTGTAACAAAAAGATATTGATTCTGTGTAACAAAAAGATAATGATTCTGTGTAACAAAAAGATAATGATTCTGTGTAACAAAAAGATATTGATTCTGTGTAACAAAAAGATAATGATTCTGTGTAACAAAAAGATAATGATTCTGTGTAACAAAAAGATAATGATTCTGTGTAACAAAAAGATAATGATTCTGTGTAACAAAAAGATATTGATTCTGTGTAACAAAAAGATATTGATTCTGTGTAACAAAAAGATATTGATTCTGTGTAGCAAAAAGATAATGATTCTGTGTAATAAAAAGATAATGATTCTGTGTAACAAAAAGATAATGATTCTGTGTAACAAAAAGATATTGATTCTGTGTAACAAAAAGATAATGATTCTGTGTAGCAAAAAGATAATGATTCTGTGTAACAAAAAGATAAAGATTCTGTGTAACAAAAAGATATTGATTCTGTGTAACAAAAAGATAATGATTCTGTGTAACAAAAAGATATTGATTCTGTGTAACAAAAAGATAATGATTTTGTGTAACAAAAAGGTAATGATTCTGTGTAACAAAAAGATAATGATTCTGTGTAACAAAAAGATAATGATTCTGTGTAACAAAAAGATATTGATTGTGTGTAACACAAAGATATTGATTCTGTGTAACAAAAAGATAATGATTCTGTGTAACAAAAAGATAATGATTCTGTGTAACAAAAAGATAATGATTCTGTGTAATAAAAAGATAATGATTCTGTGTAGCAAAAAGATAATGATTCTGTGTAACAAAAAGATAGTGATTCTGTGTAACAAAAAGATAACGATTCTGTATAACAAAAAGATAATGATTCTGTGTAACAAAAAGATAGATTCTGTGTAGCAAAAAGATAATGATTCTGTGTAACAAAAAGATAGTGATTCTGTGTAACAAAAAGATAATGATTCTGTATAACAAAAAGATAATGATTCTGTGTAACAAAAAGATAATGATTCTGTGTAACAAAAAGATAATGATTCTGTGTAACAAAAAGATATTGATTCTGTGTAACAAAAAGATAATGATTCTGTGTAACAAAAAGATAATGATTCTGTGTAACAAAAAGATAATGATTCTGTGTAACAAAAAGATAATGATTCTGTGTAACAAAAAGATATTGATTCTGTGTAACAAAAAGATAATGATTCTGTGTAACAAAAAGATATTGATTCTGTGTAACAAAAAGATATGGATTCTGTGTAACAAAAAGATAATGATCAGAAATTTATCAATTAAAGTTATATTTTATTTTTTCTTTGATATTAAATATTGGAAACCTGACCTGACTATGAAATGTAGAACAACAATAAAAGCATTGTTTCTTTGCTACTTTAATTTGTAAAAGTGTGATATTGAATAGTCTCTCATGTTCATTTATATCCATATCCTTTCTTACTAACTACTGATGAAAAGTAAATGGACAAAAATGACAAATAAGATATCAATTTGATTTTTGTAACATTTTTGTGGCTGTCTTATTATTCTATGAATTGCATCTGTATCTCAATTTAATTATTGTAGGTACCTCAAGGTAAAGTCAAAATGACTAGAGACCACAGCCGAGAGTTAGAACAACAGATGGAAAACTTTGCTTCTAAGTTACTACAGGATGAAGTAGCTGTTTATAACAAACGTATGTCGTCTTCTATTATCTTCGATTTAAAAAAAAACAAAATTCCCAATAAGTTCTTAGAAGAGTTTTCAGTACTTGCGATAATATTATGAAAAGGTAGTTTAAATTGTGATGGCCAACAATTCAAGCAATATCAATAATACAAAACAACTACCTCTCACCTCAAATCATTGAACACAAAAAAAAAAGACCTCGACATATGGCATTGAAAATCCATGTATTTATATCATCTGGAATATTATTACAAATTAGCTTTTCTGAGACTTATCTTATCCTACTTGTACCATCACTGAATATTTTCATATCACCGACTTGAAAGTGTTATCCAGAATTTGTTCATTTTTGTTTATTCAAGTATGTCAGTCTGGTGGTGTGTCAGGCTTGAAGACAGAAGTCAACGGCCTTAACCACTCGGCCACTCAAACTCTAAAGTTTAAACTAGACAGTCAGAAAAATATATTTGGGTTGATTTTTTAGCTCACCTGGCCTTTAGGCCAGGTGAGCTATTGTCATCACTTTTCGTCCGTCGTCTGTCGTCCGTCAACATTTCACATTTTAATCTTCTCCTCAGAAACCACTGGACCAATTGCAACCAAACTTTGGTGGAATGGTCCTTGGATGGCCCCCTTTCAAAAATGTGTCCGGTGATCCCGACTTCCAACCAAGATGGCCGCCAAGCTAAAAATAGAAAAAAGGGGGGATGAAATTTGAATTGTCCATTGCTGCTTTAGTGTAAGTCAAAATGAGCTCAAATTTTAACTGCAGCTACATGGCAAGGAGTAGTTTAACATATATTCCGGGTTTTTCTGTGAAATTTTTCTTTCAGCCGATATATACCGATTATGCAAATTAGACATATTTTGATAAAAGATCACATTTAAATCTTCTCCTCTGAAACCGCTGAACCAAATTAAACCAAACCTGGCAGGGATGGTCCCTGGGTGGGTCCCTTTCAAAATTGTGTCCGACAGCCCCGCCCTCCATTCAAGATGGCCGCTGTTACTAAAAATAGAAATTTATTCAAATGGCCAAAGCTGCTCTGTTTTAAGCCAGAATGTGCCCAAATTTGAACTGTGTAAGCATAATGATGAGCTTTTTAGCATATATTACAGGATTTTTTATGAACTTTGAACTTTTGCCGATTTTGACCGATTATGCAAATTAGAAAAAGGGGGGATGAAATTTAAAAAAAATCTTCTCCTCGGAAATTACTGAGTCAATATCAACCAAACTTTGCTGAAATGATTCTTGGATGGCCCCCTTCCAAAAATGTGTCTGTTGATCCCGACTTCCAACCAAGATGGCCGCCAAGCTAAAAATAGAAAAAAGGGGGGATGAAATTTTAATTGTCCATTGCTGCTTTAGTGTAAGTCAAAATGAGCTCAAATTTTAACTGCAGCTACATGGCAAGGAGTAGTTTAACATATATTCCGGGTTTTTCTGTGAAATTTTTCTTTCAGCCGATATATACCGATTATGCAAATTAGACATATTTTGATAAAAGATCACATTTAAATCTTCTCCTCTGAAACCGCTGAACCAAATTAAACCAAACCTGGCAGGGATGGTCCCTGGGTGGGTCCCTTTCAAAATTGTGTCCGACAGCCCCGCCCTCCATTCAAGATGGCCGCTGTTACTAAAAATAGAAATTTCTTCAAATGGCCAAAACTGCTCTATTTTAAGCCAGAATGTGCCCAAATTTGAACTGTATAAGCATAATGATGAGCTTTTCAGCATGTATGACAGGATTTTTTATGAACTTTGAACTTTTGCCGATTTTGACCGATTATGCAAATTAGAAAAAAGGGGGGATGAAATTTAAAAAAAATCTTCTCCTCTGAAACTACTGAGCCAATCTCAACCAAACTTTGCTGAAATGATTCTTGGATGGTCCCCTTCCAAAATTGTGTCCGGTGATCCCGACTTCCAACCAAGATGGCCTCCAAGCTAAAAATAGAAAAAAGGGGGGATGAAATTTTAATTGTCCATTGCTGCTTTAGTGTAAGTCAAAATGAGCTCAAATTTTAACTGCAGCTACATGGCAAGAAGTAGTTTTGCAATTATTCCGGGTTTTTCTGTGAAATTTTTCTTTCAGCCGATATATACCGATTATGCAAATTAGACATATTTTGATAAAAGATCACATTTAAATCTTCTCCTCTGAAACCGCTGAACCAAATTAAACCAAACCTGGGTGGGTCCCTTTCAAAATTGTGTCCGACAGCCCCGCCCTCCATTCAAGATGGCCGCTGTTACTAAAAATAGAAATTTCTTCAAATGGCCAAAACTGCTCTATTTTAAGCCAGAATGTGCCCAAATTTGAACTGTATAAGCATAATGATGAGCTTTTCAGCATGTATGACAGGATTTTTTATGAACTTTGAACTTTTGCCGATTTTGACCGATTATGCAAATTAGAAAAAAGGGGGGATGAAATTTAAAAAAAATCTTCTCCTCTGAAACTACTGAGCCAATCTCAACCAAACTTTGCTGAAATGATTCTTGGATGGTCCCCTTCCAAAATTGTGTCCGGTGATCCCGACTTCCAACCAAGATGGCCGCCAAGCTAAAAATAGAAAAAAGGGGGGATGAAATTTTAATTGTCCATTGCTGCTTTAGTGTAAGTCAAAATGAGCTCAAATTTTAACTGCAGCTACATGGCAAGAAGTAGTTTTGCAATTATTCCGGGTTTTTCTGTGAAATTTTTCTTTCAGCCGATATATACCGATTATGCAAATTAGGCATATTTTGATAAAAGATCACATTTAAATCTTCTCCTCTGAAACCGCTGAACCAAATTAAACCAAACCTGGCAGGGATGGTCCCTGGGTGGGTCCCTTTCAAATTTGTGTCCGACAGCCCCGCCCTCCATTCAAGATGGCTGCTGTTACTAAAAATAGAAATTTCTTCAATTGTCCATTGCTGCTTTAGTATAAGTCAAAATGAGCTCAAATTTGAATTGCAGCTACATGTCAAGGAGTAGTTTAGCATATGTTCGGGTTTTTTTTTTTTAAATATTTCTTTCAGCCGATTTATACCGATTATGCAAATTAGGCATATTTTGATAAAAGATCACATTTAAATCATCTCCTCCGAAACCGCTGAACCAAATTTGTGCCTGGTGGTCCCGCCCTCTGACCAAAATGGCTGCACAGCTGTACTTAGTTTAAAATTTACATAAAAACCATCTTGTCTGGAACCAGTAGCTCAATTAAAACCAAACTTAGATGGAATAGTCATTGGATGGTCCTCTTCCAAAATGGTGTCCGGCAGTTGCGCTCTCCCGCCAAGATGGCCACCACAGTGCAATTGCGTTGTTATTGAAAGCAGCTTTGATCCAGGTGAGCGATTACAGGCTCCTGGGAGCCTCTGGTTTTGATATGCAGATTCAACATTACACAGTTCAAAACCCAAGGGTCTATTGGGAGCTGAACTCTAGCTTGGGGTACAAAGTTTAAAATAGGTTGTAATGGAAAAAAATTTATAAGCATCTTCTTTAGAACTAGGAATGTAAATGTTATTGTGTATGACCAGAAGCAGCTGTGTGATACAAAGATTCAATTTTGTACCATAAATGTCCCAATGTCTATATGGTTCATATGCTAGGGGATAAACAATTGATCATCGATTGATAATAGTTAAAAAATATCTTATTTACCATGTAATTGATACAAGATATTCATTTTTTTCCTTAAGAACATAAGCTCAGTGTTCTTGTTTTTAAATCATTTATTTGAGTATCGTGCTATAAAACAACACCTTATTGATAGTATTGCATTATATTCTTAATATTACAGAACGTGAATCCAGTAAAAAGTCAGATGTAGGATGGATTAAAACAGTGCTGTCATCTGGTACACTTGGAGACAAGATAGCAGCTTTAACTCTATTGGTTCAAGAATCTCCAATACAAAATTTATCAAGTCTTGAAAGTCTTATCAACATGTCAAAGAAAAAAGGAAAAAGAGAATGCATGATGGCTGCAGGTACAAAATTTATTTTTATTTATTGTATAGATAACGGTGAATAACTTAATTTCACAGAGGAAATAAAAGATGATAATTTCACTATGAAAAATAGACATCACAATGCTTTTTAGCTCACCTGGCCTTTAGGCCATGAGAGCTATTGTCATCACTTTTCGTCCGTCGTCAACATTTCACATTTTAATCTTCTCCTCAGAAACCACTGGGCCAATTGCAACCAAACTTTGGTGGAATGGTCCTTGGATGACCCCCTTCCAAAATTGTGTCCGGTGATCCCGACTTCCAACCAAGATGGCCACCAAGCTAAAAATAGAAAAAGGGGGGATGAAATTTTAATTGTCCATTGTTGCTTTAGTGTAAGTCAAAATGAGCTCAAATTTTTGCTACAGCTACATGGCAAGGAGTAGTTTAACATAGTTTCAGCCGATATATACCGATTATGCAAATTAGGCATATTTTGATAAAAGATCACATTTAAATCTTCTCCTCTGAAACCGCTGAACCAAATTAAACCAAACCTGGCAGGGATGGTCCCTGGGTGGGTCCCTTTCAAAATTGTGTCCGTCAGCGCCGTCCTGTATCCAAGATGGCCGCCATTACTAAAAATAGAAAATTCTTCGAATGGCCAAAACTGCTCTGTTTTAAGCCAGAATGTGCCCAAATTTGAACTGTATAAGCATGACGAGCTTTTTGGCATATATTACTGGATTTTTTATGAACTTTGAACTTTTGCCGATTATGCAAATTAGAAAAAAGGGAGGATGAAATTTTAAAAAAATCTTCTCCTCTGAAACTACTGAGCCAATCTCAACCAAACTTTGCTGAAATGATTCTTGGGTGGTCCTCTTCCAAAATTGTGTCCAGCATTTCAGAACTCCGACCAAGATGGCCACCACAGCCGAAGTTAATTTAACATAGGACCCTATGGGAAATTCCCATAAAAATCTTCTTGTCTGAAACCATTTGCTCAATAACAACAAAATTTTGATGAAATAGTCATTGGATGGTTCTCTTCCAAAAATATGTCTGGCGATTCGGCCCTTCGACCAAGATGGCCCCCACAGCCGAACTTAGCTTAACATAGGACCCTATGGGAAATTCACATAAAAATCTTCTCCTCAGAAACCACTGGGCCAATTGCAACAAAACTTTGGTGGAATGATCCTTGGATGGCCCCCTTCCAAAATTGTGTCCGGTGATCCCGACTTCCAACCAAGATGGCCACCAAGCTAGAAATAGAAAAAAGGGGGGATGAAGTTTAAAAAAAATCTTCTCCTCTGAAACTACTGAGCCAATCTCAACTGAACTTTGTTGAAATGATCCTTGGGTGGTCCCCTTCCAAAATTATGTCTGGCATTCCAGACCTCTGACCAAGATGGCCGCCACAGCCGAACTTAATTTAACATAGGACCCTATGGGAAATTCCCATAAAAATCTTCTTGTTTGAAACCATTTGCTCAATAAGAACTAAATGTTGATGAAATAGTCATTGGATGGTTCTCTTCCAAAAATATGTCAGGCGGTTCGGCCCTTCGACCAAGATGGCCCCCACAGCCGAACTTAGTTTAACATAGGACCCTATGGGAAATTCACATAAAAATCTTCTTGTCTGGAACCAGTTGCTCAATTGGAACCAAACTTTGATAAAATAGTCATTGGATGGTCCTCTTCCAAAATTGTGTCTGGTGGTCCTGCCCTCTGACCAAAATGGCTGCACAGCTGAACTTAGTTTAACATAGGACCCTATGGGAAATTCACATAAAAACCATCTTGTCCGGAACCAGTAGCTCAATTAGAACCAAACTTGGATGGAATAGTCATTAGATGGTCCTCTTCCAAAATTGTGTCCAGCAGTCGCGTTCTCCCACCAAGATGGCCACCACAGTGCAATTGCGTTGTTATTGAAAGCAGCTTTGATCCAGGTGAGCGATTACAGGCTCCTGGGAGCCTCTGGTTTTAATCAACATTTTCACTAAGGAATATATTTTTGTGCCATATAGCAAAAAATAACATAATTTGGTTTTGAATATAGTTTTTGTCGTTATTGAGGATAAAATAGAAAATAGGTATCTATATGATAAAAGGGATTTGATTATCAAAAATGTGCCACTCAACTCTTTCAACTCACTCATGCGCTACATGCATTTGTGAGTTAATGTGTAGTTTTATCACTTGTGACACAATTCTAAATTTGAAAGAAAAAAAGAGAATAGTTCCCCTATAAGTAAAAATGCTTTGAATTGATGAAGATATTTAAGATATAGATGAAAGTGACTTTATGTTAATCTTGAATGTATTGAAGAATAAACTCAGTTGATATTTTTTTTATATGCTCTTGTTTCAGAAAAAATTCAACACAGTAAAAAGAAATGATATATTATTACAAAGATATTATTTACTAAGGATAGTCATCTAATCAAGTCTTCAAACTAAATATATTTTTTCATTACTTTCAGACACATTAAAAGAGTTAATCATAACATATTTGCTGCCAAATGATAGAAAACTTCGAACTTTTGACCAGGTATAATATTTATTGTGCTACATTTTAGATGATATGGACATTTGGGATGTGTTACATATGTCAGTGTAAAGTAGTATTAATTGTACAACTGTCAGAAGAAAAGGCTGTATGTATTGCTGTTATCAGTTTTTAATGGACATGCTAACTTTTATACGTGGTTACATTTGTGATTTTTTTTTATGACACAAAAAACATCATTGAAGTAAATAGTCAGCATAAACAAATGTTTACTTACATTGGTAAGATTGAAGTATCTTAAACAAATGCAAAAAAACTATACACCAGAACTTCTGTAATCATAAGAGTATATGGTTTACAGTACTTAAAGTTCTATACTTAAATAAGGAATAACACAAAAATCATCATGTTCAAATGCACCTCCAACCATTATATAATGTAGACAGATAGATGCTAATATACATGCTTTAAAATCTTTCTTCGTCTATTTATCAATCAGAAATATCATTTTAGATCTATTTATTAGGGCCTGTCGTGGTCGTAATCGTATGATAGTTGCATATACAACTACCTATGCAATCGGTGCCCATCACCACTAAAGTTTCAAGTTCGAATCCTGCTCATGCGGGATATATTTGATACAACATTATGTGATAAAAGGTTTTTCCCTGGTACTCTGGTTTCCTCAACCAATAAAGCTGACCTCCAAGATATAACTGAAATATATTGAATGTGGCGTTAAACACCATAACCCTTATCCTAGATCTATTTATTATTAATATGGATATCAAATGAATATTTTATATTTTACGATCTTATTTCAGAATCCACTGACCAGTATTGGAGAGTTCTCTGGAGGAAACAAAGATACTGTTGATAAATATTTACTGATCTGGTATTTTGAAGCCAGATTAAAGGAACATTATTCTAATTTTATCAAAGCAATAGAGGTAACTAGAACATTGTTTATTGTGTTCAATGTAAATAGAATAATACCATTTCTTGTGACTAAAAGTCAAATATATATATTTTATTGCCTTTTATTTTGGCAACAGTTTGGAAAGATTGAAAATTATGATATTCTTTTTGTTTGTAATTTATCAACTGTGATCACAACTTTATTTGACAATTTACCTACAAAATACAATAAATATAGATTATTACATGGCATTTTTCATATCATACCCTTTATCAGCCCGAGGTCATGATATCACTCACTCAGTATATAATTTGTTTTCTATTGAAGATGATGTCACATGATACATTACTTGCCACAAAACAGAAAGCTTTAGGTAAGATTGAAGAATTTTCATGCATAATTAAAGTTTTAATTACAAATTCAATTTGAGTCAAACCGTGATAGTCAACATAGTCAAATAGTCAAACTGTACACATTATGATAACTGAGATAACTTTATCAATTACAAATTGTAATTTCTGTGAAAACTTGATCTATCAAAGTAAATGTGTTGTTACTTTGGTTCAACAGACAGTAGGACGACATTCTTGAGAGAGAAAAAAGAATGAAAAACATCATACTGAATACAGAAAAAACAATAATGCAGTAAATTATGTGTGTAAATATAGAATAAGATTTGTTGTTGTTTAAATATAGAATAAGACTTGTTGTTGTTTTTCATTTTATTTTCAAATAGTATAAAAAAGTTTAAAAAAGCTATGTTCATCTTCTAGTAAAAAGAAGATGTAATTTAATGATTGATGTATAAAACATTTACAGATATATTTGTATCTACTTTTAGGTATTATGTATGACTTGTTAGTGAGTAAACCAGAGCAGGAGAAGGTTAGTATAATAATATCTGTCATACTCAATTACCAGACTGTCATGATTTTCTGATCGTGTAAGTAGGAAAATAATAAAATTGGTCTCTATGGTTTTCTTGTCCAATTACTGATCAGACATAATTATTTTGAACAGTGGTCTTAATTATAATATATACTGACCTATAAGTTATTCATCTATAAGTTGATATGCCTGTAAGTCAGGGCCCCTTTTCCAATCTAGAAATTCATGGTTTTGTCATCAGCTCAGCTCTTAATTTGACCTATGGTTGAAGTGTAGAAGTGATGATGTATCATTAGTAAGTAACAATGTATTTCCTATTATCTGCATTATACTTAGAATTAAAGGTGTCAATGTTGGTCATGAATTGTCAAATTTCACGTTGTTAAACATTTGCCATTTAATGTTGCATAACCAACAATCAATCGATAAATTTTACAACAATTGTATTACTGGTACAAGTTACAAGAATCGAGATCATCATTTTGTTCCAGTAGTATCTCAAAATAAGGACAAGTAATTATTCATTGGTAAATAGTTGTTTAATGACTTTATACTTGGGTCTATGTTGTATAACAGAGATAGTTGTTTAATGACTTTATACTTGGGTCTATGTTGTATAACAGAGATAGTTGTTTAATGACTTTATACTTGGGTCTATGTTGTATAACAGATAGTTGTTTAATGACTTTATACTTGGGTCTATGTTGTATAACAGAGATAGTTGTTTAAAGACTTTATACTTGGGTCTATGTTGTATAACAGAGATAGTTGTTTAAAGACTTTATACTTGGGTCTATGTTGTATAACAGATAGTTGTTTAATGACTTTATACTTGGGTCTATGTTGTATAACAGAGATAGTTGTTTAATGACTTTATACTTGGGTCTATGTTGTATAACAGAGATAGTTGTTTAATGACTTTATACTTGGGTCTATGTTGTATAACAGAGATAGTTGTTTAATGACTTTATACTTGGGTCTATGTTGTATAACAGAGATAGTTGTTTAATGACTTTATACTTGGGTCTATGTTGTATAACAGAGATAGTTGTTTAATGACTTTATACTTGGATCTATGTTGTATAACAGAGATAGTTGTTTAAAGACTTTATACTTGGGTCTATGTTGTATAACAGAGATAGTTGTTTAATGACTTTATACTTGGGTCTATGTTGTATAACAGATAGTTGTTTAATGACTTTATACTTGGGTCTATGTTGTATAACAGAGATAGTTGTTTAATGACTTTATACTTGGGTCTATGTTGTATAACAGAGATAGTTGTTTAATGACTTTATACTTGGGTCTATGTTGTATAACAGAGATAGTTGTTTAATGACTTTATACTTGGGTCTATGTTGTATAACAGAGATAGTTGTTTAATGACTTTATACTTGGGTCTATGTTGTATAACAGATAGTTGTTTAATGACTTTATACTTGGATCTATGTTGTATAACAGAGATAGTTGTTTAATGACTTTATACTTGGGTCTATGTTGTATAACAGAGATAGTTGTTTAATGACTTTATACTTGGGTCTATGTTGTATAACAGAGATAGTTGTTTAATGACTTTATACTTGGGTCTATGTTGTATAACAGAGATAGTTGTTTAATGACTTTATACTTGGGTCTATGTTGTATAACAGAGATAGTTGTTTAAAGACTTTATACTTGGGTCTATGTTGTATAACAGAGATAGTTGTTTAAAGACTTTATACTTGGGTCTATGTTGTATAACAGATAGTTGTTTAATGACTTTATACTTGGGTCTATGTTGTATAACAGAGATAGTTGTTTAATGACTTTATACTTGGGTCTATGTTGTATAACAGAGATAGTTGTTTAATGACTTTATACTTGGGTCTATGTTGTATAACAGAGATAGTTGTTTAATGACTTTATACTTGGGTCTATGTTGTATAACAGAGATAGTTGTTTAATGACTTTATACTTGGGTCTATGTTGTATAACAGAGATAGTTGTTTAATGACTTTATACTTGGATCTATGTTGTATAACAGAGATAGTTGTTTAAAGACTTTATACCTGGGTCTATGTTGTATAACAGAGATAGTTGTTTAATGACTTTATACTTGGGTCTATGTTGTATAACAGATAGTTGTTTAATGACTTTATACTTGGGTCTATGTTGTATAACAGAGATAGTTGTTTAATGACTTTATACTTGGGTCTATGTTGTATAACAGAGATAGTTGTTTAATGACTTTATACTTGGGTCTATGTTGTATAACAGAGATAGTTGTTTAATGACTTTATACTTGGGTCTATGTTGTATAACAGAGATAGTTGTTTAATGACTTTATACTTGGGTCTATGTTGTATAACAGATAGTTGTTTAATGACTTTATACTTGGATCTATGTTGTATAACAGAGATAGTTGTTTAATGACTTTATACTTGGGTCTATGTTGTATAACAGAGATAGTTGTTTAATGACTTTATACTTGGGTCTATGTTGTATAACAGAGATAGTTGTTTAATGACTTTATACTTGGGTCTATGTTGTATAACAGAGATAGTTGTTTAATGACTTTATACTTGGGTCTATGTTGTATAACAGAGATAGTTGTTTAATGACTTTATACTTGGGTCTATGTTGTATAACAGAGATAGTTGTTTAATGACTTTATACTTGGGTCTATGTTGTATAACAGATAGTTGTTTAAAGACTTTATACTTGGGTCTATGTTGTATAACAGAGATAGTTGTTTAATGACTTTATACTTGGGTCTATGTTGTATAACAGAGATAGTTGTTTAATGACTTTATACTTGGGTCTATGTTGTATAACAGAGATAGTTGTTTAATGACTTTATACTTGGGTCTATGTTGTATAACAGAGATAGTTGTTTAATGACTTTATACTTGGGTCTATGTTGTATAACAGAGATAGTTGTTTAATGACTTTATACTTGGGTCTATGTTGTATAACAGAGATAGTTGTTTAATGACTTTATACTTGGGTCTATGTTGTATAACAGAGATAGTTGTTTAATGACTTTATACTTGGGTCTATGTTGTATAACAGAGATAGTTGTTTAATGACTTTATACTTGGGTCTATGTTGTATAACAGAGATAGTTGTTTAATGACTTTATACTTGGGTCTATGTTGTATAACAGATAGTTGTTTAAAGACTTTATACTTGGGTCTATGTTGTATAACAGAGATAGTTGTTTAATGACTTTATACTTGGGTCTATGTTGTATAACAGAGATAGTTGTTTAATGACTTTATACTTGGGTCTATGTTGTATAACAGAGATAGTTGTTTAATGACTTTATACTTGGGTCTATGTTGTATAACAGAGATAGTTGTTTAATGACTTTATACTTGGGTCTATGTTGTATAACAGAGATAGTTGTTTAATGACTTTATACTTGGGTCTATGTTGTATAACAGAGATAGTTGTTTAATGACTTTATACTTGGGTCTATGTTGTATAACAGAGATAGTTGTTTAATGACTTTATACTTGGGTCTATGTTGTATAACAGAGATAGTTGTTTAATGACTTTATACTTGGGTCTATGTTGTATAACAGAGATAGTTGTTTAATGACTTTATACTTGAGTCTATGTTGTATAACAGAGATAGTTGTTTAATGACTTTATACTTGGGTCTATGTTGTATAACAGAGATAGTTGTTTAATGACTTTATACTTGGGTCTATGTTGTATAACAGAGATAGTTGTTTAATGACTTTATACTTGGGTCTATGTTGTATAACAGAGATAGTTGTTTAATGACTTTATACTTGGGTCTATGTTGTATAACAGAGATAGTTGTTTAATGACTTTATACTTGGGTCTATGTTGTATAACAGAGATAGTTGTTTAATGACTTTATACTTGGGTCTATGTTGTATAACAGAGATAGTTGTTTAATGACTTTATACTTGGGTCTATGTTGTATAACAGAGATAGTTGTTTAATGACTTTATACTTGGGTCTATGTTGTATAACAGAGATAGTTGTTTAATGACTTTATACTTGGGTCTATGTTGTATAACAGAGATAGTTGTTTAATGACTTTATACTTGGGTCTATGTTGTATAACAGAGATAGTTGTTTAATGACTTTATACTTGAGTCTATGTTGTATAACAGAAATAGTTGTTTAATGACTTTATACTTGGGTCTATGTTGTATAACAGAGATAGTTGTTTAATGACTTTATACTTGGGTCTATGTTGTATAACAGAGATAGTTGTTTAATGACTTTATACTTGGGTCTATGTTGTATAACAGAGATAGTTGTTTAATGACTTTATACTTGGGTCTATGTTATATAACAGATAGTTGTTTAAAGACTTTATACTTGGGTCTATGTTGTATAACAGAGATAGTTGTTTAATGACTTTATACTTGGGTCTATGTTGTATAACAGAGATAGTTGTTTAATGACTTTATACTTGGGTCTATGTTGTATAACAGAGATAGTTGTTTAATGACTTTATACTTGGGTCTATGTTGTATAACAGAGATAGTTGTTTAATGACTTTATACTTGGGTCTATGTTGTATAACAGAGATAGTTGTTTAATGACTTTATACTTGGGTCTATGTTGTATAACAGAGATAGTTGTTTAATGACTTTATACTTGGGTCTATGTTGTATAACAGAGATAGTTGTTTATGACTTTATACTTGGGTCTATGTTGTATAACAGAGATAGTTGTTTAATGACTTTATACTTGGGTCTATGTTGTATAACAGATAGTTGTTTAAAGACTTTATACTTGGGTCTATGTTGTATAACAGAGATAGTTGTTTAATGACTTTATACTTGGGTCTATGTTGTATAACAGAGATAGTTGTTTAATGACTTTATACTTGGGTCTATGTTGTATAACAGAGATAGTTGTTTAATGACTTTATACTTGGGTCTATGTTGTATAACAGAGATAGTTGTTTAATGACTTTATACTTGGGTCTATGTTGTATAACAGATAGTTGTTTAAAGACTTTATACTTGGGTCTATGTTGTATAACAGAGATAGTTGTTTAATGACTTTATACTTGGGTCTATGTTGTATAACAGAGATAGTTGTTTAATGACTTTATACTTGGGTCTATGTTGTATAACAGAGATAGTTGTTTAATGACTTTATACTTGGGTCTATGTTGTATAACAGAGATAGTTGTTTAATGACTTTATACTTGGGTCTATGTTGTATAACAGAGATAGTTGTTTAATGACTTTATACTTGGGTCTATGTTGTATAACAGAGATAGTTGTTTAATGACTTTATACTTGGGTCTATGTTGTATAACAGAGATAGTTGTTTAATGACTTTATACTTGGGTCTATGTTGTATAACAGAGATAGTTTTTTAATGACTTTATACTTGGGTCTATGTTGTATAACAGAGATAGTTGTTTAATGACTTTATACTTGGGTCTATGTTGTATAACAGAGATAGTTGTTTAATGACTTTATACTTGGGTCTATGTTGTATAAAAGATAGTTGTTTAAAGACTTTATACTTGGGTCTATGTTGTATAACAGAGATAGTTGTTTAATGACTTTATACTTGGGTGTATGTTGTATAACAGAGATAGTTGTTTAATGACTTTATACTTGGGTCTATGTTGTATAACAGAGATAGTTGTTTAATGACTTTATACTTGGGTCTATGTTGTATAACAGAGATAGTTGTTTAATGACTTTATACTTGGGTCTATGTTGTATAACAGAGATAGTTGTTTAATGACTTTATACTTGGGTCTATGTTGTATAACAGAGATAGTTGTTTAAAGACTTTATACTTGGGTCTATGTTGTATAACAGAGATAGTTGTTTAAAGACTTTATACTTGGGTCTATGTTGTATAACAGATAGTTGTTTAATGACTTTATACTTGGGTCTATGTTGTATAACAGAGATAGTTGTTTAATGACTTTATACTTGGGTCTATGTTGTATAACAGAGATAGTTGTTTAATGACTTTATACTTGGGTCTATGTTGTATAACAGAGATAGTTGTTTAATGACTTTATACTTGGGTCTATGTTGTATAACAGAGATAGTTGTTTAATGACTTTATACTTGGGTCTATGTTGTATAACAGAGATAGTTGTTTAATGACTTTATACTTGGATCTATGTTGTATAACAGAGATAGTTGTTTAAAGACTTTATACTTGGGTCTATGTTGTATAACAGAGATAGTTGTTTAATGACTTTATACTTGGGTCTATGTTGTATAACAGATAGTTGTTTAATGACTTTATACTTGGGTCTATGTTGTATAACAGAGATAGTTGTTTAATGACTTTATACTTGGGTCTATGTTGTATAACAGAGATAGTTGTTTAATGACTTTATACTTGGGTCTATGTTGTATAACAGAGATAGTTGTTTAATGACTTTATACTTGGGTCTATGTTGTATAACAGAGATAGTTGTTTAATGACTTTATACTTGGGTCTATGTTGTATAACAGATAGTTGTTTAATGACTTTATACTTGGATCTATGTTGTATAACAGAGATAGTTGTTTAATGACTTTATACTTGGGTCTATGTTGTATAACAGAGATAGTTGTTTAATGACTTTATACTTGGGTCTATGTTGTATAACAGAGATAGTTGTTTAATGACTTTATACTTGGGTCTATGTTGTATAACAGAGATAGTTGTTTAATGACTTTATACTTGGGTCTATGTTGTATAACAGAGATAGTTGTTTAATGACTTTATACTTGGGTCTATGTTGTATAACAGAGATAGTTGTTTAATGACTTTATACTTGGGTCTATGTTGTATAACAGATAGTTGTTTAATGACTTTATACTTGGGTCTATGTTGTATAACAGAGATAGTTGTTTAATGACTTTATACTTGGGTCTATGTTGTATAACAGAGATAGTTGTTTAATGACTTTATACTTGGGTCTATGTTGTATAACAGAGATAGTTGTTTAATGACTTTATACTTGGGTCTATGTTGTATAACAGAGATAGTTGTTTAATGACTTTATACTTGGGTCTATGTTGTATAACAGAGATAGTTGTTTAATGACTTTATACTTGGGTCTATGTTGTATAACAGAGATAGTTGTTTAATGACTTTATACTTGGGTCTATGTTGTATAACAGAGATAGTTGTTTAATGACTTTATACTTGGGTCTATGTTGTATAACAGAGATAGTTGTTTAATGACTTTATACTTGGGTCTATGTTGTATAACAGAGATAGTTGTTTAATGACTTTATACTTGGGTCTATGTTGTATAACAGATAGTTGTTTAAAGACTTTATACTTGGGTCTATGTTGTATAACAGAGATAGTTGTTTAATGACTTTATACTTGGGTCTATGTTGTATAACAGAGATAGTTGTTTAATGACTTTATACTTGGGTCTATGTTGTATAACAGAGATAGTTGTTTAATGACTTTATACTTGGGTCTATGTTGTATAACAGAGATAGTTGTTTAATGACTTTATACTTGGGTCTATGTTGTATAACAGAGATAGTTGTTTAATGACTTTATACTTGGGTCTATGTTGTATAACAGAGATAGTTGTTTAATGACTTTATACTTGGGTCTATGTTGTATAACAGAGATAGTTGTTTAATGACTTTATACTTGGGTCTATGTTGTATAACAGAGATAGTTGTTTAATGACTTTATACTTGGGTCTATGTTGTATAACAGAGATAGTTGTTTAATGACTTTATACTTGGGTCTATGTTGTATAACAGAGATAGTTGTTTAATGACTTTATACTTGGGTCTATGTTGTATAACAGAGATAGTTGTTTAATGACTTTATACTTGGGTCTATGTTGTATAACAGAGATAGTTGTTTAATGACTTTATACTTGGGTCTATGTTGTATAACAGAGATAGTTGTTTAATGACTTTATACTTGGGTCTATGTTGTATAACAGAGATAGTTGTTTAATGACTTTATACTTGGGTCTATGTTGTATAACAGAGATAGTTGTTTAATGACTTTATACTTGGGTCTATGTTGTATAACAGAGATAGTTGTTTAATGACTTTATACTTGGGTCTATGTTGTATAACAGAGATAGTTGTTTAATGACTTTATACTTGGGTCTATGTTGTATAACAGAGATAGTTGTTTAATGACTTTATACTTGGGTCTATGTTGTATAACAGAGATAGTTGTTTAATGACTTTATACTTGAGTCTATGTTGTATAACAGAAATAGTTGTTTAATGACTTTATACTTGGGTCTATGTTGTATAACAGAGATAGTTGTTTAATGACTTTATACTTGGGTCTATGTTGTATAACAGAGATAGTTGTTTAATGACTTTATACTTGGGTCTATGTTGTATAACAGAGATAGTTGTTTAATGACTTTATACTTGGGTCTATGTTATATAACAGATAGTTGTTTAAAGACTTTATACTTGGGTCTATGTTGTATAACAGAGATAGTTGTTTAATGACTTTATACTTGGGTCTATGTTGTATAACAGAGATAGTTGTTTAATGACTTTATACTTGGGTCTATGTTGTATAACAGAGATAGTTGTTTAATGACTTTATACTTGGGTCTATGTTGTATAACAGAGATAGTTGTTTAATGACTTTATACTTGGGTCTATGTTGTATAACAGAGATAGTTGTTTAATGACTTTATACTTGGGTCTATGTTGTATAACAGAGATAGTTGTTTAATGACTTTATACTTGGGTCTATGTTGTATAACAGAGATAGTTGTTTATGACTTTATACTTGGGTCTATGTTGTATAACAGAGATAGTTGTTTAATGACTTTATACTTGGGTCTATGTTGTATAACAGAGATAGTTGTTTAATGACTTTATACTTGGGTCTATGTTATATAACAGATAGTTGTTTAAAGACTTTATACTTGGGTCTATGTTGTATAACAGAGATAGTTGTTTAATGACTTTATACTTGGGTCTATGTTGTATAACAGAGATAGTTGTTTAATGACTTTATACTTGGGTCTATGTTGTATAACAGAGATAGTTGTTTAATGACTTTATACTTGGGTCTATGTTGTATAACAGAGATAGTTGTTTAATGACTTTATACTTGGGTCTATGTTGTATAACAGATAGTTGTTTAAAGACTTTATACTTGGGTCTATGTTGTATAACAGAGATAGTTGTTTAATGACTTTATACTTGGGTCTATGTTGTATAACAGAGATAGTTGTTTAATGACTTTATACTTGGGTCTATGTTGTATAACAGAGATAGTTGTTTAATGACTTTATACTTGGGTCTATGTTGTATAACAGAGATAGTTGTTTAATGACTTTATACTTGGGTCTATGTTGTATAACAGAGATAGTTGTTTAATGACTTTATACTTGGGTCTATGTTGTATAACAGAGATAGTTGTTTAATGACTTTATACTTGGGTCTATGTTGTATAACAGAGATAGTTGTTTAATGACTTTATACTTGGGTCTATGTTGTATAACAGAGATAGTTTTTTAATGACTTTATACTTGGGTCTATGTTGTATAACAGAGATAGTTGTTTAATGACTTTATACTTGGGTCTATGTTGTATAACAGAGATAGTTGTTTAATGACTTTATACTTGGGTCTATGTTGTATAAAAGATAGTTGTTTAAAGACTTTATACTTGGGTCTATGTTGTATAACAGAGATAGTTGTTTAATGACTTTATACTTGGGTGTATGTTGTATAACAGAGATAGTTGTTTAATGACTTTATACTTGGGTCTATGTTGTATAACAGAGATAGTTGTTTAATGACTTTATGCTTGGGTCTATGTTGTATAACAGAGATAGTTGTTTAATGACTTTATACTTGGGTCTATGTTGTATAACAGAGATAGTTGTTTAATGACTTTATACTTGGGTCTATGTTGTATAACAGAGATAGTTGTTTAATGACTTTATACTTGGGTCTATGTTGTATAACAGAGATAGTTGTTTAATGACTTTATACTTGGGTCTATGTTGTATAACAGAGATAGTTGTTTAATGACTTTATACTTGGGTCTATGTTGTATAACAGAGATAGTTGTTTAATGACTTTACACTTGGGTCTATGTTGTATAACAGAGATAGTTGTTTAATGACTTTATACTTGGGTCTATGTTGTATAACAGAGATAGTTGTTTAATGACTTTATACTTGGGTCTATGTTGTATAACAGAGATAGTTGTTTAATGACTTTATACTTGGGTCTATGTTGTATAACAGAGATAGTTGTTTAATGACTTTATACTTGGGTCTATGTTGTATAACAGAGATAGTTGTTTAATGACTTTATACTTGGGTCTATGTTGTATAACAGAGATAGTTGTTTAATGACTTTATACTTGGGTCTATGTTGTATAACAGAGATAGTTGTTTAATGACTTTATACTTGGGTCTATGTTGTATAACAGAGATAGTTGTTTAATGACTTTATACTTGGGTCTATGTTGTATAACAGAGATAGTTGTTTAATGACTTTATACTTGGATCTATGTTGTATAACAGATAGTTGTTTAAAGACTTTATACTTGGGTCTATGTTGTATAACAGAGATAGTTGTTTAATGACTTTATACTTGGGTCTATGTTGTATAACAGAGATAGTTGTTTAATGACTTTATACTTGGGTCTATGTTGTATAACAGAGATAGTTGTTTAATGACTTTATACTTGGGTCTATGTTGTATAACAGAGATAGTTGTTTAATGACTTTATACTTGGGTCTATGTTGTATAACAGAGATAGTTAAATCTTGTTGATTTGAAAAATATTGTTCAAAACAAGTTAATTATCTATTGTAGAATTTACTGAACACCTTGGTCAACAAAGTTGGTGATCCTAATTACAAACTGGCATCAAAGACTGCCTATTTATTAAAGAAATTGGGTAAGTCTAATATTTAAAATATTATTCAAAATAATCATTTGAAATGAAAATTGTTTAAGGATTTATTGTAATGAATCATGGGTGTTTAACACAACTTTCAAAAATATTTCAGTTTTATCAGTAATTTATGCATTTATTCTTTTGATCTCTTAGGGATATTGTCAATATCAATGGACTGACTACGATATTGAAAATTATCAGTTGATATGACATGAAACACATTATAACATTAGATATAAAAACAATAATGTCAATGTAAAGGTCATGACATACATTTTATATCACTAGTATCACTGTTCACCCTATCTGACTCAATGCTTTACTAGTGATAATGTCTGTCTCAACCCTCATAACTGACATTTTTCTAAATATATCTGGACAGTTAATTAAATGGAGTACACGAAGACAATTTATGTCTTATAATGTAAGGTGTTTTGTATCCAAAATAAAGCTTTAGACATTTTAGAAATGCATCACCCAGCCAAATGATCTATAATAGATATTACGGTGTAACCTGTCCTAGTCTGAGCCCTGAATAAACTGGAATCTTGTATAAACCTAACTTTAAATAAAGTCCCAATGTAGGAAATCTTTGTTAATTTAACTGTATAAACCTAACGCCAAGGAGGTTTGGTCTAGACAGGTTTCATTGTATATGAAAATGACTTGACTTTAATTCGTGTATACTGGTAGTTCTTTTCTTATCATAGATTGTTTCTTTTGTTTGTTTGATGTTGTTTAACGCCACTTTCAACAATATTTCAGTTATATCGTGGCGATCAGTTTTATTGGTGGAGGAAACCGGAGGACCTAGAGAAAACCACTGACCTGTCGCAAGTCACTGACAAACTTTATCACATAATATTGTACACCTTGCCCTGATTGAGATTCGAACTCACAATATCAGTGGTGATAGGCTCTTATCATAGAAAATTAATATAGTGATGACTTTTTATTGGTATTTTTTAGTTGAGAAACATCCAAACATGAAACGTGTTGTTGTTGACGAAGTAGAAAGACTTTTATACAGACCTAATATATCACTTAAGGCACAGTGAGTAGTGGTATTCATACTTAAGGCACAGTGAGTAGTGGTATTCATATTTAAGTCACAGTAAGTAGTGGTATTCATATGTAAGGCACAGTGAGTAATGGTATTCATACTTAAGGCACAGTGAGTAATGGTATTCATACTTAAGGCACAGTGAGTAATGGTATTCATACTTAAGGCACAGTGAGTAGTGGTATTCATACTTAAGGCACAGTGAGTAATGGTATTCATACTTAAGGCACAGTGAGTAATGGTATTCATACTTAAGGCACAGTGAGTAGTGGTATTCATACTTAAGGCACAGTGAGTAATGGTATTCATACTTAAGGCACAGTGAGTAATGGTATTCATACTTAAGGCACAGTGAGTAGTGGTATTCATACTTAAGGCACAGTGAGTAATGGTATTCATTCTTAAGGCACAGTGAGTAGTGGTATTCATACTTAAGGCTTAGTGAGTAGTGGTATTCATACTTAAGGCACAGTGAGTAGTGGTATTCATACTTAAGGCACAGTGAGTAGTGGTATTCATACTTAAGGCACAGTGAGTAATGGTATTCATACTTAAAGCACAGTGAGTAGTGGTATTCATATTTAAGTCACAGTAAGTAGTGGTATTCATATGTAAGGCACAGTGAGTAATGGTATTCATACTTAAGGCACAGTAAGTAGTGGTATTCATACTTAAGGCACAGTGAGTAGTGGTATTCATACTTAAGGCACAGTGAGTAGTGGTATTCATACTTAAGGCACAGTGAGTAATGGTATTCATACTTAAGGCACAGTAAGTAATGGTATTCATACTTAAGGCACAGTGAGTAATGGTATTCATATTTAAGTCACAGTAAGTAGTGGTATTCATATGTAAGGCACAGTGAGTAATGGTATTCATACTTAAGGCACAGTGAGTAATGGTATTCATACTTAAGGCACAGTGAGTAGTGGTATTCATACTTAAGGCACAGTGAGTAATGGTATTCATACTTAAGGCACAGTGAGTAATGGTATTCATACTTAAGGCACAGTGAGTAGTGGTATTCATACTTAAGGCTTAGTGAGTAGTGGTATTCATATGTAAGGCACAGTAAGTAATGGTATTCATACTTAAGGCACAGTGAGTAATGGTATTCATATTTAAGTCACAGTAAGTAGTGGTATTCATATGTAAGGCACAGTAAGTAGTGGTATTCATACTTAAGGCACAGTAAGTAATGGTATTCATACTTAAGGCACAGTAAGTAGTGGTATTCATATGTAAGGCACAGTAAGTAGTGGTATTCATACTTAAGGCACAGTAAGTAATGGTATTCATACTTAAGGCACAGTAAGTAGTGGTATTCATATGTAAGGCACAGTAAGTAGTGGTATTCATACTTAAGGCACAGTAAGTAGTGGTATTCATACTTAAGGCACAGTAAGTAGTGGTATTCATACTTAAGGCACAGTAAGTAATGGTATTCATACTTAAGGCACAGTAAGTAGTGGTATTCATACTTAAGGCACAGTGAGTAATGGTATTCATACTTAAGGCACAGTAAGTAATGGTATTCATACTTAAGGCACAGTGAGTAATGGTATTCATATTTAAGTCACAGTAAGTAGTGGTATTCATATGTAAGGCACAGTGAGTAATGGTATTCATACTTAAGGCACAGTGAGTAATGGTATTCATACTTAAGGCACAGTGAGTAGTGGTATTCATACTTAAGGCACAGTGAGTAATGGTATTCATACTTAAGGCACAGTGAGTAATGGTATTCATACTTAAGGCACAGTGAGTAGTGGTATTCATACTTAAGGCTTAGTGAGTAGTGGTATTCATATGTAAGGCACAGTAAGTAATGGTATTCATACTTAAGGCACAGTGAGTAATGGTATTCATATTTAAGTCACAGTAAGTAGTGGTATTCATATGTAAGGCACAGTAAGTAGTGGTATTCATACTTAAGGCACAGTAAGTAATGGTATTCATACTTAAGGCACAGTAAGTAGTGGTATTCATACTTAAGGCACAGTAAGTAGTGGTATTCATACTTAAGGCACAGTGAGTAGTGGTATTCATACTAAGGCACAGTGAGTAGTGGTATTCATACTTAAGGCACAGTGAGTAGTGGTATTCATACTTAAGGCACAGTGAGTAGTGGTATTCATACTTAAGGCACAGTGAGTAGTGGTATTCATACTAAGGCACAGTGAGTAGTGGTATTCATACTTAAGGCACAGTAAGTAGTGGTATTCATGCTTAAGGCACAGTAAGTAGTGGTATTCATACTTAAGGCACAGTGGGTAGTGGTATTCATACTTAAGGCACAGTAAGTAGTGGTATTCATACTTAAGGCACAGTGAGTAATGGTATTCATACTTAAGGCACAGTAAGTAATGGTATTCATACTTAAGGCACAGTGAGTAATGGTATTCATATTTAAGTCACAGTAAGTAGTGGTATTCATATGTAAGGCACAGTGAGTAATGGTATTCATACTTAAGGCACAGTGAGTAATGGTATTCATACTTAAGGCACAGTGAGTAGTGGTATTCATACTTAAGGCACAGTGAGTAATGGTATTCATACTTAAGGCACAGTGAGTAATGGTATTCATACTTAAGGCACAGTGAGTAGTGGTATTCATACTTAAGGCTTAGTGAGTAGTGGTATTCATATGTAAGGCACAGTAAGTAATGGTATTCATACTTAAGGCACAGTGAGTAATGGTATTCATATTTAAGTCACAGTAAGTAGTGGTATTCATATGTAAGGCACAGTAAGTAGTGGTATTCATACTTAAGGCACAGTAAGTAATGGTATTCATACTTAAGGCACAGTAAGTAGTGGTATTCATACTTAAGGCACAGTAAGTAGTGGTATTCATACTTAAGGCACAGTGAGTAGTGGTATTCATACTAAGGCACAGTGAGTAGTGGTATTCATACTTAAGGCACAGTGAGTAGTGGTATTCATACTTAAGGCACAGTGAGTAGTGGTATTCATACTTAAGGCACAGTGAGTAGTGGTATTCATACTAAGGCACAGTGAGTAGTGGTATTCATACTTAAGGCACAGTAAGTAGTGGTATTCATGCTTAAGGCACAGTAAGTAGTGGTATTCATACTTAAGGCACAGTGGGTAGTGGTATTCATACTTAAGGCACAGTAAGTAGTGGTATTCATATTTAAGGCACAGTGAGTAGTGGTATGCATACTTAAGGCACAGTGAGTAGTGGTATTCATATACATGTACAATGTATAAGGGTTGAGATCTCATTAACCGGTTTAACCCTGCCACTTTTTCCCAATCCAGGACCTGGATGTCATGGTCTTTTTTGGTGTTCAGTGAGTGAAGATGAGAGGTGACTGTTCGTTCTGTTGACATTGGTAGAATTGTGATCATCACTGTTTAAACTTTCTTTTCATCATAGATATTTTATTTATTAGAAATCACCAGCCCAAAAGAATCATGTTTTACAATAGGTTTATTTGTATTTTCTAATTTCTTTTTTATTTAATTAAAAATGATTTTACCAGTTTTCTGTCGAGCTTATAAAGAATACATAAGCAGTTTCATCATGATATTTTTGTACATATATATACAATATACGTACATGGTCGGTAAATATAAAATTTATTTGTACGAGCTTTAGAAACAGGCAGAATAGCGAGCTTTTTGGCGAACTTTTCAGGCCTGTTTCGCAGCGAGTACAAATGAATTTTATATTTAACGACAATGTACGTATATTGTGTTTATCCTGCAATGTCAAAAAAGTCGGAAAACTTGTCAGATTTAAACAAAAAGGACAGAAACAAGCGTCATTCCTCGCCTTTCATAAATGTTGTCAAGGGTGTCTTCTTCGTGGTCCGCATTACATTAGTACCAGTTTCATACTTGTCTGCGCCCTCCGCTGTACATAGCTACAGGGTACCAGGAAAGTTTATTCGTATAGTGCGAAAAGTTTATTCGTCTAGTATGAATAAAGCAAAAAGGTATTCGTATAGCATATTTGTACAGCAAATGTACTGATTGCAGGATAAATATTTCAGATATTACAGCATTTGTTTCTTGAACCAGTTGATGTTAACACAAGAAGACAGACTCTTAGCTGCCAAACTTGTCAATGTTTACTTTTCATTTTTCAAGGTAATGTGTTTTACATATGACTTAAAGTCTGTTAATATGGGCTTTTGTCATCATTTGATGTAATCTTTAAGTAGTCATTATATTAACAAATAATTACATTCAGACTGTAACAGGAGTCTCCAAGATTAATTGAATAGATTGATTTATATTTGTTTTAATGTTTTAATATAATGCAATACAAATTCCAGCACACAAACTGAAATTAACATGCTTGATTCTCATTTAGGTTAATTTATTTTGCTTGTGGTAAGGTCTTTCTGCAATAATTTAATTTACAAAGTGATACTAAAACAATATTTTTTTCTAATGTTAAATAGAATCTGTTCAAAATGCATTATACAAAATGTGCTCTGTCTCTGTGTTTTCCACTTTTAATTATAGTATAAAAGAATTTTAATTGAATTCTGTTTTTTTAATAGTCATTTGTGAAGAAAGGAGAAGTTGACAGTAAAATGATGAGTGCTTTATTGACTGGAGTTAACAGGTCATACCCTTATGCCAAAGGTAGAAAATAGGTTTATATACAGTATATAATTATATTGTTACAATATGTCACAAGAAAATCTTTCCATGGAAAAAAATGCTTACTTTCAAATTTTTTTTTCTTAAGCTTCTAAAAATATTGAGTACCAGCATATTGTTCATTATGTTAATCTTATTATCTTAATAGTCATCTTTGTCTATTCTACTATTCAATCTAATTCCTCATTTTTCCAAAAGCAATTAAATTTTTGTAGTTTTCAATAATATTCCAAGTGTGTTCTCTATTTTTTTTCTCATAATTATACCCTCACTCCCCGAAGGGGGAGGGGGGGTATACTGTTTTACCTCTGTCCGTCCGTCCAAGATATTTTTCGTCGCATTTTTCTCAGTAATTGTTGATGGCAGAAATCTGATATTTGGTCACAAGCATCATATAGGTATACCATATTGTGGGTAGCGTTTTTGGACCCGTCAGATTCCTACTTCCTGTTTGCCGACTTGGTTGGTTTTTATACACATTGAACATATATGCACATTTTTCGTCACATTTTTCTCAGCAACTATTGACGACAGAAATCTGATATTTGGTCACAAGCTTCATATAGGTACCCCATATCATGGGAAGCGTTTTTGGACCCATCAGATTCCTACTTCCTATTTGCCGACTTTGTTGATTTTTATACACATTGAACATGTATGCACATTTTTCGTCGCATTTTTCTCAGCAACTATTGATGGCAATAATCTGATATTTGGTCACAAGCTTCATATAGGTACCCCATATCATGAGAAGCATTTTTGGAACCGTCAGATTCCTACTTCCTGTTTGCCGACTTAGTTGGTTTTTATACACATTGAACATATATGCACATTTTTCGTCACATTTTTCTTAGCAACTATTGATGACAGAGATCTGATATTTGGTCACAAGCTTCATATAGGTACCCCATATCGTGTGAAGCGTTTTTTGACCCGTCAGATTCCTACTTCCTGTTTGCCAAAGAGCGGGGGTATCATAAGCTCACAGTTCATCTTGTTTTTTTATGCATTATCAATATATTATTACATTTTACATAAAAGATCATTGTTTTTGAAGTTGCAGTTATTGATTAATTAATATATAACAGATGAGCTTCTGGCTTTAAGAAATACTTTGTGCTTATTATATTTTATACTGGTATATTTTATATTTTGATCTATTGATATCTGAGGTATTGTTGAAAGTGGCATTAAACACCATAACTCTCTCTCTATATTTTGATATAGTTGATACAGAGTATTTGAATGAACAACTGAATACTATTTACAAACTGGTACATGTAGTCAACTTTAATACCAGTTTACAAGCACTAATGTTACTTTATCAAGTCATGGATTCAAGGTTAGTATATGTACTGTAACAGTTACTGAGCGTTGTTGGCAATTTTTCAGCTTTTTCATGTTGGAAGCAAGTTATATTTCGTTGATATGATGTCCACTTTATGCTAAGCCAAAACTCTGTCAGATGTTTATAGTCCTGATTCACTGAAACAAACAGTTGGCTGGTAGACATGTTATTCTACTCAGACGCATAATCCTGATAGCAAGCCAATCCGTCTTTGCTCTTACTCCTTAGTGCTGTGTGCATAGCGGAGAAGCTGCAAATATCAATTATATAGTCTTTGGTTTGAGCTAAACTGGGCACGATATACCTCACTAGATGAGCATGCTAACCATTACACCACCAGTGCAAAAGCGAGCACACTACTTATTACACCACACACCACTGATGTGGTTCTATGTTGCAATACAATGAATATGTGTTGAAATTTGAGTACTAAAATGTAATAAAATAGTTGCAAATTTGTTTTAAATTTTAGCTGTCTTTTTTTGTTAATAAGCTGCAGGGCCACATGGACCCATACGTGATCGAAGTGTGATTTAACTGGTCTTAAATATTGGATATATGTGATTTTAATTCTATTTGCAAATTCAACAATGCTGGTTGGCTGAAATATCAGATCTCTTCTTTGCAGCAATAGATGTGAAATCAAATTGATACGTGGTTGAAATGTTCCTTCACATGTACATGTATAATCTTCTGCAAAGTTGTTGTTAAATTTAATTTAATTAAATTAATTTGAAAAAAAAATAGTTGCATGAAGACTTAAAAAAATAAAAATCTGATTTATTTTTTCTGGAGACTAATACATTCTTACTATTCTTACAGTGAAACAGTATCAGACCGGTATTATGTTGCATTATATAAAAAGATGTCTGATCCACATCTGAAAGCATCATCTAAACAGTCAATGTTTCTTAATCTGCTGTTTAAAAGTATAAAGAAAGATACAGTGGACAGAAGAGTAAAGGTAAAATATGACTTTTCTGATTGGCTGAGGAAGACGTTCTGTAAAGTATGATGTTTCCGATTGGCTGAAGAAAAAGTTCTTATCATCAGCAATCAATAGCCTTATTGAACTGAAACTTTGCAGGTATAATCTATAATAGTCATCCTTAAATGTATATTTCATTTTCTTTTTAATCTGTGCAAGACCTGGTTGGCATTTTATTATCTGAAATATGAATAAAATTTATTCTTGAGAGTGCACATTTGAACTTTAAGATCTGTAGGAATGATCTTATTCTTGAGAGTGCACATTTGAACTTTAAGATCTGTAGGAATGATCTTATTTTTAAGTTAATGTACATGTAACATACCTTTCATGAAACTCAATTTAATAGATTATAATTGCTAACAGTATGTACCATATGTTATTTTAAGAAAATTGACTTTCGGTGTCTATTAATGTTCTCATAATATGGTCTAATTCTACTAGTTGAATGCATAATTAAGCTCTTTGTTGATCATTCTTCAAAACAAATAACCTGTTCTTAACCAGGTGTGCAATTGCAGGCTCTTTGTGATGCTCATGCAAATGTTCCGTATTGATTTAAGGCTACAGAGAAAGAAACTCTTTACAACACAAAAATTTTTTAAAAAAAACAACCAATATGTGCAAACTGTTTATTTACCTATTTGAAAGAAACAATTTTTTTAATTCTTAAATATTTTTCAGGCATTTATAAAGAGACTATTACAAGTGTGTTCCTGTCAGCCTCAACAGTTTGTTTGTGGTGCTTTAGTGTTACTGGGTGAACTAGTCAAAGTCAAACCTGCTATCCTTGTGTACAAACATGTTACTGAGGTAACTATTACTTGAAGTAAACTGGTATTTTTTGGGGGTTCACACTCATATAATTATTATATGACCAACTACAAACTTTTGAGAGTGGATGGAGAGAGTGTATAGGAATCACCCAGTCTGTTTGTCTGTGCAGTTTTTCAGCTCATTGTGTCCAGTTCAGAACTTTTGGATGAATTGAAAGATATTAATGATACTTGAAATGATTGTAGCCCACCGCTATATGATGTGTCAGAATTAAGGCTGGAAGGCCATGGTCACAAATTTAATTAAACTGTATATACCTTATCCAAATATACAGCACATTGTGTCTGACCCAAAACTTTTGAATACATTGAACGATTTTAATGTTAGTCCATATGATTATAGCACACCATTGAGGGTGCATTGCAAATAAGGCTTGAATGTTTATTAGGAAGGTCAAGGTCAATAAGTGAGTTCAAATGTACCTACATTATCCAAATTTGCAGCACAGTGTTTGGCTAAGAATTTTTTAATGCCCATTTCTGAGTCTTCTAATTTTGCTTGTACTATTCCCGAGTTTTCGTAAATTTCATAATGTTATCATCAAGCAACACACTACATTAAATCAGAGGTGTGGATCATCTAGTTATCAATAACAGAATACAGAATTAACATATAAACTTAAGTAGAAAGCCTTTATCTTCTAATGGTCAGGTTCCTTAATCTTACCAATGGAGAGATATATATTTATTTTTTTTATTGAAAATATCGAAAATATTTTTTTTCATGATTTGTTCCAGAGGTATGCTTTTGTTGGACCAATGTAGATGGCAAACAAGGGCACAGCATTATGCATCATGGGTAGACATTCAATTATAATTTTTTCTTGATTGTTTTTTGCTATATATTTCCTTGTTTTGTTTCTGCAATTTAGGAATGGGATGATGAAGATGAACACTTTACAGATCTACCTGATCCTGATGATAAGGAAATAGAAATAAAAAAGAAAGTACCCATCTTGAAAGAACAGAAGGCAAAACAGTCTCAATCTTCATGGGTCCACATGTCAAACGTTAAAAGTATGAATGAAATAATACATTTTTTTTTTAAAGTAAAAGGTCATGTGAGCTTTTCTCATCACTTTGTGTCCGTTGACGTCATAAGCTTTCACATATTAGTTAACTCCTGAAACTAATGAACCTTTTTCAATTAAAGTTTGGTGGAATGGTCCATGGGTGGTCCTCTTTCAGAATTGTGTCCTTCAAATATTACCACTGTTACTAAAAATAGAATTATCTACTTTCCACATGTGCACAGAATCACTGGGTCAATTTGAAACAAAATTGGCTAGTGTCCTTGGTTGGTTTTCTTAAACAATTGTATATGACAGGTTTGCCCACCTTAGAAAATAACTGTCATTACTAAAAATAGAAATTTACTTAAAATTACCTTTACTTCTTCATCTTGGAATGAGCTTCACTTTAAATAGTAGATATATGGTAATGAGTTGTTTAATCTACATTTCAGGTTCTTCTGTTAAATGTGTAATTTTGCTAATTTTGGTTATAATAGGCAAATTAAGCCTATTGTAATCGAAATTCATTGGAAAATCTTCATTTTTAGGAAATCACTTTACCAATTTAAACCAAAATTGGCTTGCTTGGTCCTCTTTCAAAACTGAGTCCTTCAAAAATTGATGTCATTGCTAAAAGTAGAAATTTTTTGGAAATATACTTCTGCATTTTTTGTAGATAAAATTTAAGTAGATAGTATATGTTCATGAGTCGTTTAACATAAATTCAGGGTTTTTCTGTCAATAAACAATTTTGTCAATTTTTGGCCTTTATCCTTCTTACTAGGAGGAAACCATACTGATATTTCAAATGACAAATGAACAAATGATTAAAATTCCCCATTTAATTAATTCAAGTAGATTAATACCCACCTGTATATTTTATACATTTGTATGTATTTCAGAAGGACATATATGTATACTGCTATAGAATTACAGTTAACATATTGACAAATCGATTGATTAAGTTTGACCTGGATAAAATAAATCGTTCTTGGAAGTTTGTTGTAGCCATAATAATTATTCAAGGATTTGCATTTTAGAACTGTTCGTTGTTTCAAAACTTACACACACAGGTTCATATCAGCAACAACTTGCTCATCTTGTTGATTTATGTTTGTTTGTAAACTTTTTTCTTGTCATGAATATAGTTGACATACTCCTTACTATATATTTAAACATTAATCATTTTGTTTCAGCCGGTACAAAGGCAAGTCATTATGACCCTAACCATAGAAACCCCCTGTATTGTAATGCTGATAATGAATGTATCTGGGAGCTGAAACAACTGGTTAACCACTTTCATCCGACTGTGTCATTGTTTGCTTCAAAACTAGTTAAGGTAATGTGATTACACCATACAGCAACAGTTGTCAAGGCCAGAATTCAAATGAATTTATGTAATTAAAGACTACTAAATTGTTACCCTCAAGAGAGGCCACTCCTCTCATAAGGCAAGTTTTTCATTGCAGAAGGAGCGACCTTATAAAGGGAGACTCTTATAATCATCCTCTTTTCTTTTTTCTTTTTTTTCTTTTTTTTTTTATATAAAAGTTGACTAAGTGGGAGACAATTTCTATTATTGTTTTATTTTTCATCAGTATTTGGTTAACATCTTTTTAAAAAAAAATCTTAATTCAAACTTTTGAATAAATTACAGATGTACAATAATTTTTAATAGAAGTTTTTTCATTGTCAAAATGTTGTTCTTGATTGCAATAAATTAAAATATTTAGTATTGTCTGTCTAAACACTATTAAGCAGAGAATTAAGTCTTAATTTTTGTCTGTAGTGTGGAGGGAAAATACATTGATTTTAATTTTTAAAGATGGTTGTAATGAACCTATACAAAGAACACAATCTTCCTGGTTATGCATGAAATACTTGCTGTTGGACTTTAAGTAGCCAACAATCAATTAATCAAAATATACAACATATTTACTTCATTATAACAATATTTTGATGTATGATCAGTATGAATGAGCATTGTAAAAGGGACAGTAGTTATTTCAAGTTATAATCATTATGATGTACTTGACAAATACTGGTAACTGCATCGGTGGTGTAATGGTTAGTGTGTTTGTCTCTATTGTGGTAGATTGTGGGTTTGAACCCCGATCAGGTTAAGCCAAATGCTATTAAATTGATATTTCTTGCTTGTCCGCTTTGCATTGAGCATTAAGGAGAAAGAGCAAAGACTGTTTGGCTCGGAATCAGAATAATGTGTAAGAGTTGAGTGAAATGTGTACCTGTGGACTGTTGTTTCAGTGAGCTAGTACTATAAAGACCCAACTAATCATGTTGGTCTAGTACAAAGCAGACATTATCATCATCTTGTCAAAATGTAACTTATATATGTTCTATATGAAAATGTTCACATTATCTATTCAGAATAACATTGTTTATTATAATTGTTTATCACATATTTTGTTGCAATATGTTCGTTTTTGCCGTATTTGCCCCCGTATTCAACTTCCGGTATCTGCGCAGTGGTCTCAAAGATTATATACTTTGCTGTCAAAGTACAAGGAAAGATGATGCATAAAGATATGCATAAGATCGTATTTCAATAAAATTAACACATTTCAACATATTGGAATAAAGTTTAACTTGAAACGGAATAATTAGCTCAAATGTATACGTCGTGTCGAATAGGAATTTCCATTCAAATGTCAACGTCTTGGGTAGATTTTGCAAACAGTTTCTAACGTCCTTGTACAGATCGACATTGTTTGGTATATTTTTTAAACCAGACAAAGGCAACTCTCTTAAAAATTTATTTTCGTAATTTTTCAGTTCAAAGATCTTTTTTGCAATATAAAAGTCAATGCTTGGAAAAGGTCAATGTGAAAAGATTATGACATGAAATTTTCCATATTGTCCCTGGTATCAACCCTCGACCCATATCAGCCCTCCAGCTTCGCTGTCGGGCTTGATATGGGAGTCTCGGGCTAATACCAGGGCCGATATGGAAAATGTCGTGTAATAATCTCTTATTATTATAATTTAAAATTTGATATTGTATAAACTTCGAGACCAGTTTGATTATTGTAAAGAGATATACCAGGGAAACGAATTAATATAAGTTTTTCTAAGCTTGTTTTCGAATCCCTTTAATTATGTGTATTATATCATATTGAAATTTATCTTATTGTACAATATTTATTAATTAATCAAATATGTTTAAGCTAAAATGTAACTTGTTCTTGCCATGATATAGCTGAAAAATAATGCTCATTTGGCATTAGATAAAAATCACTCACTGACTTAAATAGTGGTACTTATTGAAGGATCAGATAAAAATCTTGTTTGTTTTTTACCGCACTGTCTAATAAGTAAAGCTTCCAGTTGGACAGGTCCGTATCTCAGTACAAGGCATCAAAGACAGATTATACACAAATATTTGGCAGCACTTTGGAGATATTGTTCACTGTGATGCTGAATTTGATATTGTGGAATGTATTTCATATATAGGGCTATTAAAGAATTACTTGTATTGGGGTGGGGGGTGGGGGGGTGGTATGACAATTTAGGATAACATGGAGGCCGTCGTGGTTGTGATCGTATGGTAGTTGGATTTACAACCACCTGTGCAATCAGTGCCTATCACCACTAAAGTTGTGAGTTCAAACCCCATTCATGGCAAAATGTACTCGATACAACATTATGTGATAAAGTTTGTCAGTGACTTTCGACAGGTCTGTGGTTTTCTCCGGGTACTCCGGTTTCCTCCATCAATAAAACTGACTGTAACAATATAACTGAAATATTGCTGAAAATGGTGTTAAACACTATAAACCGTAAACCATAGGATAACATGGCTATTTATAGTATAGAATTACTATGTTTGATATGATTTTCAGGGAGAACCTGTCACTTACACTGGTAACCCATTAGAAGATTTTACTACCATCAGATTCCTTGACAGATTTGTCTACAAAAATCCCAAGAAAAAAGATACATGTAAGTTGCAGTGTTTAGGTAGTGTGGAGATACCATCTAAAATATTTGAATTGTATGTCAGTGAATTCATAGATGTCTAGATGGTAAAAAACAATAGATAGATATATATACATTAATGTATTATGTACATTGTTGGCAAATGTTAATGTATTTGTACAAACTTTAGAAACAGGTAGAAAAGTGAGCATAAGGCAAGGTTTTATGGCCTTTATTAATAAAAGCAGAATAAATTGTTGTTTTACTGTGTGATTCCAAAATAATTTATAAACCACAAATTTTGGAAATACACAAGTTAAAAGACAAAGCTCAATTTATTATGTCTAAAACATAATACAGTAACAGTACTTTTGTAGACAAATAATTTAAAGCCGTGTTTAAATCATACAGATTTGAAAAAATATGCTTCTTAAATTTATTTGAAAAAAAAACTGCTTTTCTTCTTATGCTGATAAAAAAAAAAGTCAAAATTGAACATGAATTGACTTCAATAAGACTGATTTAATGAAGTATTTCAGTTGTCTAGGTATATTGATGTAATATCTAATACAAACAGACCACATTTTCCCATTGGGAAACAACTTGTTAGATTTCTACATAACAAGATTTTACCTTACTTTAATTTTGTTTTAGTACCTCAGTATTCTATGACAAAACAGAAGAAACTACATCTGAGAGGAATAAAAAGTATACCAGTAAACAGTGAGAAATATTTAGACAATACAGAAGAAATGATACCAGTAGAAGAATTGTTTTACTACAGGTAAGACATGTGAGATAACATGACTGTTTGTGTTGTTCATACCGTAAAGTAAGTGTGTTTGTGTTGTGGTGTTTAACGTCACTTTCAACAATATTTCAGTTCTATCGTGGCGGTCAGTTTTATTGGTGGAAGAAACCGGAGTTCCCAGAGAAAACCACCAACCTGTCGCAAGTCACTGACAAACTTTTTCTCTTAATGTTGTATCGAGTACACCTCGCCATGAACAGGGTTCAAACTCACAACTTTAGTGGTGATAGGCACTGATTCCACAGGTATTCGATCACGACCATGACAGCCCCCGTTAAGTAAGTAATTTAAAATATCAAACCCTAAAATGAGTGTAAAGTATACACTACATAAGGTACTTACCATTGTATTTCAATGTTTACTGCTTTTGAGCTCACCTGACCAATATTGTTCAAACTTTCACCAGATTTGTGGGATGGTGGTGTGTGGGTCTGTATACTTGATGACCATTTTTACTGTCGTCGTTCTAGAGTTATAGAACTTTTATCAGATGAAAAATTGTCTTTCATAAAGGTGTGGTGTACTTATTCGATATTATCTAGACTGATTTTCTTCAAACTTTGAAAAGATTATCAAGAATGGTGGTCTGAGAATCAATGCACATTTTGAGGTGTTTCACTGTGTTCTGAAGTTATGGAACAGTAATATATTCTAATTACCATAAAAAAATTCCTGTTTTATAAACAAAATTTGATAAGGGCTTTTCCAGGAAAAAATAACCTGGGGGGTCGGAACTCCGTCAATAATTTGGGGTACTACCACCAGAATTTTAATTATTTTTGGGGTACCACCACATAAATATAAATACTTAAAATGACCCCCACCTAGAAAATAGAAATTAAATTTGAAACGAGGACCTCCTCCCCCCTCTTTCCCTCACCAAAAGGAAAAGCTAAACTGCCAAAAGCAGACAATTCGTTTCCTGTAATACCTAGTTTGACAAACATACCTCTAAACACCTGAACATATTCCACCAGGCCCACAGCTGTTAACCAGTGACAAATTTGTTCATTATCTCAGTCCATTTGGTAGACACTATCGGCATTTGACCACGTTTCGTTTTCGACTGGTACTTTTTATCTCTGAACCCAGGAACGAAAATAAAAGAACCAGGTACCAGTTCATCATTCGTATTTCTCCATCGTTTACATAACATATCATTCGGAAGATAAAGGGAGACAATTTGGCTTAAAAATCGTGCAAAAGAAGCGAAATCGCGGAACATACAACCGAATATTATACACCGTTTAACAAACAACACAGTGACACGACTTGCCGGCAAGTAGGTCCATTTTAATATACCGAAATGGTAAAAATACTGACAACCCATGATTAATTAAATAGAAATTTGACAACAACCCCCAGAAAAGAAATACATTTTACTCCCCCCACCTAGATAAAAAAAAAAAAGAATGGCATTCCGACCCTACCAGGTATTTTTTCCTGGAAAAGCCCTAAGTGAGATTTACCCCCTAATAAAAGAAAATTTGACAAAGAAAACTTTTTATGAAAACCAAAGAAAGGCAAAAAAAAACCAAAGAGAACAGGGAATTATTTTTAGAAAGAAAATCTGAGAAGAGAAAAAGGAATTATTTTATTGAGTTGAACAAATTTAGGTGTGGTTAAAAAACAAATCAAAATTTGATCGATGACTGTGGATGAGGAAATTGTTTTGTTTTTATAATTTGATTGACATGTCAAAATATTGTTTTATTTTGTTTTATTTGCATGTGAATTATTGTGTTTTCTAGTACAAAGTTGGACCCCTGGATAAAAATGTTAGGGCCAATCTGGCTTTTAAACTAAAAATGTTAAGCAATCCAAATTATTCAAAAATACTTGGAATTGGTGCAATCCACGTTGTTCATTGTTATTGGGTATTGGTGCAATCCAAGTTGAAAATTGTGATTATTTCTTTGTAGATATTTTACTCAGAAGGCAGCTAAAAAGGAAAAGGATGATGGTTTGAGTGAAACAGAGAGCGTCAGTGATACTGAATTTGACAATTTCTTAGGTAAGGTCAAGATTTGTGTCATATTTGTTTTAAAACTTCTTATCTGTACAATAATACATTTGGCTTACTTAGCTAAAGGCCATATCATACATACATATCTACTATCATACAGCATCTGTCAGCATAATTAACTTTTCATATTTTAAAATCATATCCTCTGATATTACTGTGTCAAAATTAGCTTGGGTGTATTTGCAACGCAGCACTCCGTCAAAGATGGCAGCCATTATAATAAAAATAGACAAAATTTCTACATTTTAAGATGAAATTTAAAATATAGTTGCTTGATGATAAATTGTTTAACATATACTCTGTGTTTAACATATAATACTCTGTGTTGAGTGTTTAACCTATAATACTCTGTGTTTAACATATAATACTCTGTTTAACATATAATACTCTGTGTTTAACATATAATACTCTGTGTTTAACATATAATACTCTGTTTTTAACATATACTCTGTGTTTAACATATACTCTGTGTTTAATATATAATACTCTGTGTTTAACATATAATACTCTGTGTTTAACATATACTCTGTGTTTAACATATAATACTCTGTGTTTAATATATAATACTCTGTGCTTAAAATATACTCTGTGTTTAACATATAATACTCTGTGTTTAACATATACTCTGTGTTTAATATATAATACTCTGTGTTTAACATATAATACTCTGTGTTTAACATATAATACTCTGTGTTTTACATATAATACTCTGTGTTTAACATATACTCTGTGTTTAACATATAATACTCTGTGTTTAACATATAATACTCTGTGTTTAACATATAATACTCTGTGTTTTACATATAATACTCTGTGTTTAACATATACTCTGTGTTTAACATATAATACTCTGTGTTTAACATATACTCTGTGTTTAATATATAATACTCTGTGTTTAATATATAATACTCTGTGTTTAACATATACTCTGTGTTTAATATATAATACTCTGTGTTTAACATATACTCTGTGTTTAATATATAATACTCTGTGTTTAACATATACTCTTGTGTTTTTTTCTGTGAAATTTATAATTTTGATCTTTTTGTTAATAATGCTAATCAGGCCAATTTTTTCAATTAAATATCATTTGAAAATCTTCTTCTCAGAAAGACAATATTCGTGCAGTAACCCATAGATTGTATAGCAGAAATTTTAAAATGATTTGATTTATAGAGTACCATTTTAACCTGTCAATGATGTCATGATTTGAATCGGTATTTCACTAGTGCAATGGGAATAGTACTCTATAACTTTATATATGAAATATGATACTGCTGTACAATCAATTAAATTTTACTTGTGAATTATTTACCACTTAATATGTTTAAACATTGTTGCACAAAATGAAGAAAAAAATTATGAAGATTAATTTTATTGTTTGTAGAATTGTTTGAAAGTTAAAACTATTATTAGATTCCATTGTTTATTTCAGATAACTATGAGAAAGAACTTGAACCTGGTAATTTTGGTGACGATGACTTTGATTTTGCAAGGTTTGTGTTATGATTCTTTAACTCGGAAATATTTAAATTCAGATTTGGAAAGCCATTAATCAATCTAACTCCACCACTTTTTTGTGCCTGTCTTAAGCCAGGATCTAGATTTATATAGCATTTTCTTTTAAATGTTTTGTATTAACAGTTTAAAGTGAAATTCTTTTCTATGTTTTATTTTATTTTATTTAATTCAGGCTTACTCCTCTTAAACCAATGGTTGGACTACTTTGACACTTTCAGGGATTCTGAAGTAATTCATGGCAATGTGCATTTTTTGATAGCGGTAATTTTTGGGGGTTACCCATTTTGAACAATGGACTTGGTGCTTTTTTCTGTTATACGATTGTATGAGAGAATAGGCACCCCCATCTGCGACTCCTCCGTAACCTGTGAATGGATTGCAATAATATTTTCAGGGATGCTTTAGTAACTGATACTTTTGTGCACCTTTTTTTGTTGAAAATTTTCTATATATATATGACAGATCACAAACAATACAATACAATGGCAGACATCAGACTATTACATGACACATCCACAATAAATTGAAAAAGCTATGGAAATACAGTGTTCTGTTTATTCAATAGTTTAAAATACAACTAAGTTAATTTAAGATACTCCATTTTTGTTCACGTTTATCTAGATTATCTGCAAGAAGGCACTTCTTTTTATTTCAACATCTGTGACTCCTATGAAACCAGAGAATGGTTTGCAATGAAACTTTCAGAGATTCTATAGTAACTAATGCCATTGTGCATCTGTTATTTTATTTTTTGATCCAATTGATTTTTGGGATTTCCCATATCAAACAATGTCAGGCATATTGGTGTGCATCTAACAACTCTACAGAAATATGTGAAAGGATTTAGAATGATTTGCAGAGCAGAGGGTATCTGACTAACAGATAACACAGTACCTATCTTTTTTTATTTATGAAGTTGTACTCTACAAATGCACTTCTTTCAATTGTAAATTTCATTGTACTTTTAAGTGAAGTGAAAAAGCAGATGAAAAAGAAGATTTCTGATGTAATGGATTATGATTCTGGTGATGAGGATGATGATGGAGGTTTCTCTGATGAAGAGGTTGACTTTGAGGGAGATGAAGATTTTGCTGATGCTTTCAAGGAGTATGATGAGGATATGATTGATGAAGAGAATATAGAATTTTCTGAGGATGGTAAAGATTTATTGTAAAAGATCTATGATTTAAATTTTTAGCAAAATTTAGTTAGTTTTGCATTCATTTGTAGATCTCAATGACACTTCATGCCTTTGGTCTGACAAAATGGTTCAAAATCATTCATTTTGCTGATAATTTCTCTGGAGTCATGGCCCATAATTTGCTGATGGTTCATGACAAGAACCCTCTATATATTGTTGGAGATAATATAAGTGTTTGGAGATTTATTTCAATTGTCTTTATCTTATTGACAGTAATTGTATTTGTGGCGACTTGATGTTGTATGTATATATCATGCAGTAGTATTTATTACACTTCATCAAAACATTAGTAAGGATGAAATTGGACAGTTTTATCCTTGGAGCAGTTATTTCCCTTGGTATGATTTTTGAGGTAGTTGATATCTTCATGTGTTCTATGCATGTATTTTATAGCTATACTCGTATTCTTTTACAGATGACATACCAGGACCTAGTAAAGTAAAGAAGAGAAAACAGACAAAAGAAAGCAAGTCTACATTAAAATCTAAGAAGTAAGTAGGGTAAAATTTGACTTCAAATAAATGTAATAAATATTACCAGCATAAATATTTTTACTTAAAACATACATTTATCCTTTTTGAGGAAAGTGGAAAATAGTTAGAAATTTTAGCATTGCAACAGGGCACAAACATCCACTCCCAACAAACTTGTTCATTGGGGGCCACTACAGAGCATTCATCATACATGATCTTAGGGCAAGTTGTATATTCAATTCGTCTTATGAAATCAGTACATCCCTCTTTTGAAAAATTTAGTACAAAAGTATAATATTCTTATTACAGTTAAACTTTTTAAAATGGTCACTGTTGGGGCAAAGGAAAAAAGGACGAATAAGAGCAGTGACCACTTATTCAAGATCAGAAGATCAGGATTGTCATTTCCTCTCCATTACTGTTACCAGAAGGCAATTATTTGGAAAATATAGCAGTCTTTTTGTAATGCTGCAGTGTTTCTATAAAGATTAACTTTAAAATTAAATTGAATAATCATTCAGCAATTTGATACATGTAACTTATTTAGTGCAATCGTGTATTGAGAAGACCTCGAAAGTTAATTGCCAATGATATTTTTAAAGTCTACAATGAAAATTGACTGATAAACTATTATGATAGGATGAATTTTGAGTGATCTCTGACTGTGTTAGTGAGGTGAATGCTAATTTGAGTTGAAATAAGATGATTGGGAGGGTTTTTAAGCTGACCAGTACTTCAAGGTGACCTTTAAGGAAACGTTGACTGTATTTATAAATACTCAAGAGAATCCATGTGCATCGGGGTTGCAAAAGTGATGTTTTTATTAGTGAAATATTCAGTCATTAAGTGCTAAAATCTACCGATTTATTTGTGAAATTCTCAAATTTGACAATATATTTTCAGGGGAAATAATCCAAGTTTGTTTGCTGCTGCAGAAGAGGTTAGTTAGTATTTGTAATGTTAAGACTATTATAAATAGTACAATTTGATGCGAAGAAAAGGGGGTTCATTATACTGCCGATGGAACTGATTAGATTATCGGCTATTGGAAAAATGGTTTAGTTTAATCATTTTCAGACAGTTTATCATAAATTTGTACACATGTATATAATGGTTGAGTTCCAGGTGCTTATATTTCCAAGGGTCAGTCTTCTCACAATATCATAACCAAGTTTCAGGTCGTATAAATTTTAAATTAAAAGTTAAATATTTTGAATTATGATATCAATACTCTTGTTTAAAGGGACTTGTGGTGTATTATTTTTCCATCAGTTTATAATTTCATCTGAATATCTTTTTCCCTTTGGTGTATTGTTATGGAGATAATTTTTGTATTATTTTTTCTCAACAACTTCAAACCATAGATTATTTAAGAAATATTTCATGGAAGCCATGGTTTGTATCTAGTTTTAACATTGGTAACATAATTTTCATAAAATTTTTATCCTGAGGCATTAGCACTGTTTTTTCTTTGATCTCTCTGAGTGATATTGTCATTACCAAGAAATTGTCTCTGGTACTGCAAATTATCTGTCAGTGTGAGATCAAACACATGATGTTACAGATAAAAACAATAACATCAGTTTTGAAGGTCTTGACATGCATTACCACTAGTATTGCAGCTCATCCTATCAGACTCACTGTCATAATCTCTGTCTTGACCTTCAAATCGGCCGTTATTCTATACATCAGCACACACACATACATACATATTTACAGAATCGTATTTTGAAAATATTGCTATCACCTATCGGAGCCAATTTTGAACTTATTCCTGCACACTTTGAAAATATGGGGATATTCAGTTGTTTTTTTTACAGTTCTTTGATGAATCTGTTAGTGCAAAATTTCAATGGAACCTGTCTTGAGAGTCCATCTTATTTTGGGACACCACCATGTAGAATAAACCTCTTTTGATATACCACCTGTCTTGAGAGACCATATTTTGATGGCAAAAGAAATAGGTCTCTCAAGACAGATTTTACTGTATTTAACTTTATACAATATTTCTATCATTCTAGTTTTCCCATATAATGGATGACAATACAGATTTGAAAGGCAGTATGATGATTGGTGCTGAAGCTGTGTCAAATAAAGATAACGCTCGTGAGTTTCCTTCACAATTTCAAGATCCTTTTTTGCAAAGCCTTAAATTTCGTCGTAGTCATAATGGAATAGGTAGTTGTTTGTATAACATATAGTGTATTTAGACTTCCTGCAACAATATAAAACAATAACAACATTTCTAATAAAGATTTAGAAATTCTAATTCTCATCTAATTCTTTTAAAATTTCAATGGAGTCATTGTATCGACCTGATTTTATTTCAGGTCTTATTGCTGTTTTCTGTAATAATATCCAAAAATTTTTGTTTACAAAATAATTTTAAAGCAGGGCTGTAAATAATCAAATGATTTATGTTGAATAGTAGAAATCCAAGGTGATGATTGTAAAGACCCAGGGTTGAGAATTTTACAATTGGTATATTTTATATATAACTTTTACTTCCTTTATTATATTATTATTTATTTATTTACAGATGTGAAGCAGTTAAAATGGGAAGCAGATAGAGACAGACGGTTAAAACAAGGACGATCAAATAAACGACCGAAACATCAGAAAAATTTTATAAAGAAAAAGAAACGATAACATTACAGATTATCTCCCTTTAACACCCATACAAAAAAGAATGTACAATTGACTCTATATTGAATTAAAATTATTGAGGAATCATTGATTTAGTCATTTATTCCATAAATTTAAGTGCTTGGAGTCTTGATTCCTCCTAATAGAGTTCAAATTTTCAACACAATTTATGTTTCAAATGATAAATGTAACGGGATCGATGGTGTCATGGTTAGCGTGCTTGCGTCAGTAGATCTTGGCTTCGAGCCCCCGTCAGGTCAAACCAAAGACTATCAAATTGGTATTTGATGCTTCTCCACTAGGCAAGTGGCATTAAGGAGAAAAAGGCACAACGGTTTGTTTGGAATCAGGATAATGTGTGTGAGTGGAGTGATGTCTATCTGCTATTGTGTCAGTGAGTTAACACTATAAAAATCCAACCAAGTGTGTTTGTTTAGTACAATGTGGCCTTCATCGTCATCTCATCGAAATGCAACTTGTTTTCGCCATGTTCATACATGTGAACCTTCCGGCGGGAGCAAAATTCTCCCGATTTTGAAGGTCCCTCCTGTCAACTTTCAAAATCTTCCAGCCGTGAAAAAAATCAAGTACAAAAAAATCTTGACCTACATTTTGCGATCAATATTTCTGGAAATTCCCCATTTGGAACTCCCACGCTGACGGAAAACGCAGAGAGATACGAATGGTAAAGTTGAATGTCATATTTAATGATATCTGGTTATTGATCTGTTTGACACCTTTACAGGTAAACAAAATTGGATCCTGGTGATTAATTAAGGTGTTGATGATTATACAACAATTATCCACTGATTGACAGTTAATTGGGGATAAGGAAGTGTGTTTGTGGCACACGCTTAGATGATTAGAAGTGATGGGGGCAGTTAAAAATAGTTATAAACGGTTGCGCAAATAGGAATCGGACAACCTTTGATGCCAAGGAAAACTTCTTATTTCGATCAAACGTGCAATGAATTCATCTCAGATTGAGTTGTTATGGCTTGTTTGGGACCCAAGCCGATCAAAGTATTATTTAAGGACTAAGTTCCAGGATGGAATTGATAAACCACAAAAATGCCAAAGCGCATGCTTTCACCCAACGCACCAGCAGCAAAGAAGACCAAGTTCCAGAATGCCTGGAAGTCCGAATTTAAGTGGTGCCAGGCTAGCAGTAAAGGTCTAGACTTCGCCTATTGTACTACCTGCAAAACTAACTTCAAAGTTTGCTATGGTGGCCGCAATGACCTGACCAAACACATGGAGACCAACACCCATAAGCAGAAACACAGCTCCGTTTCTTCAACACCAACATTATCATCTATGTTTAGCAGTACTACCAGCGTTGACAAAGTAACTTATGCTGAGACTGTTTGCCAGCTACGTTGCAGAACACAACTGTGCTTTCCTTGTTGCTGACAACTTTAGTGACCTAGTGAAAACAATGTTTCCAGATTCTAACATTGCACAGAAGTTCTCCTGCAAGAGGTCCAAGACCACTCGCATAGTTACACAAGCCTTAGCGCCACACTGGGACAACACAGTTAACACCATGCTATGCACTGAGAAGTTCACGGTGATGATCGACAAGGGTGACAACAAGAAACTCAACATCCTAGTCCGAGTGTATAACCAGACCCTGAAGAAAGTGTCCACCCACTTCTTAGGCATTCCCACCTGTAACATTGGCTCCAACCAGAATTTCTTTAACTGCCTGAACCAAGTTTTCATGTAAGTACTTTTAAAGTTATTTGTATTTGACTTTGTGTATCTACATGTACTGGTAGTATATTTTTTTTTTTAATTCATCTTTTTTTTTTATTCTGAATAAGAATTAATAAATAAAGGTGTTAGTAAACAACAACAAAATCATCTATATCCTTGTTTGTTTTATTTGAAATAATATTATGTTTGTGTGTTTGTTTGTTTTAACGCCACTTTCAACAATATTTCAGTTATATCGTGATCAGTTTTATTGGTGGAGGACCCGGAGAAAACCACCGACCTGTTGCAAGTCACTGACAACTTTATCACATAATGTTGTACACCTCGCCTTGATCGAGGTTCGAACTCACAACATCAGTGGTGATAGGCACCGATTGCATAGGTAGCTTAAAATCCAACTACCATACGATCACGACCATGATGGCCCCTAAATAAATAATATTATGTGGAAAAGTTCAAATTTACTAAATTATATATACAAAAATATTAATATTATAAAAACCTATCATAAATATAAAGGAATGTACTGTTTGATTTGCAAAATATTGTAATTGAACAATTTGTTTCTTTAAAATAAGCTGCCCTTAGATTTTATATTAACATCATCTATTCTGGTTAATACAACATATTTATTATTACATTTTGTATGTTTTAATGATGCCGTGTTTCCGAACTACCAAGACGTTTCGATGCATTCTCCTAAATATAGCTTTAAACATTTTTTTTAAAGTTCTGATGCAAACTATAAAACTGATATTCTGAAACAAGCAACAAGTTCATATTAATCTTTTTTCCCCATTACAAATGTGTAGAAAAAAAACCATACTTTAAACATATGCTCAGTATAACATTTATACATATTTACAAAAAATACGGTAAAATTTAAACAATTTAATCAATGGAAAAAAAAGAAGAGAAAGAAAAAGAAAGGTATGTACAATATATTTTATATAAGTATAAATCTATTTCAGGGTTATTATGGTTGTGCCACTGGTAAAGCCAGACAGGCAGCTAAAACAGAAATAGAAAAATTAAAGGTATCTATCTATTTATATAATTTTTTGTTTAAACAATATATGATATAAATTTCAAAATCAAGTTTAGGAACCACTACTACTGAACCAACAACCATCTTAAATGACATCATTGAATTATAATATACAGTCAAAACTAACGATCTTACGGTCATCTTGAATTAGTGTTTACCTGCTGTAAAAAACCAGCTTAAGCCCTCCAGACCAGATTTATGTGCTATTCTAACTCAAATAAACAGTCATCTTACCAAATTGGTCAAAATTACAAACAAGAATTCAATCAAAAACTAATTACTGTCTGTGGGATATTTATCGTCTATTTTCAGGGTTAGAGTTATGGTGTTTAATGCCACTTTCAACAATATTTCAGTTATATCATGACAGTCAGTTTTATTGGTGGAGAAAACCACAGACCTGTCATAAGTCACTGAGAAACTAATATGATATTATAATAATATAGTATATGTTGAAATATTAATATTAATTATTTATTAATATTACTTTAGATGAAAGACATGCCAATTGTTGATCTTGTGAAAGAAGTAGCCAAGATGTAAGTATATTATACCTACAGTTATTTTTGTGTGATTTTTAATGTTGGCAGTTTGTGAAAAAAAAAAAATTTACTAAATATTTGTACCATTAAGTAAAAATGTAATTAAAATACCAGGAAAGTTGATTAAGATGGAGAAAATATAAAATACCAAATATTTTCATGCACATTCTCATACAAATTTTGATATTTTACCCTCTGCCAATCAGCATAGGGGCTACAGGAATTGCTTTTTGAGAAGTGAAAAGTTAGCTGAAGGCTTTATAGAACAAAAAATACATTCAAATTTTGTAACCTTTTTAGTTCACCTGGACCAAAGGCCCATGGGAACTATTGCCATCACTTGGTGTCCGTTGTCTGTAAGCTTTTCACATTTCAAGCTTCTTCTCAGAAACCACAGGGCCAATTGGAACCAAACTTAGCAGGAATGTTCCTTGGATGGTCCTCTACAAAGTTTCTGTTTTTCGTTCCAGTCGGATATTCAACATCGCTGCCAGGGCCAATAATAATTATGCTCTGATTGGCTGAATTTCAAAGATCTTCTCTGAAACTAATGAACTGACTGAACCCAAACTGATCATTGGAATGTCCTTTACCAAGTGTCTGTTTTTTATGTGGATCGGAAATCCAAGATGGCCACCACTGCAGGAAATAGATTAACATTGGACCCTATGGGAAAATTTTCAAATGCCTTCTTCTCAGAAACTACAAATATGATTAAAGCCAAACTGTACATGAATGTTCATTGGATGGTCCTCTACAAACTTTATTTTTTTTGTTCCTATATGAAATTCAAAATGGCGACTACGGCAGGACTTAGTTTAACATTGGACCCTATGGGAAAAATGTTTCAAAACGCTTCTCTTAAACCACTTGGACAATTGAAACCAAACTGCCCAGGAATAATCATTTGAAGGTCCTCTAAAAAGTTTGGGTTTTTTATGCTGATCCGAAATCCAAGATGGCTGCCACCGCAGGACATAGATTAACATTGGACCCTATGGGAAAATGTTCAAATATGAATATATGAGATATGGGGTAAATGTCAATGAGACAACAACCCCAAAGTCAAACTGTATCAGAAATGCCTTCTTCTCAGAAACTATAAATCAGACTCAATCCAAACTACACAGGAATGTTCACTGGATAATCCTCTACAAAGTTTAGGTTTTTTGTTCCGATATGAAATCCAAGATGGTGGCTACGGCAGGACTTAGTTTAACATTGGACCCTATGGGAAAAATGTTTCAAAGCGCAAATCTAATTGAAGCCTGACTGTACATGAATGTTCATTGGATGGTCCTCTACAAAGTTTAGGTTTTTTGTTCTGATATAAAATTCAAGATGGCAGCTATGGCAGAACTTAGTTTAACATTGGACCTTATGGGAAAATGTTTTAAAACACTTCTTTACTGAAACCACTTGGACAATTGAAACCAAACTTTTCAGGAATGTTCATTTGATGGGCCTCTACAAATTTAGTTTTTTTTATGCTGATTGGAAATCCAAGCTAGCCACCATCTCAAGTCATAGATTTATAGGGGACCCAGTTGGAAATCAATCGTTGGAAGGTCCTTTGCAAACTGTGTTTTTTATGTTGATTGGAATTCCAAGATGACTACCACTGCAGGACATAGTTTTTACATAGGACCAATTGGTTCTTTTTATAACCAGGTGAATGATGCAGGCTCTTGATAGCCTCTGGTTTAATTGAGTCAGAGTATTTTGTTTTAATTCATTTTATAGGGGCCCGGATGGCTCAATGAGTTAGGTAGTTGGATTACCTGACAACTCATACAAGCCTATCATCAATGCGGCATGGGTTCGCACTCGGCTTTGTAAATTACAAAAAAGGGTGCACTCGACTCGCAGCCGTAAGTGATAAAGTTTACCAGTTGCTTGCCCATGGTTGGTGGTTCTCTCCGGGTACTCCAGCTTCTTCCACCACTAAAACTGGTCGCCATGAGGCCATAATTAAAAATATTTCTGTTTCCCCTTACCCGACCCACAATTTTGGAAGTGGGTAGGTAGGGGCTTTTTTTTTTATGACAAAGATGTGCTTGGTAATGTGAAAATATCGATCTTTTGGCGAAACAAATCTAAAATACGGAATTTTCAGCAAAACGAATTTTGAGTGGAACGAAAAAAAGAAAGAAAAAAAGTGACGGCAAATTTCCAATAAAAAAAATTTCAGTCGGCTGATTTTGACAGGGTCGGTCGGGTAGGGGGAAACAAACTTATTTTTAATTTTGGCCTGATATAGCTGAAATATTGCTGAAAGTGGCATTAAACACAATCAAAATCAAATCAAATCATTTTATAGCTCACTAACCATAACATTGGCGCTGTTAACTTTTGCCATCATGGACATCCATTAAATATATACTATCTTTTCAAAGTTTAATGGGCCAATATTGATTTATACTAAATAAATGTACTTTTTTACAGAATCTACATTATCCACGATGAAGTTAAAGATAAATTTTTTTAGCTTGAATTAAGTTGGGTTGGAGAAAGTAAGTACAAAGTACATGTAGTTCCTAAACTGTGTATACCATAAAAAAAAACCTCTTGTTTTATAACATGTATACTAGATACATTGTATATTAACTCACTGTATTGTCCTTATTTATTGGTCATGTAATTGTTGGTCACTTTTCATATTTTACCATTTTAGACATCACAATAAAACAAAATATAATTTTAAGCTGTTTGCAACAATGTTAAACATAGGAACTAGTTAGTTTAAGGACAGGTTGTTCTGAGCATATTGTTTATGATCAATATTACATTCTCTATATTCAATTGATATTTTAAATCTAGCTTTAGATCCATAAAATACAGATAAAGTTGAATTTCAGAGGCTTATAGTTTCATTAATGCCCTAGATGATGCCAAAAAATTATGCTTTATTTAGCACATATGGCCAAAGGTTTTTGTGTTAACAAGTAATTCATTATTTATGCCTAATATCATATTTTTATACCCCCCACAACGAAGTTGTAGGGGGGTATACTGGTTTCACCATGTTCGTCCATCCGTCTGTAGACAAATCCTATGTCGTACGATAACTTGAGTTGTGTTTCTTAGAATCTTTTAAAATTTTGTCAGCTGTTTACTGGTGAAGAGAGGAGGATCCCTTTCTTTTTTGACGATTTTCACTTTTGCCGTTCCAGAGTTATTGGACTTGATGTGACGGAAAATAGGATTTTTACCCTATGTCGTATGATAACTTGAGAAGTGTTTCTCAGAATGTTTTGAAATTTTATTAGCAGCTTACCGGTAAAGAGAGGAGGATCCCTTTTATTTTAAACGATTTTCACTTTTGCCGTTCCAGAGTTATTGGACTTGATATGATGAAAAATAGGATTTTTACCCTATGTCGTATGATAACATGAGTAGTGTTTCTCAGAATGTTTTGAAATTTGATCAGCAGCTTACCGGTGAAGAGAGGAGGATCCCTTTCATTTTTGACGATTTTCACTTTTGCTGTTCCAGAGTTATTGGACTTGATGTGACGGAAAATAGGATTTTTACCCTATGTCGTATGATAACTTGAGAAGTGTTTCTCAGAATGTTTTGAAATTTTATTAGCAGCTTACCGGTAAAGAGAGGAGGATCCCTTTTATTTTAAACGATTTTCACTTTTGCCGTTCCAGAGTTATTGGACTTGATATGACGAAAAATAGGATTTTTACCCTATGTCGTATGATAACATGAGTAGTGTTTCTCAGAATGTTTTGAAATTTGATCAGCAGCTTACCGGTGAAGAGAGGAGGATCCCTTTCATTTTTGACGATTTTCACTTTTGCTGTTCCAGAGTTATTGGACTTGATATGATGGAAAATAGGATTTTTACCCTATGTCGTATGATAACTAGAGTAGTGTTTCTCAGAATGTTTTGAAATTTTATCAGCAGCTTACGGGTGAAGAGAGGAGGGTCCCTTTCATTTTTGGTCGGAACAATCAGTAATGTTTCGGTTATGGAAATAGGTTGGACAGATGTGGGGAGCGGGGGGTATATCTTAGTGAGCTGTGCTCACAGTAATACTAGTTTACATTAAAATTAACTGACATTACATATACCTGTTAAAAAGATGTTTCTGTTTTAATGATTTTGAGTTGTTTCCCTTGAAATGCATAGGAGATTGTTATTAAGGGTTTAATTTTAATCTGTTTACTAAGGGCATTTTTTTTCTTGTAGTGACAGGAGGTAAACATGAATTTGTACCACAAAATGTTTATGCTGAAGCAGAAAAATTCGCAAAGGTGAGTTTAAATTGGATATCTTGGCTTTCATTAATATCACTGGGAGATACCTTTTCTAGTGAACTATTAGTCCCGATGGTATCGTCCACCCAGTAGTCTGTGTTTTTTTCTATTAGATATAGTAGTTATTGAAAATTATAGTTTTTAATTAATGTAATTATTATTAAATCTAAAGTTTCTCCTCCCCCCAGGCATGGATGACTTATTAAATCTAAAGTTTCTCCTCCCCCCAGGCATGGGTGACTTATTAAATCTAAAGCTTCTCTTCCCCCTAGGCATGGGTGACTTATTAAATCTAAAGTTTCTCCTCCCCCCAGGCATGGGTGACTTATTATACCCCCCGCAAACAAAGTTTTGGAGGGTACATAGGAATCACCCTGTCCGTCTGTCCCTTGTAAGCGCAACTCCTCCTAAACGACTTATTGGATTTTTATGAAACTTTACACATTTGTAGTACACTACCTGCAGATGTGCATGAAGAAATATGGATGCTGTCCAAAATTTAAAAGGGGAGATAATTCAACTTATACTTTCACGAAAAGGGGGGGGGGCATGTACCTTGTAAGCGCAACTCCTACTAAGCTGCTTATTGAATTTTTATGAAGCTTTACACAACCTGCAGATGTGCATGAAGGAATACTGTTGATGTCTAAAATTTAGAAGGGGAGATAATTCAACTTATACTTTCACGAAAAAGGGGGTCGTGTACCTTGTAAGCGCAACTCCTCCTAAACGGCTTGTTGGAGTTTTGAGAAACTTTACACAGTTGTAGTACACTACCTGCAGATGTGCATGAAGAAATATGGTCGCTGTCCAAAATTGGGAAGGGGAGATTATTCAACTTGTACTTTCACGAAAAGAAGGAGGGCATGTACCTTGTAAGTGCAACTCCTCCTAAACAGCTTATTGGATTTTTATGAAACTTTACACAGTTGTAATACACTACCTGCAGATGTTCTTGGTTAGTTTATTTTGGAGATGGGGTGTTGTCTCCTTGACATAACTCCATATCCGTTCATTTTTCATAGGTAACTTGCTAATATACCTGTATTCCAAAGTTTGAACATTGCAAGTGGGGGTATCACTCAGTGGGGTCACTCACAGCTTTAATTAAATCTAAAGTTTCTCCTCCTCCCAGGTATGGGTGACTGTAGCTGTATTTTGGCTATTCTGTTAAGACCCTTTGGTTTTCTTGCTCCCAAAGACTTAAATTATTTATCTTTCCAATCTTTTGACTGAGTGTATGTACCTGATGAACAATCTAATTAAAATTCCATCTTTAATTGATCCTGGTTTTGTTATGTCGTGCACAACCGGGAGCAATTAAACATAGAATTTTAATTAGATTGCCTGATGAAGGATATTCTAGAAACAAGTCGGGCACACTAAATGGGATAAGTCTCTTGTTACTTATTATATTTTCTAGTGCTTGCTTCTTTTTGTTTGTTGTAATATCCTACTATAAAGCACTCTTTGCAAAAATGTGTAAAACTTTTGTTTGTTCTATTATTTAAATTTCATATCATTAAATATTGATCAACAATTTTTATATAATGATAAAAACAATATAATAGGACATCTTTGTTTTATGTTGTACAGTAAACCCTCTCTCTAGACACCACCCCATTTGCCATGCCTTTTAAGACAGGTTGTCTGACAAAAGAGGTGTTTTATACATAGTTACTGAAGAATTGTGACATTTTAAATGGTCTCTCAAAACTGATGGTTGTTAAAGCAAATACAAGGTATTTCTTTCAGCTAAATCACTGGTTTTAGTGACAACTGTACATTATCATATATAATACTTTTTGGTGTATAATAGCGAGTTTACTTTTTGGTGTATAATAGCGAGTTTACTTTCACATATCAATTTAAACTCATAACTTGCAGGAAGTGCATTAAACTCATTGAGACCAACTCGCAAAAGATATCTGTATTTAGTAAAAGCCACCTTGATACAAATGTTTGAAGTATTTCTCATTTATGTGCAGATTCTTCACATATGTAAAATAAATAATACCCTTAATAGCTGTTCAGAATACTGTGGGGTTGAAATAGTGTTAACCTTTTCAATTGTTGTTAGTGATTCAGCTAGATTTTATCCCTGAAGCTAGCAAATTGTCCAAGACAAAATCAGAGCTCCGGAGCTCTGAAGAAAAATGAAAAATGGTGCAAAATCCTGCATTCTAGGCACTAAAATAACGATTCTTTTTGTAAGGTATTGGGAGTATCCAACAAAAGGCCACTCCTTTTATCTAGCCAGATTTTTGATGTACTGATGTAATAAAATACTACTAAATTGTCCATCCCAACAGAGGCCGCCCCTATTATTAGGTCACTTTTTCATTGCAGAAGGGATGACCTTATAAGTGGGGGACTACTGTACTATAATCAAACCAAGAGTCATGGTTTGATAAAACAATAACAATACAACCGGTCAAGGCTATGGAAACTTGCATTAAAAGCTTTAGTCAATGCTACAATACATGTTTAAAAGTTTGTTTGTTTGTTTGATGGTGTTTAATGCCACTTTCAACAATATTTCAGCTATATCGTGGCAGTCAGTTTTATTGGTGGAGGAAACCGGAGGACCTGGAGAAAACTACTGACCTGTCGCACGTCACTGGTAACTTTATCACATAATGTTGTACACCTCGCCCTGATCGAGATTCGAACACACAACATCAGTGGTGATAGGCACTGATTGCATAGGTAGTTGTAAATCCAACTACCATACGATCATGGCCATGACAACCCCTCATTTTTAAAGTACATTAAATGATTATACTTGTAATATTATGTGTTTGTAACTTAACACTGTATTAACTTTTGTAAATCTGTTTGTAGGAAGCTCTAGAGGAATCAGACGATTCAGATGAAGAAGATCTGTGATATACAATCTATTTGTAGAACTTACATTATCATCACAACATTTATGGACGTTTCTGATTTCATGTTATGAATACCTTTGTTTTTCTCATGTTGATTGTAATTGTGACTTTTCAACCATTAAATTGATGTAACATAAGATGTTGATTTCTTAACTATTTCCAAGATTTATTCCTAGAATTTTGTTACATACCTCATTTAAGCATTATTTTTGCCGAAAAATCACTAGAAGGCAAGTTCTTGTCAACCAAGGCCATATGAGCTTTTGTCATCACCTGGCTTCCTGCCAACTTTTTTCACATTTTAATCTTCTCCTGCAAAACTACCCAACCAAATGGAACCAAACTTTGCAGGGAGTCATTGAGAAGAGGAGATTCAGATTTATACAAATTAAGTTAATCGTCCATGGGGATGGGCTATTAGGGAGTCTAAAAGGGGAAAAATAAATAATTCTTCTGAAGAACCAGCAATAGAAATGCTACAATATTTGTGTATAGGATATATACATTAAGATGTGTACAAACGAAGGCTCCAGGGTCTAAGAACCATAGAGGGTCCAAAATTTAATAGACTGCAATGGGGAGTGTTTATTTTAAAAATTATCCTTAAAGAACCAGAAATGGAAAAGCATGTAATAAATGACATGAATCATCATTTTGATGCATAGATTCAAGCTTACAGTTGCAGACTTTATGCAGGATGCAAATTAATGGAAACATAATAAACCAGAGGCTTTTAAGAGACTATTACTCACCCGATTTATTTAGGCAATGAACCAAACAAAAGTTGAAATTCCTGATCAGAGATTGACTTATCTTGGATTTCAGATCGACACCAAAATAACAAGTTTGGTCGAGTCCCCAAGTATCATTTGTGGATGAATTGGTATAAATTTGTATTTTCCATAGGGTTCTATGTTCTGTGGTGATGTCCATCTCAGATTAAAGATTGGTACCACAATCATAACATTGGTAAAGATCCATCCTAGTATCATGAATGGATGATTTAATGTAAATGTAACCTCATCTGGTTTTCAATTTGACTGCTAAATTTTATAGAAAAATTTCAGATTTCTTTTGCCATTAATTTGAAACTTCTGCCTAGGTAGTAATGGCAGCCATCTTGGATGGAGGATAAAGAGTAGGGGTGTCACACATAATTTTGAAAGTGGACCAACCATTTCAGCAAAAGTTTGTTATTTTTCTCCTCAAAATATGCCTAATTTGTATAATTGGTATAAATTGACTGAAAGAAACATTTCACAGAAAAACCTGGTATATATGTTAACTATGTAAACTCTGCATTGCTAGCTATGTAGTACAGTTAAATTTTAAGGTAATTTTAAATTAGAATAAAGCAGCAATAGACAATTAGAGTGAGCGAGTGATTGTTGTTTAATGCAAACTCAGCAATTTTTCAGCTATATGGCAAGAACAAGTCAATTGTCAATGATATGATGATGAGGCCCACTTTGTAGTAGACCAACCTTCTTAGTTAGATTTTTATAGTGCTAGTTCACTGAAACAACAATCTGCGGATAGACATGTTGCCCCACTCGGACAGTCACATTATCCTGATTCCTAGTCAACCTGTCTTTGCTCTTTCTCCATAATGCTGTGTGCTTAGCAGAGTCCTTGGTTTGATACGATCGGGGCTCGAACCCACGATCTACCACACTCGAGGCGAGCATGCTAACCATTACACCACCGATGTGGTTAGACAATTAGAAAGACTATTTTAAGTAACGGCTACAATCTGTTATGGAAGTTGGGACTGTCGGACACAATTTTGAAAGAGGACCACCCCAGCCAAATTTTGTTTAATTTGCTTCAGTGATTTCAGAGTAGAAGAATCAAATATTAGTCTAAGATTGACCATGGATGCCAAGTGATGGCAAAAGGTCACATGGCCTTAAGCCAAGTGAGCTAAAAACAGTATTTTCAAGAACAAGCAACAAAAATATACTTGACAATAGCTTTTCTTAAGAAATGGAGATCCAATCTGTTGCATGGTAATGGCCCAAGAGCTATTTGTTACAGATAGCAAAAACTTACCAATTAAATCACCACTTTGTGTAGGTGTTTGGAAACCTTAACACTTGAGGTCAGTGATGTTAGACTTGTTAGACTTGTAATCAGAAAGTGCCTGGGTGGCTCAATGAGTTAGGTAGTTGGATTACCTAACAATTCATACAAGCCTATCACCAATACGGCGTGGGTTCGTGCCCGGCTTTGTAAATTACAAACCAGAGGCTCCCAGGAGCCTGTAATCGCTCACCTGGATCAAAGCTGCTTTCAATAACAACGCAATTGCACTGTGGTGGCCATCTTGGTGGGAGAACGCGACTGCCGGACACAATTTTGGAAGAGGACCATCCAATGACTATTCCATCCAAGTTTGGTTCTAATTGAGCTACTGGTTCCAGACAAGATGGTTTTTATGTGAATTTCCCATACGGTCCTATGTTAAACTAAGTTCAGCTGTGCAGCCATTTTGGTCAGAGGGCGGGACCACCAGACACAATTTTGGAAGAGGACCATCCAATGACTATTTTATCAAAGTTTGGTTCCAATTGAGCAACTGGTTCCAGACAAGAAGATTTTTATGTGAATTTCCCATAGGGTCCTATGTTAAGCTAAGTTCGGCTGTCGGGGCCATCGTGGTCGAAGGGCTGAACCGCCTGACATATTTTTGGAAGAGAACCATCCAATGACTATTTCATCAACATTTAGTTCTTATTGAGCAAATGGTTTCAGACGAGAAGATTTTTATGGGAATTTCCCATAGGGTTCTATGTTAAATTAAGTTCGGCTGTGGCAGCCAGCTTGGTCGGAGGTATGAAATGCCGGACACAATTTTGGAAGGGGACCACCCAAGGATCATTTCAGCAAAGTTTGGTTGAGATTGGCTCAATAGTTTCAGAGGAGAAGATTTTTTCAAATTTCATCCCCCTTTTTTCTATTTTTAGCTTGGTGGCCATCTTGGTTGGAAGTCGGGATCACCGGACACAATTTTGGAAGGGGGCCATCCAAGGATCATTCCACCAAGGTTTTGTTACAATTGGCCCAGTGGTTTCTGAGGAGAAGATTTTTATGTGAATTTCCCATAGGGTCCTATGTTAAGCTAAGTTCGGCTGTGGGGGCCATCTTGGTCGAAGGGCTGAATCGCCGGACACATTTTTGGAAGAGAACCATCCAATGACTATTTCATCAAAATTTTGTTGTTATTGAGCAAATGGTTTCAGACAAGAAGATTTTTATGGGAATTTCCCATAGGGTCCTGTGTTAAATTAACTTCAGCTGTGGTGGCCATCTTGGTCGGAGTTCTGAAATGCTGGACACAATTTTGGAAGAGGACCACCCAAGAATCATTTCAGCAAAGTTTGGTTGAGATTGGCTCAGCAGTTTCAGAGGAGAAGATTTTTTTTAAATTTCATCCCCCCTTTTTTCTAATTTGCATAATCGGTCAAAATCGGCAAAAGTTCAAAGTTCATAAAAAATCCAGTAATATTTGTTAAAAAGCTCATCATTATGCTTATACAGTTCAAATTTGGGCACATTCTGGCTTAAAATAGAGCAGTTTTGGCCATTTGAAGAAATTTCTATTTTTAGTAATGGCGGCCATCTTGGATACAGGACGGCGCTGACGGACACAATTTTGAAAGGGACTCACCCAGGGACCATCCCTGCCAGGTTTGGTTTAATTTGGTTCAGCGATTTCAGAGGAGAAGATTTAAATGTGATCTTTTATCAAAATATGCCTAATTTGCATAATCGGTATAAATCAGCTGAAAGAAAAATTTCAAACAAAAGCCCCAAACATATGCTAAACTACTCCTTGCCATGTAGCTGCAGTTAAAATTTGAGCTCATTTTGACTTGTACTAAAGCAGCAATGGACAATTGAAGAAATTTCTATTTTTAGTAACAGCAGCCATCTTGAATGGAGGGCGGGGCTGTCGGACACAATTTTGAAAGGGACCCACTCAGGGACCATCCCTGCCAGGTTTGGTTTAATTTGGTTCAGAGGAGAAGATTTAAATGTGATCTTTTATCAAAATATGTCTAATTTGCATAATCGGTATATATCGGCTGTTAGAAAAATTTCACAAAAAAAGCTGGAATATATGTTAAACTACTCCTTGCCATGTAGCTGCAGCAAAAATTTGAGGTAATTTTGACTTACACTAAAGCAGCAATGGACAATTAAAATTTCATCCCCCCTTTTTTCTATTTTTAGCTTGGCGGCCATCTTGGTTGGAAGTCGGGATCACTGGACACAATTTTGGAAGGGGCCATCCAAGGACTATTCCACCAAAGTTTGGTTGCAATTGTCCCAGTGGTTTCTGAGGAGAAGATTAAAATGTGAAATGTTGACGGACGGACGACAGACGACGGACGAAAAGTGATGACAATAGCTCACATGGCCTAAAGGCCAGGTGAGCTAAAAAGGGTGCACTCGACTCGCAGCCGCAAGTGATAAAGTTTACCAGTTGCTTGCCCATGGTTGGTGGTTCTCTCCGGCTTCTTCCAACACTAAAACTGGTCGCCATGATATAGTTGAAATATTGCTGAAAGTGGCATTAAAGCACCAAAATTCAAAATCAATGACTTGTAATCAGTAGCCCTTTTCACAAAAATTATTACGATAAAAAATTGTCGTAAGTGTAAAACTAAGATTAAAAAAAGTTTCACAAAAATACTTACGATAATCTTAAGTATAAAAATAGTCCTAACTTTACGTGTAAAACTACCCTGTCGTAAGCGTAAATGAAAAAACAGAGAAAAAAAAAGATGGACGATGCATTGGTGCCTCGGCTTGAAAATAAGAGAGCAATTCACCGTTAGCGTATTTTCTCTGACTGTATGTATGACAAACCTCATTACACATATTGAATTTGATAAATGTTTAACGTAGGAACCTATGGGAAATTCACATAAAAATCTTGTCTGGAACCAGTTGCTCAAATGGAACCAAACTTTGATAAAATAGTCATTGGATGGTCCTCTTCCAAAATTGTGTCTGGTGGTCCCACCCTCTGACCAATATGGCTGTACAGCTGAACTTAGTTTAACATAGGATCCTATGGGAAATTCACATAAAAACCATCTTATCTGGAACCAGTAGCTCAATTAGAACCAAACTTGGATGGAATAGTCATTGGATGGTCCTCTTCCAAAATTGTGTCCGACAGTCACGCTCTCCCACCAAGATGGCCGCCACAGTGCAGTTGCGTTGGTATTGAAAGCAGCTTTGATCCAGGTGAGCGATTACAGGCTCCTGGGAGCCTCTGGTTTTTTCTCACAAAGTTTTGGTTCAAATGACGATGCAGTAACATGCCATGTTTAATATAAGATCAAAATGAAGATAATAGAACTTTCTTACAGTCGTCCAAATATTATTTCTATAGTTTCATTTTATTTGTTCCTATGATATAATACAGGATGAACATTTTTTTCATGTCAATATTTGAAATAAGACAATTTCCTGAATCTTGTAGATTTAGTCTCCTTTGTGTCAAATCTGGGATACTACCTAGAGCAATCTCAGTGAGTGAGAGATTGTTGCTTAATATCAAATGAGTAAATATCCAGCTATCTCATGACACGAAAAAGTTACATTTGATGAAATGATGATGATGTCTGCTTTGGACAAACACGCTTGATTTTACAATAGTCTGTGTATAGACATATCGCTCCACTCAGACAGTGACATCATCCTCATTTTAATCTAACCAGTCCTAACTCCTTAAAACTTAGTGGAGAAGCAGAGAATACCCATTTTATAGTCTTTGGTTTAACTTGACCAGGGCTCAAACCCACAATCTACCATACTCATGTCGAGAACACTGATCATTACACCACCAATGCAGTCGAGTTACATATAAAATGGTAATGTATATTACATTAATGGCATAACAAATTATAAAGTAATTCAAGTGTACATAACAGTATCTTTATTTATGTGTTTTATTTAAAACCACTTATTATTAACATACATGTATACACAAACTCTATTCATATAAAACAAAAACAAAATCTATGATTTCTTCATATAATCTCAAACATAACAAACTAATATATGAGACATGTTAAGTACAGACACTTCATAAATTGTGAAAATAAGGAAGTTCTCCTTTGTTGACCAATCAAGTAAATATTTCATTGAAACAACCAAAGAAGAAGAAAAAATAACAAAAATGAAATAATATATTTGTATGAAGAGTGAGCAAGATAGAGAGTGATTATTCTTAAATGCCAAGTGAGCAATACTTCATCTACATATAACATGGCATTTGTGAAGATGTTAAAGCTAAAACAGAAAACAAAGTCAGGTCAAATATAAATATGATTAATGAATTGAACGTGCTACTAAAATTGAATGCACAAAAATATATAGTACTACTCCCCCCCCCACTCACACACATATGTTGAGATGTGTATTAATGAAATGTAATTCAAGCTGCATACTGAAGCAAAATTTTAATAAAATTTATAAATGATTACATTTACATTTGAAAATCTATGTGTTAACTCCATTCTAATTATTGATGAAACCCTGAACAATTTTACAGCAAAGTACATTGTATCACCAAGTTATGTAAGTATCTTTGTTAGCTTACCGTTAACAAACACAGCATTTTGATCAAGTTGACTTTTTTATTACTTTCACTAGTAAAGAAAAATAAAATAAATAAACTTCAAATTTAATTTTTGCTTCCAAGTGAGAAAATTCTTTAAAATATTAATTGCAGTGACAAGTTAGGTACCAGAAAATAGTTAGAAACAGGTGTGCATTCCCTACAACTGATATCAACCTAAGTCTCAGGGTTTCAGAAATATGAAATGCCTGGAAGGTTTTCTTTAAACCATGTACTACAAATAAAAACAAGTAACTTTGGGTGAACCTAGCTCTGCAGTCATAAAACTTTCGAGTACGTGTTTTGTACTTGTATTCCAAAATCAACCAATAAGAACACTGCATATACAGAATAGAGTTTACTGATTGGTCGTCTGTCGAGTACGAGTACAAAATTCCTAATCGAAAGTTTTATGATCGTAAGGCTTGGTTCTATGGATTTCAATTAGATGCTTACAAAATAAACCAGTAAATTTTATTGTCTTTCAGAATATTTTTTTATACCTTCAACTATATACATGACAGAAAATTGAATGTGAAGTATTTAACAAATGTTGACAACATATAACTTGTTAATACAACATCAAATTTAACCAAAACAATATCTATTATTGCTTATCATGGAAGAAAGATTAAAACACAACATTAGTAGGTTAAATTTTTGACCTTGATTTGATATGACATATTGGAAATAAATAATTTAAAAAGATTTTTAAACTGTTTCTATGGTGTTATACAGTACAGTCAGAGACATACCATGATAAATCACTGTGAGACGTATCACTCTTCTTAGTGATACCGATATATTTTTGCTCTGTTTAATTTATTTCCTTACTTTCTTGTGCCTTTTGGGTGATAGCAAGTAACTCTCTAAATACAAAAGAAATTTTGAAGATATATTAAACAGAACAAAAGATATATCAGTATCACTAAGATGAGTGATATGTCTATCACAGTGATTTATCATGGTATGCCTCTGACTGTACTGTAGCTTTCATGCAGATGCTTCAGGTGTGGCAGAATGTTAGACTTATCCATGGTAATTTCATAACTATAAAATTGTTATTTGCAGCTGCTCCGCTAAGGAGTTGGGACAGACTGGTAGGCTCAGAATAATATCTATGTGTGGACTGTTGTTTCAGTGAACTAACACAATAAAAAATCAACTAAGTATTTTTCTAGTACAAAACACACATCATCATCCTCTCATTAAAAAGTAATTGAAAATTGCCCCAAGATACTTATTTTCCCCTTCAAAATCCACTTTAAAGTTTAATTTCCCTTTCTTACTTTCAAGATTTGAAAGAAGAAAAAAAAATAGTTATGACTGACAAAATCACCAACTCAAAACATTCCTCTGGCATACTCAAACCAAAAATCTTTATAAATAACTCATTTTTTATTAATAAAAATAAAGCTCATTACATCTTGTAAAATTTTTAACATATGGTTTTGATATTTAACTATTAAATTCAATATGAATCAGAAAGTTGCTATAAAAAAATAAGCAATAGTAAGTACTGATATATACAAATGTAGATAGACAAAGGTCTATGATATATTCCTAATTATAGTGAAAAACCTGTCTACATTGAGCCACCTGGGGACCTTGTGTTTGGTGTAGACAGGTGTTAAGTTTATACAGATTAAATTAACAAAAATTCCTACATTGGGACTTTAATTTAAGTTTGGTTTATACAGGATTCCAGTTGATTTAAGGTTCAGTTTACACTGATGTCACTACAACCATGTAGAGAGACAACAACTTATTTACCTTACTAGTATATAAAGTTAGTAACAACAAAGAGAGTCAAATATATAGGTCAGATGAATTACACTGTGTAATTTACAATATTAACAGTTAAGCTTTCGTTGTGTGTTACATGTAGATAACTTCAATAGAATTACAAATAATAACAACAATGTAAGTTTATAAAGGTAAACAAGTTAACATGGGCTAGATTCTTATCCATCTTATAAGAACAACAAAAATGTTCAGCTTATTTTACTGGGGTGCATTCTATTCAAGAAAGAATATTAAATGTATATTTAAAACAAAGCACATAGAGGAAACTGATTTTTCTAAGAAATCTTATTTGAAGAATTTACGAGGAAATTGGTTTGTCTAAGAAACCTTATTTGAAGAATTTACGAGGAAATTGGTTTTTCTAAGAAACCTTAGTACAAGATTTTAAACAATCACTTTAAGCATTTCAAGAAAAAGTGTATTGGGTATGCCTATGAGAAGACATATTCAATCTTTATTTCATGGGGCTGCATTATAATTTTCTTAAGAAATTAATAGGATTAAGTGCATACAAAAATATGTAAATTGAGAGTGGCGGCCGTCTTGTACCAAACAGTTCACCATGTCTCAATACATAAACATACAAAATATGAAGGCACTTTGTCTTAATACAAAAAAGTTATGTCCCGAATTATATGTCTTGCACAAAAACGTTAACATTGTACATGCATTGGCAGCCATGTTTTATCCATTTGAAATAGTAGATTTTCACAAATTTAGGAATCTTAAAGGAAAACACCATGATCTTAACAAGTTAGCGTGAAAATTTAAATGACAGTAAATAAAAGACATTTGTGTTAATGAATGTTAAAAATAGTATACCGTAAGGTAGAATTTGGTCATTAAAGTTGCATGTAGCACCAAATAATGGGGATCGCCATTTTTCGTAACTCTTCAATGTGAGGAGACAAAAGGCATAATCCATTCTCGGATTATACTTGCAATTAGAGCTCTTCCGAAAGAGCTGTGACGTCATGCAATCGGTATCGTATATTATAGCAGCATTGCTCAGTTGCAATTTTATCATTAAAAATTATGTAAATCATAAACTAATGTCGTATATTTATCGTTTGATATTTACAAAATCACTATGACTTCATGTCAAGCATTTCATTGCACTAACGAAAAGGGAAAGTGTAAGAAGAATTTTTTTTTGTAATTACCGATCAGGACTACCCTAGTTAACACATCAACCAGTGACCACGAAAAACACGGGAAAGTACGACAGCATTGGCGACAAAAAAGAAAAAAGCATATAAGCATATGTACGCATAAAACGAGTTAAAATTAACAGTTATTTATCCTACGGCCAATCATGTAAAACATGGAATTATATGTAGATACACCCCCCCCCCCCCCCCCCCCCCCCCCAATACAAATAAACTCATTTGTTTTATGAAAATGTAACATGGGATGGGAATATTAAGAAAAAAATTAGGACGATATACAAATTGTTAACATTGTATTGCAGTTGATCTGATATTAAAGCATAACAAAAAGGGCTCGGATCTGTCTCCGTGACGTCACATGAAGAGGTGTCATGGCCACTTACACTATGACAGGAAATTCCAAATATTCATATTTCTAATTGGGTATATTAATGTTAATAAAGGTGTTTTTCATTAAATAATTAGTTATTTACGAATAAAAAGTTACAATGTATTGAATTATAACAATTGTTCAACTGACTGGAGTTTTCCTTTAATCTACTGACCATATTATTCCTTCGTAAAACCTGGTTGATAACAAATATAAAAAAAAAATCAATGGATCAGGATGATAAAAAAAGCTGTACTCTAACAAGAAAAATATTTAATAGAACTATGTCCTTGTGAGCAAGTTATCCAAAAAAAATAGTCTAACATGAGGAATATTTATACAACTATGTCCTTGTAAGTGAATTATCCTTGTTTTGACTAATATAAGAGATTTGTTCATCCATTCTTATTTCGAGGATCTGTATTGTATTTCAAAATAAATCTGGTATATACATACCTACATGCCAACAATTTTGGTATGATAAACATGGGGATTTTAAAGCTGTAACCTTATTATAAAATAATAAAAAAAAAATTATAGTCACCAAACAAAACAGTCATCCATATATATATTAAAAAAAAAGGGTTCAGTTTGAATGCTATTAAAGTGATGGCACAGAACATAAACTCTAAATAATAAATGGTACTCAGTTTCATTTTGAAGAGTCCTATTCAATTTATGAGAGCAATGTAAATATGTACGACAAAGCAATTTATTTCAGTGTTCAAGACAAGTATATATCTTTACTGACTTTTGTGACCTATAAATATATATATATATATAAATATGTTGACCTACAGTATTAAGTGTTAATTAAGTCTTCCAAACAATATTTAAAGACTTAACTATCTTTTCTCTTCTCCCATTAACTTGTCTGTTCTCCTGCTCAGAGTCTAGAGAAGCCATTTTATTTCAATGTCATTGTAACTTATATTTTTACTTTTTTAAGAGTTAAATGCACTTTCCCATAATTGTTTTTCAGTAGTTATTGTGAAAAATATCTTTTAATAGAAGGTTTTCCCTAAGAAAAAATAAGTAATTTTAAATTGTCTACCACTAAGACATGAAAAGTTAAATTTTATTTTCTACCATGTGACACAGCTTGTATGATTCTTTTAAAGTGGAATAGTACTTAATTAATTGTAAACAAATTAAATATAAAACAACAATTTAATCACAATTTGTCTTCACACAAAACTTTAAGCATAATGTTGTACTATCCATAAAACTTTCTTCTTAAACATTGTCACTGTGACCTATATTGCTGTACTATCCATAAATTGTTCTTGTAAAACATTGTCACTATGACCTGCATTGTACTATTCATAAAATTTTCTTGTAAAACATTATCACTGTGACCTAAATTGTTGTACTATTCATAAAATTTTCTTGTAAAACATTGTCACTGTGACCTACATTATTAAAATGCTGTACATCAGATACACATATTATTACAGTATACACTTTGTTCATTTGCTACACATGGGGGATTTCAATGTTAGCACTTTGCATACTTACTTAACTACCATTTACAGACTACTACTTCTATCGATGCATTTTGCTAGTGGATTTAACGAAAAATTGAGTATTGTAATATTCACACAATAAGAATCACATTGACACAATTCAAGTAAACTTGTTACCCTCTTTAAATCTACACCATACATTTTATTACATATTATCAGCAATTTTATATAGAAATTTTCTATTTCAATTATACTTGGTCAGTACTACTCGACCAAATATCAGCTATAATATGTCAAAATAACACCACAGCTGATAGTATATATAGAATAACGGCAGTTGTAAAGTTCAAGACCTTCAAAACTGACATTATAGTTTTTATAGGTAACGTCATAATGTGTTTGACATCACACTGACCAATAATTTTCAGTATCAGAGTCTGACAGTAAGCTGATACTGAAAGTATCCGTCTGTGAGATCACAGGAAAAAACTGCATGAATTACCAATAAAAATGTATACTAGTTATAATATTGTATGAACACTTTGGTATGCATGTACCATATTTGGCTGTGTGCTATATGCATAATTCTTTTGATTTTTACTATCTTGTTGGTTGTAACAATTTGTACCGGTAACTTATCTATTTTTGTGTAATACTCATTAACACTGGACACAGGCTTCTACTAAACAAAAAACAAAGTGGAGTTATATAAAACAACAGATTTATAATATGTTGATAGAAAACAAAAATTATGCCCATTGTCCAAAAATTTAAAAATAGTCATAACTTACTATTATTGCTGGTTTGAAAGTTAAATAAAACATAACTGTGCCACCTTGACAAAAAAGTTTACATAATTATTAACACTGACTTCTGTTTTACATTAATGATCAACCTTAAACACTGATGAATAACATTTATGATATATAAAAAAATAAGAAAACAAAATCAAGTATCATAATCTTCGTCTTCTGTATTATGTGGCACTGTTGTACAGATACGCGTTTTTACTATAGAATTGTTTGTATTCTTTAAAGATGTCGTGCATAGATCTAATGGTTGATTTCTGAAAAAAAAAAGAAAAAAGAAGTGAACGATTTATGTGACATTTATCTCAGAATGTTGATTAACGGTATTGGTGGTGTAACGGTGGGTGTATTCAACTTGAGTGCAATAGATGGCAGGTGTGAGCTCTGGTTGGACAAGACCACAATAGATGACAGGTGTGAGCTCTGGTTGGACAAGACCACAATAGATGGCAGGTGTGAGCTCTGGTTGGACAAGACCACAATAGATGGCAGGTGTGAGCTCTGGTTGGACAAGACCACAATAGATGGCAGGTGTGAGCTCTGGTTGGACAAGATCACAATAGATGGCAGGTGTGAGCTCTGGTTGGACAAGACCACAATAGATGGCAGGTGTGAGCTCTGGTTGGACAAGACCACAATAGATGGCAGGTGTGAGCTCTGGTTGGACAAGACCACAATAGATGGCAGGTGTGAGCTCTGGTTGGACAAGACCACAATAGATGGCAGGTGTGAGCTCTGGTTGGACAAGACCACAATAGATGGCAGGTGTGAGCTCTGGTTGGACAAGACCACAATAGATGGCAGGTGTGAGCTCTAGTTGGACAAGACCACAATAGATGGCAGGTGTGAGCTCTGGTTGGACAAGACCACAATAGATGGCAGGTGTGAGCTCTGGTTGGACAAGACCACAATAGATGGCAGGTGTGAGCTCTGGTTATACAAGACCACAATAGATGGCAGGTGTGAGCTCTGGTTGGACAAGACCACAATAGATGGCAGGTGTGAGCTCTGGTTGGACAAGACCACAATAGATGGCAGGTGTGAGCTCTGGTTGGACAAGACCACAATAGATGGCAGGTGTGAGCTCTGGTTGGACAAGACCACAATAGATGGCAGGTGTGAGCTCTGGTTGGACAAGACCACAATAGATGGCAGGTGTGAGCTCTGGTTGGACAAGACCACACTAGATGGCAGGTGTGAACTCTGGTTGGACAAGACCACAATAGATGGCAGGTGTGAGCTCTGGTTGGACAAGACCACACTAGATGGCAGGTGTGAACTCTGGTTGGACAAGACCACAATAGATGGCAGGTGTGAGCTCTGGTTGGACAAGACCACACTAGATGGCAGGTGTGAACTCTGGTTGGACAAGACCACAATAGATGGCAGGTGTGAGCTCTGGTTGGACAAGACCACACTAGATGGCAGGTGTGAACTCTGGTTGGACAAGACCACAATAGATGGCAGGTGTGAACTCTGGTTGGACAAGACCACAATAGATGGCAGGTGTGAACTCTGGTTGGACAAGACCACAATAGATGGCAGGTGTGAGCTCTGGTTGGACAAGACCACACTAGATGGCAGGTGTGAACTCTGGTTGGACAAGACCACACTAGATGGCAGGTGTGAACTCTGGTTGGACAAGACCACAATAGATGGCAGGTGTGAACTCTGGTTGGACAAGACCACAATAGATGGCAGGTGTGAACTCTGGTTGGACAAGACCACAATAGATGGCAGGTGTGAACTCTGGTTGGACAAGACCACAATAGATGGCAGGTGTGAGCTCTGGTTGGACAAGACCACAATAGATGGCAGGTGTGAGCTCTGGTTGGACAAGACCACAATAGATGGCAGGTGTGAGCTCTGGTTGGACAAGACCACAATAGATGGCAGGTGTGAGCTCTGGTTGGACAAGACCACAATAGATGGCAGGTGTGAACTCTGGTTGGACAAGACCACACTAGATGGCAGGTGTGAACTCTGGTTGGACAAGACCACAATAGATGGCAGGTGTGAACTCTGGTTGGACAAGACCACAATAGATGGCAGGTGTGAACTCTGGTTGGACAAGACCACAATAGATGGCAGGTGTGAACTCTGGTTGGACAAGACCACAATAGATGGCAGGTGTGAGCTCTGGTTGGACAAGACCACAATAGATGGCAGGTGTGAGCTCTGGTTGGACAAGACCACAATAGATGGCAGGTGTGAGCTCTGGTTGGACAAGACCACAATAGATGGCAGGTGTGAGCTCTAGTTGGACAAGACCACAATAGATGGCAGGTGTGAGCTCTGGTTGGACAAGACCACACTAGATGGCAGGTGTGAACTCTGGTTGGACAAGACCACAATAGATGGCAGGTGTGAGCTCTGGTTGGACAAGACCACAATAGATGGCAGGTGTGAGCTCTAGTTGGACAAGACCACAATAGATGGCAGGTGTGAGCTCTGGTTGGACAAGACCACAATAGATGGCAGGTGTGAACTCTGGTTGGACAAGACCACAATAGATGGCAGGTGTGAGCTCTGGTTGGACAAGACCACAATAGATGGCAGGTGTGAGCTCTGGTTGGACAAGACCACAATAGATGGCAGGTGTGAGCTCTGGTTGGACAAGACCAAAGACTATTAAATTGGTATTTGCTGCTTCTCCACTAAGTATGCAGCATTAAGGAGTAAGAGCAAAGACTGGTTGGCTCTGATTCAGGATAATATGTCAACGTGGGGCGACTTGTCTACCCGTGAACTGTTGTTTCACTATAAAAATCCAACTAGGCATGTTGGTCTAGTACAGAGCGAACATCATCTTCATTTCATCAAAATGTAACATGATATAGCTGAAAAATTGCTCATTTGGAATTAAACAACAATCCATCATTCACTCACTCACTAACTTCCTTGGGTTTCTCATGGAAAACCACATGTCTGGAAAATGTCCAAAAACATCTCAGTCTTGATTGAAATCGGAATATACATGTAAATTCCTGTAACTTAGACTATAGAAAATGAACATCAAAATTATTTTCTGCATCATTTCTTTAATCACAAGTTGCTATGTCATTTTCAGAAAAAATATTCTTGCAATCTCAGCTATTTTTTATTCTTAAATAACATTTGTCGTACACATAACACTTGTCTATAATTTGTACCGTTGCATTGTGATTCTTTTTTTTTTAAATGGTTTCATCATCTGTTAAGACTTCAAAGTATTTATCACCAGTTATTCCCAAACTTGATGTTCTTTTTGTAGTAATTTTGTTTTAACATAAAATAGTCCTTAATAATAAATTTCACTTTCATAATTTTAATGAAAGTTTACCTGAAAAAATGAAGTCAAAGAACATACAAGGTGTCCTGCTACATGTGGAATTTATGATGATCAAATTTAACTATAGATCTCAGAATTTATAAAAAAAAAACATTTTTCTTTGAACCTAGGTCACAGGAAAATTTGTTTTGTAATAAGCTTAAGTTTTGACTTTTATTTTGAAATAAGAGATTAGAAAACCACTACATGTGTCAATCTTAGCGGTAACAAACATGTGTCTGATCCTTTTGTCATTATTTAGACAATAAAATGTGTTTAAAAAAACCAAACATGAATAAATTTATTACTTTTCTGTGTTTCATTGTACACTGAGAGAATGAAATTCACTCTTCTTTTATCAACATAATAAATTTCATCAACACTTTACAAGAGTTTTCCATAATAAACTGAAAGGTTTGGTTTGGTTTTGTTTATGGTGTTAATGCCACTTTCAACAATATTTCAGTTGCGGTCAGTTTTATTGGTGGAAGAAACTGGAGTACCCAGAGAAAACCGAGTACCGGTACACTTCGCCATGAACTGGTTCGACCTCACAACTTTAGTGGTGATAGGCACTGATTGTACAGGTAGTTGTAAATCCAACTACCTTACGATCACGACCAGGATGGCCTCTAAACCGACAGGAAAATATCTGAAATATACATGTAGTTATAAATAAAACTATGATGTTAGATCGTGGGCTAACTTCACATTACTTACGTTTCATCTATTGTTACTGGTGGCGGAAACCCTGAGCTTGGGAATGGTGGCATCAAAGGAACAAATGGATTGGGTGGCACCATGTGGCTAACAGGTGCCATGTTATTTATATGTCCATAAGGTGGAACAAATGATGCTGAACTATGATGCATATGACTTAATGGTGAATTGAATGTTGATTTCTGAGCTAAACCCACACTATTTGGCGAAGTAACATTATGACTTTGATCATGTGATTCGGAGGAATGGACCAATGATTCTGACGAGTGATCATCTTCATCTGTTTCTGTATCTTCATCATCCTCATCTTCCTCTACGGGTTCCTCACAAACTGGATTATCTCCATTGTTTGCAGTGTGATCATTTTCCTATAAAACAGTATAGTTTCTGTGTTAGCGCTAAAGGTCGCCACACTCGCCATGGGCGATTAAATTTCAGATGTGGCTAATAAAATTTCAGTTACGATCGCCACTTTGGCGAATGAAATATTTACGGTACTCGAAAAAATCTTTGTTGATTTTCAAACCAGTAAAGTGTAATTGAAAAAAAATTCAGCTGACAAGATGTAAATAAAAGTAATATTAAAAACTGAACATAAAGACGGGTCTTTTTAGTCATTTCCGGAAAATTATTTACGTTAAAAACATTTCAGTTCCAGATACAAAAATCAGCTTCCGATAGCGATTTTCTTTTTACTTTTAATGTTTACCACATGGCCGACAAGGACGAATCTGACCATGTTATGGTCTCGAATGAATCAGAGACAGATTCTAATCCTAGAAAATGGCAAGGGACACTTTTGTCATTTTTTACAAATCCCATAGTTAAAAAAAGTAAAGCTGATACCAAAGTTAAAAAACCTTATGACAGAAATGCCACTCGCAAATGTGGCTAGGAAAAACAAATAGTTGTTGATATTTGTTGGTTCTAAGTTCAATAAAGTGTTACATAATTTCAAATGAGTGTTTGTTCATATGTGTCGATTTCAGATGTGTGGCTAATCACATGCAAATGTGGCTAGAAAAAAAAATGGTGATTAGCCACTTTGGCTATTGACATTTTTTGTCTACCGCTAACACAGAGTTTACTACTTGATTGAATTTATTCCTTATTTAATTAAGCACAAATTGGAACATGTCTGTTTGTTATCATTCTCTCTTTTTTTTAAATTAGCACGGAATAAGGATGCCCTACATCCGTACCGGATTATACAATCATTGTCTTTAATGCGATTTATCATGTTGTCATCATCAAAACATGTGCAGAGCTTAAATAATGACTGACAATTGAAGAGAGAATAAGGGGGTTTGGATAATGTTGTTTAATCCCACTTTCAACAATATTTCAGTTATATAGTGGCTGTCAGTTTAATTGGTGGAGGAAACCGGAGTACTCGGAAAAAATCACAGACCTGTAGTAAGTCACTGACAAACTTCATCACATAATGTTGTATTGAGTACACTTCACCATGAGTGGGATTAGATCTCAGAAGTTTAGTGGTGATAGGCACTAATTGCACATGTAGTTGTAAATCCAATTACCATATGTTCATGACTGCTCCGAGAGAATAAGATACAACATTTTATATAGAATATTTGAATAAAAGCATTTGATAACAATGTGCATCGCTTTTATTATGAAAAACGAGTCCCATGTGTGAAGTCAATCAAGAGTTATCAATGATAAGTGTGATTCATGTCACCATTAGTGGAACCTACATCCTATATTGACAAATACTTTTGATTTTCCCTCCTTTTTTTGACATATTATTCAACTGTACAATAATTTATAAAATAATTTCAGAAACATTAAAATTTCTTTAACGAATGAATTGTTTAAACAGCAAATAATAATCGTATGACTTGAACCAATACCTACATTTAATCTGCAGACATCAGTTTTGACTGAACTTCTTTAGGTTTGTCATTATGCTTTGACACAAATTACAAAAACACAATAATGTACGATACAAATAAATCAAATCAGCCATATTTAAAAAAAGATTATCATTGCATTAAATCACACACAATGTGAATAACCAATGTGATCTACAATATTGCAAAATCAAATCTACATATCACATTAATGATTAATTCCGTTTAAAATTGTAATAAAAAAAACATTTCTTTTTACATTTTCCCCCATTTTGTTCAAATATCTTCAGTACCAGTAGTATTTTTTTGTACATGTACACTGAATATATATTAAAATTGTGTTAGAAGGATGGAGCAACAAGAGGATTCATATACAATGTAGATCACTGTCTTTTAGGTTTAGGTGTATGGTGTTTAATGTCACTTTGAACAATATTTCAGTTATATCGTGGCAGTAAGTTTTATTGGTGGAAGAAGCCACAGTACCCAGAAAAAACCACAGACCTGTCGACAGTCACTGACAAACTATATCACATAATGTTGTATCGATTACACCTTGCCATGAACGGGGTTCAAACTCACAACTTTAGTGGTGATAGGTACTGATTGCACAGGTAGCTGTAAATCCAACTACCATATGATCATGACCACGAAAGCCTGCAATGTCTTTTAACTTGGAGTACAAATATAACTACATATACATATAGTTATTGTATTGCTGTTCTTCCACAGTCAACATTTCAAGTTCTTTCATGATGATCATAACTCATACAGTTTTAATAAAATTGATTAAGTTTCTACAATAAGCTGTCAATTTTAGAATTAAGATTTCCAATCAGATGTAATAAAATATGAATAGCAAACTAGTGCAGTACTGAAGTGGTCAATATTTTATTAACTTTTAAAAAACATTCTATAGACTGACAAACTCATTTGTATGACCAAAAAAAAGATACTTAATAACTGGAAAATTAAAATTTCTCAATCACCAGAATTTCTGATGTGTTTTTATCTGTATTTTGAGTCTCACCTCTGAACTTTCTGAATTTTTCTTTTTTCTTCCTCTTTTTGGTGATTTTTCTTTGTGTTTTTTTGGCCTATATAACATAATCAGTAAACAGTTAATTCCAACAGTTTTTTCTATGACTGGATAATAAAAGTTATATTCTTTTTTTTTTTTTTTTTACAAATTTGTGTCATTACATAAATTCATAAATATTCATGCAAATTTGTACATTATTGAATACAAATAATAATAGATAAACATCAAATGAACAGATAAAGGTCGAATAAACATTCTAAATCATATTCTGTTTCTATAGCAGTCATCCAAATGTTTCTACAGTACTACTCAAAATAAGTATAAACCTGGTAGACACCAGTACTACCTCTATAAATATTAGTGATGGGAATCGGTCAAATATCGATGATCATTATACCAACATCGACCGATGATCGATCATCAGTGACAATTACCTACTAAATGTATTTACTGACTATAATTACTCAAAGTCTTTATTTCAGGAGTATGCTGGACAAAAGTAAAGATTTGAATAAAATCTTATCATAATTTTACAAACTATAATTTTTCTATTTGTAAACATTAACTTAGAACAAAACTAAAGATTGTTTTCTATATGTAACACCTGACATCAAATGGACTATTCCAGGCAGTATATAAATAATAGACTATTCCAAATATGTGTTTGACAAAAGCAAAGCTTTGAATAAAATCGTATAGTATATTTACAAACTACATTTTTCCCATTTGTAAACATTAACTTAGAACAAAAAACATTGGTTTCCATATGTGTAACACCTGCTATAAAATTGACTATTCCGGGCAGTAGATAAATAATAGACTAGTCCAGACATATTTCGATCATCTTCATTTTGTTATTGTCTTTTTTGTGTTTTGGGGTTATTTTTTTGTGCTTTGTTTTTTTTGTGTTTTTGGGTTATTTTGTTTTGTGTTTATTTTGTTTTGGGTTTTGGGGTTATTTTGTTTTGGGTTTTGGGGTTACTTAGAAGTTTGATAGGAGTGGTTAGCTATCATTGTTTATTTCTATGTTTTAAATTATAGAAAAAAATGTTTGACCTTTTTTGTTTCTTTGTTTCATTATGGTTAGTACTTTCACCCTCATCCTCAGCTTGATGGTCTGGTACAGATGACACAAGATCTCGTAAAAAATCAAACTTTTTTTCTGTCTGTATCGTCTGTTTTCTAAAAATAGAACATGTAATAAATAGAGACATCTGTCTAAAGAGAATAACATCACAGGGATATATCAGTGATAGTTGTTTATTGAGTGGACATAATCAGAACAAAGAAATCTGTGTTTGTTAAACATAGAATAATTTGGCATAATGCATGGGACATGAAATCACATGTTGACTGAGGGAGTAAATGTTCTTTAATGCCAAGTGAAAAAATTTTCAGCTATATCATTGTGAAAATAAGATACAGATCAATGAGATAATGATGACGGTTTTGTACTAGATTAACATTCTTTGTTGGATTTTTAGTGTTAACTCACTGAAACAATAGTCCATCGATAGATACGTTCCTCCACTCGTACACATTATACTAGTTCCAACCAGTTTTTGCACTTTCTCATTAATGCTGCTTGCTTAGCGGAGAAGCAACAAATATCAATTTCATAGTCTTTGGTTTTACCTGACCGGGGCTTGAACCCACGATCTACAGCACTCGAGACAAGCACGCTAACCATTACGCCACCAATGTGTTTTGATGCAGTTCATGTTGATCAAGTCCTAAGTAAATAAACTTATACAGAATACAAGTTTAATAGGTGTAAAGCATTAAAATGAAAAACTTTAATCATCAAAATAAAATATTTTCACTCAATCTTTCCTTACAGATAACAATTATGATGCACAACTTACATGTGAGTTGCTGTTAATGTCTTTGCATTTCTAGCTTGGGTTGTTTCCCCTGTTTTTACAATTAATGTTTCAATGAACATTTCCAATGCCCTTGCTGTTCTTTATTAAGGTTTTCAATAATTGTAAATTGAAAAATTTCTGAAAGTCACTTAAATTAAAAGTAAACATTCATTCAATGAAGCAATGTTTATTTATCTACTCTAAAGATAGATGCATCCTCCCTTTGCTTTAGAGAAAAAAGCTAAAGATAGGGAAAGTATAGTGTTTCAAAAAGACTGATCATTTTTTTCTTCTTCTTCCAATACTCTGCAAATCGCCTCTGGCGTATTGTCACAGACTGGACAGTCATTTCATTAAAACTTGTTAATTTTTTTGTTATTATCATACTAAATATGTTACTTTGGCTGTTAAAGTACAAAAGAAAATGTATTTTCAAATTTAGTGAAGAAAGCTTATTTATAATGTAACAATTCTTCTTCTTATTATTATTAATGTAAAGGAATTATATATAATAAAAAAAAGGATACAAATAATAACAGGAACAGGAGCTGCAACCTTTCCTACTTCTTCATCTGTCTGCATTATTTTCTTAATTCTGGCCTATAAAAGACACGTAACTTTTTGTTACTACACATGTAACACATGTGTTGATCAAGTGAACAAAAACGAGTTCCATATACAAGACATGCATTAATTCTATCTTTAAGTATACTTCATTTTGAGAATATTCTTATAAATTATAGTAGACATGGAGCCAAACAACTCTCACATTATTATTGATGTATTTTCAGAGTACGAAATTAGCGGTAGACCTATAGACAATGTCTATGTAAAATCAAGCTGGTCTTTGTCAAATTTTCAAAATTACAGTGAGGTCTGTATAAGTAATGTCATAATGTGTTTGACATCACACTGACTGATAATTTTCACCCAGAGACAGCTAGTTGATAGACAGTACACCCACATATCACTCGTGAGATCAAAAGTAAAAAATCCAAATTACTGATAAAATAATTTATTTGCAACAAAATTGTGCATATGGGTTCATTACATACTAAAAACAGGATCATTTAGCTGGATGAACAATAACGTTTTACTTCATTGAAAACTAGTTTACATTTTCATTTTCAAAATCAAATATTCGGTGTGGACAGAACAATCATTGCCGATTATCCATGGAGCGAGAATTTCATCAGCAGCATAACAAAGGTGGTAATAAATAGTTATCTGCAAGCCTTTAAATCATGGGACAGAGAAAACATTATGAAGTCCAAAGTCCAAAAATACTGCAGTTTAAACCAATTTCATTTTGTTTACATTTTTGTCGATTTTTGCATTGGAAGTCTTCTTTTTTTTTTTACACATTGACATTTTTTTGCTATGGAATTTTTATGGATATAGTGTCAAGTGCCTGTGTTTAGCATGAAAATATGGCAGACACTTATATTACCTAAGTGTTGCTTAGATAGTACAGTGCACTATAAGTTATATAAGCAGAAGTATGATTGAAAGTCCAATATTGATAGTGTTAAAGGCCTGTAGGCCCCCTATATTTTGAAGCCCTAGGTTTCAGCTTGTCAAGTCTACAAGTAAATCTGGCATCACTTGTATGTTGTTTATATATGTGATAAAGTCACTAAATTATACATGTGTAAGTTAAAGCAACTTAAAATAAGTTAAGGCTTAAGGCTAAAGAAAATGCATATGTAATCACTTTACAATGAAATCCTGTAAGATTTCAATACAGCAGAATTAAAAACAAAGTACTGGGTCTTACAGGTGGAAACCTGGAGTTGAATTTCTTTTTCTTGCTTGGCATTACAAGAGAATATCCTTGATTTATTGTTTGAGAAAGACAACACACCAGTGAAACCGGAAGTAGATACTATTTATAAAATTTAGAAATCGACACGACAAGAACACGAACATATTTCCGGATAGGTATAAACAGTAAGTTCAAGGACTGTGTATAAACGTAAAAAATTCCGAATATATTTTTTTTCTAGTGACTCTTTTTATTGTATCCTTCTTCTCAGAATTTTTTTTTTTGTATTTTACAATAATTCCATTGTCACGAGCCTCACGAATGTGTTGGAAACAGAATATAACTCCACGGACCACGGTGTATTCGTAACGCTTCCTTTCCGCCGATAAAATCCGGCGTTACTCATTCCTTTCCGATACTAACAACACTTCTTTCGGAGTTTAAATATTGATAGTGCATGAGGTGACACACTTCGTATGGACGACACGACAATGGAGTCATGGTGGATTTTGATTTTCATCTCACTGAACATTAATTGTACTGCATAGTTAGGTGACAATCTCTTTGTTAAAACTGTGGTGTACATTGTATATTGCAAACACACATTTTACTCTCTTGATTGTGATTGGTTCAGTACGTAGAGTTCTTGATTTTCATGGTTACTAATAATGAAAAGTAAAAGCCCATGGAGCTTGCTTAATTAAGTTTCATCTTGACACAACAAACCCGCCTGCGACATTATTTTCAAATATTATAAGTTATTCACCCAGATCAAAATCGTACAAAGCAGCAGTGTTTTGGCGCAGTCAAATTGTCCACAATGCACCAAAATCAAAATCGTATAATTCAGTGGGATACAACAAAGTGTGATGAAAATTTGTTGTATACACAAAAAATGCATTCGACATTCAGACATATATATTACTTTTATATATATATGACTGTAACTCGCGACTATGTACAAGCTAATTACCAAATAACATTCTGTTGGTTTTCGGCAAAAATGACGCCACCGTTTCATTTATCAACCTACATGGGCTGCGCCTTCGTGGCTTTAAAAATAAAACTGGTGTATTTACCGAAAACCAACAGAATGCTACATGTTTTAGGTAATTATAACTAATACTTAGCACGCCCTGCATACGAATATTTCTAACGCAGAGCATGAACATGTTATGGACGTCCAGGGATCAGCCGGTACATCGGTCCGGGGCAAGGAGAGACAAGAAGGGGCCCGTGAATCTCTGAAGGGCCCCATTGCCTTAGCCACAGACGTATTATTTTGATTTTTTTCTCTTCTTTTTTTTGTGTATTTTCAACTATTTTTCACAGGCACTTGGGTCCAGGATATTTTTTTTTTCAATTTTATCAATAAAATGTGCATCTACAACGTATGCGAACCCGTTTGACATGCTTCGTTCAATCGTAACTACTCGGCCATTCTCGCTACCCTGCAAATGGCCGAATAGTTACGATTGATGCTTCGTTGTGAAATAAACGCCTTTATGAACTATGCCTCATTTTCCTGTCAAGTTTGTTCTAAAAATAGCAACAAATGTACTTACCGGTATCCCCGCTGTTATCCGCTAGGAAAAAAAATGTTTCTGATGACTCGTGGCATATTCCCGGTTTCCTTTCAATCTTATCTAACTGTTGAACACAAAAATCTCTTGTGGCGGAGCGCTTAAACGGTTACAGTCGGGTTTGTTTCTCTCAAGCGAGCTGAATTTTCATCCGGGACGGAAGTGCTTTCAATTTTCCAAGGGACGCAACTTTTCTCGCAATCTGAAAATTTCCGAGTGGACTGAAACAAGGTAATAGGCAGAATTTCAGAGATGTGTTAAATTAGAATCCTACAATGCAAGATGTCATTTGATTTAAGCCTACAAATAATAAAAAAAAATGATTGAAATTTCACTTATGGATTCAGGGCTTTTGAAATGTTTGAAAAGGGGTGCTGACTGGCTAAGAGGAGCTCAATTCCAGTCATATTACAGTGATTTCCTATTATTTCAATGTTTTTTCTTCCGTAAAGTGGGTGGTACTCATGATGACTCGTCAGAGCAATTAAAATGACATTTATACCATGAAATAATGTTTCCATTATCAATTATTTGATCTTTTTCCATGTTTTCATTTGTTTCATAAATGCTTTTCTTCTTCCATTCTTCGGATAAAACAGTATTTTTTCAGTTTTCCAAGTTTTCGTTTTTTGCCCCAATAATTGATGTTCGTAGCTCATTAAGATTTTACCTTGTTTCAGTCCACTCTGAAATCCTCAGATTGCGAGAAAAGTTGCGTCCCTTGGAAAATTTAACGCACTTCCGTCCCGGATGAAAATTCAGCTCGCTTGAGAGAAACAAACCCGACCGTAACCGTTTAAGCGCTTCGCCACAAGAGACTTTTGTGTTCAACAGTTAGATAAGGTTGAAAGGAAACCGGGAATATGCCAAGAGTCATCAGAAACGATTTTTTCTAGTGGATAACAGCGGGGATACCGGTAAGTACATTTGTTGCTATTTTTAGAACAAACTTGACATTCTGGCCTTGTATATTAGGAAAATGGGGCATCTACATCTATACTGTTGATCTGCAGTGGTAATTCCATAACGCAGATACTGTTGTGCAAACATCAACCTGGGTGCTCGGTATTTATAAGTGCAAGTAAAATGCGGGTAAAAACAGATGGTTCACTGTAAATTACGTCTGCAGTCTCTGGATGATCTCCTGGAAGCTCTCTGGCGTGGTAGCCCGGTAAGCTTCTGGATGAAGGCTGTTCCAGTCGGTTATGGTTCGTGTTAGGAAGCTGAACTTGTATGCATAGTTCATAAAGGCGTTTATTTCACAACGAAGCATGTAAAGCGAGTTCATATACGTTGTAGATTTATTGATAAAATTGAAGAAGAAAAAAATATCCTGTGCTATTTTTAGTTTATGTAAATATGTTATCTGGACATTCTGCTGCACAGGAAATAAAGCATACATGTATGAAAGTTTACAAGTGGTTTTATTGGACCTCAAATCTTCAAATCTGTCCCCGGTGCCCCAAAGCAGTCTTGTTCCGCCTGGCAAAATTTCTCTTTGAGGCCCTGTGAACGTCAAAGGTGTGTACTTTTCAAAATATTAAAATAATTGTCAGCATTTTTAAAAGTAAAGCAAAGCAATACACTTGTTCAGCCTTACATTGTCTATATCTCTACATGATATACGTAGCTCTGTCGAATACATTTGTATGAATCATTCTACACCAGAAATCATGTAAATACCATAGGTACTTGAGGACAGGACCCTGTCTGGTACCCCTCAGTGCCCCTCCTACCCCATTACAATAAAAAAAAATGTTTTTTTTTACAATATATATACCCATGTACAGTATGTCTTTATATAATACATATATGTTTACTATCCACGTCCAGGTCACTATATAAAGTGGTTTTAATATAGTGATCTGGACGTGGATAATAAACATATGTATTATATAAAGACATACTGTACATGGGTATATATATATTGTAAAAAAGGCATTTTTTTTTTATTGTAATGGGGCAGGAGGGGTATTGAGGGGTACCAGACAGGGCCCTGTGGTAAATACAAGTACGTTTTCGTAAAGTGGCGCATTTGCGCAATTATAATTTCTTTATTTCTGCACAGAATCTCTTGGGGTCGTCGTGATCGTATGGTAGAGATTTACAACTACCTGCTGTGCGTTCGAACACTGTTTCATGGCGAGCACTCGGGTGTACTCGATACAACATTATGTGGTAGAGTTTGTCAGTGACTTGTGGCTGTTCGGTGGTTCTCTCCGCGGGTACTCCGGCTTCCTCCACTAATATGTCTGTCTTATGGTGCTTAACGCCACTTTCAACAATATTTCAGTTATATCGTGGCGTTCAGTTTTATTGGTGGAGGAAACCGGAGGACCCGGAGAAAACCACTGACCTGTCGCAAGTCACTGACAACTTTTATCACATAAAGCTGTACACCTCGCCCTGCTCGAGATTCGAACTAACAACATCAGTGGTGATAGGCACTGACTGCATAGGTAGTTTTAATCCTCCACTAATAAAACTTACCTCCACGATATAACTGAAATATTGTTGAAAGTGGCGTAAAACCCCATAAACCAAACCTGCACACAACCTCGCCCTGTTTGATCAAGTAGACAAGCAGCCATATATGTTTTATTTCAGTTTGAATTTCAGAGTCAAAGTGTATGCACTTTGCGATATATTTAAGACACAAGATGTCTGTATATAGCAGGCTAATTAATATTATGTATTGCTAACGGAGGGGCAGAAAGTTGTTATACATGTACATATATATATATATTATAGTATATGATAAACTAATGAGTAAAACGACAGATTGTTCACATTTCATTTTCAAATCAACAAGCTATTAATTGTTGTACAATTGCAAGGTACATTTTTGTACTACATATTTTTTCCTAACAGTACATGTACACATTCGTATACAATGATGATGTCCGATATCATATGTTTGGAGTTATTTCCTTATGTTCCTTTAATAATACTTAAGTCACACAAGGGAACGACCATTTAACTTTTAGAGAGCAGGAACTCATTTTTTTCTGTCGCAATATTTTATTGAAGAACATGAAAGATGCAAAAAACAGTCCCGATTTCTAGAAGTTAAATGGTTGATCCCTTTTTGTGTGACTTTTTAAAGGAACCTAGGGAAAGTATCGATTCACATCATTTCTTATCAATTTGATGAATGGCTAACTTTATATTGTTTTCGGCTAAAAGATTGTCATTACTCCAATTGCGTCCGCCGTCATCGTCTATGACATCGGCGTAAACGTTTCATATTTTAATTTTCTTCTCATGATCAGAAATCATTGAACCAATTAGAGTCAAACGTGGCTAGAATTGATATTTCTTTATAGAATTCACCGTGTCCAATGCCACGCTCGGGGACGGAGATGAACATAGTCCGGGGACAGAGATGGGTTCAATATCTTCGTGGATGATCAGTGTTCCGCTGTATATATTTTTACACTTACCTAATTACAGAACTCAAGAAATTTGCAAAATTATACCAACTAACCTCGTTCTCGCCGCTTCGGATCTCCGTCCCCGAATGTGGTATTGGACACGGTGGAATTGCTTGGATCAAATTAAACATTCAAAACGACCGCCATGGTCAATAATGATTTAGGATTAGCTGAAATTTCAAAACAAATTTTACTCTGGAACCATATGTATAGGTCAGAATATACTGTTAAATTGTGGGAATATTCTTTAGATGATCATCCTCCGTCAATTCTGGGTTTATGGTTCCAATCTGAAATTCAAGAGGACCACTCCATGCACTCGGCCTAGTCACAATCAGATGCACATTTCACACTAGGTCTGTGTTATAGAGTCTTTACAGGATAACAGAAGACATTAATTATTGTATTTTTGGTTTAAATTGTACCAGAGGAACAGAGCTTCAAGGTGCAGACTGAAGATTGGGTAAGTGAACAACCATATAAAAAATATTTCAAAATAAATGTGACAAAAGTTGCAAAAAACTAACGTTATGTTGTTTCATTTAATATTTTACTATTTTCACCAGTTTATTGTAAAAAACTATAAGTGCCCTGATCTTAGTTTTTGCTATTTTATTAAAAAAAAATCTTATCTTTCTTTTGCAAGTTGTTGCAAGCAAATATGATGATTGGTTGCAAAGCTATGACAAAAATGCAAAGACCCCTGAAAAAAAAGAGAGAAAAATGAAGAAAATTGTTTTCTCTTTACTTTCTCATGTCTTAACTGAGAATATCTCTCAAAATTAGGTTGGCAGAGCTTTTTTCTGAGTAAAATGGGTTATATATTAGATTATCGAATTTTGTTAGAAAAGTGTCTTGTCCGTAGACATGCATTATCTTAGTAAACTGAAAGTATAATGACATTTCTGTTGCAATGCTGAGAACTTGTTATTGTGTAGATATGAAAACATGGTAAGACATCATTTTTATCACTACTATACACCAGTATTGGGCACGAAGTCCAAAATGTCTTGTCCGTAGACACCTGTCTTGTCTGTAGACATAATTTAAACTCTTATTCAAGACAATTAATGGTCAATATGTTCTTTTAATCATAATCAGCTCTACCGTACTCTTGAAATTAATGTATTTAATTAATGATCAGTCATTTTATTATCAGACTGAACTAAAATATACATGGCAATAATGGAAAATGGAAAAAAGTCATGAATTTTCAGTGGAAAAAAATAGATACCATTTAATTCTACTGCTCTATTTTTAGTTGTTTACTGACATAAAATGTTGAATAAAACAAATAAATGAACACCTTTTTCTTAATCTTAAGTAGTATGTTGCAATTCTTGATTTAATAAATGAGAGAGTGGTGTCTACGGACACGACACAGTATCAGATGATGTGTATAAAATCAACATGTTGTTGGCTTAGGAATGGAAATACTATTAAAAATTATTAATTACTTCTAAAGTAATATAAGCATACATTTTTAAAAGGGTGGGGACATAACACATGACTTAATTCTCTCCCTTACTTTAAGGAATATAACTCTTATAGATCAGCTGAAAGTTTTAATGAAACCCTAAATTTCAAGCATTTTATTAACTATGGTCAACAATATACAAGGCACATTTAATGTTTAATGTAGCTACAAATTGGTGTGCACTTCTATAGTTTAACATTTTCAACAAAATGTTACTGCAAAATTTATTTTCTAAGACTAAGAGAATGCATGTCTACAATTTACAAACAGAAACTTCTAACATTTTTTTGTTTGTTTCAGAAGAATTAGAAAAAAACATTTATTTAAAAGAGGGGAAAACCAGAAAAAGAAGTAAAGATCTCTACAAAGTCAATAAGAATGAAAAGATACAGGCAAACACATAAAGCCAATTCAGCAAAGTATGACAAAATGAAAAAAAAAGATAGAGAAGAAAACAGGCAAAAAGAAAGATCGAAGAAGGAAAAACGATTGAATGACAATCAAAAACTTCTAAATGATAGAATAAAATGGAAAATGCAGAAAAAGAACATACAGGAAAGCAAACAAAAAACCTTATGGCAATGAAAATAATATTAGCATAGTTGATTGATATGTAGATGTATTCATATGATGATGGTTACCATGGTGACAGGATCCCTCAAGCAGATGAAGAACATTCATCATATACCAAGTAATGACCAACATTGAAATGGCCCCTGTCTTGGTCAACTAAAAAGAAAGGGTGTGCTTCATTATTATTAAATTATTTACATCATCATTAATAAAAAAATATTTTTTAAATCAGCTTCTTCCTTACCTGAATGGAGATCAGATTCTGTAAATCGAAGAACAGACAACACAATGGCCAAAAGAAAAATGACAAAAGAACAAACAACGATCTGCAAAACACTACACAGAAAACTCAAGATCGCAACACGAACCCCATTAAAAACCTGGGTTGAACTCATGTGCTCCGGAAGGGTTGGCAGTTCCTGTTCCACTAGTGGCACCCGTAGTGTTACTCTAGTTACAAACCCGGTGATAAGTCATGAAAGAGGAAAGGACTGGGTATTGCTTATGACAGGCTTCTCTACTTTGCAAATAAAACAAATATACATGTATGTCTTGTGATTTTTTTATTTTGATTTTCATCCACATTTTTATAATATGCAATATGCAAATTAATTTAAAATAACAATATTACACAATACAATAATAAATATTATAACAAATTGACGTTTTACAATAAATTATAACCGATCTAGGAATGCTTTACAAATAATAATATGGACAATAAATATAGATTCCCCTCTTCATTCCATACATATTTGTAGTAAAAAAACAAACCATAAATCTTTCTTATATAAATGACAACAAAAACAGGTACATTTGTGTCCTTACACTTTTAAGGATTCTTAAATTATATCCAACAAGAATCATGAAATAGTATATAAGTGGTATTAAAACAGTCTTTTTTATCCTGGTTACTCAAACAGAGCTTGTTATTCATTTTCACATAACATTAAACTTTAACCCATTAAAACAGGACCTTTAAAAGATTTATTTGGCATTTGTCCAATTTGGTCCTCTAATCTCCTATACTTCTGAAATGGTAAAAGGTACAACAAATCTGTAGAAATATTTCAGACTGATTTTTCGAAGAAATTGAATGACATCAAGAAAATCTTTGAAGCTCAGCTCCACGCATTGTTGGAACTGACTTTGTGGTGGCCATCTTTGATTTTCAATCTTGTCCAAAATCTCTAATGTAATAGGATCAATTATGCATGATATATGGTTGTTAAACTTTTAACTTGCACGATAACTTCTGAAAAAAAGTTATATGAATGTCTTTTCCATAAGATTAGGACCTATGCTTAACAATATTTTAGTGATTATGGCCTTTTTGGATTTCCACTCCTCACCAAAATCACAAATACATACATCGGAACGAAATGAGCATTCTTAATAGAGGACATTCTATTGATGCTTCCTACCTTGGCTCATTTGGCTAAGCGATTTCAGAGGAGAAGATTTTTAGGAATCGACCAACCAGAAACAAGAATTGCCTATGGTGGCCATGTTTGTTAATGGAACAGAATGAAATGAGCAATCTTTAGAGGACCTTCCATAGATGCTTCCTACCAAGTTTCGATTCATTTGGTCAAGCGGTTTCAGAGGAGAAGATTAAAATGTGAAAAGTTAACGGACGACAGACACCAAGTGATGGCAAAAGCTCACATTGCCTTTGTCAAGGTGAGCTAAAAACAATTTTCCAACAACATTGTCAAAGTTCTTTTTTTCTATAGAGAATTATAAATATCAAAAAGATAACTCTTTTGAAAAGCCACTTGAATTTATTTGTCTTATAATATGGTATGAAATTTGATTAAATCTCTAATAAAAAGTTGGTGTAATGTAAATTGGATTGGAAGATTTTCACAGGAATTAGGAGGTTTTATGCCAATAATAAACATATGTAGTACATTTTGTACACAAAACTACAAGAAAGGTTGATTTAAAATAATGGATAAATGTTTCCATCTAAATTATTTAAGGAATATTTGAATTTTTTTTAACATGTTATATGATATAACCTGGTTTGGGGCAGTTTATGCTTAATAAACCGCGAAGCTGTTTATGAAAAGTGTAAACTACCAAACCAGGTCATACAAGTATAACCTGTTCAAATAATCCTTATAATTTAATTTTTACAACAAAATTTAATGATTCCTCGATTTTAATTACGTTTATTTCATGTGACTATTTGAATTTGTCGTTGGCGAATGAATATGTTGGTGACGTCATAATATCAACCCAGGTTATCAAGTATAACCAAAATTTTCTCCAAGCAGATCAATCAGATTGCAGTATTCAAATCATATTAAATTATAATATATTAATTAAAAACATGCATATAATATTCTAATAAATCTCATTAAAATCATAACTCTCACTTGCTCTCATTTACTGATATGTTGTGGTGTGGCAGATCTGAGGAAACCCCCATTTCAGGTCACATGAATGTGACCCTATCTACCAGCCAAAGAAAATGATTGCTGGAATATGGAAATGTTACTAAACTACTTTGCATGCTATGAGCAATCAGAAAAACGTATTTATCATATCATTATACACTTTGTATATTCACGACACAAGGTCACTCACATCTGACCCGTAATGGGGTTTCCTTAGATCTCACTCACAGCAACATTTCAGTAAAGGAAAACAAGTGAGAGTTATGATTTTTATCCTGCAATCAGTACATTTGCTGTACAAATATGCTATACGAATAAATTTTTGCTTTATTCGTAGTAGACGAATAAACTTTTCAGCCTACGAATAAACTTTCCTGGTACCCTGTAGCTATGTACAGCAGAGGGCGCAGACAAGTATGAAACTGGTACTAATGTAACACGGACCACGAAGAAGACACCCTTGACAAGATTTATGAAAGGCGAGGAATGACGCTTGTTTCTGTCCTTTTTGTTTAAATCTGACAAGTTTTCCGACTTTTTTGACATTGCAGGATAAACACAATATACGTACATTGTCGTTAAATATAAAATTCATTTGTACTCGCTGCGAAACAGGCCTGAAAAGCTCGCAAAAGGCTCGCTATTCTGCCTTTTTCTAAAGCTCGTACAAATAAATTTTATATTTACCGACAATGTACGTATATTGTATATTAATCATTGTACTCTAATTACCTATTCAATGGTAATGTTTCATGTTGAAAAAGAAAGATAGATGTACTCACAGGTATACATTTAGTCAGCAATAAGATAATTGATTGTTTATGGTGAAAAATTGAAACAAAAAAACTGTTAACCAATTAGAATTTTAATCAAAATTATAAAAATCATCAAAAATAACATTTAATTGTAATGGACTGATGTACAACTTGTTTATTTCAAATACGATGAAATTTGTATGACTTTGGTATCACTTATGTACATTCAAAAATGTAAAAAAAAACAAAAAAACACTAGGTTGTAAAACTTGTGTCTGATCTTTTTGTCATTATTTAGACAATAAAATATGTTTAAATTAACTCAAAAATGTACCTCCCCAATGGCGTGACTAAAAAAATATCAAATTTTATTTACGAGAGAATGTAGCTATGTTTAATGTGTTTCACTTAAGATCATTGTATCACAGTAACAATATCATACTTTGGTATTCTCTAACGTTTATATAGAACAAAATTTCATTTACGGTTTTTCTGTAGGAAAGCAAAAATCTGTCTTATAGCATGAAACATGTACATGTACAATGTACGTATACTACCATTTCAAGTCAAGACCAACATATTTTTTATATATTTCTAATAAATGTCAGTATGGACAATTTATTTATCAAAATCTTTGTGGAATATGCAAAAAATATCAATAATAAATAAAAATTTAATACTGTTATCCAAAACTAATCTTCAAATAACATTTTGTTACTTTTAAGGATCCCTGATTAAACAGATCATTTTTCTTTACTTTCCTTTACATTGTTGTGATAAGTTTCAAATCTAATTTCAGTTGTAATGATATTATACCTTTTTGTGTCAGGTATATAGCAGAAGACAAAACAATCTCTGAAAACATTTGGTCTTGCAATGCAAAAAGTTGGTCACAGAATATAAAAAATAATATTTTTTAATGGAATCTGAAGTTGAAGCATGTTTATTGATTGATTGGTGTTTAACATCAACTTTAGCAATATTTCAGCTATATCGTGGAGAGAAGAAATTTTATTATAATTTAGACTTGAAGCTTGGAAATCTAACTACAATGTATTACAAAAGATATGAAATATATATACAGTATTAATATTGACATAGCCATATGATTTCAGGACTGTAAGCTGTTGCATTTGTTTAAAAATATACCAATCATAAATACTATTAGCTGGTATCTTTTTGAGACAGAAGTTGAGAACTATCAGTGCTTTGTTTTAGTCCACAGGTTTCAGTGAGATTTGCAGGATAAGTTTTTCATCCACTAGATATGGAGAATTTGGCTGTGCTAGCTCCCCAACACTTACTTTTTTATCCATTTCAGTGTCAGCTGTGTATCGAGTTTTTGAGAAGCTTTTCCTTCCATACACAGAGTGTATTATCTCCTCTTTGCCAACTATTGACAACAAATATTCAATAGGTCGTGGTTGGTCTAAGATCAGATTTGAATATAAGATACATCGAAAATCATCAGCATTGGAGCTAAATCCTTTGGGAAATACTTTCAATTCCCAATCCCAAACTTGGACTGGAAGTGAAGATGCCCTAGTAGAAAATCTTTCACTCGTCTCGTTATATTTTTGACATGATGGATAATGAATGACAAATCGCTTATCCCATCGTAAATCTGAATAATTTCTCAGGAGACATGGGGATGATATGAAACACTTCTCATGAGCTCTACCAGTTAATGTTAAAGCATGGTACTTATAAGCCAACAGAAAAGGTTTCTGAAATATATCTGGATGCTTTTGTACAATTTCCGATCTTTCAATTTCACAGAGTTGCTGAGGAGCCATCATAGGAAATCTGATAAACTTGACAACTTCTTGTAAATTTACCTCAAGATTATCTAAACGAGTTTGATGTTGAGTTGAAACGAGCCATTTAACAGCTGCATTCCACAATTCATACTCGTCTTTAACAACAAGATCTGAACTCCTTAGAAATTCCACCAATTGATCTCGATCGAGAGTTATCCATTCTTGTTCCCATTCAACAGACCCGATCACCTCATCCATTTTCTGAGCTAAAACATTGACACATGATGTGATGAGCTGTTTATGGTAACATTTTGTACCATACTGAAACCATTGATGGAAAACATCTTTTAATTGCAGCTTTGGAATGATAAACGAGCAAGCAAAATTAGTACACACCTGCCTCAGACTCGTTACATTATATTTGTCTGCTAAAATGAGGACAGGTAGTGTGTTGTCTATGTTCATCTTGATATGACAACTGTACAAAAATTTTAGAAATCGTGGAAATACAGCTACACATTCGCTATCTTCTATCAATTCTACTTCCTGGAATGAAAATGTTCAAGATTATTTAATATCAAAATATTGTCAATAGTTTATTATTAAGGATTAAATACCACTTTTCCATCTTTATGCTTTTGATGTGAATAATACACACTTTTCACTGAATACATTCTAGAATAAGCTTTAATATTACATAGATTGCTTAGAAGTCAAAGAAAAACAGCCCTGCATTGGGGAAAAATGCTACATAGATTTAAAATTAGAACAAAATTCAGTCATTTCATCCTAAAAAAATCATAATGCACAAAATACTACATGAGCCTTTAAAGATGTGAGTTTGAACCCTGTTCATGGCGAGGTGTACTCGATACAATATTATGTGATAAAGTTTGTCAGTGACTTGCGACAGGACAGTGGTTTTCTCTGGGTACTCCAGTTTCCTCCACCAATAAAACTGACCGCCACGATATAATTGAAATATTGTTGAAAGTGGTTTTAAACACCATCAATCAAATCAAACCTCTCTAAATGCAGGGGAAATAAATCTTTTTTCATCTAAAATTAGTATGTAATTCCAAAGAACTAGACATGAAATTGATGCAACCACAACTTTTACAACATAAACTACCTTTTTTTCATCATTACTCCATTCTTCACTCAGCATTCTCTCAAAGACATCGCTACATTGTACCAGTATAAATTTATGGGCATAAAACTTGTTCCCTCCAACTGTAAGAATAATATCACTTAAGGCCTCATTGTTGAAAAACTTTGTTTGTTTCATCAGAACTTGACGTTCATTTCCATAACAATCAATTCCCTCTGGGCTACACAAAATCAAAGTTGTAGGTGATGTTGCCATGGAAACACTTGGTGCAGATTGACTTGCATTGTCACCTTGTCCAGCTTGCTGTTGAACAGGTTGTAAGGACAACTGTTGTATGTTAGGAGGGGAAGCCATTTTATCTATAAAAAAAAAAGTTATATAATATAGATGATGATGAAATAACAACCTATCTACATTTCACAATTGCAAATTTGTCCTCAAAATTATTCTGACATGCATATAATAAAGTACTACCAAGAGCAAAACATGATACAACCACAGAATGTCAACAAGGGAAAGTTGAACAAATGCATATTATAAGCAAGTGTTGACACTGTATATATACTTTGCTTTCAACAATATTTCAGTTATATCGTGGTGGTCAGTTTTCTTGGTGGAGGAAACCGGAGTACCTGGAGAAAACCACAGACCTGCGGCAAGTCACTGACAAACTTTATCACATAGTGTTGTGTTGAGTTCACCTCGTCTGAGCTGGATTCGAAGTTTCATAGTTAGTTGTGATAGGCACTGATTATAGGTACAACTGTAGTTATAAATCCAACTACCATACGATCACGACGGCCCTACTGGACACAATACTGTGCTAGACACAGTCATATGCTGGATCCATTGTATGTTGGACATTTGTCTTGTTTTACTATTTCAAGTGCTAAACATGCCTTCCAAATATGCAAAATTTCAGAATTTTGACCTCTTTTAGACATCTTTTTGATATAAAATAAAATAAAAAATTTTATGGTTCATCAATAACCCATAAAGATAATAATTTTGCTAAAAACAGCAATAAAATTGGATGAAAAATTAAAAGTTCAAATTTAAGAATTTGGCTTTTGTTGGCCACTTTCGAGTTTATCTCTGAAATCGTAAGAGATAGAGGAAAGCTCTCAGTTCAATAAATGCAAAGAAAAAAACCATCAAAATTTTATTTGTCTTTCAAATATGCACCACCAAACTGCCTTTATTTTTGTAGTTATTGTCTCTAGTTGACTCAGTTTAGTAGGCCTCATGTGCTATTTCAACCAATTTTTTCTGCCATTCTTTTAAATTTAAGTATCATGGTTCCAGGGGAGCCCGATATACCCTATGGGAACTTCCTTTGTATGAATTATTCTAATCTTGTAGAGATTCGACTTCCGAAGATACATTTTGGGCTCTGTATCTCCAAGGCAAGAATGTCAAGTTTGTTCTAAAAATAGCAACAAATGTACTTGCCGGTATCCCCGCTGTTATCCGCTAGAAAAAATTGTTTCTGATGACTCGTGGCATATTCCCGGTTTCCTTTCAACCTTATATAACTGTTTAACACAAAAATCTCTTGTGGCGGAGCGTTTAAATGGTTAGTCGGGTTTGTTTCTCTCAAGCGAGCTGGATTTTCATCCGGGATGGAACAGCTTTCCCCTGATCTTTTTTTTTATAATAATTCACCAGAGCAATTAAAATGACATTTGTACCATGAAATAATGTTTCCATTATCAATTATTTTATCTTTTTCCATGTTTTCATTTGTTTCATCCATGGTTAAATGCTTTTCTTCTTCCATTCTTCGGATAAAAAAGTATTTTTTCAGTTTTCAAAGTTTTCGTTTTTTTGTGCCAATAATTGATGTTCTTAACTCATTAAGATTTTACCTTGTTTCAGTCCACTCGGAAATCCTCAGATTGCGAGAAAAGTTGCATCCCTTGGAAAATTGAAAGCTGTTCTGTCCCGGATGAAAATTCAGCTCGCTTGAGAGAAACAAACCCGACTGTAACTGTTTAAGCACTCCGCCACAAGAGACTTTTGTGTTCAACAGTTAGATAAGGTTGAAAGGAAACCGGAAATATGCCACGAGTCATCAGAAACGATTTTTTCTAGCGGATAACAGTGGGGATACCGGTAAGTACATTTGTTGCTATTTTTAGAACAAACTTGACATTCTTGCCTTGTATAGTCTATAGAGTAGATATATTAGGAAAATGGGGCATAGTTCATAAAGGCGTTTATTTCACAACGAAACATGTCAAACAGGTTCATATACATTGTAGATGCATATATATTAGGAAAATGGGGCATAGTTCATAAAGGCGTTTATTTCACAACGAAGCATGTCAAATGGGTTCATATACGTTGTAGATGCACATTTTATTGATAAAATTGGAAAAAAAATATCCTGGACCCAAGTGCCTGTGGTTCTTTCAGTATCCATACAATGTTATATTTTGTTTTTTGGTCTAAACGAAAGTCTTATGAGGCTATGACTAGGCTATAATTTATCAATTGCTTCTCAGGTCGCATCTGCTCTTAATACTCATTATAATAAAAGGGTCAAACTTCCCGGTTTTTGACCGGGGTCTTTGAATTTTGATACATTTGAGATCAAAGTCAAAATTTTGTCCAGTGCCCGTTCTCATTTTTGACACTTCCGGTCAACTTTTAAGTACCTAAATAATAAAATATTTTATTGTTTATTTCTTTAAAAGATAGATCCTAACAATAGCTTTTATAATCCGTTTAGATTTTTATCCTAGGTCGAGTACTTTTCAAGATATGACCTTTCAAGTACCCATTTTGGGCTTACTTCCGTGTTTTCCCACTCCACTTCCGCGTTTTAGACCTCCCCGAAAAGAGGGGCGAGTTGACTTCTTCTTCTTCTTCTTCCCGGTATGGAGTGAACTCGTCTACGTGTTGAAACTCCAACTTGAAGTTGAACAATGTAGATTAGATTAAGATTTTATTGGTCCAAATTAAAGGGCCCACGAAGGGGCATATAAACATAATAAAACATAAGGTGATTGCATAAAATATCATATAAATTATAAATACAAGAATGAGAGACATGACTAGTGTTAAAATATGCGATACCAGCTATCCGAAACAGTGACTTTTTAACAGGAAATCACACATGCATATTAAAGTATCTTTACTTTCTGAGTTTAAAAGCCATATAAATTTATCCCCAAATGATAATTTTTCAAGGTTAGAATGATTAATTTTATTCTTAATTGTTTCAAGAAGTTTGCGCCTGGAAGTATAGTAAAAAGAACATTTTAATAGAAGGTGTTCTTCAGATTCTATTTCATCTGAAAAACATTTTTCGCAAATGCGGTTCTCTAAAGGTGTTATAGGTTTTGAATATCTGCCAGTTTCAATCTTTAATTTATGGTTGCTGATTCTAAATTTGGTGAAAGATTTTCTTTGATTAAAATCTGATCAAATATGAAGATAATTTTCGAATCCGAAATTGCATTTGAGTTTTAGATAGGTTCGCAATTTGCCGTTTTCATCTAGAAGTTTATTTCTCTTAACATACCATTTATTTTTATAAAAAGGCTTTTGCATAAACTTTAATTTTTCTTTTAAATGTATTATGCTTATATTTAAGCATATTGTGAATTCCTATATTGTTATCAAATATTTTAAAAAGTCTCTGTAGGCCAGAATACCAAGTGTCACAACCCTGTGAGTGTAGGAATTTATTTTCAATGTATGCACTCTTAAGTAAAAAATTAGTAGAAGAATCTAAACAATACCAGTATTTAAAAACTGAAGTAAAGCAATCTAATGCAAATGGTATTCTTCCTAATTCACTCAATATTGCAAAGTTGTTTTATTAGCACCCAGTATATATTTACAAAAATGAATATGCAATTTATCACAGGGAAGTACAGATGATAGTCTTGAATAGTCAAACATAAAGTTAAAGTCAGCTGATTTTGGTAAATAACAACCCCATATTTCTGAACAGTATAATAAAATAGGTTTGACAGTGTGGTCAAAGATATGTAGACTAGTTTTGGGCATTGGATACAATGATAATACATCTGCTTTCAGTTTGAAAAAAGCTTTGACTGCTTTCTTGTAAAGTTCAGTTTTGGACTCTGTGAATTAGCCAGATGAGGAGAATGTTATCTCTAGATATTTGCAACTATTACAACAGTCTAAAACTTTATTATTGAGTAGGAAATTTTGCGTAATGAATCTTCCAGATTTGTTAAAGATTACGACTTTCGTTTTAGATATGTTGACTGACATACACCATTCTTTACAAAAAAGTTCAAGAGAGTCTAATTTGGACTGTAACCCTTTTTGTGAATTAGATAGAAGAATAACATCATCTGCATATAAAAGACAGTCAATTCTATTATTGTTAATATAAACTGGGTCAAATGAGTGTAAAAGGTAATCTGGAAGATCATTTATAAAAATTTTGAAAAGATTGGGGTTTAATACATCCCCCTGTCTAACACCAATAGATGATTCAAATGAGTCTGTGAGATTCTGGCCAACTTTCACGCAAACTGCAGAGATCTTATACATATCTTTGATTAGATTATAAAAAAGACCACCAACATTCATATCCAAGAGTTTAAGATAAATGGCTGTGTGGGCGACTGTATCAAAAGCTTTGCGAAAATCGACAAAGCATGCAAATAATTTTTCTTTCTTATGGAGGTATTTATCTATAAGAGTTTTGAGGACAAACATATGATCAGAAGGTCGGGAATCTTTAGTGAATCCTATTTGGAATGGATTAATCAATTTGTGTTTAATTAAAAAAATATCAAGTCTACTATTGAGTATAGAGTTAAGCAATTTGCTTAAGCAGCCAGTAATTGCTATTCCTCTATAGTTGTCTGGTTTGGATCTATCACCACTTTTGAATATTGGGGAGATATAGCCTCGAGACCAATTGCCAGGATATATTCCTGATATTAAAATGTTGTTGAATAGGAATGTTAATGAAGGTGCAAGTTGGAATTTACCTGCCATAAGTATATCATTTGTTATTAATTGTAATCCACCGGATTTATTCCTTTTAAGCTTTTTAATTGCAGATAGGACTTCATCTTCAGAGATGTTGAAGTCTAATTCATTGAAATTTAAACTTTCCTTTTCTTTTAGTAAAAGTTTTTGTTCAAGGTTTAAAAGTTGTTGCTTAAACACTTTTTGTGGAGCATTTAATGATTTAAAATGGTTAAAAAATTCATCCTTACTGAGGGGTAATGTGTCATTATCTTTATCTTTTAAACTTTCAATAAGTTTCCAATAAGCTTTAGGGTTGTTGTTGTTAAGGTTATCAAGCTGAGATAATATGGATTTCTTGAAGTTCTTCATTTTATATTTTATATTTTTGTTGTAAATTCTACACAGTTTAAAATAACTGTTTTTGATGTTATGATCAAAAGGATAAATAGATAATAGGGCTCCTTTTCTATCAAGTTCCTTTCTTTGTTTTTTTAGATCACAGTCATACCATTTTTTGTGTGAGAGACCTTTCCTTTTATTGTTTTTTAGTTTAGGTCTTTTTAATCATGAATCTGCAGCATCTGTTATAATAAGTTCAAGTTTGCTGCAGGCATTATTAATGTTATCTCGAGTTAAGTCAATGTTGTCATGTACGAAGTCAGATATCTGTTTTTGGAAATTGGTATTTGATAAGGTATTTTGGAACTTTATTTCAGAGGTATCATCCCATATATATTGTTTGGGAAATGGAATATCAGTCGATGTATTAACTGATGGTAGAATCTTATACCTGGATTGAATTCCCCAGTATAATTTACAATGAGTATCAGATAGTGTTGGGATAAAATTGGCAATGTTAAAAAGAGGTATTTCAAAAAGTAATGGTTCGGACACAATCACATAGTCCACAGTGCTTGAGCCATTGTATGTATGGCAGGAGAATTTCCCAAAAGAGTCCCCAGCAAGTCTACCATTTAAAATTCTAAGCTGGTTTCCAACACATATATCAATTAAGTGATTGCCTCGTGACGTCGTGTATCGGTTATTTTATCTTGATTCATTCTAGGGCGAGCTTAATCTCGTTGAGATTAGGATTCCGAAGAAATTTTCTGTCTGTCGTAGGATGAAGAACAGACAGAAAATTTCTTCGGAATCCTAATCTCAACGAGATTAGGGCGAGCTGAGTCGTATAAAACAGACTGTCAGTGTGCCATATCTGATGAAGGTCATAAAGAGAACCTCATTTATCATTTGAATTTAATACCTTGTCCTATATCCCTGTCATATTCTCTTTTTCTTGGGAAACTGTCTTAAATATATAAAGAAAATAACTGATGATAATGAACTGTCAGTAAACGGAAGTGTCCTAGATTTATCTCCCTTATTAATGAAAGCACAACCTAAAAAGTAAAACGTGAGATATTCCGTGACATGCAGACGAGACAAACAGATTAGTGTCACAGCACCATCACATGTGAAATATATTGCCTTTAGCAATGTTTTCATACTCTATTATTTGTCTCGAAAACTTTACATTTTTTATATTGCACGCGGTTTTTGCACTTGTGGTCACTTGATCCCGACCTGTTCAATCCACTGGCACTGAAAGTCTGAACTGAAGCCAGTGAAGCTATGTACGCATATTATATATTATCACTATATTCATTTTCATTGTGTTGTTCATTGATAGTAATTAAATTTAATGCGATTTCAGAGACAACAATCCCAATCGATGGTCGATTAACTTAAGTGGTGCATTAAAATTTAACCATTTAACTTTTGAAAGAGATATAGCATCGTGTTATCGGTTTTCGTGCTATTATCGATTTTCAGATATAGCGATTAACAGTGTTAACCCTTCATTCATATGACGATTGGAATTTTCAAAGAATGGCTAGTTAAATATTTCTTTGTACATAAGATTGTTTTTAAAGCCATTCTTGTATTTTAATATACTCTCGATCATCTGGCAACTTTTGTTGTCAGTAAAATGGCGTCATCTGTTTTCGTTTGAAGTAGAAACAAGGCCGATATACGGGATGGAAACGAATATATAATCCGGAAATGGCTGGTTTTAAAATTTCATGGTTCTGGCCATCTACCAAATCATACTACATCTAAATAAAATAATAGAATGTTTGAAAACGACCATTTTCAAAATTGTGTTTACTTTAGATGGTTTTTTTTAGTGCTGAAACTACAATGCACTGCAAAGTGACATGTATTTTATATAAGAAACAGGCACATTTCAGTCAGCTCTTTTGGTTACAAGTACGATCAGTGACCCCATGACAGTTACATGACAGGAAGAGCCGGTGTCTGAGAGGTAGACGACATAGTTAAATTTTATATAGCCCTTCTGGATTTTTTTCCAGCTACTTTATAAATGAAGTAAATTTTTAGCATTACAAAAAGTATGGTTCAGTAGGTAGGTTCACTGTTTTTGGTACTTACGTCTTTAAAAGCAAACTTTAACATCTTTTACAGATGTCAGCTGTAATCTTGTTTATGTTCCATAAATAGAAACCGGAAGACACGTCAAAAATAATGCGTGCGCTGTGGAAATCAAAATAAAATGGATAAAACGAAAACACATACCGTCACGATAACATGCCCCTGTGATATGTGTGTGTTTTTTTCCCAGAGCAAGAATTTTTTCTACTTCCAACTTCTACGATATAAGAGGCTGCCTTCAACTAACTGAAGATTCCGCCAACTACGTTGGTACTGCGCTTCACGCTCTAAAGAAATTACAAATTTACTTTAGAAAATGAAATTTAATGAGTATTTTTATTTTTTTTACTTTTGATTTGAAGATAAAACTATATACAAGAGTTTTTGATGAACTAGTGATTAATGAGTGAGACAGCTGATTTGAATGACTCAACAGAGTCACTCTTCACAGTGTTCAGGGGGAGGCTGTTCCAGTTTCGTATAGTTCGTGGAAAGAATGATTGCTGTCTGAGTTGTAAGCGTGATGGTGGTATTTGGTATGAAGAAGAAGAAGAATAATACTTTATTGACCAATTAAGGACCCACAAGGGGCATAGCAATTACAATGATTGACAATATGGAATACAAGCATACAATGTACATAATAACAAGGAAATATTGATAATGTCATATAATTATATAAGCCACCAGTGCAATTTATTTGAATATAAATACAGTTTTATTTCCAGTAAAATAAAATTTAACAACAACTGTCAGTAGACCAGAGATGTGCAATCAATAATGATATTATTAATAAATATATATATCATATACACACTATGAGAGTGAGTGCATGTTTTTTACACCGTCATGAAACACGTCATGAAACACAAATATTAGTGTGGGTAATAATCTGGGTAAAATAGTATATATAAGGATATGGTTTCTTTCATGTGATTGTTCCAGGTATCTCGTTGATATTGGACTTCCGAAGGAATTTTCTGCTCTGTACTGTATCACCAGTCTAGATACAGAGCAGAGAATTTTTAAGGAAGTCAAATCTCAACGAGATTATTTATGTCACAGACTGTGATTTTTTATTTGTACATGAAAAATTATCATGATCTTCGAATTTGACCGAAATTTCTACACCCCAAAATAAGGGTTGTTCATCTAGAAGCTTCAGCCTGAAGTTATTTTTAAGCTTAGCTCACATGACCTGTTGAATAGTGTAACCTTTTACCATCACTTAGCACCCATCTTTGTCTGTCATCATAAACTTTATAAAAAATCTTTTCTGAAACTACGGAGCCATGTATTTTCAACCAAAGTTGGCCTGAATCATCCTTATGGTGTTATATTTACTTTCAAAATTGCATCCAATTATCCCACCAATCTTCCAATGTGGCTGCTTGAGTAGACAAAATCTCAAATTCAAGATAACTGCCATCATAGAATCAGTTTTTCTTTGGAAACCATGTCACACATTTAAATTTATTCTTCCATAAATGATACTAGGGCAAAACTGTAACCAAACATTTGATGTTGGTGCTGATCTTAAATCCACAACAGTCAATGTCTGATGTGTTTCAGGAAATTGTTTGTTCATCATCTATAAAAATCAGGTTAGTGATACAGGCTATTGAAAGCCCCCTGGTTTGTTTTTTTTCTTCTTGTTATAATATGTTTAGGACATTTAATTGCAGAGAATGAAAGGTTTAGGATTGAAAGTAGTCTATCAACTTTACAGATGTCTCCAACAAAGTAAAGTTCAAGGTCAATGGAATTTAAGATGTCTTCAGTGCATTAAAGTTCAGAGTCAAAGGAATTTGTCATCTGTATCATACAGTCAAAAGTAAGAGAATATTATAGATTTTGTAGTTAACTTTTATAGGAAGATTGTGTATGTGAACCAATACCTGTATTTAGTAACCTTCGGTAGAGCAACAATGGTGGATGCTTTGGGATATACTGCAGTTGTCTTAAATAAATATAAACTGATGATACTGCAGTAGGTGTCGAAACATGTTGACCTGAATAAAGTACAGTATAAACATGCAGCAATGATTGGTGTTTTTTAATTCTTTCATGATAAGCAAATAATTTAATACTGCATGCTTAGCAAAGGAGCAATAAATATGTATTTTATAGTGTTTAGTTTGACCTGACCTGGACCTGGGATCACAATCTACTGTACTTGATGTGAGCACACTAACGATTACACAACCTATTCAGTTTTGTACTACAATAGAAATTAATTACCATTTATTTATTTTCAAGGTAATTAAGCTGTCATTTCTGTTTTAGGTTTGGTTTATGGTGTTTAATGCCACTTTCAACAATATTTCAGTTTTATTGGTGGAGGAAACCGGAGTACCTGGAGAAAACCACAGACCTGTCGCAAGTCACTTTATCACATAATGTTGTATCGAGTACACCTCACCATTTCTGTTTTGTTTACAAATTCTATTTTACATTTTTTATATATAATATAAGATAATAACAAGCTTGTTATGTATTAAGAATATTATAGACTTCTCCTCAGAACCGCTCTCTCCTTTGAAGTCTGTAATAGAAAAATATTTTCAATTAATAGGCAGGTGTATCAAAAGAAAATTGACAAGAATACAGATACAGTTCCATGGGAATCTCCCCTAACTATAAATAATCCAGAGTTTGATTGGAAATATCTGTGTGACTACAATAATTTAGTTCAAATTAAAGAAAACATTGAAAGAAGGAAAGGAGTTGGAGATATAGACAAATTGGTTAGTTACCATCACCTCATTCAAATAATTTCTTGCAATTACTCATCCATCAATTATGTTTAAAAAGGTTTTTTTCTATTTTTTGTTGTTGAAAAACTATGTATTAAATGTATCATATGACTAGAAATATGCTATGATTTCATTTATTTTCGTTGATGTAAATTTTCATGGATTGTTAAAAACTGAGATTTTTGTTGACATTATTCATGGTTTTGATACTGCCAAATGACTTCTCTTGTTATTGGTGCCTTTTGTTGTGCACTAAATTTCGTGGTTTGATTGAACCAATGAAAATCCTAAAACTGAATCTGAATTCAGCAAATAAATATTAATTCACAGTAGTATGTATCTGTTTTGAGTATTATGATTGTAATTTTTGTCATGTGTTTTCCCTGCAGTTTTCTATTATAACTACTTTGCACATTTTCATTTACTTTTCAGTTGTTGTGCATGATTCATGTTTAATTATGATACATCCTCTATTTACAGCAAGCAACATGGATAGAACTACAAAAGGAGACATCAGTAAGTTAAAAAACCACTAGTTTATAAAATTGATTTATTTTGAAAATTGGATTTTTAGTACAAATAAAAGTTATAAGTACTTTAAATTGTGCAGTGTTTTGTCATTATTTTTTATCCACCTTCTCTCTGTTTGCCATTTCGTATACTGCATCGGTGGTGTAATGGTTAACTTGCTTGCCTCAATTACGGTAGATTATGGGTTAAAGTCCTGGTCGGTCAAATCAAAGACTATAGAATTGGTATTAGCTGCATCTCTGCTAAGCATGCAGCATTAAGGAGTAAGAGTAAAGACTGGTAGGCTCGGAATCACGATAATGTGTCTGAGTGGAACGACATGTCTAACGTGTTGTTTCAGTGTGCTTGCACTATAAAAACCTGACTGAAGCGTGTTGGTCTAGTGCAAAACACATATCATTATCATCTCATTGAAGGTAACTTGTTCTTGCCATGATATAGCTGAAAAATTGATGAGTTGGCATTAAACAACAACCACTAAACTCACACAGGTCAGGGTGAAGACTGAAATTATGTTACTTTTGTATGCTCCTCAGAGCAAAATTGGCTTTTGTTGTTGTTTACTTGTTTTATTATTTTTTCAGTTAAGTAGAAAAAAAGAACTGGAAGAAAAATTAAATAATCTAGCAGCTGATATACCAAACACAAGCTCACACTTATCTGTAAGTTCTATTTATATATATTTAATAGATAAAATGAATATTGTATTAAATTTAAAGAGGCATTATTTTTTAGAATGAAAATGAAGCTTATTTAACAAAAATATATCATTGTCAACAATGAGTTTGACAGCAATACAACTCAAATAAAGCAGACAATATGAATTAAATACTGTTGATTAGTGAGTACTGAAATAAATCATCATGTTCTGATGGAATTGAAGTTTCATTTTATCAAAGTATGTAACTAGGTAAATAAATGGATGCTTAAATTGTGCCAAGGAAATTATACATGTACTCCAATATTTATTTTCTAAAGGTAAATATAATGTGATAAGTGTTCATAGTCAATGCCATAAATCATAATATCTTTAAATCTTGATCTTCTATTTTTAGCCAGTAGGAGACGAATCACAGGCTGAACTTTTAGAAACACATGGCGAAAAGAAAGGTATGACCGAAAATGGAAAATTAAATATACATTTAATGGGTTAGGGTTAGGGTTAGGATGTCTAATGCCACTTTCAACAATATTTCAGTTATATCATGGCAGTCAGTTTATTTGGTGGGGGAAACCGGAATACCTGGATAAATCCACAGACCTGTCGCAAATCACGGACAAACTTTACCACATAATGTTGAATCAAGTACTCCTCTTCATGAGCTTGCTTCAAACTCACATTTTTAGTGGTGATAGTCACTGAATGCACAAGTAGTTGTAAATCCAACAACCATACGATCATGTGATGACCACAACAGTCCCCTATAATAATAATATACATTAACTTTATTACACAAGATATGTTGCTCAAGTTTTCTTTTTAGCTTGTTACATACTTCTGATATTTTACTTAATACATACATCTCAAAAATCACATTAGAATTATACTCATTATTAATATTAATGTCTTTGATTTACATTTTAGAATTTTCCTTCGAACCAAAATCTCTGTTGGAACTTGGGAGAAACTTAGGAATAATTCGAACGGAGTAAGTTATTTAAAAATTAAAGCCTGTCACATGATCACCTATCTCCATGAAATTTGGTTTTTATATGTGATTTTTCATTTATAGCAACTAAGTTTGGTTTATGAAATATTAGAGAGAATCCTATTGTTATAAAATTGATATTTGTTGCAGTAAAACTTTATTGACGATTATTGTTGTTGACAAATATTGAAATTTCCCTGTAAAGGCAACCTTTTAAAAATACTTTATTAATATTCTACAGTTGTATTATATTCCAACATGTTAAGCATGTATTCGCCTTCCATAAATCTTACCGTCAAACATCAAAAATCGATTTGTTATCTCATTTTAGATTGGAATTAAAAAGTGTTTTTTTTTTAATGTTTTCCAGAAATTTACCTTTGACAACAGGAACATCAACTTATTATTTACTTGGAGATTTGGCACAGCTTGAGCAAGCATTGGTTCAGTATACAATACAACATCTTATATCATCTGGCTTCTCATTAGTCACTGTCCCAGATATCATACATCCATCTGTTATTGTAAGTATTTAGTCACAGTCCCAGATATCATACATCCATCTGTTATTGTAAGTATTTAGTCACAGTCCCAGATATCATACATCCATCTGTGATTGTAAGTATTTAGTCACTGTCCCAGATATCATACATCCATCTGTTATTGTAAGTATTTAGTCACAGTCCCAGATATCATACATCCATCTGTTATTGTAAGTATTTAGTCACAGTCCCAGATATCATACATCCGTCTGTTATTGTAAGTATTTAGTCACAGTCCCAGATATCATACATCCATCTGTGATTGTAAGTATTTAGTCACAGTCCCAGATATCATGCTTCCATCTGTGATTGTAAGTATTTACACTTACGTTTGACAGCAAAATAATACATCAGACATAATAAAGACATTTACTAAATTTGAATTTGTATTAAAAATACTGGAAAATAAAAAGGGAGGTTATAAAGGAACCCTATAAGATAATAGATCTACATGTATGTGCAAAGTATACCCTTATAGATCAAGCAAATTATAAACATATATAAAAATGTAAGAAAATGTACAACAAGAATAGTTTTGAAGATATCAAAGGCGTAATCAGAAGCCATAAATCAAAGAAGGATAGACAGAGCAATGGCCAAGAGAAAAAGGACAAAAGGACAAACAACAATCTATAAAACAATATACAGAAACCCCACTAAAAACCAGAGGTGAACTCAGGTGCTCTGGAAGGGTAAGCATTTCAAAACAAGGCATCAAAAGACAATATTCAGTATTTTTGATATAATATAATGGGGTTTATAAAAATATTGCATTTTCATTGGACGCCATACTGAGTACATCAGGCTATGTGTTTGCATAGATATATATTCAAATGATGAAAAATGTCATTAGCCTGCCTGATCTAGCATTGTTTTTCTGTTTTTTTGTTTATGGCTTACCAAGGTAATGTCATTGTGCTATTTAGTAATGTAGACATGTTCTTCCTGGAAAAACTTAGAACGAAGTTTGAAATGTCATCGCTATGACGTAATGGATGTTGATGTTACTAACGATTTGTATAACACAAAAATAGCGTCTGATATGGAAACAGACTTTTGGAATGTTAAAAAATGTAATGAAATAACACATGATATACTTTATTTTGCACATGCATATTTCAATAAAATATTTTGGACATCATTTGTGCATACAAACATTAAAATGTTCACTTTGTTTCTTTGCATAATTATTATTTATTATTCACCTGAAAATCCTTGTATTTCATAAGAATCTATATAATAAAAATCACATAATTTATTTGGTTGCATGCAACTCACACTTAATCATCCTGTTCAAAATAATAAAAACCAATAAAAGAGTGCATGTCAGATGATACATTTATTCGTAAAATATTATTACAGGAGGGTTGTGGTTTTAAGACAACAGGAGATAAAACCCAGGTGTACAGATTAGACAGTGAAAACTTATGTCTGGCTGGAACTGCTGAAATGTCATTGGCAGGTATTTACAGTGATAATCAATCTATATTAATGAGAGTATTAAAATATACAATATGTCTGTTGACCATTTATTTACTCTGTGCCAAAAAATATTGGGTGAAATATTATGTTACAATAAAAATGTAGATATCTAATTTAGTGTGCACAACACATTTATGGAATGACCTTCACGAGGTCAAAAGATTGGAAAGCCAAATAATTTTAAATATCTTTGGAAGCAAGAAAATCAAAGGGCCTAAACAGGATAGCCAAAATCAAAGGGCCTAAACAGAATAGCCACAATCAAAAGTCCTAAACAGGATAGCCAAAATCAAAAGTTCTAAACAGGATAGCCAAAATCAAAAGTTCTAAACAGGATAGCCAAAATCAAAAGTTCTAAACAGGATAGCCAAAATCAAAGGGCCTAAACAGAATAGCCAAAATCATAGGGCTTAAACAGGATAGCCAAAATCAAAAGTTCTAAACAGGATAGCCAAAATCAAAGGGCCTAAACAGAATAGCCACAATCAAAAGTCCTAAACAGGATAGCCAAAATCAAAAGTTCTAAACAGGATAGCCAAAATCAAAAGTTCTAAACAGGATAGCCAAAATAAAAAGTTCTAAACAGGATAGCCAAAATCAAAGGGCCTAAACAGAATAGCCAAAATCATAGGGCTTAAACAGGATAGCCAAAATCAAAAGTTCTAAACAGGATAGCCAAAATCAAAGGGCCTAAACAGAATAGCCACAATCAAAAGTTCTAAACAGGATAGCCAAAATCAAAGGGCCTAAACAGAATAGCCAAAATCAAAGGGCCTAAACAGGATAGCCAAAATCAAAAGTTCTAAACAGGATAGCCAAAATCAAAAGTTCTAAACAGGATAGCCAAAATCAAAAGGCCTAAACAGGATAGCCAAAATCAAAGGACCTAAACAGGATAGCCAGAATCAAAAGTTCTAAACAGGATAGCCAAAATCAAAAGGCCTAAACAGGATAGCCAAAATCAAAGGGCCTAAACAGGATAGCCAAAATCAAAAGTTCTAAACAGGATAACCAAAATCAAAAAGCTTAAACAGGATAGCCAAAATCAAAGGGCCTAAACAGGATAGCCAAAATCAAAAGCTCTAAACAGGATAGCCAAAATCAAAAGTTCTAAACAGGATAGCCAAAATCAAAAGGCCTAAACAGGATAGCCAAAATCAAAAGGCCTAAACAGGATAGCCAAAATCAAAAGGCCTAAACAGGATAGCCAAAATCAAAGGGCCTAAACAGGATAGCCAAAATCAAAGGACCTAAACAGGATAGCCAAAATCAAAGGGCCTAAACAGGATAGCTAAAATCAAAGGGCCTAAACAGGATAGCCAAAATCAAAGGGCCTAAACAGGATAGCCAAAATCTAAGGGCCTAAACAGGATAGCCAAAGTCCAAAGTTCTAAACAGGATAGCCAAAATCAAAAGGCTTAAACAGGATAGCCAAAATCAAAAGGCTTAAACAGGATAGCCAAAATCAAAAGTTCTAAACAGGATAGCCAAAATCAAAAGTTCTAAACAGGATAGCCAAAATCAAAAGGCCTAAACAGGATAGCCAAAATCAAAAGGCCTAAACAGGATAGCCAAAATCAAAAGGCCTAAACAGGATAGCCAAAATCAAAGGGCCTAAACAGGATAGCCAAAATCAAAGGACCTAAACAGGATAGCCAAAATCAAAGGGCCTAAACAGGATAGCTAAAATCAAAGGGCCTAAACAGGATAGCCAAAATCAAAGGGCCTAAACAGGATAGCCAAAATCTAAGGGCCTAAACAGGATAGCCAAAGTCCAAAGTTCTAAACAGGATAGCCAAAATCAAAAGGCTTAAACAGGATAGCCAAAATCAAAAGGCTTAAACAGGATAGCCAAAATCAAAAGTTCTAAACAGGATAGCCAAAATCAAAAGTTCTAAACAGGATAGCCAAAATCAAAAGGCCTAAACAGGATAGCCAAAATCAAAGGGCCTAAACAGGATAGCCAAAATCAAAGGGCCTAAACAGGATAGCCAAAATCAAAAGTTCTAAACAGGATAGTCAAAATCAAAAGGCCTAAACAGGATAGCCAAAATCAAAGGACCTAAACAGGATAGCCAAAATCAAAGGGCCTAAACAGGGCAGCCAAAATCAAAGGGTCTAAGCAGGATAGCCAAAGTCAAAGGGCCTAAACGGGATAGCCAAAATCAAAGGGCCTAAACAGGACAGCCAAAATCAAAAGGCCTAAACAGGATAGCCAAAATCAAAGGGCCTAAACAGGATAGCCAAAATCAAAAGCTCTAAACAGGATAGCCAAAATCAAAGGGCCTAAACAGGATAGCCAAAATCAAAGGGCCTAAACAGGATAGCCAAAATAAAGGGCCTAAACAGGATAGCCAAAATCAAAGGACATAAACAGGATAGCCAAAATCAAAGGGCCTAAACAGGATAGCCAAAATCAAAAGGCCTAAACAGGATAGCCAAAATCAAAGGGCCTAAACAGGATAGCCAAAATCAAAGGGCCTAAACAAGACAGCCAATATCAAAGGGCTAAAGAGGATAGCCAAAATCAAAGGGCCTAAACAGGATAGCCAAAATCAAAGGGCCTAAACAGGACAGCCAAAATCAAAGGGGCTAAACAGGATAGCTAAAATCAAAGGGCCTAAACAGGATAACCAAAATCAAAGGGCTAAACAGGATAGCCAAAATCAAAGGGCCTAAACAGGATAGCCAAAATCAAAGGACCTAAACAGGATAGCCAAAATCAAAGGGTCTAAACAGGATAGCCAAATTCAAAGGGCCTAAACAGGATAGCCAAAATCAAAGGGCCTAAACAGGACAGCCAAAATCAAAAGGCCTAAACAGGATAGCCAAAATCAAAGGGCCTAAACAGGATAGCCAAAATCAAAGGGCCTAAACAGGATAGCTAAAATCAAAAGGCTTAAACAGGATAGCCAAAATCAAAAGTTCTAAACAGGATAGCCAAAATCAAAAGTTCTAAACAGGATAGCCAAAATCAAAAGGCCTAAACAGGATAGGCAAAACCAAAGGGCCTAAACAGGATAGCCAAAATCAAAGGGCCTAAACAGGATAACCAAAATCAAAAGACTTAAACAGGATAGCCAAAATCAAAGGGCCTAAACAGGATAGCCAAAATCAAAAGCTCTAAACAGGATAGCCAAAATCAACAGTTCTAAACAGGATAGCCAAAATCAAAAGGCCTAATTAGGATAGCCAAAATCAAAAGTTCTAAACAGGATAGCCAAAATCAAAAGCTCTAAACAGGATAGCCAAAATCAAAAGGCCTAAACAGGATAGCCAAAATCAAAGGACCTAAACAGGATAGCCAAAATCAAAGGCCCTAAACAGGATAGCCAAAATCAAAGGGCCTAAACAGGATAGCCAAATTCAAAGGGCCTAAACAGGATAGCCAAAATCAAAAGGCCTAAACAGGATAGCCAAAATCAAAAGGCCTAAACAGGATAGCCAAAATCAAAGGGCCTAAACAGGATAGCCAAAATCAAAGGACCTAAACAGGATAGCCAAAATCAAAGGGCCTAAACAGGATAGCTAAAATCAAAGGGCCTAAACAGGATAGCTAAAATCAAAGGGCCTAAACAGGATAGCCAAAATCAAAGGGCCTAAACAGGATAGCCAAAATCTAAGGGCCTAAACAGGATAGCCAAAGTCCAAAGTTCTAAACAGGATAACCAAAATCAAAAGGCTTAAACAGGATAGCCAAAATCAAAAGGCTTAAACAGGATAGCCAAAATCAAAAGTTCTAAACAGGATAGCCAAAATCAAAAGTGCTAAACAGGATAGCCAAAATCAAAAGGCCTAAACAGGATAGCCAAAATCAAAGGGCCTAAACAGGATAGCCAAAATCAAAGGGCCTAAACAGGATAGCCAAAATAAAAGGGCCTAAACAGGATAACCAAAATCAAAAGGCTTAAACAGGATAGCCAAAATCAAAGGGCCTAAACAGGACAGCCAAAATCAAAAGCTCTAAACAGGATAGCCAAAATCAAAAGTTCTAAACAGGATAGCCAAAATCAAAAGGCCTAAACAGGATAGCCAAAATCAAAGGGCCTACACAGGATAGCCAAAATCAAAAGTTCTAAACAGGATAGCCAAAATCAAAAGGCCTAAACAGGATAGCCAAAATCAAAGGACCTAAACAGAATAGCCAAAATCAAAGGGCCTAAACAGGACAGCCAAAATCAAAGGGTCTAAGCAGGATAGCCAAAGTCAAAGGGCCTAAACGGGATAGCCAAAATCAAAGGGCCTAAACAGGACAGCCAAAATCAAAAGGCCTAAACAGGATAGCCAAAATCAAAAGGCCTAAACAGGATAGCCAAAATCAAAGGGCCTAAACAGGATAGCCAAAATCAAAAGCTCTAAACAGGATAGCCAAAATCAAAGGGCCTAAACAGAATAGCCAAAATCAAAGGGCCTAAACAGGATAGCCAAAATCAAAGGGCCTAAACAGGATAGCCAAAATCAAAGGACATAAACAGGATAGCCAAAATCAAGGGGCCTAAACAGGTTAGCCAAAATCAAAAGGCCTAAACAGGATAGCCAAAATCAAAGGGCCTAAACAGGATAGCCAAAATCAAAGGGCCTAAACAAGACAGCCAATATCAAAGGGCTAAAGAGGATAGCCAAAATCAAAGGGCCTAAACAGGATAGCCAAAATCAAAGGGCCTAAACAGGACAGCCAAAATCAAAGGGGCTAAACAGGATAGCTAAAATCAAAGGGCCTAAACAGGATAACCAAAATCAAAGGGCCTAAACAGGACAGCCAAAATCAAAGGGCCTAAAAAGGACAGCCAAAATCAAAGGGCTAAACAAAATAGCCAAAATCAAAGGGCCTAAACAGGATAGCCAAAATCAAAAGTTCTAAACAGGATAGCCAAAATCAAAGGGCTAAACAGGATAGCCATAATCAAAGGGCCTAAACAGGATAGCCAAAATCAAAGGGCCTAAACAGGATAGCCAAATTCAAAGGGCCTAAACAGGATAGCCAAAATCAAAAGCTCTAAACAGGATAGCCAAAGTCAAAGGGCCTAAACAGGATAACCAAAATCAAAGGGCCTAAACAGGATAGCCAAATTCAAAGGGCCTAAACAGGATAGCCAAAATCAAAAGCTCTAAACAGGATAGCCAAAGTCAAAGGGCCTAAACAGGATAGCCAAAATCAAAGGGCCTAAACAGGATAGCCAAAATCAAAGGCCTAAACAGGATAGCCAAAATCAAAGGACATAAACAGGATAGCCACAATCAAAAGTTCTAAACAGGATAGCCAAAATCAAAAGGCCTAAACAGGATAGCCAAAATCAAAGGGCCTAAACAGGATAGCCAAAATCAAAGGGCCTAAACACGACAGCCAAAATCAAAAGGCCTAAACAGGATAGCCAAAGTCAAAGGGCCTAAACAGGATAGCCAAAGTCAAAGGGCCTAAACAGGATAGCCAAAATCAAAGGGCCTAAACACGACAGCCAAAATCAAAAGGCCTAAACAGGATAGCCAAAGTCAAAGGGCCTAAACAGGATAGCCAAAATCAAAGGGCCTAAACAGGACAGCCAAAATCAAAGGGCCTAAACAGGACAGCCAAAATCAAAGGGCCTAAACAGGACAGCCAAATTCAAAAGGCCTAAACAGGATAGCCAAAATCAAAGGGCCTAAACAGGATAGCCAAAATCAAAAGGCCTAAACAGGATAGCCAAAATCAAAAGCTCTAAACAGGATAGCCAAAATCAAAGTGTCTAAACAGGATAGCCAAAATCAAAGGGCCTAAACAGGATAACCAAAATCAAAAGGCTTAAACAGGATAGCCAAAATCAAAGGGCCTAAACAGGATAGCCAAAATCAAAAGCTCTAAACAGGATAGCCAAAATCAAAAGTTCTAAACAGGATAGCCAAAATCAAAAGGCCTAAACAGGATAGCCAAAATCAAATGGCCTAAACAGGATAGCCAAAATCAAAAGGCCTAAACAGGACAGCCAAAATCAAAGGTCCTAAACAGGATAGCCAAAATCAAAAGGCCTAAACAGGATAGCCAAAATCAAAGGGCCTAAACAGGATAGCCAAAATCGGCTCAGGTCACCTATGACTGAGCGAGGAGAACCTTATTGTTAAAAATAATTAAGGAATTGTTATTTTCCATAATGAATATATTTGTATATCTAATAAACAATGTCAGTACTGAAACACAAACTACTGAGTGAATGATACCATCAGGAACTAATAGTCCACCAGCAGAGGTATTGACCTTGTAATAATAATAAAATTGTAGATATTGTAAGACTACAGTTGTATAAGATAATGGTATGGGTATGTCCATCTCCAATATCACGTGTTAATATGATAGTTAGACCAAAATAGAGAAAACAGAAGCTGAGTTTTGGAAGATTTTTTTTTATACCAGGTTTTTTATTTTAAACCGATCTTATGCAAATAATGCTTAGTTAAATGATTCTACAAAAGGCCATCAACAGTACTGATGTTTGTCAGCAAATCATTTTATTCTGGACTGTAGGTCTATTAGACAAATCTTTATAAACTTGTAATAATAAGAGCTGTTGTATAAACAAAAATAAGGATGACTTGCAACTGGGAGAAACACTATTTATTATATGCATTGTACTCAAATTGACATACTATACAGAGACATATCATCTGACAATTTTTTTGAATATGTTGCAATTACTTAGACCCTTTGGGTTTATTTCAGGATATTTTATTAATGAGATTATCAGTCACAAAGAGTTACCAAAAAAGTAAGTATTGACAATTGACAATTCCACCCGATGGTCCACATTTTCAAGTCAGAAACAAGGCTTGCCAAGTTTCTGAGGAAAGAAAATGTGAACCTGTGGGTGGAACTGTATCATCTCACATTATTGACCATCACTATTTATTTTTCTCACATCATTCGGCAAATTATCCGATACTTATGGCCGCCATTGGAAAAAATGTTAATTATGCAGTTAAATGAAAAATAAATATAATATTCAAAATTATCCTATGCATTTTAGTTTTATATCTTAGATATAAAACTGTAAATAAACAGCTTGAAATTATGAATGTAGTAATTTATAGTTTGAAGTGATTACAAGTTCAATGTTTTTTTCAAATGGTTTGTTTTTTCCATGTTTTTTCATTGTGATGCAACATTTTTCACATTGTGATGCTAAAAAATGTTCATGTGATGCGAGTTGCATGAATCTCACATCTAATATGTCTGGCACACATATACAATCATGTGAGAAAATAATATACAGTCCAGTCTACTTATAATGAATTCAGTCTTTACTCTTAATAAAAATCAGTTGTATTGAACAGAATATTTATCTCCATCAACCCTCTTTGAGTATATATCATGTCTAGCTATATTGGAGTTTGGTTATAATGAAAAGATGTTGTCCCTCCCCCTAAAATGTTATTATAAGTGAACTAGATTGTAATAATAAAAATTTCACATTTGACCATGAAATGTAGGTTACGTTGAACTAATTTGTTGATAATAGTGGTGCTTATCTATGATATATCAGTTTTTATCCTCTTGCATCAACATCTATGGGTCTGTCTGTGTCCATGTTGTCTGCTTCGTCATCACATTATTATACCCCTGCTCCCCGAAGGGGGAGGGGGGTATACTGTTTTAATTCTGTCCGTCTGTCCAAGATATTTTTCGTCACACTTTTCTCAATAACTGTTGATGGCAGAAATCTGATATTTGGTCACAAGCGTCATATAGGTATACCATATTGTGGGTAGCGTTTTTGGACCCGTCAGATTCCTACTTCCTGTTTGCCGACTTTGTTGATTTTTATACACATTGAACATATATGCTCATTTTTCGTCGCATTTTTCTCAGCAACTATTGATGGCAGAGATCTGATATTTGGTCACAAGCTTCATATAGGTACCCCATATCGTGGGAAGCGTTTTTGGACCCATCAGATTCTTACTTCCTGTTTGCCGAAGAGCAGAGGTATCATAAGTGAGCATTAGCTCACAGTTCATCTTGTTTTTATTCTGCAACTCCATCTACAACACTTGATTTACTTAGTGCAAACAGTCTGTAATGAAGCAAAATATTTCCACATTCATTCTCAAAACCTACTACATTGTAATATGCACCTGCTGTATTATTTTCCTTGAAATTAATTTCTAGAGTATTTCACAGACAAAAAATATCTTTCTTGAAAGATATAAATTGTTATTGTTAAAAATCTGTGTTTTAATGTATTTATTATAGAATATGTGCTGTAAGTCGATGTTACCGTGCTGAAACATCCAATGAAGCAGAAGAAAGAGGAATTTACAGAGTACATCAATTTACTAAGGTCAGTAGGACAGATTATTTATCTAACATTAAGTATGTATTTTATAGAAATACAGGATTTTAACCATTAGATACAAGCCATCAGATACAAAACCTTGTATATTATATGTATGTGATACAAGATGTAATTTAGTCGGTTCTACTTTCGTGACATCATAAACATTAAATAAACTTTCAATTAGTGGGCAAACAAAAAATGTGTAGGATGTCAACATAAAATTAGAATCTTGGATCTAATGAAATTAATTTCAGATATGATTCAACCATTAGATATTTCTTTTCTGTTCACCAGTACCCAGAGGCCTGACTGTGAACCATAGTTGGGTAACATGATTGCAGAGTGCCTCTTTTGTAGATTTCGAAAAGTAGTAGGTACTATGTAGCCACTTCAAAAGACTGATTTTTTTTGTCCTGACCCAACTCCACACTTTTTCAGTAGCAGTCAAAAGTTATTGATGTGATTGACCCATCTCTTCCCTCATTTCTATGTAGTTTTAATATATTATTGAACTTGTTCTCATCCTGATTATAGCTGAAATACTGCTCACAGGACGTAAAGAAATAATCAATCAATCAATCAATCAATCTTTTCTTAGGTAGAGATGTTTGGTGTAACAAACGGATCCTCAGAGGAGAGTAGTAAACTGATGAACGAGTTCTTGGCGATACAAACACAACTTTTTACTGGGCTCGGAATCCATTTCAGGTAGATTGACTAGAAATAACATAGTTCTGCCATTACATGTATATATATTGACAATTGTATGGTTTTTGTTAGAGTAGAGACCGCATCAGTGGCGTACTGGTTAGTGTGCTTGCTTTAAGTGTGGTAGATTGTGGGTTCGAGCCCTTGTCGGGTCAAATCAAAGACTATAGAATTGGTATTGGGTTGCTTCTCTGCTAAGCATGCGGCATTAAGGAGAAAGAGGAAAGACTGGTTGGCTTAGAATCAGAATAATGTGTCCGAGTGGAGCGACATGTCTATCCGCAGACTGTTGTTTCAGTGAGCTAGCACTATAAAATTCCAACTCAGTGTGTTGGTCTAGAACAAAGCAGATCTCATCATCATCTCATTTGAAATTAACTTGTTCTCACCATGATATAGCTGAAAAATTGATGAATTGGCATTAAGCCACACTCACTTTTAGAGTAGAAAAGGGAAGGCATCAATCTTTACATATCATATCTAATAAATATGTTTCTGTACTCAGATCTTAATTTCCCTTAACTGATATACTGGTCTGATTGTTATGTTAGGTCATTAGATTGTTCTCTATCTAACATCTTGAACTTATCATAATTAATCATTGGAAAAAAATATGAGAAGTTTATATTATCACTATTTTTATATAGCCACACCTGGTAAGAAAATGTCATATTTAAAGATTTATTGTGTTGATTGTTGATTAGCAAAACTGGAGAAGCTAGAAGTTGGTTTTACACCATTTATCCCTTTTTTTCTTCACATTATTTAGTTGTATATAAGAATTTCAAATAAAATCAGATGCACATCTTATGAAAATGACTCCTGAACTGACATTTATCTCTGAAAATTACCATAACAATAAAAATTTTAAAAAACCTGCATAAAAATATTATTAGCTTCCACTTCAATTGACCACACTTTTTCAAAATAATGAAAGACATCATTAACATAGACAGCACAATAGCTGGCTCCATGTATGCTTGTAGTTAACTCAACATAGACAACACAATAGCTGGCTCCATGTATGCTTGTAGTTAACTCAACATAGACAACACAATAGCTGGCTCCATGTATGCTTGTAGTTAACTCACAACCAATTAAGAAGACAGAATGTGGATGAAAATTTATAACTGATGTTTTTAATAGATTTAATATCAATTAATCGTAATGTTCACTTTCATCCACATCCCTTCTTGGGTATTTAAATAGTTGTTTAAAAGAACAATGTATCTACACATTTCATTGGTATCAATGTCTTTATTAAAGAGTACTGGAGATGCCTACACAAGAACTTGGAGCACCAGCACACAGAAAAATTGACATTGAAGCATTGATGCCACAGAAAGAATTCTGGGGAGAGGTAATCTTCTATAAAACAAAACAAAAAATGATTTTTTTTACTTTGTGAACATTTACAAACTAAGAAGTGTATTGTTTAACATACCAAAGATCTACTTATATACTGACGTGATTCAAATGTAAGATAATGTTTAAAAAGTATTTGATGAATGGGTTGGCATCGTCATCGGTAACACAATGCTGATCATGCTTCTGTTACTCTCCACTCATCACCTGTGGGTCAATTGGCAGAGAAATCCTCATAGTCATGTGATCTTATTAAATCACTTTGATAAGTCTTTATAGCCAATCAAATCACAGCTTTTGAATATATCCAAATTTAGAAAGGAATTCCTTGCAAATTATATATGGGAGCCTCTATTTATCTGTATAGCTTTTTCACCTCAAAGAAGGAGATTAACAATATCAAACTATCATATTGATTAGTAACGACCAGTATTAAAATATGCTTTTTCAACAAAACGAGGATATCTCTGCCAGTTGACCCATGGGTGATTAGTGGAGAGTAATCGAAGCATGATCAGCTGTGGGTTACCAACAATGTATTACTTTTCTTTTGGCAACAGTTTCAACAAAAATGTAGATATCAAATTTAGTGTGCACGACTCGTTTCTAGAATAACCTTCATATGGTACGTGCAATGTTGAAATTAATTTACAAGTACCGATAGTCTATACAGAAATCACTTATTCACCAGGGTTAATCTCCATGGAATATTGGCTATGATCACCGTAAACATTGATATAGTAAACATTGCAATATCACAAATACATGTATTACTACTTTTACTTTAAAAGTGAATGTTAAATTTGTGTGAAACAAAAAGATTTAGAAAAACAGGTATGTCCCATGTAGCAAATGTTACTATATTTTCGTTGATAGTAAATATCCCTGTCAGTATTACTGGTACCATAAATTCAAATGTTCTCATTTCAATAAAGAAACATAGAACTGCGATGATTGTTGAGATGAAACTTTCTTTTTTTTTTTTATTGCTGAATTAAATTGTAAGATTGAAGATGACATTTGTAGGAGATTTAATTACATGTATATAGCTGTATGTATTTAGGTTAAGTATGTTGTATTATTGATGATTTGTACATTTTCCCTTTGATTTTTACACACAATAATATCTATTATCAAGGAACTGGTGTGATATTAACATAATATCACTGTTTCTAATGTGACATCATAATGACATCAAAGTAGCTAAATCCTCGATAAATATACTATCGTTGATATGCATTTTTCGCAAAATAAATCAACGATAGTACCAGGTATATATTTAAGGATTTAAACTGCTCACTTTTATTGATAAAACATTTATATATCCACCCACCTTTTTACAGATTTCAAGTACATCAGACTGCATGGATTACCAGAGTCGACGTCTGTCAATTAAATGTAGAGACGAGCAGGATCAGGTGTCCCATGTTTATACGGTTAGTATTATATCTGTTTATACCATAAATAGCATGATTTCTTATATAACCTAACTCTGAGAACTGGTACCTAAATAATTTAATATGATCATCCACTACTGCAGAGTTCTTTTTAGCAGGAAGTGCAATTTTACATCCATATAAGAAATCTCGTACATTTTGTGTATTGTACACTTATGTGTATACCTACATTTTGTGTATTGTACACCTGTGTGTATAAAATGTGAAGTTTATGTAATTGGGTCATTTTCTCAACAACTGCCTTTGAAATTCACATTAAATGCCTGATCTACATGTATATAATATTACACACACATTTTTGATATGTCCTCCATGTTTTGTAAAGCTCCTAATCTTGTATAGTAACATTTTATATAATGACTGTGTTGTAGGTAAATGGGACAGCATGTGCTGTACCAAGACTGATAATGAATATACTGGAAACCAATCAAACTGCTGTAAGTAATAGTTATTTGTTAAGGATAACCATTACATAAATACTTCTGGTTATTTTTCTTAATTTTACACTTTTAAGAATCTTTAAACACTGATCTTGATGCAGTATTGTATGCCTAATACCAAATTCATAAGGAAGAAGGTCCGTCATGGTCATGATCGTATCATTGTTGGATTTATAACTACCTATGCAATTAATGGCTATGACCATAAAGTTGTGAGTTCGAATCCTGCTCATGGCGAGGTATACAAATTTATGTGATAAAGTTTGTCAGGGACTTGCGGCAGGTCGGTAGTTTTCTCCGGGTACTCCGGTTACCTCCTCTAATTGAAATTACCGCCACAATATATAGCTGAAATATTGTTGAAAGTGGCTTTAAACACCATAGCCCCTATCATGCTTGTATTCAGTTGGTTTCATACATGATCAAGATGTCATGTTTGTCAATGCTATAAAAAGATACTATAAAACAGATTTTTTTTTGGACAAATATTGGTACAGATTTAGCAAATGAATAAACTTATATATTTATAGGATGGTAATGTTAACATTCCTGCAGCACTACAACCCTGGATGAATGGGAGAGATAAATTGACCAAGTTAGACAGTCAGATGAAATATTATCAGGCCAATAGGTTGGAGAGAATGAAATCAAAACATAATTAAAATACAAATGTCAGTCTTATTTTGATGGTCTTCAAATTCTAAACCTACCAATGTGTTACCATTGAAAGCTCCTGCCATGTGGCTATCATTGGAAGCTTCTACCAATTTGTTGCCATTGAAAGCTCCTGCCATGTGGCTATCATTGGAAGCTTCTACCAATGTGTTACCATTGAAAGCTCCTGCCATGTGGCTATCATTGGACACTACTACCCATTTGTTACCATGGAAAGCTCCTGCCATGTGGCTATCATTGGAAGCTTCTACCAATTTGTTACCATTGAATGCTCCTGCCAATTGGCTATCATTGAAAGCTCCTACCCATTGGTTACCATTGAATGCTCATACCCACTGGTTACAATTTAATGCTCCTTTCAATTGACTCTCATTGAATGCTCCTGTCAATTGGCTCTCATTGAAAGCTCCTATCCGATTGGTTACCATTTATAGTTTCTGTCCATTGGCTGTCATTCTAAGCTCCTGCCCAAGCTTCTGCTCATTTACTACCATTCAAAGCTGCTGCCTATTGGTTATCATTTAAAGTTGCTTATGTAGTCTCCATATCCTCTCTCCATATCCTCTATGTGCATGTAGCTTGTTTTTGTTCCGATGGAGATTTTCTACACATGTTTTAAATTGAGATATCAGATTAAAGCAATTTTTTGTTTTGGATTTATAATTTATGATTTATTAATATTTTATAATATTTAGTCAAAGTAAAATCTTGTTGCATTGTTTTTTTCTCGGTTTTTGTAAAATAATGATGATGTCATCATATTTTAAATCGTGTGCCACATGTTTGAAAAGACATGACCATTTTGGATGACATTGAAGAGTGTAAAAAGGGTCTGTAACACTGCTCTTTCTTGTAAAACTGGTAAATATTAGATGTCAGAAAACCAACATTTAATTGATAGCATTGATTGAAGTGCTATGGTTTTTAAAACAAAAGAAAAGATCAAAAGTGGTATTGACAGATTCAGTATCAGTGAATAATAATATCACTACAATTGAAAATAATGTAATTTCTAAAGGGAACAACAAAGTCCTTTGATTGGTAATAATGATTTCCTTGTGTGAGGAATTCAAAATTATGACTAATGCTTCAAGCAGGGAAAGAGATTTTGATCAACAAACAAAAGTCCACTTATTTTACAATTTTTTTCTATGTTGGCTACTTGTCATTTACCCAGTATTAAATATATTCCCAACCAGAGTCATCTTTGAAAGAATTGATATATAAAAAGTTCAGGAATTTATAAGAGGTAACACTACAGTTGTAGCTTCATCAGTATCTACAAATACAAACAATAATGTTTATTTTAAAATTGACAGTGTCTATTGTGGATACATTTGCTAGCAAAGCTACCGTAAGTTAAGTCATCCCTTTGCTAATATATTGTATATATCACACTAGAAACAAGGAAAGATTTAACAAGTTTCTACTTGTGAATATTCTGATGTGTGGTCAGATGAGGAATCTGCTGAAAATTTCCAAAAACTCGGAGGCCCAAGATTCAGATGTTACCTTTGGTGCTGGTAGGGAATTTTCACAGGACCAGGGTTTAGTTAAAGGCTATGTCTGGTAAAAGCAGCTATGTTTAATATAGATAATGACAGAAACTGGTCATTTTTTTTTAAAGTGGAACATGAATTAAATATTAATGTGGATTAAGAAAAGTTTGAAGATACTCAAGGGGTAATCAGAAGCCATAAACTGAAGACTAAACGATACAAGGCCAAAAGAAAAAGTACAAAAAGACATGAATAAGTGTTTGGACTTTCTTCTCCAAATAAGCATGCATGGTAGTCTCAATATAACTGAAAGTAATGATAAACACAAATACCTTGAACTCTTAACTGGGCTCAGGATTTCATTTATAGCAATGATATATACGTACATGTATTATATTGTCGACTGTAACAAGTTTAAAGATACCAATGGGGTAATCAGAAACCCATCATAGGGCATATTATACAATGGCCAAAGTAGAAAAACAAAAACACTAAACAGAAACTAAAGATTGAGCAACACCAACCCAACTAAAATTCGGGGGTGAACTCACATGCATTCCTGTTCCACTTAGTCATCTTAAAAATGTGATGATAACTCATATTCTGTCAACAGTCATGTGTGAGGAAAGGACAGGATTTGACTACAACAAACGGAATCCTACCGGCAGTACAATGTATATCAGTGATGCAGACAATTGTACTGGTTAATCAAGTCAAGATGGCCGGGACTGGAAAACTTTGGAAGTGGCAACTTTAACTTTACCACTAGGAATCCCTGGTTCTGTAGCTTCCGTGTTAGCAGCAACGTTAACCCTCTATAATGAAAGATAGAAAACGAGCTATGACATATCATATCAACTGGGAGATAGATACTCCACATGCAGATGCTGCTGGAATGTTGCTACATGTAAATGAAAAGTTCACATTTTGAGGTAAAGGTATGGTATAAAGCAGACCTAGCTGTTCCTGTGATATATATCTTTCAAGTTCAATGGGATAGATGCGATCAACATGGCCAAAAAACTTTGGTGGGTCCATGTTGCTCATCTTTTTGGTTTTTGTGTTGTCCTATTGTGAGTCTTTGCGTTCTGAGTTTCATGTTGTGATGTCCGTTACGATTTCCGCATGGAAGCAATGTTTGGTTCGTCTTTGCCTCCAGTTGTTTGTAGGGAGCTCTTGTCTTATTTACGTTATTTGTGTTTGTTTGTGTGTGATGGTGTCCAACACGTTTTGTGTTGTGTTTTTCTTCATTTTGTGTTCCCTATGTTGCCAGTTTCTCTGGATTGTCCATTTGTGATTGCTCCTTCCGTATTCTCTGACGTGTATTTACATTATCCAGTGAAAGGATATCATCAGTTTAGTTGAATCTGAAATTAAAGGATCATGTTAGCTTCGTTTTGTTTTTCTTGAGAACCCCCTGCATGCAAATCGGGTTCATACGAATAATATACTTAGTAACACAAAATATTGGCAAGTAGAAGAGCACAGTTGGTATTCACATGAATGCCGATCGTGATTGTCTGTTGGGAAGCACGTCCAAAAAAAAAAAAATGTGTTGTGGTTCAAAAACCTAAGCATTTCGATGCCAGTTTATAAAAACAACTTTTTGATAGAAATGGAGTGGCTTTTAACAATATAAGATTGGTCCTTTCCTAAAACAAGATATTTATATCTACGTTGAACATTCTTTTTTTTTTATAGGAGATAAACGTTCAAAGAGAATTAATTCGTTCAATCTGTCATTTAACTTGGATTGAGGAATAGTTGTATAAAGTAAGGATAGAACAGTCAATGTTTTAATATCATTACAAGAGGATATGGATCTTGTACCAGTACTCCACGATATCTTTATAATTTTCCAGAATCCACATCCGACTCGCACTTACCCAGCTGGTGTAGCTAGTGTCACAGTAACTCTGAAGCCCGCTTTTGATCGCTGATAGATGTTAATAATTTTGATTGATTTATTTATTGTGCTTAACGCCACGTTCAGCAATATTTCAGCTATATCATGGCGACCAGTTTTAGTGGTGGAAAAAGCCGGAGTACCTGGAGAGAACCACCAACCATGGACAAGCAACTGGTAAACTTTATCACTTGCGAGTCGAGTACACCCTTTTTGTAATTTACAAAGCCGGGCGCGAACCCACGCCGTATTGGTGATAGGCTTGTATGAGTTGTTAGGTAATCCAACTACCTAACTCATTGAGCGACACTGGCCCTTCATAATTTTGAAAGAAATTTCATTGGGCATTTGGCAGATCCAGCAAAATAACAATGTATGGACACTCACTATTTAAATTAGAAATCCAGTAGAGTGAAGGAAGATCTATTTTTGTTTGTTTGGTTGAAATGCCAAAGCAACACAAAAGAGAACGAAGAGTGTCCAGAATTTCCGCTTCCGTTAGTATTGTTGTGGTATATGTTTGGTTTCCAAGTGAATTATCAAGTATCTTATGTAATGTTATGTACATCCAAAAGCGATATTGTTTGAGGCTTTGTCTGCAGGAACAACATATACTTTTCAAGGAAGTAAGACAGGCATTGTAATGCATTTGGTTCTTACAAGATATATGTTACGTCGGTACTCATCGACCCCGTCGGTTAAGTACGACCTCATAGCCTTAACCCATCTGCGTTTTTCTAACGTAATCCTCGACACGGTCCATATGAATTTTAATGTTGTGCTTCCAATTTATGGATTTAGGCATTCTGGTCTGTTGGCTAACATGTTATGGTTACCAGTTTTGGACAGCCGGGGTATATATGAATGTGGAACTTGCTCAGGTATAGCAGGTTTAGACTAGAATCGTCAATGTTGAGATCATGCAACACGTGATTCCCATAGAGTCCACCTGTGTATTACACAAGAAAGCTTCTTTTAATTAAGGATTCAAAATTTGTGTATTCAATCTAGAAAAATACCATAAAACTTGAGTTTTGACAGTAGAATCAAGTTGTAGTATATATATATAATAGTATATAACATCGTATGCCTATAGCTATATTACATGGTTTTTCCTAGTTCCTAAAATATGTTGCCCAAACAGTAAATGATTGAACATTGAATGTTGTCCTATTTACAAAGTGTATGTGTTTATATTGATCGGAAATTTAAGATGGCTGATATCTCCTTGAGAAGTGCTGCACGTTTGAAAGAAAACAACAAGATTGTGCCTCGTATGACCCTCAATTAAATTTGCCTTTTTAGGAAAATCGGAAATTGAACACCAACAAAAAAAAAAGAAGAGAAAAATGCACCTAACGTAACAATGATTAAAAAAAATATTATATCGGAAGCCATATAACTGATTGAACCCAAACTTGATATATGATCATTGTATTATAAACATATAATTTATAACATACTTATATATAACATATGTTTACATATTGATATTTGAATTACTACTTAGTAGTTGAACTTTGATATTTTTATGGTTGTTCTCTAATTATGTTTTATGATTACAAACTTTCACACAACTATGTATGTACTAATATAATTTCAATGACACTGCACTCTGTTATGACTGAAATGTCAACAAAATAATAATAGCATTGGCTTTGTTTGATTGATTTTATATTTGTTTCAACAATTCGCTATGTGGTTGGCTTGGGTGAAGACACAGTGCTTATAGTGAAAAAAACATAGCTGTATAGGAAACCGTCTCGCTCAATTGTGGTGAAGGAAGGTTAATTGATTGGAAAACCATGCCGGTAAGTACCCGGAAAACCATGCCGGTAAGTACCAGGTAAACCATGTCGGTAAGTACCTGGAAAACCATGCCGGTAAGTACCTGGAAAACCATGCCGGTAAGTACCTGGAAAACCATGCCGGTAAGTACCTGGAAAACCATGCCGGTAAGTACCCAGAAAACCATGCCGGTAAGTACCCAGAAAACCATGCCGGTAAGTACCAGGTAAACCATGCCGGCAAGTACCTGGAAAACCATGCCGGTAAGTACCCAGAAAACCATGCCGGTAAGTACCAGGTAAACCATGTCGGTAAGTACCTGGAAAACCATGCCGGTAAGTACCCAGAAAACCATGCCGGTAAGTACCCGGAAAACCATGCCGGTAAGTACCCGGAAAACCATGCCGGTAAGTACCCGGAAAACCATGCCGGTAAGTACCTGGAAAACCATATCGATAAGTACCTGGAAAACCATGCCGGTAAGTACCCAGAAAACCATGCCGGTAAGTACCTGGAAAACCATATCGATAAGTACCTGGAAAACCATGCCGGTAAGTACCTGGAAAACCATACCGGTAAGTACCTGGAAAACCATACCGGTAAGTACCTGGAAAACCATGCCGGTAAGTACATGGAAAACCATGTCGGCAAGTACCTGGAAAACCATGCCGGTAAGTACCTGGAAAACCATGCCGGTAAGTACCTGGAAAACCATGCCGGTAAGTACCTGGAAAACCATGCCGGTAAGTACCTGGAAAACCATGTCGGTAAGTACCTGGAAAACCATGCGGCTGCCGGTAAGTACCCGGAAAACCGCGGGTAATGTAGTATAAAATAAAGACTAGGGTGTGAATCTGTACATCAGTGAATCTGTTGCTTACTGTTGGGGGATAGTTTAGGGGCTGGTTGAGAACCCTAATTTCACTGGTGGACAAATGGCATTATGAGGGGTTGTTGAGAACCTGTATCTCAATAGTGGAATGATAGCAGTCTATGGAATTGGTCTGGAATCTGCACCTCAGTAGTAGGACGGTAATTGTTTTGAGGGGTTTGTTGAGAACCATTTCCTCGACGGTAGAATAAAACATGTAGCAGTCTGTGGGTCTTGAAGGGAACCTGTATCTCAATGGCGGGAAGTTAGCAGTCAGAGGCTTGTTGGTAACGCATCTCCCTGTTAGGCAGGTAGCAGTATGAAGTGTTTAGAACCTGTACATTATTAGTGGGCATATATCAGTCAAAGGGCATGCTGCGAACTTGTTTCGCAGTGTTTGAAAGACATCCTCCCCCATAAATTAACCAGTTTTGAGGTTTGCGTTCTTCATTCAAGAACTGGAAATACAAATATTGCAGGAACAAGTTTAAAATGAAAAAAATATTTATATCGATTACAAGATAAAAAAAAATTAAATTCAAAGATAAAAACTTGATTTTGAAAGTCTCGGTGATAATTTTCTGAATTGCCATACTGGTCTAGTACAAGGAAATGCGTAAAGTGTATATGCTATAATCAGATTTGGTCTCGCAATTGTATACCTGAAAAATTGTTGTATTTGGTTATAAACAACTTTCTATTCATAAATAGTTACTCACTTCAATATTAGAATTCAACTTCAAATATTGCCACCGCTGTGCGTATAGGTCTTAAGATATTTTATGTAAATAAATGATTAAATTTAAAATGCAGGAATAATACAGGATTTGTCCTTTAAATTGACTTCACAATGCAAGTAGTCTGTGCTATTCTGATTCGACATCGATTTTACAAATTAGGTGACATTACATGTAGTACTTGGCATTCACCGTATTAGATTCATGTGACAGTTCCACAACAGTGTTATTTTTAATTGTTTTGGTCAGTCAGTTGATCAGCAGACTACTTACTTATGTGTAACGGAAGATAGTTTGTCATTTACTTTAAATACAAATGTACATAGTAACAATTCAGTTAAAAGTCTTATTTGTTACTCTGACAAGGTAGATGTCTAAATTTACATTTAGATAACGTTCCACCAAAGTCTTATTTGTTACACTGACAAGGCAGATGTCTAAATTTACATTTAGATAACGTTCCACCAAAGTTTTATTTGTTACTCTGACAAGGTATATGTCTAATTGATTTAAATAATGTTCCACCAACGAAAACGTCAAAACCTATTTGAAAGGGGTGCTTGTAATTATACAAGGGTAAAATACAAATTTCAGGGGAAAGTACTGCAAAATCACAATTTAGATGGTCAAATTAAAACAAGCTTAACAAACAAATATTAAAACGAACTAAAATGAACAAGATAACACTAAATCCCTGGAACCATCTAGAAGACTCAGTTGTGTGCGCAACTTGTGTTGAGAGCTTCAAATCTACTCTCACAAACCGTCAATAAATCAACGGTGCTCTCTCTACCGTTTGATATAAGCCAGAATTGGTTACTACAACGTACACTTACAGATGGCGACACAAACCTCACGAAAATGCCCCAAAACAGTGACACATGTGATTCGAAAGCCGGAAAGAGATTGATCTTTATTCTCTGTGGTATTTAATGGCGACAGGAAAAAGGTTGAGGACATTACTTAATTAACACATAAAACATATATAAAGTTTGGTACGAACTCACTTGACGGCAAATAATACAAAATAAATACGATTGACGATCCTAACGTTGTTTTTACATAGATTCCAACTACAAAAACGTGTAACTGAATCGGAATAGCATAAAAAGATTGGGTGCTTCGAAAGGGTGATCTTTTCCTGTTCTATCCACGACAAGTCCTGGTGATGGTTGATGGTTGTACGCCAAGTGAGTGGTATTTCAGTTGTGTCACTGAGAATAGCCTTCTGGCAATTGTTTTGAATCGCGGGGGTTCACCTCCTATATAGAGGTACATGTATATACAGACCTGCCGCGGAAATGGGTCGACTTTTTCAGCTTTCTGATATGTGACTGGGTCCTAATTTTTCCATTTCAATATATCAATTACTAGGGTTTTTAAGCTATGATACATCAATAGGTCATATTTCTACAAGCCCATGCAGCTTCTGTATTGCCAATTGGCAAATTTTATAATTATGTTTTAACTTCACATCATATGGTGCAAAATTGATATATGCTGTTTATTTTGGATTTTAGTCTAAAATATGAAAGGAACACCAATAACTGAATATGAATGGGTATAGTTTTCGTATCACGAATACATTGTATAATGAATGGGTATAGTTTTCGTATCACGAATACATTGTATAATGAATGGGTATAGTTTTCGTATCACGAATACATTGTATAATGAATGGGTATAGTTTTCGTATCACGAATACATTGTATAATGAATGGGTATAGTTTTCGTATCACGAATACATTGTATAATGAATGGGTATAGTTTTCGTATCACGAATACATTGTATAATGAATGGGTATAGTTTTCGTATCACGAATACATTGTATAATGAATGGGTATAGTTTTCGTATCACGAATACATTGTATAATGAATGGGTATAGTTTTCGTATCACGAATACATTGTATAATTAATGGGTATAGTTTTCGTATCATGAATACATTGTATAATGAATGGGTATAGTTTTCGTATCACGAATACATTGTATAATGAATGGGTATAGTTTTCGTATCATGAATACATTGTATAATGAATGGGTATAGTTTTCGTATCACGAATACATTGTATAATGAATGGGTATCGTTTTCGTATCACGAATACATTGTATAATGAATGGGTATAGTTTTCGTATCATGAATACATTGTATAATGAATGGGTATAGTTTTCGTATCACGAATACATTGTATAATGAATGGGTATAGTTTTCGTATCACGAATACATTGTATAATGAATGGGTATGGTTTTCATGATGGGGGAATATATGAATGGTGGTATTTTCAAACTCCAGCTGCAAAATGTCTACCGTATCCAATTTTACCTTAAGTAACCTACTCTTCCGTGATTTGAATGCCAAAAGAAAAATGGGTATGATGGAAAGTATGAATGTTTGTTTTGCTTTGCAACGGGGAATCAGCAACTGCTAAGAAAGTATTATATTGTAGGTACAACTGCAATTTGTTCCATTACGTGAGAATAGTGACAAGAAACACGGAACACTCATTTATATCCCGTCATAAAGTTGAGTTATAGGTTTTAGGTGTTTGTTGTCACTTTCAGCAATTGTTCAGCTACATCGAGACTACCAGACATAATCAACACGTTCTAGGGATGAGTTCGTCTATTCATTAATCACGTATTTAAGAAACAGAATATCCATTTGGAAGTGTTGCACCCCGAAAAGTTATTATATTTCTACTCGCCCAGATTCTCTAGGTGATGAGTTATATACTGTATACGGCAGTAGAATTTTCATTAAAGAACAGAAATATTCTAAAAACTATATGAACACCATATGTGTTTGTGACAAGTAACTACCACAAGAGTCGTGTAGGATGAAATCGTTCCCCTTTTTCGAGACAATATGTAGTAGAGTATTTGTACTACATCGTGTACCCGGTGAATGATGAGATTATTACTTAATTGTGGGAAATTCACTACGGGAAATCATCCTGCTTGTCTTGGATTTTATAACTCGTTTTTAAACGTCGTTGGATGCCTGACAGTTTGGTTTTCATTTATATTATGTTTTACTTTTACTTAAGAAATAATTTACAAAATGTTCTTACAACGGACAAGTAAACTTGTGGTGTGATACATTTACAAGTGAAATAGCTTGCGGTAAAAAGTAGAAAGTGATTGAATTAAAGAGATACATCCTATTGAAATGTAGAATTTCAGTATTTAAGTCGAATTTAAAATGAAAACTTATTACGAATATACAATATAGGTAAACTAGGCTTTTGATCTTTTTTTACGAATTTTGTAAATGTCCAATATTTTATTTGCTTCAGCAAATTGTAATTCTTTTTAAATTTTCAAATTTGAACGGATAATCTGGTCATAAATCCGGTAGATGACTTTGAAATCAAAATTATTATATTTTAGGTAATTTAATTTATTGTGAAAATACCATAAACACAAATTTACTTGTTTTGAGAAGTCATGCGTAATTTGAGTACAAAATGAAACGGAAAGAGGCGTAGAGTAGGTATTCAACTTCACATTCGCCTATTATATTTCTAATTTAAACAATTATTTACTTTTTATTGAAATTGATTTGTAATATGACATATGTTCTCATTTAAAAGTATTGATATTTAGAAGCTGTCAAACAATTTTTGTTGAATATTTCATATATTTAGAGGGTATTACTAATGCATGACCTTCGATTTCATTGTCAAAACGGTGATTCCTTAGTATCAACGATTCAGCTTTTGAAACAAGAAATTTAAATTTAAATTCATGTATCAATTTCATCATTCAAATTTTTTATACAAGTATTGTAGATAGTAGCGCTATGAATCAACGTACGGTTGTGGTATTTTTTCTATTGTAAACACACCCTCTCTCTCGTATGCAAATACAATACACTGTTTGTTTTAAAAACTACCGCACAAGGGCCGAAGTAAGAAAACCTAACACAGCTTTAAATTAACGGAAAAGGCTGGAGATTTTAATATCATGGTTTGGTTGTGAAGTGTTTTGTTTATAATTTATAAGAAAAGCTACACTGTGATTTGATGTTTTTGTTTATCTTTATACAATATACTTCAGAGGGAATATTATAACAATTTTAATGGACCTTTAATGGATTAATTCTATTAACTATAAACATTGAAGAAGGTGTTTGTATTGACCTGTGATTAAATATATGTCACCATGGCACAGTTTCAGCATCGAGTTGTGGAACTCATCTCTAAGAAACCTGCTTTACGGAGGGATAACGAGATACAAGTCGTCTTGTCGTGGCTAAGACGTAAGAGTGATCTGTTGAAAGATTTAGACAACGGTATGTTTAATTAATTTTTAACTTTTAACTTCTATATATCACCGTTGTCTGTCTCATCATGATACGAACATTTTGAATATTCGAGAGATTTGTTATCATTATTATTATTATTATTATTATTATTTATGACCTGTTATTGGCATTAGATTAATTGATTTGAAATATTCGTATTGTAAAACACGATCTTCAATGTAAAGTTTGACATAAAAAAAATCGTCATCGAATCGGGTCTGAAGATACTGAGAGCAAACATTTCGTTTGTAGAATAATGGATAATGGTACAAGAGTGTTCTGCACAGAGAAGTCGTTTGCTTACACACACACACTCCTCTTTGACCAAAAATATTATACATCGAAATTACTTTTGGATCCATCGTTTGAGAAATATTTGGTCAAACTATCCGGTCTACAACGACCACCATACTAAAATATTATAAAATATTTATAAATCAAAATTATGTTTTCTTCAAATATTTGGAACATTCATATACATTCAATAAACATTTTGAAATTTGACTTCACAAATAAAAGTAAGTAATTTCTACGGACTTGAATTTCCTAATTGGTATATATTGCACAAAAACAAGATTTTTTTTCGACATTCCACAATTTCAGAATTTTAGAACACCCATTATAAAAATTATGATAAATATTTTCTCCTGTCTTAATATATCATATGGAATTTACTGTCAATAAATATTTCATTGTTATAATTTCAAACTGTCTGGTCATGATACAGACAATTTTCAATAACGCCACCACCTTTTTGTTGACTTGCATATTATGGCTGACGACAGAAACGAAGTCAGTTACAAGAATGTACATAATATAAATTGTCTTAATTTAATTTTATAAAGAGAAAATGGATTGTTTGTATGAATTTGATATTAAATTTGATTGACTGCACTGTACTACAAGCTGCTACGTTTATTCTTTTCTTTTTCTACCTTGAAAGGTATACATCGTCGTCATAATAAGCAGAAACTGGTTACCCTTCCGGAGCACCTGAGTTCACCCCCGGTTTTTAGTGGGGTTCGTGTTACTCGATCTTTAGTTTTATGTGTATGTTTTGTAGATCATTGTTTGTCCTTTTGTCCTTTTTCGTTTGGCTATTTAATGTGTTGTCTGTTCTTCTTTGATTTACAGTTTCAGATTACCCCTTTGGTATCTTCAATCTCTCGTTGGTATTAATTATGCAAAAATGTGTTAATACGCTACGGAAAAATTTATAAAATTGCATACAGTGTGTAATATATCATATACTATTTAGCATTATAAAATATATATATAAAATAAATAAAATCAAGAGTAAAGGCCATGCTACACTCGAGAGATGTAAAAAAAAGAAGGGTGGTGGTGGTGGTGAAAGAACAGACCACGGTGACGTTATGCGCGCTATTGGTGATACTTTGACTAAATAGAACATGAAATAAGTAAAATGAATGTAGATTTTTTTTAAATTGATGGATTTTGATTTCTGATACATGCTTGTATAGGTAATTATACGAATAATTGTTTTATTATATTAGATATGGTTTATTTTTGCTTTTATAAACGAATTTATTGGAAGAAAACGCCGTTAACGCACATTTATCTCATGTAAAGCGTTACAAAATATCCGTATGTTTTTTACATTTTTCCCCAGTAAAAACTTAAAAAAACGTTTTTCGGACCATTTTTTGTGGGACCGGAAGCAGAATCTGTACTTTATGACGTCATTAACGATTTCTGATTAAAGGAATGCTTGAATCGGCAAGTTCATGGAAAGAAAAGAATGTAACGCCGAAGGAAAAACTTCTGGATGCCAAAAACCAAGCTTTTTTTCAGCTATGTTTTACTAAATTTTCACCAAAAAATTATACATATCAAATGTGATTAACTTAAAAAACGAAGAAATCTTTTCAAAAATGATTTTTTTAAAGAAAATTAAAAAATATTTCTAAAGGAGTAAGGTCAACAAAAATGTCCAGTTGCAACTTGACGTCTCAAAATCACGAAGTATAAAACTTTACACATTTGGAACTATATTTTTCGCTCATAATTGTCGTGCTAAATCCAAATAACAAACATGTGCATTTTCAGTGGAAGAGAATGAACTTAACAAACTTGATTTCGGATAAAAATTACGATTTCTACGTAAAATTGTAGAAGGTCAACCAATTTGTCAAGTAAACGTTTTTTCTTATCGACGATAAAATAACGCCGCGCTATATTTTTCAAAGGGAAGTTTTCTATTAAATTGAAAACAAAAAGATAAATAAACAACAACAACAAAAGGCGAAACAAAAAAACAAACAAACAAACGAAATCACACGCACCCCACCCCAACCAAGCCTAAGTTTTGCAAACACAAATAATGAAAAAAAAGATGAAAAAGAAAACGCGAAACGTTCTTTTCAACGTTAATTATGTGTAACATCAAGTGTCACCAACATCGCGCGTAACATCAGGTACGTTACTGTTCTTCATCAAAATAATTTGAACCATTGGAGAGTGAACAGTGAACATATGCATCTTCCAGCTGTTTTCCATGATAATCAATATTTATCGTACGATTGATGGCTTTCTCCGGTCTCAATGAAGACTGGTCTCATCGTATAGGTCGGAAACTACAAAAAGTCACGTTAAACATACACCCTTTATCATTTTATAAACATTAGTTTTCATTTACATTATCTCAATTAAAACATTCTTAAGATTTTAAAATTGTACTTATTCCGACTTTTAAAGGAACAGATGAAAGAAGTATTATATAGTTTAGCTTGTACATGTAAAACTGTTTTTCATATTTTAAAAGCACCGAGTTTTGACGACTAGCGGGTGTTATAATATCTATATAATATTTTCGTACTATAAGTGTATATATATGTTCAATATTTACTTAAATAATATTAAACTGATCGATTCTTCCTCGTCGACGCTTTTCATTTCTATGTTCTAGTAAATATTTATATTACGACTCATTCAGAACCAGTTTAAAGACCAATCAAGCACAAGTTGTAAAACATTGATTTTATACCTCAATCCAAGTCTTAATAAACATTTTTATTTGTTCTTAATTAAGCTTAACATTTCCTTTCAGGATTTATTTTTAAGTATTATATCGTGTAACTTTGTGTACTTATAACTTAATAATTACCTTTGATCTGGTCAGATTCCGTTTAGAATATCACGATTTCCCGTCCGTTCGTCTGTTAACTCCCTCGTTTATCTCTTTGTGGGTCATTATATTATTAATTTTTGTCTATGTGTTTGAACAAACCATGACCAATTTTCGGAGAATAGTAATGGTTTAGTAGGACATGGCTTGAATAAGATCAAATTTAGATTGTAGGGGGAAATTAATCCGTCTCCAATTTTCAAACGCATATACAATATTTTTTTGCCCCAAATAGGAAATTTGAATTGTGATTCGAAAAAAGATGTCGACATCAAAAAGGCTATCTTATGGTAACTGAACAAATTGAGAAGTGTAAAATGCTAATATTCATAGATCATTTTTGTACAATTAGTAGTTATAGCTAGACTCAATATTTACTGATATAATAAACTGATGAATCATTACTCAAATAAGCCTTTCATTCCTATGTAAAACAAACAAATACTGATACACTCGTAATACGAACCTTCCGAGTTGAGTTTAAAACCTAACGAATCAGTAGTGTAAAAACATTGATTTTTCACAATCTCAAACTTCTTTTTTATTTGTTCTTAATTAGTTAAATATTTCCTTTCAGCTTTTACTTAAAAAGTGTTTACACGACATTTCGTACAAGTTAAAATTCTTATTAGTTTCCGTGCAGCTGATCCAATTACTACAAAAGTAAAGTATTTAAGTGTGCAAATGAATTTTTTATATCCATCGCTGTTTTATTCTCTAGTAACCTTATTCAGTCCAAAGTTTTGAACCATGGCAGGCATATACTTGCAAAAAGTTGTTTTCTCCCAATTTTTATTATTAAGATTGCCCATTATTCTGCTGCTATTAAAATTTAGAAGTTCTACTGTTCATGAATATGCGATAGCGACCACCGTGCGGATTGAAAAATTTGAGAACAACTTTATGTATAATTTATAACAGGTATACATACATTACTAAAAACGTCAGAAATTGTGAAATATTTTTATATCACGATTAATACGTAATTAAATTCATTATAGATATGCAATATACCATGAAAAGAATGTTTAAACAGTGATTATCAACAATTTCACCAATAAAACGAACAACCACATCTCACCTCTAACCATTGACCACAAAAAGACCACACCATAATTATGGCGTTGGAAATCCAACTCCTGGTTTGGGACAGGCACAACAATGTGGCGGGGTTAAACTGATGAATGGGATCCCGTCCCTCCCCTTCCAATAATTGAATCTCCAACAACAATACAGATATATACCTCCACATATTCGCTACCATTGAAAAATAATGTCTTTGATGCCTTAATGCTAAAACATGCTAAGAGTCATTCTAATAATAACCATTTGTCAGCAATTTAAATCTTGTTACAATGTCGTTAAAGTTGATAAAGTGATAAGATTGGATCGATACATTAGTTTTGGGTGAAAACATTTATAAAATAATAAAAAGATTAAATGAAAGGTATTCAGAGAAAAATGTAAAACAAATTAGAAGTCATAGTGTCATCTTATACATTTAAATGTATTCGTATAGATCTGATACATGTACTTATTGTATTTAGACACTTTAAAAATGTGATTTTAGATTCTTGATATCGAATTCGTATATCGTTTGATATATATGTCAGGTACATACAATATCTACATAATACCTGTATAACAACATCTAGAGTACAAATGTATGAAAGGGGCATTACCTACAATCTACATACAATTAGATGTTTGTTTGATCTGTTTTGTGAATCCTCCAAATAAAGAATCTAACATCTAATTTTCATTTTAGTAAAAATATTTCTTACATTATGTTAACCGTTATGGAATATCTGTATCACAAATGACCACGGATATGTTCCGCTTGTCGTAAGCACTACTCGGTCCTTTCCTCATTCATGACTTATCGTATGCCTTGTAACTAGAGTAACACGACGGTTGTCACTAGTCGAGCAGGAACTGCTTACCATTCCGGAGCACACAAGCTCACCCCCGATTTTCAGTGGGGTTCGTGTTGCTCAATCTTTTGTTTTCTGTGCAATGTTTTGTAGATCGTTGTTTGTCCTTTTGTCCTGTTTCTTTTGACCATCGTGTTGTCTGTTCTTCTTCGATTTGCATACTCTGATTACCCCTTTGGTATCTTCTAACTCTTCTTATATAAGGGGACATTCTACTGACGTTTTTAAATTTTAACACAATTGTAATTATCGCATTACAAAACAGCATACCTTGAATTTGAAAAAAAAATCACTGAAAGGCCACGTGTGAAAGGCATTTTATATATAGATGTAATAATTACTGTACTCAGAACAACAGTCTTAGCTATTAATCTTTGATAATTTCATCTTTTCTAAAACGACAAAAACGACATAAAACGAATTTACAAGATTAATAAATGGAATCCCCTCTCACAAATCAATGTTTGGTTTACCTTCTGGCAGATTCCATATACAGGCCATTAACTACAGTGAACACTGAATGAGCAGTGAACTAATCGATATTCAATTCAATCACCATTCTCAAGGATTGTCTTCAAACAGACCTGTTTATTTCAAGTCTTAACTACAAACTCGATATTCAATTCAATCACCATTCCCAAGGATTGTCTTCAAACAGACCTGTTTATTTCAAGTCTTAGCTACAAGCTCGATATTCAGTTCAATCATCATTCTCAAGGATTGTCTTCATACAGACCTGTTTATTTTAAGACTGAACTACAAACGTTCAATCTTTGTGTATCAGGTTCCATGGCATAGTCCTCCCCAGTAGAGTCCATCTTGGGAAGGAATGTTTGCATATGAATTCCCTCCATTCAGTACTATATTCTCACTGATGTTCTACAGATAACAGGAACGAGTTGAAAGATAATAATTATTGCAGCCATTCTAACAAGCATAATATACGGATCTTCTTCGTCGGTCTTGTGCACAACCAATACTTCTGGCATTGAGAATGGATATACTTTCTACATTAAAGGCAAGCATAGTTTATCAAAGACCAGGAAAACTAAATCTGCACGTCTGGTTATTCCCAAAGATAGTCCCAATAAAGGCTTATATAAGGGGGACAACCGAACAGAGAATTGACCAACATTGTCTACGATGCCAAATGATCATTCTTCTCTGATTGGTGTATTGAGAAGAAAAAAATTATCAATACCATGTTGCTATGCAACAGTTTACAGATTTTTTTAGTTAATCTGTTTAAGGTAAAGGGTCTTACATCCTCCACTTAAAAGGCTTACAGATCTGTAATATCTAAGAATATCACTATTTCTGGGGGAACCAGAATTCGAAAACAATGAGTTTATTTCTGTACTGCTTATGAATTGTAGTCTAAAGAAACATATACGTAAAAGTCTAGTCCCACAGTGGGATTTAGGGCTATACTTTATAAGGTCTAGAATTATATCCGTTTCAACCACCAGAATAAGTAGAAATGCTAACTTTGCTTCATTGAAATGTTTCCTTCTAGCTCTAGTTTTAAAGGTATCAGTATCTTGTTATTGGTAGAGACAAATCTTACTTTGTCGAAAGCCATTCAAAATCTAATTTAGGGGCCCGGGTGGCTCAATGAGTTAGGTAGTTGAATTACCTAAAAACTCATACAAGCCTATCACCAATACGACGTGGGTTCGCGACCGGCTTTGTAAATTACAAAAAAGGGTGCACTCGACTCGCAGTCGCAAGTGATAAAGTTTACCAGTTGCTTGCCCATAGTCGGTGGTTCTCTCCGGGTACTCCGACTTCTTCCACCACTAAAACTGGTCGCCATGATATAGCTGAAATATTTCTGAAAGTGACGTTAAATACAACAAATCAAATCATCAAATCAAAATCTAATTATGAATATAAACAGGACGAGATCATTCAAAATGTTAGATTTTTTTATCGATAGTATATTTGCCCTGTTTGGTGGATGGGTGTTTCAACAAACGATTGGTATTCCAATGGGTACGAATTGTGCTCCTCTACTCTCCGGTTTGTTTCTACATGCATATGAGGTAGACTTCCTTCAAGGGCTTCAAAATCTGATTCTACCCACCATTTCTTTAGAAATGCCTGTACCAAGTCAGGGTCATTACGATTTTCACAGTTTTCCGGTTGTTGACTGATTTTGTCTGTTTATATAATTATGAGTTTTGACTTTCCCTTTGTAAGATTGTTCGGAGTTCGGTAATTTTGTTATTACCCTTATTCTCAAGAATAAAGATAGAAAATTAGCCCAGACCTTTAATTCCAGCTTCCGCTATATAGATGATGGTTCCGTCACTGAACAATTCTCGATTCTGTGATTATCTACATCGCATCTAACCAAATGAGCTTGAAGTTAAGGATACTACTGATATTTAAAGGTCTGCATCTTACCTTGACCTTTATCTTGAAATGGACAACGAAGATTAAAAACAAAACTGTACGACAAACGCGAAGACTTCACTTTTCCAATAATCAACTTCCCCTTCAGAAGTAGCAATGTTGAGTTTACATTTCACAACTCAAACGTTATTCTAGAGATTGTGTCCAGTACAGTTATTTTTTGGACAGAGCTCAGCTGCTGACGCAAAAGCTACTCAAATAAGGCTACGTTGCTCATAGGTTGATATCATCGCTACCCCGGTTTTTTGGTGGGATCCGTGTTGCTCATCTTTTTAGTTTTTTGTGTTGTCCTATTATGTGTCTTTACGTTCTGAGTGTCGTGCTGTGATGTCCGTAACGATTTCCGCATAAAAACGATGTTCGGTCTTTGTCTCCAGTTGTTCGTAAGAGGGCTCATGTCTTATTTACGTTATTTATGTTTGCTTGCGTGTAGTGGTGTGCAGCACATATTGTGTTGTGTTTTTGTTTTCTTTTTCTTCGTCCTGTGTACCCTATGTTGTCAGTTTCTCTGGATTGTTTTTGTTTTGTTTTTCTTCGTTCTGTGTACCCTATGTTGTCAGTTTCTCTGGATTGTTTTTGTTTGTTTTTCTTCGTTCTGTGTACCCTATGTTGTCAGTTTCTCTGGATTGTTTTTGTTTTGTTTTTCTTCGTTCTGTGTACCCTATGTTGTCAGTTTCTCTGGATTGTTTTTGTTTGTTTTTCTTCGTTCTGTGTACCCTATGTTGTCAGTTTCTCTGGATTGTTTTTGTTTTGTTTTTCTTCGTTCTGTGTACCCTATGTTGTCAGTTTCTCTGGATTGTTTTTGTTTGTTTTTCTTCGTTCTGTGTACCCTATGTTGTCAGTTTCTCTGGATTGTTTTTGTTTTGTTTTTCTTCGTTCTGTGTACCCTATGTTGTCAGTTTCTCTGGATTGTTTTTGTTTTGTTTTTCTTCGTTCTGTGTACCCTATGTTGTCAGTTTCTCTGGATTGTTTTTGTTTTGTTTTTCTTCGTTCTGTGTACCCTATATTGCCAGTTTCTCTGGATTGTCCTTTTTTGATTGCCCCTTCGGTATTCTCTAACTTGATTCAACTAGGAGAAGTTATATTTATGCTTCATTGTCTTCGCTTAACGAAACACCTATATAACGTGTTAAATATAAAATCATGATGGGAACACCACCTTAATTAACAGTACATTGAACATAATTATAATCGACAACCACGCCTGCTGTGTAACGATAAATATGAAAATTGATATTACTTTGCTGTCACGTGACAAATTTCACATGAACAAAGCAATATGGATTAAGTAACAAAATGGATGTTCAGATGTTACCAATACATATACAATGTAGATATTTCAAACCCTACTTAAACCTCTTTAAATGTTCCTACCACTGTTTACTTATAGTACTGGAATAACAATTGGTGTAATGGACGTTAATCCGTTGTCTAAATCAGTCAGAAACACTGTTGACTTCCAAATAAATGAATGGAGTTCACACATTAAGTAGAGTAAAAACAGGTGTATGTCATTATTTATGTTTGTTACTATGGGTTAAAAAAATTCAATAAATAAAATAAATTTATCATTTTTCATGGGTTTAACATTCAACAAAGGTGGGAAACGCGTCAAGTAGCTGTGAATAAATTCTAAACGAATAGAAATAGTAAATACGTGAAAATACTTTCATGACTGCATTACTTCACTAATTTTGGAACTGTTCCGACAGTGTGGTAGTTTGTGTGTTTCATTTTATTAAATACAGTTGTATAATTTTGAAATGTTGCAGTTTTTTTCTCGCATTTAAAAAACTATATGAAAGAATCCCAATATTATTATGAATGATAAATTTATTTTGCCGGTGAAGGTACTGCCAAGTTGTCACCATTTTCCTTGATTTTACATTGAATATTCAAATATTATTTATGGTTTATGTTTGGTAAGCTTTGATTTGTTTCCATGAATCGATTTGTAGTTATTGATATCTTTAAGTGCGCCTTCAATTAAAGTGCACATTGTTCAACAAAACGGCGGTGTTATCAAATAATAAACTTCATTTAGCATCGTCCAGGAAATTGACGAGATGCTCTTTTGAGAAAATAATCACGTTTATATTATCTCCCTTTGAACATATCAACTACGTACAGAGCTTTTAAAATGTTACGCTGTATTGAACATTTTTAATTATGATTTTGTTGGTTCTATGTGGTATCTACATGACACTACGTCATTGTAAATTTAGATTCCCTTTTATTATAATTTTGAATTTTAATTGTAGACATGACAGTTTATAACTAGGAGGGAAGTATTTTTTCAACCAGATAGTGGAATGTAGCAAAAACGTAGATATCAAATTTAATGCGCACGACACGTTCTGGAATAACCTTCATCATGTACGCTCAAAATCGGAAGATTGGAAAGCCAAATAATTTAAAGTTTTGGGAGCAATAAAACCAAAGGGCCTAAACAGGATAGCCAAAATCGGCTACGCCTAGACATGATCACAGCACATTTGCGTTTATTCGTAATTATGAAAAGAACGTTTAAACAGTGATGATCAACAATTCCACCAATATGAACAAAACGAACAACCACCTCACCTCAAAGCATTGAACACTAAGAAGACCACGGCATATGGTTTTGCAAACCCAGGTTCCTGGTTTGGGTTAAGCTGGTTCATGGGATCGCAACTCCCGTCTGGTCTGATAATTTGATCTTCAAAGACATTACAGATACATGCATAAACAAACAATGAAAAAACCTACACAGCTTCGCTTCCACTCAAAAAGAATGCACAATATCGCAAAAAATTTAATGACAACACTATAGCAGAGTCAATGAATGCTCGCCGTTAACTGACTACTATCTAAGAAGATAGAATTTGTTAGTTAAGACCATTATGGGGCATACAATTATAACTGAAACTTCTAACAGATTTAAAAACAATTATTCATAAACATCTGAATAAATTAATGGTTTTCAAAGGAGACCATATTAAATAGGTCACGATCTGGGTGGAATTAAATATTGAAAATAAAATAGTAATATAATATGGAATGAAAAATAAATATATTAATTTTATTGCTAGTTGGACGTACTAGTTGAACCAGCTGATTGTCTATATTTTTAGCAAAGAAACCTTGCTTAAAGGTGAAACGCAAAGGTTTTGAGTAATTGAGTTAACTAGAGTTGTTAGATAATAGCCTCTTCAATGGTTTTATACGTTTAGATGTGTCAGATTTGAACTTTTTAGCTTTGTATATTATTCTGATTATATTGCCTAAATATTGGCTTACATATTATTTTAAAAGGATTGTTATTACATTAGATTGATTGATTCATTCATTGATTGGTGTTTAGCGCCAACTTTAGCAATACATTGTATTTCAACTACCGCTATATTGTGGCGTGATATTACATTAGAATACTGAGCAAAGCTGAGGTAGAATATTCATAATGTCATGTATACAAATATCTCATTTTATATACATATATAATTACATTATGTATTCATTTCATTTAGAAAGCCAAAATAATGACTCGTGAAGCTTCACCAGTCAATAAAGAGCACATTCAACCCCCACCACTTTCGGGAACTATCCAGTCTCGGGCGTCATGAAAACTATTAACTATACACAATAATAACACTTAAAGGAAAAGCTTGAAGATACCGGGTAATCAAGCCGTAAGTCAAAGAAGGAAAGAAAATATAGTGATAAAAAAGAAATGGACAAAGGACAAACAATGGTCTACAAAACAATATACAGAAACACAAACAACACTAAAAATCGGATGTGAGCTAATGTGCTCCGGAAAGGGCACCCGTCGTGTTATTTACTCAAGTAAAAAATCCAATGATAAGCAATGAACTATGAAAGATGGTCGGTATTCTGACATTGACAAACAGAAAATATACGTAGTCATCTACCACACAGATATTCCAGAATGGCTAACCAAGTCATTATGGCGATCGTTAGGAACACTTGGTTCAATAGTTTCCTTGTTAGCAGTAACCCTCTACCAATGAAATACTGATAGGAAACATAAGGTCTGTAGTATCATATCAATTCAGAGATACATACTCCATATACAGGTGATGCTGGAATATTGCCATATGTAAATGGAACATTCACAATTGGAAATTTGAAATCATGCTTCATTTTAAATATTTGTTCTCAACCGACCTTCATTGCTAATTTCTAGATGTAGGCTAATGTATGAAGCATTCCTAACGTTGCATCCTTCAAATAAATGGAATAGATGCGACCACCATAGTCAGCAAAGTTAGAAATATTCAGTAAGAATATGGAAATAATAATATTCAGTAAGAATATGGAAATAATAATATTCAGTAAGGATATTGAGATAATAATATTCAGTAAGGATATGGAAATAATAATATTCAGTAAGAATATGGAAATAATAATAATTTCAATTGTATTTCATAATATAAAAAGAGTAATTATTAATATCTAATGTAATTTTTGCAGTGTTGTAGATTTATTAAAGCGTTAACAGACTGTCTATCAGTCAACGCTTTTATACGACAGTGAAACTACGAAAGATTTCATGCAATACTTAAATAAAGCAGCCATGTTTTTTCATGCAAATTGAATATGGATCAGAATTTGTCATCAATTATACCGACATTTATTGGTATTTTTGATTAGGTAATAATGCAAGCGGTTTTTTTAAATAGATAAATAGTGTATTCAAGTCAGAAGTTTAATTAATTGACTTTATTATTTTACCAGCAATTTTGACGGATGTAATTAGGAACTGTGCATACCGTAAAGCTTGCCGGGATGATGTGGTTATCAAGCAAGGAGACACGGGTGATAGGTTAGTGTACTTACAATATACTACTTACTTTAGATAACTTGTAGTTACCTTGTAAAAGACATCATACACACAATAGTTTAATACTTAAGACTATCCATTGATAGATATCGTATCTTCTTGGTGATAATAGACACAAGAGATTCCCAGAAGTCTATCTCACTTTGTGACAATTTACACCACATTAGGTCGATCACTATAAGTTAAAGCACGACTACCTACTTGTATATAACGTTATTCAATAGTTATTTTCAATTTATATCAAAACGTTGACCCACACATTATTCTAGAGCGTGTACCCAGTACAGTAGCTTGCTGGACAGAAATCAGCTGCTTACACAAAAGCTACCTCAAACAAGGTTACGTTGCTCCTGGGTTGAAATCATCGCCACAAACATTTCACGGTCGTCATCACACTCTTGTAGACCTTTACGAAACATCCATATCGAAGGGCAATGGATCTTTTCATTTTTACATAAGGTTTTTCTTTCCTCTGTCACCGACAAGACTTTTACCAAACTTGACTATATATATATATGAGTAACTAGACTGGTGATTATAAGAAGCAGGAACTGCTTACCCTTCGTCAACACCAGTGTTCCCCCTCCGTTTTTGGTTGGGTTCGTGCTGCTCATCTTTTTAGATTTCTGTGTTGTGTTTATGTGTTTTGTTTGTCTTTGTCTTGTGTGTTGTGTGCCCAATGTTGTCAGTGTTTCTGGATTGTTTGTCTTTGTCTTGTGTGTTGTGTGCCCAATGTTGTCAGTCAGTGTTTCTGGATTGTTTGTCTTTGTCTTGTGTGTTGTGTGCCCAATGTTGTTAGTGTTTCTGGATTGTTTGTCTTTGTCTTGTGTGTTGTGTGCCCAATGTTGTCAGTGTTTCTGGATTGTTTGTCTTTGTCTTGTGTGTTGTGTGCCCAATGTTGTCAGTGTTTCTGGATTGTTTGTCTTTGTCTTGTGTGTTGTGTGCCCAATGTTGTCAGTGTTTCTGGATTGTTTGTCTTTGTCTTGCGTGTTGTGTGCCCAATGTTGTCAGTGTTTCTGGATTGTTTGTCTTTGTCTTGCGTGTTGTGTGCCCAATGTTGTCAGTGTTTCTGGATTCTTTGTCTTTGTCTTGTGTGTTGTGTGCCCAATGTTGTCAGTGTTTCTGGATTGTTTGTCTTTGTCTTGTGTGTTGTGTGCCCAATGTTGTCAGTGTTTCTGGATTGTTTGTCTTTGTCTTGTGTGTTGTGTGCCCAATGTTGTCAGTGTTTCTGGATTGTTTGTCTTTGTCTTGTGTGTTGTGTGCCCAATGTTGTCAGTGTTTCTGGATTGTTTGTCTTTGTCTTTTGTGTTGTGTGCCCAATGTTGTCAGTGTTTCTGGATTGCTTGTCTTTGTCTTGTGTGTTGTGTGCCCAATGTTGTCAGTCAGTGTTTCTGGATTGTTTGTCTTTGTCTTGTGTGTTGTGTGCCCAATGTTGTCAGTGTTTCTGGATTGTTTGTCTTTGTCTTGTGTGTTGTGTGCCCAATGTTGCCAGTGTTTCTGGATTGTTTGTCTTTGTCTTGTGTGTTGTGTGCCCAATGTTGTCAGTCAGTGTTTCTGGATTGTTTGTCTTTGTCTTGTGTGTTGTGTGCCCAATGTTGTTAGTGTTTCTGGATTGTTTGTCTTTGTCTTGTGTGTTGTGTGCCCAATGTTGTCAGTGTTTCTGGATTGTTTGTCTTTGTCTTGTGTGTTGTGTGCCCAATGTTGTCAGTGTTTCTGGATTGTTTGTCTTTGTCTTGTGTGTTGTGTGCCCAATGTTGTCAGTGTTTCTGGATTGTTTGTCTTTGTCTTGCGTGTTGTGTGCCCAATGTTGTCAGTGTTTCTGGATTGTTTGTCTTTGTCTTGCGTGTTGTGTGCCCAATGTTGTCAGTGTTTCTGGATTGTTTGTCTTTGTCTTGTGTGTTGTGTGCCCAATGTTGTCAGTGTTTCTGGATTGTTTGTCTTTGTCTTGTGTGTTGTGTGCCCAATGTTGTCAGTGTTTCTGGATTGTTTGTCTTTGTCTTGTGTGTTGTGTGCCCAATGTTGTCAGTGTTTCTGGATTGTTTGTCTTTGTCTTGTGTGTTGTGTGCCCAATGTTGTCAGTGTTTCTGGATTGTTTGTCTTTGTCTTGTGTGTTGTGTGCCCAATGTTGTCAGTGTTTCTGGATTGTTTGTCTTTGTCTTGTGTGTTGTGTGCCCAATGTTGTCAGTGTTTCTGGATTGTTTGTCTTTGTCTTGTGTGTTGTGTGCCCAATGTTGTCAGTGTTTCTGGATTGTTTGTCTTTGTCTTGTGTGTTGTGTGCCCAATGTTGCCAGTGTTTCTGGATTGTTTGTCTTTGTCTTGTGTGTTGTGTGCCCAATGTTGTCAGTGTTTCTGGATTGTTTGTCTTTGTCTTGTGTGTTGTGTGCCCAATGTTGTCAGTGTTTCTGGATTCTTTGTCTTTGTCTTGTGTGTTGTGTGCCCAATGTTGTCAGTGTTTCTGGATTGTTTGTCTTTGTCTTGTGTGTTGTGTGCCCAATGTTGTCAGTGTTTCTGGATTGTTTGTCTTTGTCTTTTGTGTTGTGTGCCCAATGTTGTCAGTGTTTCTGGATTGCTTGTCTTTGTCTTGTGTGTTGTGTGCCCAATGTTGTCAGTCAGTGTTTCTGGATTGTTTGTCTTTGTCTTGTGTGTTGTGTGCCCAATGTTGTCAGTGTTTCTGGATTGTTTGTCTTTGTCTTGCGTGTTGTGTGCCCAATGTTGTCAGTGTTTCTGGATTGTTTGTCTTTGTCTTGTGTGTTGTGTGCCCAATGTTGTCAGTGTTTCTGGATTGTTTGTCTTTGTCTTGTGTGTTGTGTGCCCAATGTTGTCAGTGTTTCTGGATTGTTTGTCTTTGTCTTGTGTGTTGTGTGCCCAATGTTGTCAGTGTTTCTGGATTGTTTATCTTTGTCTTGTGTGTTGTGTGCCCAATGTTGTCAGTGTTTCTGGATTGTTTGTCTTTGTCTTTTGTGTTGTGTGCCCAATGTTGTCAGTGTTTCTGGATTGCTTGTCTTTGTCTTGTGTGTTGTGTGCCCAATGTTGTCAGTCAGTGTTTCTGGATTGTTTGTCTTTGTCTTGCGTGTTGTGTGCCCAATGTTGTCAGTGTTTCTGGATTGTTTGTCTTTGTCTTGTGTGTTGTGTGCCCAATGTTGTCAGTGTTTCTGGATTGTTTGTCTTTGTCTTGTGTGATGTGTGCCCAATGTTGTCAGTGTTTCTGGATTGTTTGTCTTTGTCTTGTGTGTTGTGTGCCCAATGTTGTCAGTGTTTCTGGATTGTTTTTCTTTGTCTTGTGTGTTGTGTGCCCAATGTTGCCAGTGTCTCTGGATTGTTTGTCTTTGTCTTGTGTGTTGTGTGCCCAATGTTGTCAGTGTTTCTGGATTGCTTGTCTTTGTTTTGTGTGTTGTGTGCCCAATGTTGTCAGTGTTTCTGGATTGTTTGTCTTTGTCTTGTGTGTTGTGTGCCCAATGTTGCCAGTGTTTCTGGATTGTTTGTCTTTGTCTTGTGTGTTGTGTGCCCAATGTTGTCAGTCAGTGTTTCTGGATTGTTTGTCTTTGTCTTGTGTGTTGTGTGCCCAATGTTGTCAGTGTTTCTGGATTGTTTGTCTTTGTCTTGCGTGTTGTGTGCCCAATGTTGTCAGTGTTTCTGGATTGTTTGTCTTTGTCTTGTGTGTTGTGTGCCCAATGTTGTCAGTGTTTCTGGATTGTTTGTCTTTGTCTTGTGTGTTGTGTGCCCAATGTTGTCAGTGTTTCTGGATTGTTTGTCTTTGTCTTGTGTGTTGTGTGCCCAATGTTGTCAGTGTTTCTGGATTGTTTGTCTTTGTCTTGTGTGTTGTGTGCCCAATGTTGTCAGTGTTTCTGGATTGTTTGTCTTTGTCTTTTGTGTTGTGTGCCCAATGTTGTCAGTGTTTCTGGATTGCTTGTCTTTGTCTTGTGTGTTGTGTGCCCAATGTTGTCAGTCAGTGTTTCTGGATTGTTTGTCTTTGTCTTGCGTGTTGTGTGCCCAATGTTGTCAGTGTTTCTGGATTGTTTGTCTTTGTCTTGTGTGTTGTGTGCCCAATGTTGTCAGTGTTTCTGGATTGTTTGTCTTTGTCTTGTGTGATGTGTGCCCAATGTTGTCAGTGTTTCTGGATTGTTTGTCTTTGTCTTGTGTGTTGTGTGCCCAATGTTGTCAGTGTTTCTGGATTGTTTTTCTTTGTCTTGTGTGTTGTGTGCCCAATGTTGCCAGTGTCTCTGGATTGTTTGTCTTTGTCTTGTGTGTTGTGTGCCCAATGTTGTCAGTGTTTCTGGATTGCTTGTCTTTGTTTTGTGTGTTGTGTGCCCAATGTTGTCAGTGTTTCTGGATTGTTTGTCTTTGTCTTGTGTGTTGTGTGCCCAATGTTGCCAGTGTTTCTGGATTGTTTGTCTTTGTCTTGTGTGTTGTGTGCCCAATGTTGTCAGTCAGTGTTTCTGGATTGTTTGTCTTTGTCTTGTGTGTTGTGTGCCCAATGTTGTCAGTGTTTCTGGATTGTTTGTCTTTGTCTTGTGTGTTGTGTGCTCAATGTTGTCAGTGTTTCTGGATTGTTTGTCTTTGTCTTGTGTGTTGTGTGCCCAATGTTGTCAGTGTTTCTGGATTGTTTGTCTTTGTCTTGTGTGTTGTGTGCCCAATGTTGTCAGTGTTTCTGGATTGTTTTTCTTTGTCTTGTGTGTTGTGTGCCCAATGTTGTCAGTGTTTCTGGATTGTTTGTCTTTGTCTTGTGTGATGTGTGCCCAATGTTGTCAGTGTTTCTGGATTGTTTGTCTTTGTCTTGTGTGTTGTGTGCCCAATGTTGTCAGTGTTTCTGGATTGTTTTTCTTTGTCTTGTGTGTTGTGTGCCCAATGTTGCCAGTGTCTCTGGATTGTTTGTCTTTGTCTTGTGTGTTGTGTGCTCAATGTTGTCAGTGTTTCTGGATTGCTTGTCTTTGTTTTGTGTGTTGTGTGCCCAATGTTGTCAGTGTTTCTGGATTGTTTGTCTTTGTCTTGTGTGTTGTGTGCCCAATGTTGCCAGTGTTTCTGGATTGTTTGTCTTTGTCTTGTGTGTTGTGTGCCCAATGTTGTCAGTCAGTGTTTCTGGATTGTTTGTCTTTGTCTTGTGTGTTGTGTGCCCAATGTTGTCAGTGTTTCTGGATTGTTTGTCTTTGTCTTGTGTGTTGTGTGCTCAATGTTGTCAGTGTTTCTGGATTGTTTGTCTTTGTCTTGTGTGTTGTGTGCCCAATGTTGTCAGTGTTTCTGGATTGTTTGTCTTTGTCTTGTGTGTTGTGTGCCCAATGTTGTCAGTGTTTCTGGATTGTTTTTCTTTGTCTTGGGTGTTGTGTGCCCAATGTTGTCAGTGTTTCTGGATTGTTTGTCTTTGTCTTGCGTGTTGTGTGCCCAATGTTGTCAGTGTTTCTGGATTGTTTGTCTTTGTCTTGTGTGTTGTGTGCCCAATGTTGTCAGTGTTTCTGGATTGTTTGTCTTTGTCTTGTGTGATGTGTGCCCAATGTTGTCAGTGTTTCTGGATTGTTTGTCTTTGTCTTGTGTGTTGTGTGCCCAATGTTGTCAGTGTTTCTGGATTGTTTGTCTTTGTCTTGTGTGTTGTGTGCCCAATGTTGCCAGTCTCTCTGGATTGTTTGTCTTTGTCTTGTGTGTTGTGTGCCCAATGTTGTCAGTGTTTCTGGATTGCTTGTCTTTGTCTTGTGTGTTGTGTGCCCAATGTTGTCAGTGTTTCTGGATTGTTTGTCTTTGTCTTGCGTGTTGTGTGCCCAATGTTGTCAGTCAGTGTTTCTGGATTGTTTGTCTTTGTCTTGCGTGTTGTGTGCCCAATGTTGTCAGTGTTTCTGGATTGTTTGTCTTTGTTTTGTGTGTTGTGTGTCCAACGTTGTCAGTGTTTCTGGATTGTTTGTCTTTGTCTTGTGTGTTGTGTGCCCAATGTTGTCAGTGTTTCTGGATTGTTTGTCTTTGTCTTGTGTGTTGTGTGCCCAATGTTGCCAGTGTCTCTGGATTGTTTGTCTTTGTCTTGTGTGTTGTGTGCCCAATGTTGTCAGTGTTTCTGGATTGTTTGTTTTTGTCTTGTGTGTTGTGTGCTCAATGTTGTCATTGTTTCTGCATTGTTTTTCTTTGTCTTGTGTGTTGTGTGCCCAATGTTGTCAGTATCTCTGGATTGTTTGTCTTTGTCTTGTGTGTTGTGTGCCCAATGTTGTCAGTGTTTCTGGATTGTTTGTCTTTGTCTTGTGTGTTGTGTGCCCAATGTTGCCAGTGTTTCTGGATTGTTTGTCTTTGTCTTGTGTGTTGTGTGCCCAATGTTGTCAGTGTTTCTGGATTGTTTGTCTTTGTCTTGCGTGTTGTGTGCCCAATGTTGTCAGTCAGTGTTTCTGGATTGTTTGTCTTTGTCTTGTGTGTTGTGTGCCCAATGTTGTCAGTGTTTCTGGATTGTTTGTCTTTGTCTTGCGTGTTGTGTGCCCAATGTTGTCAGTGTTTCTGGATTGTTTGTCTTTGTCTTGCGTGTTGTGTGCCCAATGTTGTCAGTGTTTCTGGATTGTTTGTCTTTGTCTTGTGTGTTGTGTGCCCAATGTTGTCAGTGTTTCTGGATTGTTTGTCTTTGTCTTGTGTTGTGTGTTGTGTGCCCAATGTTGTCAGTGTTTCTGGATTGTTTGTCTTTGTCTTGTGTGTTGTGTGCCCAATGTTGTTAGTGTTTCTGGATTGTTTGTCTTTGTCTTGTGTGTTGTGTGCCCAATGTTGTCAGTGTTTCTGGATTGCTTGTCTTTGTCTTGTGTGTTGTGTGCCCAATGTTGTCAGTGTTTCTGGATTGCTTGTCTTTGTCTTGTGTGTTGTGTGCCCAATGTTGTCAGTGTTTCTGGATTGTTTGTCTTTGTCTTGTGTGTTGTGTGCCCAATGTTGTCAGTGTTTCTGGATTGTTTGTCTTTGTCTTGTGTGTTGTGTGCCCAATGTTGCCAGTGTCTCTGGATTGTTTGTCTTTGTCTTGTGTGTTGTGTGCCCAATGTTGTCAGTGTTTCTGGATTGTTTGTCTTTGTCTTGTGTGTTGTGTGCTCAATGTTGTCAATGTTTCTGCATTGTTTTTCTTTGTCTTGTGTGTTGTGTGCCCAATGTTGTCAGTATCTCTGGATTGTTTGTCTTTGTCTTGTGTGTTGTGTGCCCAATGTTGTCAGTGTTTCTGGATTGTTTGTCTTTGTCTTGTGTGTTGTGTGCCCAATGTTGCCAGTGTTTCTGGATTGTTTGTCTTTGTCTTGTGTGTTGTGTGCCCAATGTTGTCAGTGTTTCTGGATTGTTTGTCTTTGTCTTGCGTGTTGTGTGCCCAATGTTGTCAGTCAGTGTTTCTGGATTGTTTGTCTTTGTCTTGTGTGTTGTGTGCCCAATGTTGTCAGTGTTTCTGGATTGTTTGTCTTTGTCTTGCGTGTTGTGTGCCCAATGTTGTCAGTGTTTCTGGATTGTTTGTCTTTGTCTTGCGTGTTGTGTGCCCAATGTTGTCAGTGTTTCTGGATTGTTTGTCTTTGTCTTGTGTGTTGTGTGCCCAATGTTGTCAGTGTTTCTGGATTGTTTGTCTTTGTCTTGTGTGTTGTGTGCCCAATGTTGTCAGTGTTTCTGGATTGTTTGTCTTTGTCTTGTGTGTTGTGTGCCCAATGTTGTTAGTGTTTCTGGATTGTTTGTCTTTGTCTTGTGTGTTGTGTGCCCAATGTTGTCAGTGTTTCTGGATTGCTTGTCTTTGTCTTGTGTGTTGTGTGCCCAATGTTGTCAGTGTTTCTGGATTGCTTGTCTTTGTCTTGTGTGTTGTGTGCCCAATGTTGTCAGTGTTACTGGATTGTTTGTCTTTGTCTTGTGTGTTGTGTGCCCAATGTTGTCAGTGTTTCTGGATTGTTTTTCTTTGTCTTGTGTGTTGTGTGCCCAATGTTGTCAGTGTTTCTGGATTGTTTGTCTTTGTCTTGTGTGTTGTGTGCCCAATGTTGTCAGTGTTTCTGGATTGTTTGTCTTTGTCTTGCGTGTTGTGTGCCCAATGTTGTCAGTGTTTCTGGATTGTTTGTCTTTGTCTTGTGTGTTGTGTGCCCAATGTTGTCAGTGTTTCTGGATTGTTTGTCTTTGTCTTGTGTGTTGTGTGCCCAATGTTGTCAGTGTTTCTGGATTGTTTGTCTTTGTCTTGTGTGTTGTGTGCCCAATGTTGCCAGTGTTTCTGGATTGTTTGTCTTTGTCTTGTGTGTTGTGTGCCCAATGTTGTCAGTGTTTCTGGATTGTTTGTCTTTGTCTTGTGTGTTGTGTGCCCAATGTTGTCAGTGTTTCTGGATTGTTTGTCTTTGTCTTGTGTGTAATGTGCCCAATGTTGTCAGTGTTTCTGGATTGTTTGTCTTTGTCTTGTGTGTTGTGTGCCCAATGTTGTCAGTGTTTCTGGATTGTTTGTCTTTGTCTTGTGTGTTGTGTGCCCAATGTTGTCAGTGTTTCTGGATTGTTTGTCTTTGTCTTGTGTGTTGTGTGCCCAATGTTGTCAGTGTTTCTGGATTGTTTGTCTTTGTCTTGTGTGTTGTGTGCCCAATGTTGTCAGTGTTTCTGGATTGTTTGTCTTTGTCTTGTGTGTTGTGTGCCCAATGTTGTCAGTGTTTCTGGATTGTTTGTCTTTGTCTTGTGTGTTGTGTGCCCAATGTTGTCAGTGTTTCTGGATTGTTTGTCTTTGTCTTGTGTGTTGTGTGCCCAATGTTGTCAGTGTTTCTGGATTGTTTGTCTTTGTCTTGTGTGTTGTGTGCCCAATGTTGCCAGTGTTTCTGGATTGTTTGTCTTTGTCTTGTGTGTTGTGTGCCCAATGTTGTCAGTCAGTGTTTCTGGATTGTTTGTCTTTGTCTTGTGTGTTGTGTGCCCAATGTTGTCAGTGTTTCTGGATTGTTTGTCTTTGTCTTGCGTGTTGTGTGCCCAATGTTGTCAGTGTTTCTGGATTGTTTGTCTTTGTCTTGTGTGTTGTGTGCCCAATGTTGTCAGTGTTTCTGGATTGTTTGTCTTTGTCTTGTGTGTTGTGTGCCCAATGTTGTCAGTGTTTCTGGATTGTTTGTCTTTGTCTTGTGTGTTGTGTGCCCAATGTTGTCAGTGTTTCTGGATTGCTTGTCTTTGTTTTGTGTGTTGTGTGCCCAATGTTGTCAGTGTTTCTGGATTGTTTGTCTTTGTCTTGTGTGTTGTGTGCCCAATGTTGCCAGTGTTTCTGGATTGTTTGTCTTTGTCTTGTGTGTTGTGTGCCCAATGTTGTCAGTCAGTGTTTCTGGATTGTTTGTCTTTGTCTTGTGTGTTGTGTGCCCAATGTTGTCAGTGTTTCTGGATTGTTTGTCTTTGTCTTGTGTGTTGTGTGCTCAATGTTGTCAGTGTTTCTGGATTGTTTGTCTTTGTCTTGTGTGTTGTGTGCCCAATGTTGTCAGTGTTTCTGGATTGTTTGTCTTTGTCTTGTGTGTTGTGTGCCCAATGTTGTCAGTGTTTCTGGATTGTTTTTCTTTGTCTTGGGTGTTGTGTGCCCAATGTTGTCAGTGTTTCTGGATTGTTTGTCTTTGTCTTGCGTGTTGTGTGCCCAATGTTGTCAGTGTTTCTGGATTGTTTGTCTTTGTCTTGTGTGTTGTGTGCCCAATGTTGTCAGTGTTTCTGGATTGTTTGTCTTTGTCTTGTGTGATGTGTGCCCAATGTTGTCAGTGTTTCTGGATTGTTTGTCTTTGTCTTGTGTGTTGTGTGCCCAATGTTGTCAGTGTTTCTGGATTGTTTGTCTTTGTCTTGTGTGTTGTGTGCCCAATGTTGCCAGTCTCTCTGGATTGTTTGTCTTTGTCTTGTGTGTTGTGTGCCCAATGTTGTCAGTGTTTCTGGATTGCTTGTCTTTGTCTTGTGTGTTGTGTGCCCAATGTTGTCAGTGTTTCTGGATTGTTTGTCTTTGTCTTGTGTGTTGTGTGCCCAATGTTGCCAGTGTTTCTGGATTGTTTGTCTTTGTCTTGTGTGTTGTGTGCCCAATGTTGTCAGTCAGTGTTTCTGGATTGTTTGTCTTTGTCTTGTGTGTTGTGTGCCCAATGTTGTCAGTGTTTCTGGATTGTTTGTCTTTGTCTTGCGTGTTGTGTGCCCAATGTTGTCAGTGTTTCTGGATTGTTTGTCTTTGTCTTGTGTGTTGTGTGCCCAATGTTGTCAGTGTTTCTGGATTGTTTGTCTTTGTCTTGTGTGTTGTGTGCCCAATGTTGTCAGTGTTTCTGGATTGTTTGTCTTTGTCTTGTGTGTTGTGTGCCCAATGTTGTCAGTGTTTCTGGATTGTTTGTCTTTGTCTTGTGTGTTGTGTGCCCAATGTTGTCAGTGTTTCTGGATTGTTTGTCTTTGTCTTTTGTGTTGTGTGCCCAATGTTGTCAGTGTTTCTGGATTGCTTGTCTTTGTCTTGTGTGTTGTGTGCCCAATGTTGTCAGTCAGTGTTTCTGGATTGTTTGTCTTTGTCTTGCGTGTTGTGTGCCCAATGTTGTCAGTGTTTTTGGATTGTTTGTCTTTGTCTTGTGTGTTGTGTGCCCAATGTTGTCAGTGTTTCTGGATTGTTTATCTTTGTCTTGTGTGATGTGTGCCCAATGTTGTCAGTGTTTCTGGATTGTTTGTCTTTGTCTTGTGTGTTGTGTGCCCAATGTTGTCAGTGTTTCTGGATTGTTTTTCTTTGTCTTGTGTGTTGTGTGCCCAATGTTGCCAGTGTCTCTGGATTGTTTGTCTTTGTCTTGTGTGTTGTGTGCCCAATGTTGTCAGTGTTTCTGGATTGCTTGTCTTTGTTTTGTGTGTTGTGTGCCCAATGTTGTCAGTGTTTCTGGATTGTTTGTCTTTGTCTTGTGTGTTGTGTGCCCAATGTTGCCAGTGTTTCTGGATTGTTTGTCTTTGTCTTGTGTGTTGTGTGCCCAATGTTGTCAGTCAGTGTTTCTGGATTGTTTGTCTTTGTCTTGTGTGTTGTGTGCCCAATGTTGTCAGTGTTTCTGGATTGTTTGTCTTTGTCTTGTGTGTTGTGTGCTCAATGTTGTCAGTGTTTCTGGATTGTTTGTCTTTGTCTTGTGTGTTGTGTGCCCAATGTTGTCAGTGTTTCTGGATTGTTTGTCTTTGTCTTGTGTGTTGTGTGCCCAATGTTGTCAGTGTTTCTGGATTGTTTTTCTTTGTCTTGGGTGTTGTGTGCCCAATGTTGTCAGTGTTTCTGGATTGTTTGTCTTTGTCTTGCGTGTTGTGTGCCCAATGTTGTCAGTGTTTCTGGATTGTTTGTCTTTGTCTTGTGTGTTGTGTACCCAATGTTGTCAGTGTTTCTGGATTGTTTGTCTTTGTCTTGTGTGATGTGTGCCCAATGTTGTCAGTGTTTCTGGATTGTTTGTCTTTGTCTTGTGTGTTGTGTGCCCAATGTTGTCAGTGTTTCTGGATTGTTTGTCTTTGTCTTGTGTGTTGTGTGCCCAATGTTGCCAGTCTCTCTGGATTGTTTGTCTTTGTCTTGTGTGTTGTGTGCCCAATGTTGTCAGTGTTTCTGGATTGCTTGTCTTTGTCTTGTGTGTTGTGTGCCCAATGTTGTCAGTGTTTCTGGATTGTTTGTCTTTGTCTTGCGTGTTGTGTGCCCAATGTTGTCAGTCAGTGTTTCTGGATTGTTTGTCTTTGTCTTGCGTGTTGTGTGCCCAATGTTGTCAGTGTTTCTGGATTGTTTGTCTTTGTTTTGTGTGTTGTGTGCCCAACGTTGTCAGTGTTTCTGGATTGTTTGTCTTTGTCTTGTGTGTTGTGTGCCCAATGTTGTCAGTGTTTCTGGATTGTTTGTCTTTGTCTTGTGTGTTGTGTGCCCAATGTTGCCAGTGTCTCTGGATTGTTTGTCTTTGTCTTGTGTGTTGTGTGCCCAATGTTGTCAGTGTTTCTGGATTGTTTGTCTTTGTCTTGTGTGTTGTGTGCTCAATGTTGTCAATGTTTCTGCATTGTTTTTCTTTGTCTTGTGTGTTGTGTGCCCAATGTTGTCAGTATCTCTGGATTGTTTGTCTTTGTCTTGTGTGTTGTGTGCCCAATGTTGTCAGTGTTTCTGGATTGTTTGTCTTTGTCTTGTGTGTTGTGTGCCCAATGTTGTCAGTGTTTCTGGATTGTTTGTCTTTGTCTTGTGTGTTGTGTGCCCAATGTTGCCAGTGTTTCTGGATTGTTTGTCTTTGTCTTGTGTGTTGTGTGCCCAATGTTGTCAGTGTTTCTGGATTGTTTGTCTTTGTCTTGTGTGTTGTGTGCCCAATGTTGTCAGTGTTTCTGGATTGTTTGTCTTTGTCTTGTGTGTAGTGTGCCCAATGTTGTCAGTGTTTCTGGATTGTTTGTCTTTGTCTTGTGTGTTGTGTGCCCAATGTTGTCAGTGTTTCTGGATTGTTTGTCTTTGTCTTGTGTGTTGTGTGCCCAATGTTGTCAGTGTTTCTGGATTGTTTGTCTTTGTCTTGTGTGTTGTGTGCCCAATGTTGTCAGTGTTTCTGGATTGTTTGTCTTTGTCTTGTGTGTTGTGTGCCCAATGTTGTCAGTGTTTCTGGATTGTTTGTCTTTGTCTTGTGTGTTGTGTGCCCAATGTTGTCAGTGTTTCTGGATTGTTTGTCTTTGTCTTGCGTGTTGTGTGCCCAATGTTGTCAGTGTTTCTGGATTGTTTGTCTTTGTCTTGCGTGTTGTGTGCCCAATGTTGTCAGTGTTTCTGGATTGTTTGTCTTTGTCTTGTGTGTTGTGTGCCCAATGTTGTCAGTGTTTCTGGATTGTTTGTCTTTGTCTTGTGTGTTGTGTGCCCAATGTTGTCAGTGTTTCTGGATTGTTTGTCTTTGTCTTGTGTGTTGTGTGCCCAATGTTGTTAGTGTTTCTGGATTGTTTGTCTTTGTCTTGTGTGTTGTGTGCCCAATGTTGTCAGTGTTTCTGGATTGCTTGTCTTTGTCTTGTGTGTTGTGTGCCCAATGTTGTCAGTGTTTCTGGATTGCTTGTCTTTGTCTTGTGTGTTGTGTGCCCAATGTTGTCAGTGTTTCTGGATTGTTTGTCTTTGTCTTGTGTGTTGTGTGCCCAATGTTGTCAGTGTTTCTGGATTGTTTGTCTTTGTCTTGTGTGTTGTGTGCCCAATGTTGCCAGTGTCTCTGGATTGTTTGTCTTTGTCTTGTGTGTTGTGTGCCCAATGTTGTCAGTGTTTCTGGATTGTTTGTCTTTGTCTTGTGTGTTGTGTGCTCAATGTTGTCAATGTTTCTGCATTGTTTTTCTTTGTCTTGTGTGTTGTGTGCCCAATGTTGTCAGTATCTCTGGATTGTTTGTCTTTGTCTTGTGTGTTGTGTGCCCAATGTTGTCAGTGTTTCTGGATTGTTTGTCTTTGTCTTGTGTGTTGTGTGCCCAATGTTGCCAGTGTTTCTGGATTGTTTGTCTTTGTCTTGTGTGTTGTGTGCCCAATGTTGTCAGTGTTTCTGGATTGTTTGTCTTTGTCTTGCGTGTTGTGTGCCCAATGTTGTCAGTCAGTGTTTCTGGATTGTTTGTCTTTGTCTTGTGTGTTGTGTGCCCAATGTTGTCAGTGTTTCTGGATTGTTTGTCTTTGTCTTGCGTATTGTGTGCCCAATGTTGTCAGTGTTTCTGGATTGTTTGTCTTTGTCTTGCGTGTTGTGTGCCCAATGTTGTCAGTGTTTCTGGATTGTTTGTCTTTGTCTTGTGTGTTGTGTGCCCAATGTTGTCAGTGTTTCTGGATTGTTTGTCTTTGTCTTGTGTGTTGTGTGCCCAATGTTGTCAGTGTTTCTGGATTGTTTGTCTTTGTCTTGTGTGTTGTGTGCCCAATGTTGTTAGTGTTTCTGGATTGTTTGTCTTTGTCTTGTGTGTTGTGTGCCCAATGTTGTCAGTGTTTCTGGATTGCTTGTCTTTGTCTTGTGTGTTGTGTGCCCAATGTTGTCAGTGTTTCTGGATTGCTTGTCTTTGTCTTGTGTGTTGTGTGCCCAATGTTGTCAGTGTTTCTGGATTGTTTGTCTTTGTCTTGTGTGTTGTGTGCCCAATGTTGTCAGTGTTTCTGGATTGTTTGTCTTTGTCTTGTGTGTTGTGTGCCCAATGTTGTCAGTGTTTCTGGATTGTTTGTCTTTGTCTTGTGTGTTGTGTGCCCAATGTTGTCAGTGTTTCTGGATTGTTTGTCTTTGTCTTGCGTGTTGTGTGCCCAATGTTGTCAGTGTTTCTGGATTGTTTGTCTTTGTCTTGTGTGTTGTGTGCCCAATGTTGTCAGTGTTTCTGGATTGTTTGTCTTTGTCTTGTGTGTTGTGTGCCCAATGTTGTCAGTGTTTCTGGATTGTTTGTCTTTGTCTTGTGTGTTGTGTGCCCAATGTTGCCAGTGTTTCTGGATTGTTTGTCTTTGTCTTGTGTGTTGTGTGCCCAATGTTGTCAGTGTTTCTGGATTGTTTGTCTTTGTCTTGTGTGTTGTGTGCCCAATGTTGTCAGTGTTTCTGGATTGTTTGTCTTTGTCTTGTGTGTAGTGTGCCCAATGTTGTCAGTGTTTCTGGATTGTTTGTCTTTGTCTTGTGTGTTGTGTGCCCAATGTTGTCAGTGTTTCTGGATTGTTTGTCTTTGTCTTGTGTGTTGTGTGCCCAATGTTGTCAGTGTTTCTGGATTGTTTGTCTTTGTCTTGTGTGTTGTGTGCCCAATGTTGTCAGTGTTTCTGGATTGTTTGTCTTTGTCTTGTGTGTTGTGTGCCCAATGTTGTCAGTGTTTCTGGATTGTTTGTCTTTGTCTTGTGTGTTGTGTGCCCAATGTTGTCAGTGTTTCTGGATTGTTTGTCTTTGTCTTGTGTGTTGTGTGCCCAATGTTGTCAGTGTTTCTGGATTGTTTGTCTTTGTCTTGTGTGTTGTGTGCCCAATGTTGTCAGTGTTTCTGGATTGTTTGTCTTTGTCTTGCGTGTTGTGTGCCCAATGTTGTCAGTGTTTCTGGATTGTTTGTCTTTGTCTTGCGTGTTGTGTGCCCAATGTTGTCAGTGTTTCTGGATTGTTTGTCTTTGTCTTGTGTGTTGTGTGCCCAATGTTGTCAGTGTTTCTGGATTGTTTGTCTTTGTCTTGTGTGTTGTGTGCCCAATGTTGTCAGTGTTTCTGGATTGTTTGTCTTTGTCTTGTGTGTTGTGTGCCCAATGTTGTCAGTGTTTCTGGATTGTTTGTCTTTGTCTTGTGTGTTGTGTGCCCAATGTTGTCAGTGTTTCTGGATTGTTTGTCTTTGTCTTGTGTGTTGTGTGCCCAATGTTGTCAGTGTTTCTGGATTGTTTGTCTTTGTCTTGTGTGTTGTGTGCCCAATGTTGTCAGTGTTTCTGGATTGTTTGTCTTTGTCTTGTGTGTTGTGTGCCCAATGTTGTCAGTGTTTCTGGATTGTTTGTCTTTGTCTTGTGTGTTGTGTGCCCAATGTTGTCAGTGTTTCTGGATTGTTTGTCTTTGTCTTGTGTGTTGTGTGCCCAATGTTGTCAGTGTTTCTGGATTGTTTGTCTTTGTCTTGTGTGTTGTGTGCCCAATGTTGTCAGTGTTTCTGGATTGTTTGTCTTTGTCTTGTGTGTTGTGTGCCCAATGTTGTCAGTGTTTCTGGATTGTTTGTCTTTGTCTTGTGTGTTGTGTGCCCAATGTTGTCAGTGTTTCTGGATTTTCTATTATTGATTGCCCCTTAGGTTTTCTCTAACGTTTATTTAAGCTAGTATTACCAAGTTGATTATTAAACGTTGCTGGTATAAAAACAAAAAAATGAAGTCTTTGATGCTAATGATTTTTAATTCTCTACAAGGTGATAATGGTATTTTATTTTCATTAAACGTAGGGATGACTTATTGTTTGGTTTATCGAAAAATTGATTGAACTATTTGTCAGATATATATAGCCCCAACTGTTAATAAAAACAGTCAAAAACAGTCTTTATAATTATGAATAACTGAGGAAAGACGCAGGAGGGGTATGATTTGTTATTGATAAAAAGGAAATTAATATACTGTTTGGAAATCAGGTCATCGGGGGACCTATACCTTAATCATATATCTTTAAAAGCAACATTCCCACATTCCCAGTATATTGGTATTATTTAAATGCGATGTAGATATATTGCCAGTTGGATCACTTTGATATATCTATATTGGTTGTCTATTTGAGTTGTATTGTTTTGTGGTTGTTATTATTTTCTCTAATGGGTATTTCATCTTTGTCTTAGGGATAGGTCACATAGTTGTTAAGTTAAGTGATACCATATCATCCATATTATATCTAAATAAACGTGAGCGAAAACCGAAGGGGCAATTACGAATTGACAATCCAGAGATCAGACACATAGGACATACACGATATAGGACAAAGACAAACAAAACACAACACAGCACAGAAAACAGAAAGATGAGCAACACTGACACAATTAAAAACCGGAAGTGAACTCAGGTGCTTGCGAAGGGTAAGCAGTTCCTGCCTCTTATAAGACATCCGTCATGTTACTCTTATAAGACATCCGCCATGTTACTCTTATAAGACATCCGCCATGTTACTCGTCTAGTCGGGCCGTCATGGTTGAGATCGTATGGCAGTTGGATTTACAACTACCTATGAAATCAATACCTATCACCACTAAATTTGTGATTTCGAATCCCACCCATGGCGAGGTGTACTCGATACAGCTTTATGTGATAATGTTTGTTTGTGACTAGCGGCAGGTCGGTGGTTTTCTCCAGTTGCTCCGGTTTCCTCCACCAATAAAACAGACTGCCACTATGTAGCTGAAATATTGTTGAAAGTGGCGTTAAACACCATAACCATAACCCTCGTATAGTCAAGACGTGTTTGGCACCACTATACAGAAACATAAATAGCATAGATAAGACATGAGCCATCCTACAAACAGCTGGGAGTAAGGAGAAACTGAACATCATGTTAAATAATAGTTTCGGAAAGTAGCTCACTCTCACAATGTTTTAAAACAAATGGAAAAGTAGTAAACAGTACATATTATGTTCCGAGTGGAATGCTAATAGTTTGTCTGAAGAGAATCCCACCAAACTCGACAAATATGATATTCAAGATTTTGATAATTTCATTCTTAGTGTAGTTTTTACTATTATTCGTTTTAAGCATAAATGAATTTCTTATCTTTGAAAGTCTGAATAAATATACTCGTGTGTACAATCTTTTCAAAGCATAACAGATATATTGATTGTTTTAATTGTTCTCTCAACAAAAATCAGTGTGGAAATACACAAGAACCAAATCCTAATGGACAAGACAAGAAATATGTAAACAAAAATGGGAAACTTAACAAATGAACTAAAGATCAGACGGTTCGAAAAAAAGATCGGCAATGATACTATAATAAGCTTTAGAAATGATAAGCTTTTGATGCCTCGTGCATAACCATCGTCTCAAGTATGGTTTCTCAGTCACGATAATGTTGACTCAATATATAAGCCATATTTCTTACAGCCACACTTTGAGAAACCCGTGGCAATGGTGTTCAAGACTTTATGACTTTTGAAATATATTTTACAACAACTAATTTTAAGCCATAAATATTTGTGAATGTCGTTGTAAGACTTGTTTCAAAACAAATATTTATTTTTTGTCCCATTTCTTTAGTATTTTGAATAGTATCATTTGTTGTTATAAGATTGTGTACCATTCCACACTGTGTTGTGAATAATTCATTCTAAATTTTGATTTCGTGAAACTTAACAATTTAATATTGTCTCGTTTGTTGATTCTCGGGGATTCAATCACGTTATACATCCTATGATAAAACGAAACATTGGTTGAAAGTTGAAAGTCATATTTATTCGACAGTCTTTTGTTATAAAATTATTATGTACAGTATTGTGTTGTTCACTTCTCAACGAAAACCAATCACATTTTCTACAAACAAAATTATTAATTTCCATCAACAAGCGAAGCGGGGACATTTTGACACCAAACAAATAAAGAATAATAGAGACCCTTTCCATTTAACTTGTCAAAACAGTGTGAGAATACATCTTATATTAAAAACGTAGGAAAATTTGTACCAGTAAAATTTGTATTTTGGTCAGGTTTTTTATCATGCTTACGGGGAAGACTTCGGTTTACATCGATACCTTGAAATCAGACGATGAAACTGGTGATGTAGTACCTACAGACGACTCTGTTGAAAATGAGGCAGACGATAATAAGATTGAAGTAGAAGCCGGGAAGAAAAAGAAACTAGACAGAAGTAAATATGGAAAGTTTATTCTACATTACGGTAAGACTATTTTGTATGGTGACATTTTAGCTTTCTTAAGCGTCTGTACTTATGCATGTAAAAGCCCATATTTATTATATGGCCTATATTTTCTATTCTGATTTAAATAATGTAATATTTCTTGTCGATATATTTTAACTATCCACAGAACTTTTATGATATATTTAGTATGTACTTTATGATGATACAGTTTGTTGTATGAGTTCTATTACTTTAATCATTATAATATTTAATATGCAATTTCCTTTTCCTTTGTCCCTATTTATCTACAGTTCTAATCCAATTATACGAATTTCCTTCTTTTTTTTTTTTAAGTAATAAATATTATCAAGAATTCAATACTTTCGATAACAAACTGGAAATAATGAAATTTAGCCATTGAATTGAAGACATGATGGGAGATATAACAGAAAGAAATTTCAATCAAAATATTAAAATTATCTCTCCAGTAAGCCGTTAAAGTTATTAAATGATATAATGCGATTCAAGGTAGATCTCTACATTAACTCGTTGGTATGGATCCTTCAACGGAATATTATATTAATTACCATATGTAGAATATAATTTTGTAAATTATTATTTTAGAGGCAGGAAAAAGCTTTGGTGAGGTAGCTCTAATGAGTGAGGATGCTGTACGCAATGCTACGGTGATCACCGATGAGGACACTGACTTGCTCGTTGTCAGTAGGGAGTTGTTTAACAGATCTATGAAGGTATGTATTCAGTATCTAAATATGTAAGTAATATTTTTAAAAATAGTGTTCTATAAGTTGATATCTGATCGAAAATACAATGCAGATTATCGTCGAAAAATGGGGGGAAAACGCGAAATAAGGTTACAGTTACTAAAGTAAGCAGTGGGTCTTATTCAAGAATATGCTTTTATTTTAGGCGAAGCAAGAAGAAGAATATAAAGAAAGGGAAGATTTTATACAGAGATGTCCATTATTCCGTTCGTGGTCTTCTAGGTTTAAACGTCTGTTAGAATTAAGTATCAGAAAGGAGACATTTCCATTTGGAACAGTAATAGCCAGACAAGGAGAACCGGTTCTTGGTCTTATCTTCATCTTAAGGTATATTTTTATGAGCATTATTATTTTATGATTTGTATAAAGGTAGCTACATCTAAATATAGGTATGTATTAATACATATATATATTAAACACTAACTGGTCAATTGTTGTTTAAAGTTAGACGAGTACTGACGGCACAATCAGCAGTAATACAAGGTACTACGAATACGACATTTTTAAAGAAAGCGAATTCAGAAAATAGGATGAAAATAATGTTCGTCACAATTAATTGGCCCTCGTTGCAGATACCTCCCCCTTGGACTAGACTAGCTATCCACAATGTCAGAAGTGTTGGATTAGTTGTAGGTGACCGTGTCAGTGAATTTACATACATAATATTTCATGCACATTACTGAGGTCGAACTTGTAACACCAGAATATTTCAATTGATAGCCGTCTTAACTCTATTGTCCATCACAATAATCTTGCTTTGTTTTTATGTTTTTTAATCTTGTTAAATGAAGCTTTGTATCTACATGTAAAGAATAATAATTTGTCTATTGCTACTGGACAATCAATTTTCTACCAAAACAATATTGTGTTAACCTTTGTTTGTATTGTACGGGGTTCGTGTATTGTTTATGTTATTGCATTTATTTACTATACTGGTGGCCAACACGATTTCCATATTAAGTGATGTTGGTATGGTTTAAAATGAACACGACGATTGCCACTAATGGAGCATAAATTGCCTACCCTTCCGGAGCACATGATTTCACTCTCTGTTTTTTGGGATCCTTTTTCTTTTGGCCATTGTTGATGTGAATAACCAAGTTATAATATTTTTATGATCAAAAGTTAATGTAATTTCAGTCATTTGTTTTTGTTTGTCATTTGTATATATTTTGTTTGTTTGTTGTTGTTGTTGTTTTTTGTTGGTGTTTTTTGTGTTTATGTTTGTTTTCTTTTTTCTGTAAATGATGCCATGTTAATATGTTAGTATGTAGTGTTCATTAATGACGACATTTTACGTACATTGTAATTGTATTTGAATTTCACAAAATGTCTATAGACACTAAGCAATACTGCACAGAAAATGAATGTAACTTAAACAGAATGGATAGTTCAAATTCTTTATTAGGTTATGATGGCAAATGAATTAATCATTCAACGTATGCAAATAGACATACATTATTTTTACCATAAGGGATTTTTATTCAAATTTGACTACCTCCTTTGAAGTTTTGTTGAAGTTTTTCACGAACAATAATATGGAAAAATATGTTATGAAATGTATCAAAACATTATCATGATGTCATTATTCTGACTCGTTGACACGTAAATCTTTATGACTGAAAAGTCGGTAGCCTAAAAAGGTATTTGGCATAAATATATTTTCATTATACTTTCAATTCAGTTTGTAATGTGTTTGTAAAATTTTAATGTTGTCATCCGCGAGTGGGTTTTTGAACTTTAAAACTTATTCTATTTAGATGGCTATCTAAGTAATTGTTAAAGTGAATTACCAAAGATCAATATTAAAATCCTCTGCCTTTAGTGTACTAGTATTCATCCATTAGCGATACCGTCTTTTCAGGTACCATACATTCTACATGGATTGCAATAAAATTCTGAGTTAAAAGTCAACATCCTTCTGCTCTCTCTCTCTCTCTCTCTCTCTCTCTCTCTCACACACACACACACACACACACACTTAGTAGTCTATGCAATGTCATTTTCCTTATATAAAATCAGTAGGGTTTATTGAACTTTTATTTTGAACATAAAATTGAAATGGTCATGAAATTATAAGATATCAGTACATAATTTTATTTCAAAAGACAACTTGAAATAATTAGATAAAAAGTAGCATACGTGGATATCCTCATAAGATAAAAATCTCAGAATAATATATGCTTCTAGTTCTAATTATTTCAAGTCTGTTCTTTAGTGACCTCTCGATTAGACTATTGTAACGCTTTCCTTTACGGACTACCAGCGAGTGTCATTCAGAGATTGCAGAGAATTCAGAATACAGCTGCTAGAGTCGTTACAAGGCGAAAGAAACACGATCACATTACTCCGACTCTAGAGACTCTGCACTGGCTGCCCATACATTACCGAGTGCAATACAAAGTCTTACTCTATGTATTCAAAGCGTTGAAACAAGAGGCACCGTTATACTTAGAAGAACTTGTGAATTTATACAAGCCAGCAAGATCATTAAGATCCGAAACCAACACAACACTTGTAACACCAATTGTACGAACTAAGAGTTATGGAGAAAGAAGATTCGATAAAGCAGCCGCCTCTCTGTGGAACGATTTGCCGAACGAACTTCGAAATGTACAGTCAGTGAACGTTTTCAAAAAGAAACTAAAGACTCATTTTTTCAGACAAGCGTTTTTAAGTTTTTAAATTTGTTTTGTTGAATATGAACTTTTCTTTCCAGTGATATCAGTTATAGTGCCATTGACTTTTTATACCCTCTGTTTTAATAGGAGATGTGTTTCTTACATGTATGTTTTATGACAAGGTATCATCTGTTTTATGTTCAGTATTCTGTGATAGAGCTAAAGTTTTGCCTAAATTGTGACAGTATACATTTTTAACCTTAACCTAAAGTCTATCATATTTTGTTCTTAATAATATCTAAGTTCATTATTCTGTGATAAAGCCATATTTTTGCCTAAATTGTGTCAGTAAATCTTTTTAACTTTAACCTAAAGTCTATCATATTTTGTTCTTAAAAATATCTAAGTTCAATTTCTCTTTCCCTTTTCTTTTATTTTTTTTTTAATTCCTACGTATTTTAGAACTCTATATGTTGTATATATACTTTTTGATTTGGACTAGTTTTTCAATTTGAAATTTGTATCTCATTGTGTCAATTCTTGATATATGTTTTATTGTACATGTATATTGTATTTTATGCACTGTAAAGCGCTTAGAGTAATATTGTTTTAGATTAAGCGCTATAGAAGAATTGTAATAATAATAATAATAATAATAAATAAAACAAAAATCCATAGATTCTTTAATTAAAATGAAATTATACCGTATCTGTACACGTGGTGTAATGATTAGCGTGCTCTCCTCGAATACGCTGGATTGTAGGTTTCGAGCGCCGCTCGGGTCAAACCAAGACTGGTATTTGCTGCTTCTCTGATAAACACGCAGCATTAAGGAGCAAGAGCAAAGACTGTGTGGCTCTGAATGAGGATAATGTCTCTGAATAGAGCGACATGTTTACCCGTCAAGTGTTGTTTCAGTAAGCTAGCTCTATAAACATCAAGTGGGTTGGTTTAGTACAGAGCGGCCATCATCACCGAATGTAATTTGTTGTACCATACTGGAAGCAAGCACGATAACCATTACACCGCTGATGTGATCTCGACCGTTTAAAGTAATTTGAATTGGTCACTATTTTGACAGATCAACTGCATATGTAGATATTTCATTCAGTTGTCTGTAATTTATCAGAGGTTCGTCACCCCATCTTTCCTCTTGTAAAAAAGACGCGACGATCGCTCCACTTGTTTATTGAGAAGCAGGTATACGATTTCTTAAGATTTTGCTTATATATACAGTGTATATGAAAAGTGGAAACAGACAGCTAAAATGATAAAAATCTCTACTATTCGTACGTTGGTCATCTGAGTAATGGGAAGACATAAAATCCCAATAGACGATTCATTGATGTAAAGGCGAATAAGCGTGTACAAAAGATGTTTTCCGTATAAAAGAAATGAGAACTTAAAATGATCAAGATTTAACCGTTGTGTGAATGGTCAAACATAAACAGCTTCAATGCATTGTCATTTAAACAGTCGGGTGTAAAAGCAACTCATAGTTACTCGGTGCAACGACTCACTAGTGCTATTAAATTAAAAAGATAACATTTTGTCGTTGCTTAAAATCAAAGTATACCTGTCTTTATTCTTACCATGTGTTTAATGGAAATGTATTTATAATGATTTTCAATTAAAATATGAGTGCTACTTTATTGACAATGCTCTTCGGTACATTTTTGTTGTAAAGGCAGACAGTCAGAAATCATTTGTATACTATATGCACCTCTTTTCCCTTTCTATTATTATGGTATTGTAGGGAGCGTCATGGCCGTAAAACATCAACTAGTTATCTATACAGACCTTTTACAACTAAGGCTGTGATTCGATTTCAAACCGTGGTATGGTTTACTCGATACAACTTTATACAATATTCTGGCTAACCCCGTTTTCCTCCACCAATAAAACTGACCCTAACGATATAAGACTTGTAATTAAAACAAAAACAAAATAAACTAAAGCAAAATTTCGGAATTCTCCACCATTTGTATAAGTTTTTTCATATTTCATTGAATATTAGTAGTTGGTAATGTTGATAAAGATGAACAATTTAACAAAAATTGAGATGGGTGTTAGTGAACACGAAAGAAAATAAATTAGAAAATCTTATATAAATTTAAGCTTTAGAAACAGAACCTTTATTGCAGAACATTGATGATTATATACGTCTCTATTGTGATAATATTATTTATAGTGTATATAAACATTCAATATTTATACTAGTTTAAATTATATATTATTATTCAAGGCGAGTCACTGAATGTATTACCTTTGAAAAATACTGCAATTATATTTATTCATGTGGTAGTTATTATATGCACCGTGTATTGAAATAAAATTGAATGCATTTCATCCGATTGTGTAGAAAAAAAAGTTCGATGATGCCATAGGTGTGATCAGAAGCGGCAAATAGAAGGACAAATAATACAATGGTCATAAGAAAAGGGACAAAAGAACAAACAATGATTAACCAAACACTACACAGAACACTTAAGATTTCGCAGCATAAATTCCACTTAATAGTTCCTGCTCCATTAATTGCACCCGTCGTGTTACTGTTAAACGACACGAACGTCATGTAATATGGAAATCGTGTTAGATACAAGTATGCCTTTCACAAGAGACTTTGACCGTACATGATCAAAGGTTATTCCACACACGTGTAGTGCACTCTACATTAGATATCTACGTTTTTATTACAGTCTTCTGCATCAGTCAATATATGAGTTTTTATGGACCTGATATTGATTTTGACTTATTTATACCCTCGTTCAATATGTGTCACAAATGACCACGGATATGTTCCATTTGTCGTAAAGACTTCCCGGTCCTTTCCTCATTCACGACTTATCACTGGGTTTGTAACTAGAATAACACGATGGGTGCCACTAATGTAGACGGAACTGCTTACCCTTCCGGAGCACATGATTTCATCCCCTTTGGTATCTTCAAACAATTCAATAATTTCATAAAATCTTATTCGATAAAAAACATAGATTTAGTACAAAGACTATAAATATAATATAATATTATATATCTACATTTGTATGCTAATGACATGATGTGTCTTTTATTATTTTCAGTGGCCAGGCCAAATCAACCGTCCAACCTGTCCAACACAACCAACAATACCCACTACTGATGAAACTTGATGTCAATCCAGTAGCTGCTGAAATTGGAAGGTAAGGTGAAATTATAACTTGAAATATGTCTGAATAATTGGGATACATGTTAAGAGGGGCCAGAAGTTATTAAAGGGGTAATAAGAAGAAAAAGGACAAACAGCGATCTACAAAACACTGCACAGAACAACAAAGATGGAGCAACACGAACCCCTCTAAAAACCGAGACTGAACTCAGGGACGCGTTTCTGGAATGACCTTCATCAGGTACGCTCAAAGCCAAAATAATTGAAAACCAAATAAATTTAAAATCTTTGGGAGCAAGAAAACCAAAGGCCCTAAACAAAATAGCAAAACTCGGGTAAGATCACCTATTCTAGTATTTGAAAAATACAGATTTTCCATTCGTGACACTCGTGTTTTAGCTTTGTATCCTTACAAGTAAAAACAATTTGAAGCAGATTCTGGTGAACATATGTCTACTATTAATGACCATGTTATCAAAATATTAAAATGATTTTGTGAACTTTATATTACCGCATAACAAATTTGACATCCTATACATTACAGAGAGAATTATAATAAAACAACTAAAAAGAAAGACAAAGACTTAACTCAAGAACAGATTAAAATCCGTAGAAGAGAAGGTTATGCTGCAGCAGAGCGACATAGAAGTCAAAGTAGAATAGAATTGTGTTCTATAGAGGAAAATGATGTCATAGGTATGTTTGAAATCATCGTGTCTACTTCACTATTGTAAGGTTCAAGATTAGAGCAATCTGTAATACAGCGCTGCTCGCACGGATGTGAGGGTTAACATTTTATTAGAGCAATCTGTATCACAGCGCTGCTCGCACGATTATATGTGAGGGTTAACATTTTACTAGAGCAATCTGTATCACAGCGCTGCTCGCACGATTATATGTGAGGGTTAACATTTTACTAGAGCAATCTGTATCACAGCGCTGCTCGCCCAGTTATATGTGAGGGTTAACATTTTACTAGAGCAATCTGTATCACAGTGGTGTTCGCACGGCTATATGTGAGGGTTAACATTTTACTAGAGCATTCTGTATCACAGTGGTGTTCGCACAGCTATATGTGAGGGTTAACATTTTACTAGAGCAATCTGTATCACAGCGCTGCTCGCACGCACGATTATATGTGAGGGTTAACATTTTACTAGAGCAATCTGTATCACAGCGCTGCTCGCACGATTATATGTGAGGGTTAACATTTTACTAGAGCAATCTGTATCACAGTGGTGTTCGCACGGCTATATGTGAGGGTTAACATTTTACTAGAGCAATCTGTATCACAGCGCTGCTCGCACGTTATATGTGAGGGTTAACATTTTACTAGAGCATTCTGTATCACAGCGCTGCTCGCACGATTATATGTGAGGGTTAACATTTTACTAGAGCATTCTGTATCACAGCGCTGCTCGCACGATTATATGTGAGGGTTAACATTTTACTAGAGCATTCTGTATCACAGTGGTGTTCGCACGGCTATATGTGAGGGGTAACATTTTACTAGAGCAATCTGTATCACAGCGCTGCTCGCACGATTATATGTGAGGGTTAACATTTTACTAGAGCATTCTGTATCACAGTGGTGTTCGCACGGCTATATGTGAGGGGTAACATTTTACTAGAGCAATCTGTATCACAGCGATGCTCGCACAGCTATATGTGATGGTTAACATTTTACTAGAGCATTCTGTATCACAGTGGTGTTCGCACGGCTATATGTGATGGTTAACATTTTACTAGAGCAATCTGTATCACAGTGGTGTTCGCACGGCTATATGTGAGGGGTAACATTTTACTAGAGCATTCTGTATCACAGTGGTGTTCGCACGGCTATATGTGATGGTTAACATTTTACTAGAGCAATCTGTATCACAGCGCTGCTCGCCCAGTTATATGTGAGGGTTAACATTTTACTAGAGCAATCTGTATCACAGCGCTGCTCGCACGGTTATATGTGAGGGTTAACATTTTACTAGAGCAATCTGTATCACAGCGCTGCTCGCACGGTTATATGTGAGGGTTAACATTTTACTAGAGCAATCTGTATCACAGCGCTGCTCGCACGGCTATATGTGAGGGTTAACATTTTACTAGAGCAATCTGTATCACAGTGGTGTTCGCAGAGCTATATGTGAGGGTTAACATTTTACTAGAGCATTCTGTATCACAGCGCTGCTCGCACGGTTATATGTGAGGGTTAGCATTTTACTAGAGCAATCTATATCACAGCGCTGCTCGCCCAGTTATATGTGAGGGTTAACATTTTACTAGAGCAATCTGTATCACAGCGCTGCTCGCACGGTTATATGTGAGGGTTAACATTTTACTAGAGCAATCTGTATCACAGCGCTGCTCGCCCAGTTATATGTGAGGGTTAACATTTTACTAGAGCAATCTGTATCACAGCGCTGCTCGCACGGCTATATGTGAGGGTTAACATTTTACTAGAGCAATCTGTATCACAGTGGTGTTCGCACAGCTATATGTGAGGGTTAACATTTTACTAGAGCAATCTGTATCACAGCGCTGCTCGCACGGTTATATGTGAGGGTTAACATTTTACTAGAGCAATCTGTATCACAGCGATGCTCGCACGGTTATATGTGAGGGTTAACATTTTACTAGAGCAATCTGTATCACAGCGCTGCTCGCCCAGTTATATGTGAGGGTTAACATTTTACTAGAGCAATCTGTATCACAGCGCTGCTCGCACGGTTATATGTGAGGGTTAACATTTTACTAGAGCAATCTGTATCACAGCGCTGCTCGCCCAGTTATATGTGAGGGTTAACATTTTACTAGAGCAATCTGTATCACAGCGCTGCTCGCACGGTTATATGTGAGGGTTAACATTTTACTAGAGCAATCTGTATCACAGCGCTGCTCGCAAGGCTATATGTGAGGGTTAGCATTTTACTAGAGCAATCTGTATCACAGCGCTGCTCGCACGGCTATATGTGAGGGTTGACATTTTACTAGTGCAATCTGTATCACAGCGCTGCTCGCACAGCTACATGTGAGGGTTAGCATTTTACTAGAGCAATCTGTATCACAGCGCTGCTCGCAAGGCTATATGTGAGGGTTAACATTTTACTAGAGCAATCTGTATCACAGCGCTGCTCGCACAGCTATATGTGAGGGTTAACATTTTACTCACATGTAGAAAACACTTGCAAGACCCCATCATTCCACTAAGAGGGAGGTTTGGACCTATGAAATTAGCTTAACGCTGCCAATTTTTATTGACGTGCCAAGCCAGGAATGTGAGCAGTCATCATGGGTACATGTGGGTTAAGGATATCGATTCTGTCTCATTATACGATCTTTCGATGATTGGATTTTGGAGTTGTTCCGACGGTGTGGTATTTGTTGTTTTTCTATTAGGTTTTGGAGTTGTTCCGACGGTGTGGTATTTGTTGTTTTTCTATTAGATTTTGGAGTTGTTCCGACGGTGTGGTATTTGTTGTTTTTCTATGAGATTTTGGAGTTGTTTCAACAGTGTGGTATTTGTTGTTTTTCTATTAGATTTTGGAGTTGTTCTAACAGTGTGGTATTTGTTATTTTTCTATTAGATTTTGGAGTTGTTCCGACGGTGTGGTATTTGTTGTTTTTCTATTAGATTTTGGAGTTGTTCCGACGGTGTGGTATTTGTTGTTTTTCTATTAGATTTTGGAGTTGTTCCGACGGTGTGGTATTTGTTGTTTTTCTATTAGATTTTGGAGTTGTTCCGACGGTGTGGTATTTGTTGTTTTTCTATTAGATTATGGAGTTGTTACGACGGTGTGGTATTTATTGTTTTTCTATTAGATTTTGGAGTTGTTCCGACGGTGTGATATTTGTTGTTTTTCTATTAGATTTTGGAGTTGTTCCGACGGTGTGGTATTTGTTGTTTTTCTATTAGATTTTGGAGTTGTTCCGATGGTGTGGTATTTGTTGTTTTTCTATTAGATTTTGGAGTTGTTCCGACGGTGTGGTATTTGTTGTTTTTCTATTAGATTTTGGAGTTGTTCCGACGGTGTGGTATTTGTTGTTTTTCTATTAGATTTTGGAGTTGTTCCAACAGTGTGGTATTTGTTGTTTTTCTATTAGATTTTGGAGTTGTTCCGACGGTGTGGTATTTGTTGTTTTTCTATTAGATTTTGGAGTTGTTCCAACAGTGTGGTATTTGTTGTTTTTCTATTAGATTTTGGAGTTGTTCCAACGGTGTGGTATTTGTTGTTTTTCTATTAAATTTTGGAGTTGTTTCAACAGTGTGGTATTTGTTGTTTTTCTAATAGATTTTGGAGTTGTTCCGACAGTGTGGTATTTGTTGTTTTTCTATTAGATTATGGAGTTGTTACGACGGTGTGGTATTTATTGTTTTTCTATTAGATTTTGGAGTTGTTCCGACGGTGTGATATTTGTTGTTTTTCTATTAGATTTTGGAGTTGTTCCGACGGTGTGGTATTTGTTGTTTTTCTATTAGATTTTGGAGTTGTTCCGACGGTGTGGTATTTGTTGTTTTTCTATTAGATTTTGGAGTTGTTCCGACGGTGTGGTATTTGTTGTTTTTCTATTAGATTTTGGAGTTGTTCCGACGGTGTGGTATTTGTTGTTTTTCTATTAGATTTTGGAGTTGTTCCAACAGTGTGGTATTTGTTGTTTTTCTATTAGATTTTGGAGTTCTTCCGACGGTGTGGTATTTGTTGTTTTTCTATTAGATTTTGGAGTTGTTCCAACAGTGTGGTATTTGTTGTTTTTCTATTAGATTTTGGAGTTGTTCCAACGGTGTGGTATTTGTTGTTTTTCTATTAAATTTTGGAGTTGTTTCAACAGTGTGGTATTTGTTGTTTTTCTAATAGATTTTGGAGTTGTTCCGACAGTGTGGTATTTGTTGTTTTTCTATTAGATTTTGGAGTTGTTCCGACGGTGTGGTATTTGTTGTTTTTCTATTAGATTTTGGAGTTGTTCCGACGGTGTGGTATTTGTTGTTTTTCTATTAGATTTTGGAGTTGTTCCGACGGTGTGGTATTTGTTGTTTTTCTATTAGATTTTGGAGTTGTTCCGACAGTGTGGTATTTGTTGTTTTTCCATTAGATTTTAGAGTTGTTCCAACGGTGTGGTATTTGTTGTTTTTCTATTAGATTTTGGAGTTGTTCCGACGGTGTGGTATTTGTTGTTTTTTTTAATTAGATTTTGGAGTTGTTCCAACGGTGTGGTATTTGTTGTTTTTCCATTAGATTTTAGAGTTGTTCCAACGGTGTGGTATTTGTTGTTTTTCTATTAGATTTTGGAGTTGTTCCGACGGTGTGGTATTTGTTGTTTTTTTTAATTAGATTTTGGAGTTGTTCCAACGGTGTGGTATTTGTTGTTTTTCTATTAGATTTTGGAGTTGTTCCGACGGTGTGGTATTTGTTGTTTTTCTATTAGATTTTGGAGTTGTTCCGACGGTGTGGTATTTGTTGTTTTTCTATTAGATTTTGGAGTTGTTCCTACGGTGTGGTATTTGTTGTTTTTCTATTAGATTTTGGAGTTGTTCCGACGGTGTGGTATTTGTTGTTTTTCTATTAGATTTTGGAGTTGTTCCGACGGTGTGGTATTTGTTGTTTTTCTATTAGATTTTGGAGTTGTTCCGACGGTGTGGTATTTGTTGTTTTTCTATTAGATTTTGGAGTTGTTCCGACGGTGTGATATTTTTTGTTTTTCTATTAGATTTTGGAGTTGTTCCAACGGTGTGGTATTTGTTGTTTTTCTATTAGATTTTGGAGTTGTTCCGACGGTGTGGTATTTGTTGTTTTTCTATTAGATTTTGGAGTTGTTCCGACGGTGTGGTATTTGTTGTTTTTCTATTAGATTTTGGAGTTGTTCCTACGGTGTGGTATTTGTTGTTTTTCTATTAGATTTTGGAGTTGTTCCGACGGTGTGGTATTTGTTGTTTTTCTATTAGATTTTGGAGTTGTTCCGACGGTGTGGTATTTGTTGTTTTTCTATTAGATTTTGGAGTTGTTCCGACGGTGTGGTATTTGTTGTTTTTCTATTAGATTTTGGAGTTGTTCCGACGGTGTGATATTTTTTGTTTTTCTATTAGATTTTGGAGTTGTTCCGACGGTGTGGTATTTGTTGTTTTTCTATTAGATTTTGGAGTTGTTCCGACGGTGTGGTATTTGTTGTTTTTCTATTAGATTTTGGAGTTGTTCCAACGGTGTGGTATTTGTTGTTTTTCTATTAGATTTTGGAGTTGTTCCGACGGTGTGGTATTTGTTGTTTTTCTATTAGATTTTGGAGTTGTTCCGACGGTGTGGTATTTTTTTGTTTTTCTATTAGATTTTGGAGTTGTTCCGACGGTGTGGTATTTGTTGTTTTTCTATTAGATTTTGGAGTTGTTCCGACGGTGTGGTATTTGTTGTTTTTCTATTAGATTTTGGAGTTGTTCCGACGGTGTGATATTTGTTGTTTTTCTATTAGATTTTGGAGTTGTTCCGACGGTGTGGTATTTGTTGTTTTTCTATTAGATTTTGGAGTTGTTCCGACGGTGTGGTATTTGTTGTTTTTCTATTAGATTTTGGAGTTGTTCCGACGGTGTGGTATTTGTTGTTTTTCTATTAGATTTTGGAGTTGTTCCGACGGTGTGGTATTTGTTGTTTTTCTATTAGATTTTGGAGTTGTTCCGACGGTGTGGTATTTGTTGTTTTTCTATTAGATTTTGGAGTTGTTCCGACGGTGTGGTATTTGTTGTTTTTCTATTAGATTTTGGAGTTGTTCCGACGGTGTGGTATTTGTTGTTTTTCTATTAGATTTTGGAGTTGTTCCGACGGTGTGGTATTTGTTGTTTTTCTATTAGATTTTGGAGTTGTTCCGACGGTGTGGTATTTGTTGTTTTACAATTAGATTTTGGAGTTGTTCCGACGGTGTGGTATTTTTTGTTTTTCTATTAGATTTTGGAGTTGTTCCGACGGTGTGGTATTTGTTGTTTTTCTATTAGATTTTGGAGTTGTTCCGACGGTGTGGTATTTGTTGTTTTTCTATTAGATTTTGGAGTTGTTCCGACGGTGTGGTATTTGTTGTTTTTCTATTAGATTTTGGAGTTGTTCCGACGGTGTGGTATTTGTTGTTTTTCTATTAGATTTTGGAGTTGTTCCGACGGTGTGGTATTTGTTGTTTTTCTATTAGATTTTGGAGTTGTTCCGACGGTGTGGTATTTGTTGTTTTTCTATTAGATTTTGGAGTTGTTCCGACGGTGTGGTATTTGTTGTTTTTCTATTAGATTTTGGAGTTGTTCCGACGGTGTGGTATTTGTTGTTTTTCTATTAGATTTTGGAGTTGTTCCGACGGTGTGGTATTTGTTGTTTTTCTATTAGATTTTGGAGTTGTTCCGATGGTGTGGTATTTGTTGTTTTTCTATTAGATTTTGGAGTTGTTCCGACGGTGTGGTATTTATTGTTTTTCTATTAGATTTTGGAGTTGTTCCGACGGTGTGGTATTTGTTGTTTTTCTATTAGATTTTGGAGTTGTTCCGACGGTGTGGTATTTGCTGTTTTTCTATTAGATTTTGGAGTTGTTCCAACGGTGTGGTATTTGTTGTTTTTCTATTAGATTTTGGAGTTGTTCCGACGGTGTGGTATTTGTTGTTTTTCTATTAGATTTTGGAGTTGTTCCGACGGTATGGTATTTTTTGTTGTTCATTTTATTATATTATGGTATTTGATATCTAATGAAAGTCTTGTTTTATGTGGGGGTAATAATATAATACTGATGTCATTTTCACCGGATATGCTATTCTAGATCATGGTCTTCTTATCTGGATTTTTAAATACTAAGGTAACCCTTTCTTACTACATACTTAATTAAGGTCGCGAGAAACGGTTACATCCAGTGTTGAAATTCTCTAGACGCCATCATGAATTTGTTAAGCCATACTGCATTTCAGTATGTCACATGATTGCAGATAATTAGACAAAATGGTTTGAAGAATTTATTTTTCTGTATCGGTCTTCTAGAATATCGGAACTTCACTGTGGATGTCATTAATATGATAGTCCTGAGATGCTAACCAATATTTAGCAAATAGTCTCGTTAATATTGCCAAAGTGTTGTAATAATCTCCTTTTAACCATTGTTTGTGGTTTTATAACTGGATTGTTCTTTTACTAGATACTTTACTTCTGACTTGGGTAATCTACATCGTTTGTCTCATTAGTGTCTCATCCAGTTTCTCTGGATTGTCCATTTTGGATTGTCCGTTCGGTGTTCTCTAACGTTTGTTCTTTACTGGTGCATGTAATTATTGATGTAGCTCACTCATTAGTGTAATATCGTATAAAACACGTAACGTTCATTGTGATTTATGATTATATATATCTCCATAATTTGCCCCCTCTCCTGTAAAAAGATGCACCTGCTTGGAAATGTCAAATAAATTCTATGCACAAATGCAAACAGACAAAAGCTCTATATAGGTTAGAGAAACCGAAGGGGAAATCAGGAATGGACAACCCAGAGAAACTGTCGACAGTGGGGTATACAAGACACAAAACGAAAACAAGCAAAACAAAAAACACACCACAATATGTGCTGGACACCACCATACAAAGGACACAAGATGTGAAGACAAACAAAACAAGAAACACAACACAATATGTGCTGGACACCACCATACAAAGGACACAAGATGTGAAGACAAACAAAACAAGAAACACAACACAATATGTGCTGGACACCACCATACAAAGGACACAAGATGTGAAGACAAACAAAACAAGAAACACAACACAATATGTGCTGGACACCACCATACAAAGGACACAAGATGTGAAGACAAACAAAACAAGAAACACAACACAATATGTGTTGGACACCACCATACAAAGGACACAAGATGTGAAGACAAACAAAACAAGAAACACAACACAATATGTGCTGGACACCACCATACAAAGGACACAAGATGTGAAGACAAACAAAACAAGAAACACAACACAATATGTGTTGGACACCACCATACAAAGGACACAAGATGTGAAGACAAACAAAACAAGAAACACAACACAATATGTGCTGGACACCACCATACAAAGGACACAAGATGTGAAGACAAACAAAACAAGAAACACAACACAATATGTGTTGGACACCACCATACAAAGGACACAAGATGTGAAGACAAACAAAACAAGAAACACAACACAATATGTGCTGGACACCACCATACAAAGGACACAAGATGTGAAGACAAACAAAACAAGAAACACAACACAATATGTGTTGGACACCACCATACAAAGGACACAAGATGTGAAGACAAACAAAACAAGAAACACAACACAATATGTGCTGGACACCACCATACAAAGGACACAAGATGTGAAGACAAACAAAACAAGAAACACAACACAATATGTGCTGGACACCACCATACAAAGGACACAAGATGTGAAGACAAACAAAACAAGAAACACAACACAATATGTGTTGGACACCACCATACAAAGGACACAAGATGTGAAGACAAACAAAACAAGAAACACAACACAATATGTGCTGGACACCACCATACAAAGGACACAAGATGTGAAGACAAACAAAACAAGAAACACAACACAATATGTGCTGGACACCACCATACACAAGACACAAAACGAAAACAAGCAAAACAAAAAACACACCACAATATGTGCTGGACACCACCATACACAAGACACAAGATGTGAAGACAAACAAAACAAGAAACACAACACAATATGTGCTGGACACCACCATACACAAGACACAAGATGTGAAGACAAACAAAACAAGAAACACAACACAATATGTGCTGGACACCACCATACACAAGACACAAGATGTGAAGACAAACAAAACAAGAAACACAACACAATATGTGCTGGACACCACCATACAAAGGACACAAGATGTGAAGACAAACAAAACAAGAAACACAACACAATATGTGTTGGACACCACCATACAAAGGACACAAGATGTGAAGACAAACAAAACAAGAAACACAACACAATATGTGCTGGACACCACCATACAAAGGACACAAGATGTGAAGACAAACAAAACAAGAAACACAACACAATATGTGCTGGACACCACCATACAAAGGACACAAGATGTGAAGACAAACAAAACAAGAAACACAACACAATATGTGTTGGACACCACCATACAAAGGACACAAGATGTGAAGACAAACAAAACAAGAAACACAACACAATATGTGTTGGACACCACCATACAAAGGACACAAGATGTGAAGACAAACAAAACAAGAAACACAACACAATATGTGCTGGACACCACCATACAAAGGACACAAGATGTGAAGACAAACAAAACAAGAAACACAACACAATATGTGCTGGACACCACCATACACAAGACACAAAACGAAAACAAGCAAAACAAAAAACACACCACAATATGTGCTGGACACCACCATACAAAGGACACAAGATGTGAAGACAAACAAAACAAGAAACACAACACAATATGTGTTGGACACCACCATACAAAGGACACAAGATGTGAAGACAAACAAAACAAGAAACACAACACAATATGTGCTGGACACCACCATACAAAGGACACAAGATGTGAAGACAAACAAAACAAGAAACACAACACAATATGTGCTGGACACCACCATACACAAGACACAAGATGTGAAGACAAACAAAACAAGAAACACAACACAATATGTGCTGGACACCACCATACACAAGACACAAGATGTGAAGACAAACAAAACAAGAAACACAACACAATATGTGCTGGACACCACCATACACAAGACACAAGATGTGAAGACAAACAAAACAAGAAACACAACACAATATGTGCTGGACACCACCATACACAAGACACAAGATGTGAAGACAAACAAAACAAGAAACACAACACAATATGTGCTGGACACCACCATACACAAGACACAAGATGTGAAGACAAACAAAACAAGAAACACAACACAATATGTGCTGGACACCACCATACACAAGACACAAGATGTGAAGACAAACAAAACAAGAAACACAACACAATATGTGCTGGACACCACCATACAAAGGACACAAGATGTGAAGACAAACAAAACAAGAAACACAACACAATATGTGTTGGACACCACCATACAAAGGACACAAGATGTGAAGACAAACAAAACAAGAAACACAACACAATATGTGCTGGACACCACCATACAAAGGACACAAGATGTGAAGACAAACAAAACAAGAAACACAACACAATATGTGCTGGACACCACCATACAAAGGACACAAGATGTGAAGACAAACAAAACAAGAAACACAACACAATATGTGTTGGACACCACCATACAAAGGACACAAGATGTGAAGACAAACAAAACAAGAAACACAACACAATATGTGTTGGACACCACCATACAAAGGACACAAGATGTGAAGACAAACAAAACAAGAAACACAACACAATATGTGCTGGACACCACCATACAAAGGACACAAGATGTGAAGACAAACAAAACAAGAAACACAACACAATATGTGCTGGACACCACCATACAAAGGACACAAGATGTGAAGACAAACAAAACAAGAAACACAACACAATATGTGTTGGACACCACCATACAAAGGACACAAGATGTGAAGACAAACAAAACAAGAAACACAACACAATATGTGTTGGACACCACCATACAAAGGACACAAGATGTGAAGACAAACAAAACAAGAAACACAACACAATATGTGTTGGACACCACCATACAAAGGACACAAGATGTGAAGACAAACAAAACAAGAAACACAACACAATATGTGCTGGACACCACCATACAAAGGACACAAGATGTGAAGACAAACAAAACAAGAAACACAACACAATATGTGCTGGACACCACCATACAAAGGACACAAGATGTGAAGACAAACAAAACAAGAAACACAACACAATATGTGCTGGACACCACCATACAAAGGACACAAGATGTGAAGACAAACAAAACAAGAAACACAACACAATATGTGCTGGACACCACCATACACAAGACACAAGATGTGAAGACAAACAAAACAAGAAACACAACACATTATGTGCTGGACACCACCATACAAAGGACACAAGATGTGAAGACAAACAAAACAAGAAACACAACACATTATGTGCTGGACACCACCATACAAAGGACACAAGATGTGAAGACAAACAAAACAAGAAACACAACACATTATGTGCTGGACACCACCATACAAAGGACACAAGATGTGAAGACAAACAAAACAAGAAACACAACACATTATGTGCTGGACACCACCATACAAAGGACACAAGATGTGAAGACAAACAAAACAAGAAACACAACACAATATGTGTTGGACACCACCATACAAAGGACACAAGATGTGAAGACAAACAAAACAAGAAACACAACACATTATGTGCTGGACACCACCATACAAAGGACACAAGATGTGAAGACAAACAAAACAAGAAACACAACACATTATGTGCTGGACACCACCATACAAAGGACACAAGATGTGAAGACAAACAAAACAAGAAACACAACACAATATGTGTTGGACACCACCATACAAAGGACACAAGATGTGAAGACAAACAAAACAAGAAACACAACACAATATGTGTTGGACACCACCATACAAAGGACACAAGATGTGAAGACAAACAAAACAAGAAACACAACACAATATGTGTTGGACACCACCATACAAAGGACACAAGATGTGAAGACAAACAAAACAAGAAACACAACACAATATGTGCTGGACACCACCATACAAAGGACACAAGATGTGAAGACAAACAAAACAAGAAACACAACACAATATGTGTTGGACACCACCATACACAAGACACAAGATGTGAAGACAAACAAAACAAGAAACACAACACAATATGTGCTGGACACCACCATACAAAGGACACAAGATGTGAAGACAAACAAAACAAGAAACACAACACAATATGTGCTGGACACCACCATACAAAGGACACAAGATGTGAAGACAAACAAAACAAGAAACACAACACAATATGTGTTGGACACCACCATACAAAGGACACAAGATGTGAAGACAAACAAAACAAGAAACACAACACAATATGTGTTGGACACCACCATACAAAGGACACAAGATGTGAAGACAAACAAAACAAGAAACACAACACAATATGTGTTGGACACCACCATACAAAGGACACAAGATGTGAAGACAAACAAAACAAGAAACACAACACAATATGTGTTGGACACCACCATACACAAGACACAAGATGTGAAGACAAACAAAACAAGAAACACAACACAATATGTGTTGGACACCACCATACAAAGGACACAAGATGTGAAGACAAACAAAACAAGAAACACAACACAATATGTGTTGGACACCACCATACAAAGGACACAAGATGTGAAGACAAACAAAACAAGAAACACAACACAATATGTGTTGGACACCACCATACAAAGGACACAAGATGTGAAGACAAACAAAACAAGAAACACAACACAATATGTGTTGGACACCACCATACACAAGACACAAGATGTGAAGACAAACAAAACAAGAAACACAACACAATATGTGCTGGACACCACCATACAAAGGACACAAGATGTGAAGACAAAAAACAAAACAAGAAACACAACACAATATGTGTTGGACACCACCATACAAAGGACACAAGATGTGAAGACAAACAAAACAAGAAACACAACACAATATGTGTTGGACACCACCATACAAAGGACACAAGATGTGAAGACAAACAAAACAAGAAACACAACACAATATGTGTTGGACACCACCATACAAAGGACACAAGATGTGAAGACAAACAAAACAAGAAACACAACACAATATGTGTTGGACACCACCATACAAAGGACACAAGATGTGAAGACAAACAAAACAAGAAACACAACACAATATGTGTTGGACACCACCATACAAAGGACACAAGATGTGAAGACAAACAAAACAAGAAACACAACACAATATGTGTTGGACACCACCATACACAAGACAAACAAAACAAGAAACACAACACAATATGTGTTGGACACCACCATACAAAGGACACAAGATGTGAAGACAAACAAAACAAGAAACACAACACAATATGTGTTGGACACCACCATACAAAGGACACAAGATGTGAAGACAAACAAAACAAGAAACACAACACAATATGTGCTGGACACCACCATACAAAGGACACAAGATGTGAAGACAAAAAACAAAACAAGAAACACAACACAATATGTGTTGGACACCACCATACAAAGGACACAAGATGTGAAGACAAACAAAACAAGAAACACAACACAATATGTGTTGGACACCACCATACAAAGGACACAAGATGTGAAGACAAACAAAACAAGAAACACAACACAATATGTGTTGGACACCACCATACAAAGGACACAAGATGTGAAGAGAAACAAAACAAGAAACACAACACAATATGTGTTGGACACCACCATACAAAGGACACAAGATGTGAAGACAAACAAAACAAGAAACACAACACAATATGTGTTGGACACCACCATACAAAGGACACAAGATGTGAAGACAAACAAAACAAGAAACACAACACAATATGTGTTGGACAGCGCAATATGAAAACAAACACAAATAAGGCACGAGTCCTCCTACAAACAACTGGAGGTAAAGTCGAGACCTTCTGTTGTTAGAGATAGGTATTACGATACCGTAAAAGAGGAGACCTTCTGTTTGAGATAGGTATTACGATACCGTAAAAGAGGAGACCTTATGTTTGAGATAGGTATTACGATACCGTAAAAGGGGAGACATTATGTTTGAGATAGGTATTACGATACCATAATAGAGGAGACCTTCTGTTTGAGATAGGTATTACGATACCGTAAAAGAGGAGACCTTATGTTTGAGATAGGTATTACGATACCGTAAAAGAGGAGACCTTATGTTTGAGATAGGTATTACGATACCATAATAGAGGAGACCTTCTGTTTGAGATTGGTATTACGATACCGTAAAAGAGGAGACCTTATGTTTGAGATAGGTATTACGATACCGTAAAAGGGGAGACCTTATGTTTGAGATGGGTATTACGATACCGTAAAAAGGAGACCTTATGTTTGAGATAGGTATTACGATACCGTAAAAGAGGAGAACTTCTGTTTGATTTTACATACCATAAAAGAGGAGACCTTCTGTTTGAGATAGGTATTACGATACCATAATAGAGGAGACCTTATGTTTGAGATAGGTATTACGATACCATAATAGAGGAGACATTCTGTTTGAGATAGGTATTACGATACCGTAAAAGAGGAGACCTTATGTTTGAGATAGGTATTACGATACCGTAAAAGAGGAGACCTTATGTTTGATTTTACATACCATAAAAGAGGAGACCTTATGTTTGAGATAGGTATTACGATACCGTAAAAGAGGAGAACTTCTGTTTGATTTTACATACCATAAAAGAGGAGACCTTATGTTTGAGATAGGTATTACGGTACCGTAAAATAGGAGACCTTATGTTTGAGATAGGTATTACGATACCGTAAAAGAGGAGAACTTCTGTTTGATTTTACATACCATAATAGAGGAGACCTTATGTTTGAGATAGGTATTACGATACCGTAAAAGGGGAGACCTTATGTTTGAGATAGGTATTACGATACCGTAAAAGAGGAGACCTTATGTTTGAGATAGGTATTACGATACCATAAAAGAGGAGACCTTCTGTTTGATTTTACGATACCGTAAAAGGGGAGACCCTATGTTTGAGATAGGTATTACGATACCATAAAAGAGGAGACCTTATGTTTGAGATAGGTATTGCATACCGTAAAAGAGGAGACCTTGTGTTTGATTTTACGATATCGTAAAAGAGGAGACCTTATGTTTGATTTTACGATATCGTAAAAGAGGAGACCTTCTGTTTGAGATAGGTATTACGATACCGTAAAAGAGGAGACCTTATGTTTGAGATAGATATTACATACCGTAAAAGAGGAGACCTTATGTTTGATTTTACGATATCGTAAAAGAGGAGACCTTATGTTTGATTTTACGATATCGTAAAAGAGGAGACCTTCTGTTTGAGATAGGTATTACGATACCGTAAAAGAGGAGACCTTATGTTTGAGATAGGTATTACGATACCGTAAAAGAGGAGACCTTATGTTTGAGATAGGTATTACGATACCATAAAAGAGGAGACCTTCTGTTTGATTTTACGATACCGTAAAAGGGGAGACCTTATGTTTGAGATAGGTATTACGATACCGTAAAAGAGGAGACCCTATGTTTGAGATAGGTATTACGATACCATAAAAGAGGAGACCTTATGTTTGAGATAGGTATTACATACCGTAAAAGAGGAGACCTTCTGTTTGAGATAGGTATTATGATACCGTAAAAGAGGAGACCTTATGTTTGAGATAGATATTACATACCGTAAAAGAGGAGACCTTATGTTTGATTTTACGATATCGTAAAAGAGGAGACCTTATGTTTGATTTTACGATATCGTAAAAGAGGAGACCTTCTGTTTGAGATAGGTATTACGATACCGTAAAAGAGGAGACCTTCTGTTTGAGATAGGTATTACGATACCGTAAAAGAGGAGACCTTATGTTTGAGATAGGTATTACGATACCATAATAGAGGAGACCTTCTGTTTGAGATAGGTATTACGATACCATAAAAGAGGAGACCTTATGTTTGATTTTACGATATCGTAAAAGAGGAGACCTTCTGTTTGAGATAGGTATTACGATACCGTAAAAGAGGAGACCTTCTGTTTGAGATAGGTATTACGATACCATAATATAGGAGACCTTCTGTTTGAGATAGGTATTACGATACCGTAAAAGAGGAGACCTTCTGTTTGAGATAGGTATTATGATACCGTAAAAGAGGAGACCTTCTGTTTGAGATAGGTATTATGATACCGTAAAAGAGGAGACCTTCTGTTTGAGATAGGTATTACGATACCGTAAAAGAGGAGACATTCTGTTTGAGATAGGTATTACGATACCGAAGAGGAGACCTTCTGTTTGAGATAGGTATTACGATACCGTAAAAGAGGAGACCTTCTGTTTGAGATAGATATTACGATACCATAATAGAGGAGACCTTCTGTTTGAAATAGGTATTACGATACCGTAAAAGAGGAGACCTTCTGTTTGATTTTACGATACCGTAAAAGAGGAGACCTTATATTTGAGATAAGTATTACATACCGTAAAAGAGGAGACCTTCTGTTTGAGATAGGTATTACGATACCGTAAAAGAGGAGACCTTCTGTTTGAGATAGGTATTACATACCGTAAAAGAGGAGACCCTATGTTTGAGATAGATATTACGATACCATAAAAGAGGAGACCTTATGTTTAAGATAGGTATCACATACCGTAAAAGAGGAGACCTTATGTTTGTGATAGGTATTACGATACCATAAAAGAGGAGACCTTATATTTGAGATAGATATTACATACCGTAAAAGAGGAGACCTTATGTTTGATTTTACGATATCGTAAAAGAGGAGACCTTCTGTTTGAGATAGGTATTACGATACCGTAAAAGAGGAGACCTTCTGTTTGAGATAGGTATTACGATACCATAATAGAGGAGACCTTCTGTTTGAGATAGGTATTACGATACCGTAAAAGAGGAGACCTTCTGTTTGAGATAGGTATTATGATACCGTAAAAGAGGAGACCTTCTGTTTGAGATAGGTATTACGATACCGTAAAAGAGGAGACATTCTGTTTGAGATAGGTATTACGATACCGAAGAGGAGACCTTCTGTTTGAGATAGGTATTACGATACCGTAAAAGAGGAGACCTTCTGTTTGAGATAGATATTACGATACCATAATAGAGGAGACCTTCTGTTTGAAATAGGTATTACGATACCGTAAAAGAGGAGACCTTCTGTTTGATTTTACGATACCGTAAAAGAGGAGACCTTATGTTTGAGATAGGTATTACATACCGTAAAAGAGGAGACCTTCTGTTTGAGATAGGTATTACGATACCGTAAAAGAGGAGACCTTCTGTTTGAGATAGGTATTACATACCGTAAAAGAGGAGACCCTATGTTTGAGATAGATATTACGATACCATAAAAGAGGAGACCTTATGTTTGAGATAGATATTACATACCGTAAAAGAGGAGACCTTATGTTTGATTTTACGATATCGTAAAAGAGGAGACCTTCTGTTTGAGATAGGTATTACGATACCGTAAAAGAGGAGACCTTCTGTTTGAGATAGGTATTACGATACCATAATAGAGGAGACCTTCTGTTTGAGATAGGTATTACGATACCGTAAAAGAGGAGACCTTCTGTTTGAGATAGGTATTATGATACCGTAAAAGAGGAGACCTTCTGTTTGAGATAGGTATTACGATACCGTAAAAGAGGAGACCTTCTGTTTGAGATAGGTATTATGATACCGTAAAAGAGGAGACCTTCTGTTTGAGATAGGTATTACGATACCATAATAGAGGAGACCTTCTGTTTGAGATAGGTATTACGATACCGTAAAAGAGGAGACCTTCTGTTTGAGATAGATATTACGATACCATAATAGAGGAGACCTTCTGTTTGAAATAGGTATTACGATACCGTAAAAGAGGAGACCTTCTGTTTGATTTTACGATACCGTAAAAGAGGAGACCTTATGTTTGAGATAGGTATTACATACCGTAAAAGAGGAGACCTTCTGTTTGAGATAGGTATTACGATACCGTAAAAGAGGAGACCTTCTGTTTGAGATAGGTATTACATACCGTAAAAGAGGAGACCCTATGTTTGAGATAGATATTACGATACCATAAAAGAGGAGACCTTATGTTTGAGATAGGTATCACATACCGTAAAAGAGGAGACCTTATGTTTGTGATAGGTATTACGATACCATAAAAGAGGAGACCTTATATTTGAGATAGATATTACATACCGTAATAGAGGAGACCTTATGTTTGATTTTACGATATCGTAAAAGAGGAGACCTTCTGTTTGAGATAGGTATTACGATACCATAATAGAGGAGACCTTCTGTTTGAGATAGGTATTACGATACTGTAAAAGAGGAGACCTTCTGTTTGAGATAGGTATTATGATACCGTAAAAGAGGAGACCTTCTGTTTGAGATAGGTATTACGATACCGTAAAAGAGGAGACATTCTGTTTGAGATAGGTATTACGATACCGAAGAGGAGACCTTCTGTTTGAGATAGGTATTACGATACCGTAAAAGAGGAGACCTTCTGTTTGAGATAGATATTACGATACCATAATAGAGGAGACCTTCTGTTTGAAATAGGTATTACGATACCGTAAAAGAGGAGACCTTCTGTTTGATTTTACGATACCGTAAAAGAGGAGACCTTATGTTTGAGATAGGTATTACATACCGTAAAAGAGGAGACCTTCTGTTTGAGATAGGTATTACGATACCGTAAAAGAGGAGACCTTCTGTTTGAGATAGGTATTACATACCGTAAAAGAGGAGACCCTATGTTTGAGATAGATATTACGATACCATAAAAGAGGAGACCTTATGTTTGAGATAGGTATCACATACCGTAAAAGAGGAGACCTTATGTTTGTGATAGGTATTACGATACCATAAAAGAGGAGACCTTATATTTGAGATAGATATTACATACCGTAAAAGAGGAGACCTTATGTTTGATTTTACGATATCGTAAAAGAGGAGACCTTCTGTTTGAGATAGGTATTACGATACCGTAAAAGAGGAGACCTTCTGTTTGAGATAGGTATTACGATACCATAATAGAGGAGACCTTCTGTTTGAGATAGGTATTACGATACCGTAAAAGAGGAGACCTTCTGTTTGAGATAGGTATTATGATACCGTAAAAGAGGAGACCTTCTGTTTGAGATAGGTATTACGATACCGTAAAAGAGGAGACCTTCTGTTTGAGATAGGTATTATGATACCGTAAAAGAGGAGACCTTCTGTTTGAGATAGGTATTACGATACCATAATAGAGGAGACCTTCTGTTTGAGATAGGTATTACGATACCATAAAAGAGGAGACCTTATGTTTGATTTTACGATATCGTAAAAGAGGAGACCTTCTGTTTGAGATAGGTATTATGATACCGTAAAAGAGGAGACCTTCTGTTTGAGATAGGTATTACGATACCGTAAAAGAGGAGACCTTCTGTTTGAGATAGGTATTATGATACCGTAAAAGAGGAGACCTTCTGTTTGAGATAGGTATTACGATACCATAATAGAGGAGACCTTCTGTTTGAGATAGGTATTACGATACCGTAAAAGAGGAGACCTTCTGTTTGAGATAGGTATTATGATACCGTAAAAGAGGAGACCTTCTGTTTGAGATAGGTATTACGATACCATAATAGAGGAGACCTTCTGTTTGAGATAGGTATTACGATACCATAAAAGAGGAGACCTTATGTTTGATTTTACGATATCGTAAAAGAGGAGACCTTCTGTTTGAGATAGGTATTACGATACCATAAAAGAGGAGACCTTCTGTTTGAGATAGGTATTACGATACCGTAAAAGAGGAGACCTTCTGTTTGAGATAGGTATTACGATACCATAAAAGAGGAGACCTTATGTTTGATTTTACGATATCGTAAAAGAGGAGACCTTCTGTTTGAAATAGGTATTACGATACCGTAAAAGAGGAGACCTTATGTTTGAGATAGGTATTACGATACCATAATAGAGGAGACCTTCTGTTTGAGATAGGCATTACGATACCATAAAAGAGGAGACCTTATGTTTGATTTTACGATATCGTAAAAGAGGAGACCTTCTGTTTGAGATAGGTATTATGATACCGTAAAAGAGGAGACCTTCTGTTTGAGATAGGTATTACGATACCGTAAAAGAGGAGACCTTCTGTTTGAGATAGGTATTACGATACCGAAGAGGAGACCTTCTGTTTGAGATAGGTATTACGATACCGTAAAAGTGGAGACCTTCTGTTTGAGATAGGTATTACGATACCATAATAGGGGAGACCTTCTGTTTGAGATAGGTATTACGATACCGTAAAAGAGGAGACCTTCTGTTTGAGATAGGTATTACGATACCGTAAAAGAGGAGACCTTCTGTTTGAGATAGGTATTACGATACCATAAAAGAGGAGACCTTATGTTTGATTTTACGATATCGTAAAAGAGGAGACCTTCTGTTTGAGATAGGTATTACGATACCGTAAAAGAGGAGACCTTCTGTTTGAGATAGGTATTATGATACCGTAAAAGAGGAGACCTTCTGTTTGAGATAGGTATTACGATACCGTAAAAGAGGAGACCTTATGTTTAAGATAGGTATTACGATACCGAAGAGGAGACCTTCTGTTTGAGATAGGTATTACATACCGTAAAAGGGGAGATCTTGTGTTGATGCTCTAACAAAGCCATTATAATGTCTAAATATGGAAATCAAATGATGTTTGAAAGATATGTATATACAAAAGCCATGCATACTTATGAATTGTATGCAAGATTGAATGTCTTCTGCACTTTTAATTTGATATTAGTATTTTTTTTAATTTGAACTGTTATGTGTCAAGCCTCATTGAAGAAGTTCAAATATACATTTATGTAGTATACTATTATGTTTATATTAGTATCTTTGATGTTTAAACCGCAACGTTGGTTAGCGTGCTCGCCTCGAGTGCGGTAGATCGTGGGCTTGAGTACCGTTCGGGTCAAACTAAAGACTGTAAAATTGGTATTAGCTGCTTCTCCGCTAAACACGTGACATTAAAGAATACGAACAGACTGTTTGCCTCGGAATCACGATACTAGTAATGTATCCGTGTGGAGTGACATATCTACCCACGAACTTTTGTTTCAGTGAGGTAGCACTACAAAGATCCAATTAAACATGTTGGTCTATTACAAAGAGGACATCGTCATCATTTCATTGAATGTTACTTCATCTTGTCATGGTATAGCTGAAATATTGCTCATTTTGACGTTAAGCAACACTCACTCTTTGATGTTTATTGTATTATGATATACAGGGTAGGGGCTACCATTTTAATGTTTATGTAGGGAACGATTGCAACCCTATATAGAGTTATATAGGGTCGACACATGTAAGTTGCTGTTAGCATAAGATTGTATGAATATGGACACGAACAAGTTAAATTAATGAAAAAGATGAAATAGTAAAGAAATTTTTTATTGAAAATAAATATGTAAACAGAAAGCTAAAAAAAAGGGGTGGAGTGAAAAAAAGGAGGGGGGTAATTCCGTTCCACGAGCGCCTGATGTGTTCTTATATATGTACATCATTTCCTCTCTTACTGTGAAAGCAAATTCGAATTTGGTTACATTTAATGTTGTTGTTTAATAAAAAAAAAAAACCAATTGTGTTTCGTAGTATTTGAAAACTAACCCCCTACCCCACAATGAGTGTAAGAGCATGAATTGTATTTCAAATAATTTTTTGTTTTACATATTTTAGTAGTTCGGATGTTATTACTCATAAAGATGAGCATCGTTCTACCAATTTGTTTAACATTTTTACAGTTTTTACAAGTGGAACATAAAGATCAAGTTGTTCAATTTTGACATATTTGTAAATGTGGTCCTTGGTATCTTGATCTTTTAATTTCTGTTTTTTACTCATTCACGATTATTTAAAACGTTTATCAATCCAAATCTATATTTTCAGGTGATTTAGAAATGGTGCTTGAATTAGAAACAAATTTCAGTACTGTAACGTGTACAGCGAACACCGTTGTTATGGTATTAGATGCCAAAAATTTTGACCGACTGGTGGCAAAGAAAAACCAGCAAACGGTCACTAAAATGTGCCAGACTGCTGCTCAGAAGATGCATTATAGACTTCACGCTTATAAAGGTGAACAAGTTCCATTCCTTAAATGTGCGCTAAAGAAGTTGAATGAAAAACTTCCAAAAAGACCAGAATCTAAGTACCAAAGAAAACAAATCTCCACAGACAAAACTAAAATCATGGAAAATTTAATAGAACTGTTTCTGCAAGGGAAGGGTCCACTGATAGAACCATATGTGCCAGATTCCTTGTATTATAGAAAGATGTCTGCAAGAAAAGCTAAAATGATGGAGCAAAGTAAAAAGCTTAGCGAACGTTTAAACCCTGCTAGAAAAAGAAGGACAATACCGAGAAGTCTAAAGCAACTAAGGAGAATGGATGCGGAGAACGAACTCTTAAATAACGAACTTTATCCTGATACTACACTTGTAAGATCATATACCCAAAGACCTGGTACAGCCTTGGGTATCAAAGACAGGCCACGAGAACGTACTGCACTTAGACCAAAGACGGCCACAGAACGCAGCCCTTCAAGTACTAGTTTCTTCATAACAGAGGTAGATGGCGAAAACATAAGAAATACGTCCAAGCCATTCGACTCACCAGAAATATTTGTACAAATGGATCAAATTCAGCATGACAAGTCTGAAGCACGATCACATGTTATCTGTTCAATGACAGCAAAAGAGGAACTCCGAAATTATATGAAACAAACTGATCACGGGGCGGATTCGGGAGTTGACGGATTATCCAACGACGATTTCTTTGATTGGGAAACCAGTGATAGCAATCTAGGTGCTTTAGAGGTAAAGTTGAAAGAATTTTGTTCACAGTTTACCACTACAACTAGAGGACCACCGCTCCTGGCAGAACTGAAACGGTTTTATATCAAAGATGAAAGAGAGGTAACACTAAAGCTCAAAGAATAATATATAATAAACAAGATATAATTGAACACAAAAATATATTACAAATGTAAAAGGCAAGGAAAATACAAATACAGTCCCTAAATTAAAATGGCATCAGTAAGGGTTTATGGTGTTTAACACCAGTTTAAAAAAATATTTCATCTATATTGTGGTGGCAAGTTTTATTGCTGGAAGAAACTGGAGAAAACCACCGACCTGCCACACATAATGTTGTATCGAGTGTAACTCTCCATGAGCGGATTCGAACTCATAACTTTAGGGGTGATAGACACTAATTGCATAGGTAGTTGTAAATTCAACTACCATACGATCATGACCACGACGGCTCCTTAAATTAAAATGGACATGGGCATCAATATAAAATCTTATCATCATCAAAGGAATGCTTATAAGATCAAAGTAAAATGTCAAATGGAACAATACAAACCATTTAATCATAAAGCCAAAAATACCCAGAGGACAAAACGATAGGACAAAAATAGGTTTTTCGTTGTTGTTAAATTCAACATTGTTCTGTGTCATATCATAGATGATGACCACAATACATGGTAAACATATATTTAGGAAGCAGTTTTAATATGTTTGTACATAGCTGCTGATATATTACTATTATGGTCACTTTTCTTTTCATTTTTTTTTGGTGGGGGTGGGGGAGGGGGAGAGGGGTTGAAAAAAAGACTCCCAAGAGCAACATTAATACTTAATATTGAAATTGATATTTACATAAATACAAACAACATACAGACAAACACGGGGGATGGTCTTGTAATTTTTTTTAAGTACAACAAGTTATTATTTTTTATCTATTGTTTGTTATTTTTCTCCACGCCATTAACCACGTAAATTTGACACAACTATTAATAAATCTTATAACTTTCATCTTTGAATATCTTTCAATGAAATTTAATGATAATAGTATTTAAATTTAAATTTTATTAAAAACACCTGCATATAAGCTTCATAATAACACGACGAACATTACTTCCACTTTAAGAAAACTTTTGAGAAAGTTGTTTTTAATGTCAAGCACAATTTAAGTTATGGATATTATTATCATCATACATGTATTTAATAACAATATAATACCTTCATGGTGTTACATATGAAAGTTACATCGACATTACTTGTTGCATAACTTTCCATGACCCGTCTTGGTCTTCGATTGCCTAACTGTTATGAAATTGAAAAGTTGATGCATTTGTCAACACTTTTATAGGCAAATCAATAGAAAATGTAAAATTAAAATAAGAAGAATGAGATATATTCAGTTATATGAAATCAATGTACGCGTGTGGGAGTTTGTTATTAAAAAGATTGCTCCCATTACTATAACAATATCAAATTATGTTACACGGTAGCCATAAACAACTTGATACAGAATAGAATTTCCGCTAAAGGATTTATTCAGACTGGAACAAATATCATATAATATCTATTTCAATGGGGGGATGTTTGTTTGTTTGTTTGATAGTGTTTAACGCCACTTTCAGCAACATTTCAGTTATATCGTGGCGGTCAGTTTTATTGTTAGAGGAAAGCGGAGTACCCGGAGAAAACCACAGACCTGTCGCAAGTCACTGACAAACTTGATCACATAATGTTATACACCTCTTTATGTTAGAGATTGGAACTCACAACATCAGTGGTGATAGACACTGATTGTATAAATATATATTTGTATATCTAACTACCATACGATCACGGCCACGACGGTCCCCCTAATGGAGGGATAGTACAATATTTATTACTGACGGAATAAGAAGTATAGAATGTTTGTTCCTCAAAGAATAATAATATGAGGTTATCAATATTAAATTACCCACAGAAACAAATATTAGGCCGAACAAATATACGTTCACATCTATGTGATTATTCGTTTCAGTCAGTAAAGTAGTTCCTAAGTGGACGTTTTCCATTTGACCATATTTGATTTCTGCCCGACATGCAAACTTTGTAAAGGACCATTCATTAGTCACTCGTGTACAGTTTGTGTTCAATCAGTAAACTGTAATATGATATTAATAAATTTATCGTTGTCCTATGGGTTTCCATTGTTGAACTATGATCAGGTCCATCTGGATTGAGAGCAACATTCTCTGAGTGATACTACCATATTATAATCAAAAACACTTAGAATATACATTTTGTAACACTACACTATGATGCAATAATGCAATACAAATCGTCATAAAACACAAGCTTTGTAGATGACAATCCATGGAACAGCTTTGTTCCATATGAGCTACTAGTTTTTAATAACTGAAATATGAAAGTTTCTTAAAAGAAGACGCGGCTCCTATAACAATTTGAGCAAACTTCAAAAAAATTATAAATGTCAATTCAAAGAAATATTTATTTTCCCCTCTTTGTATATACTAGTACATTAATTCCCATAACAATGAGGGAATTGGAAATTTGAGGACTGTTGAAAATTATATTTGTCAGTTGAGTCTAATAATACAATATTTGGTGAAGTTTGTATACCGTTAGAAAAAAGAAGTCTAAGGCAATAAAGATGGCGCAATAATATTTAGAAAAAAATAATCATTGTGAATTCTTATTTCAGGATGACAACGCATTTGAGATTAAAGTACCCCGTCCCGGTGGTACAGTGTATGTACGGACTAAACAATGCGACGGTAAAACAGATTCTCATGGTGGAGAACATCAACATGTGCGCCATTATGTCGTATCACGTGATAATAAACTAGACACTTCCGTTATGCTACCACCACGATCTGCACGTGCTATAAGAGATAGTGAATCGGGCAGCAGAGCATCATCCAGAAGATTGCCAAACGTAGCCAGCATCACAAATTAATGTTCTCATCGATTGCTTTATAAATAGAATTATATCGTAGATAATATCTTGTTCGACCGTAGATCCTCACACCATATTGGAAATTTGTGATATAATATTTTGCCGACATTTAAAATACTTTTTCAGTTTTATTTTATTTTATAGGTTTCCGGTTTTATAGTACAAATAAATGTTTTATTAATGGAGTTTTTATATTCCTCAGTTAGAATGTGCACTATGAATGTTATTTTTATATTGTATATTAAAGACAAGTTTGAAGATATCAAATGGGTAATCAGAAGCTGAAAACAGAAGGGCAGACAATGCAATAAAGGGACAAACAATGATCTACAAAGCACTACACTGAATATTGAGTAACTAAAAGACACAAAAAAAATTAGAGAGAACTCAGGTACCCTGGAAAGGTGTTCAGTTCCTGTTTCACTAGTGACACCGGCCGTCGTGTTCTCTTGTTAAAAATTCAGTGATATGTCATAAATGAGGAAAGGACTGAATTGTTATTAGAACAAAACCATATCCATGGTCATTTGTGAAACATATATTGCATAACAGTTAATCAAGTCACGGTGGCGACCATAACACGTTCAAGTGATGATTCAATTTAACAGTCAGGAACCCTTGATTCAGTAGCTTCCTTGTCAGTAGTAACCATCTATCAAGGAAATCACGATGGGACCACATGATCTGGAATATATATATCAACTGAGAGACATATGCAGGTGGTGCTGAAATATTGCTATATACAATGAAAAAGTTCACAATGGGAATATTGAAATCATATCTTTTGTCTTTAGTTCATAGCCGGCCCTTATTATTAATTTCTATGTGTAGGTTAAGGTATGAAGCAGACCTAACTGTATCTGTGGTGCCCTTTATTTTAAACTCCATGGGATAGATGTGGTCAACTTAATCACAAAACTTGGAATTATTTAGTGAAAGGACATCATCTATATAGGGGAAAGTGAAATTAAAGGATAAGGTTTATCGTTTTTCTTGAGAAGTCCATGAATGAAGTCTGCCTAATATGAACAAAGGTACAAGTTGGTGAGAAGAGGAGCACAGTTGGTACCCATAGGAATGCCAACTGTTGAAAAAAACATGTTCATCAAACATAACAAAAATGTTGTCAATGAAAATCTTGAGCACTTTGATGATCAGAAAACGTTTTGTTAGAATCAGAGTTGCTATGCACAAAATGAGATTTGTCCTCGAGAACAAGGTATTTATAGCTACGTTCGCCATTCTTTTTTATCAAACAAATCTACGTTCACCATTCTTTTATTTTTTTTTATCAAAGTCGAACTAATTCCCTTAGAACACATTTTTCCATGAATTTTATTATTTTGTTACTTTGAATTGAATATGTAGGTCCTTTGTGCTAATTAAATATTTCATTGTAGTTCTTTGTGCTGGTTTGTGCATGAAGAAGGTACTTTGTGGTGTTTTAGACACCCCATAAATGCATTTGACTGTAGCCACTTATCAATTAAGCACAATTTTAGAATGTATATTTTTAGCAGTTTTAATGTACAAGTTGCCATTGATATATGAAAGATACTGTGGCCTCCTGGAAAAAATTATTTATTTATTAATATTAATTACTTGTGGTAAAAGGAATGGGGAGAGAGTAATTGCTGATTAACATCAAGTCACAAACTTTTCTAGCTATAGTATATCATGGAGTGAAACAAGTTACTTTTTGATGAGATGATGACGATCCCTGCTTCATACTAGACAGATACACCTTTTAAGATGCTAGCTCACTAATCTGATAGAGATTTGACTCCTAAAGCCATTTATTTTTTCTCTGTATCTCCATCAACAGAGCAGAAAACGATATTACTAGTTCACTGAAACAACCATCAGAATGCATATATGTCCAACATGTTATCCTGAGTCCGAACTGACCACTCTTTGTTTTTACTCCTTAACGTTTTGGCAATTAGTTGAGAAGCAGTCAATAACAATTGTAAGTCTTTGTTTTTATCTGACCAACCAACTGTGAGCAAGCTAACCATTGTACCAAAGAGGGAGTCTATAAAGGGAAATAGTCCTTAGTATGATACCAAAAATAATGATAATATTTCTTTAATCATCAAGAATTTCATACACTGATATGGTAATTGTTCCACACGAGTAATTTTATATCTAATTGTATCCGATGGTTGTTGAAAGACTTCATCCAGACAAACACTAAATGTTGCTACGAAGACTGATGTTTTTATCAACTTCATGTTTTTGTAAACTTATTTTTAATGTATTCTTGAAAACATTTAAAGGTATTTGGCAATATTAATGTTATTTTTTGCTTAGTGGATTCGGCAAAAAAAACTTAAAATTCAAAAGTAGACACAAATATTTGGCAATATAGTCCTTAGTATGATACCAAAAATAATGATAATATTTCTTTAATCATCAAGAATTTCCTACACTGATATGGTAATTGTTGCACACGAGTCATTTGATCATTATGTCACCTAGACATATATGATATTGGTGAGCTAACAACACTATGCCTATTCTTGCGTTACTGGATACACAACACTATATGTGCTATACATAGAGAGTAAAATTAAAGGTCTCCACTTAAACTCACCCCCTGGTGGTGTGATAGATAAAATACTCAAACTGCCCATTGGCCAGGTGGACTGGGAAAAAGAGTCAAAGAAACATTTTAAAAATAATTTTATTAAAGGATTAGTTTTTGTGATATCTAAATAACAATAAAAAATAAATAAAAATGCTTGATTCAATATCACATGTAAAAAAATTGTCACATGCTGCTGTCTTATCTACTGTACCAATATATCATCTATATTTGTATTACATGCAGCAAAATAAATAGTGTGGTTATATCAATAGTTCATAGGTCATTCACTATAACAACATATAAATAAAAAGTGATGTAAAAAATGCAAATGTAGTCAACATATGGTTAGTAAAGGTTAAAGGTTAATATTGACCCTTTTATGTACATGCAAGGTTAAATGTAATAAATACAGACCTTAAATTAAGGTTACACTAGACAAGTTTTAGATGAATGTAAATCATTATCACATATTACATATTTCTGACAAGATTTTTGATGGATCCAGGAAAAATTGGTTCTAGGTGAAGTCACATGACAAAAAAAAATGACCAATCAAACAACATGTATGTTCAAGATGAATTTGATTATCAAATGGATTACTTACACAGCAGTAATACAAACATTAATATCACAGATAGGCCCTAAATAAAAAATATTTTTTGTTTTGAGATCTTGTAGCAAATATTACATACTAAAAAGCTAAAATCAAACCTTCAATTTTCATTAAATTATTACTTATTTCTACTATTTAAAGAAAGTTAAAGATTAAAACAGTAATCGTCTAAAATATAACAAATCAAAATCAACCTCAAACTCTAAAGCAGAAATGATGACAACAAAAGTTGATTTATTAATGCATTAAAAACGATTTTGTTGGAATTTATTCATGTGTAAACTCGGCCATGTCACTCACAAACTGAATAAAGTACAAAGGACTTAATGTTAAGTTTGTGAGTGAAAGGCCAAGTTAATACATCAATGAATTCATACAAAGTCAAATCTAATAATCGTAATTCTAATGTAGATCTAGAGTAACATCAGCACTCTATTTGAACTTCACAGTACAACAAAGTTAAAAAATCAGATATTTTGATTTCAGTACTATTTTTCCAAGCATTCACTTCAGATAAAATGGTAACCATGTTATAATTGAAGTCAGAAAAGCACAAAAATTACATTTTTAATGATTTCATTCTGATTTGAAGAGTATGAAATATTTAAAAATAAACAAACATTTTTTTTTTTAAAAGTTGAAAATGGAAAGGGTGTTTAAAATATTTGCTCATAGTAGCCGGTGCAAATTTTTTAGCCGAGTTGCGATGAAGTTGAACTCGGCTTATAATATGATGAATGGCATTCGGGGTGTCCGGGTGGCGCAATCGTTTCTGCACAATATCTAAGAATGAAATGTCTGATCTAAATGAAACTTGGTACACATATGCCAGGTGGTGAGAGGAGGAAGCCTATTGATATTGAAGATCGTAGGTCAAAGGTCAAGGTCACAACTTCTAAAAATAGAACAAAAATTTGATACTTTTTTTCGTTTCCGCACAATATCTTAAGAACGAAATGTCGGATCTAAATGAAACTTGGTACACACATGCCAGGTGGTGAGAGGAGGAAACCTATTGATATTGAGGATCGTAGGACAAAGGTCAAGGTCACAACTTCTAAAAATAGAACAAAAATTTTATACTTTTTTCATTTCCGCACGATATCTTAAGAACAAAATGTGGGATCTAAATGAAACTTGGTACACATGTGCCTGATTGTGAGAGGAGGAAGCCAATTGATAGTGAGGTTTGTAGGACAAAGGTTAAGGTCACAACTTCTAAAAATAGAAAAAAAAATTAGCTTTTCCGACTTCACATTTTGTAATAGAGTTGCTTCCCTTTGATTATTTGAGTAACCAAAAGCAGTGAGTCAACAAAAAAATGCATTTCAAGAGGAACTGTGGGAAATTTTTTGTAGATCTTGACATGCTGAACATTTTTGCAGTTTAAACTTTCCCTCTATCTCTAATAGTTTTTGAGATATAAGATGATAGTATTAAAATTGAGAACATTTTGATGAAAAAAGGGCAATAACTCCAAAATTGGTAATTGGATTTACTTCAAAATTGCAGGATAGGAAGATCTTGACATGCTGCAAATTTTTGCAATTTAAACTTAACCTTTATCTCTTATAGTTTTTGAAATATAAGATGAAAAGTATTAATTTTTTTCTATAAATTTGATGAAAAAAGGGCAAGAACTCCAAGATGGGTAATCAGATTTATTTCAAAATTGCAGGTAAAAAAAAAAATGGATCGAAGGGTCGAACCGCCAGACACATTTTTGGAAGAGAACCATCCAAAGACTATTTCATCAAAATTTTGTTCTTATTGAGCAAATGGTTTCAGACAAAAAGATTTTTATGGGAATTTCCCATAGGGTCCTATGTTAAATTAAGTTCGGCTGTGGCGGCCATCTTGGTCGGTGTTCTGAAATGCCGGACACAATTTTGGAAGAGAACCACTCAAGAATCATTTCAGCAAAGTTTGGTTGAGATTGGCTCAGTAGTTTCAGAGGAGAAGATTTTTTTAAATTTCATCCCCCCTTTTTCTAATTTGCATAATCGGTCAAAATCGGTAAAAGTTCAAAGTTCATAAAAAATCCCGTAATATATGTTAAAAAGCTCATCATTATGCTTATACAGTTCAAATTTGGGCACTTTCCGGCTTAAAATAGAGCAGTTTTGGCCATTTGAAGAAATTTCTATTTTTAGTAATGGCGGCCATCTTGGATACAGGACGGCGCTGACGGACACAATTTTGAAAGGGGACCACCTAAGGATCATTTCAGCAAAGTTTGTTTGAGATTGGCTCAATAGTTTCAGAGGAGAAGATTTTTTTAAATTTCATCCCCCCTTTTTTCTAATTTGCATAATCGGTCAAAATCGGCAAAATTTCAAAGTTCATAAAAAATCCTGTAATATATGTTAAAAAGCTCATCATTATGCTTATACAGTTCAAATTTGGGCACTTTCTGGCTTAAAATAGAGCAGTTTTGGCCATTTGAAGAAATTTCTATTTTTAGTAATGGCGTCAGGTGAGCTAATAAAAATGAACTATATTTAGTTTTGAAAATTCCTTTACTATATGTGATTCCATCGTTGGTAACCCACAGCTGATGGACACTCTGGTACTCTCCACTACTCATCTGTCAACTGACAAAAAAATCCCCATAGTCATGAATTATTCACGAGTCATTTTAAAACTTTTGATTAGTCCTGAACTAATGATATACAGACAATCAAATCACAGTTCTTAATAAGAAAAGGATTTCTTTGCAAATTAAAATTCTAAGATATGAACTGGCCCAAATACTGATGGGTTAACTACGATGGCCGTTAAATCAACTATTTAGATCGTATCATTTATAACCTGTTTAATCTGTTCAAAAGGAGAATTTTGTTGTTATGGAAATTACTTAATTCAGATCAGTTACGGAACAAGCGGCTTAGCCCAGAACAGCAGTTTTCATATGAATTAACCCATAGATGATGAGTGGAGAATATCATAGTGTGATCAGCCATGAGTTACCGACAATGATATGATTCCATTCTTGACTTAAATAAAAATAATAATATAAACCGACCACTTTAAAAAAAACCATGTACATCATAATCTTTGCAGTCAATATTGATATCTCTCTTTTACAAATAGTTTTACTGTGTTATCGTCGAGATGGTTCCAGTCTAATACTGTCTTTATGAAGAAAGAGTTTTTAAATGGTTCAGTGTTCACCCTTTGGTATACTAGGGGTTATTGATGACACTATTTTCTACTATGTTTTGTGATATAAAGTCTGAATATTGTCTGGATTTTATTAATCTTTTTGGTCTAGTTTTGCTTACAAAATCAGAGGGAGAAATTGCCGGTACCAGGCCCTCAACCACTTTGAATATAAATATTAGACGTTGGGCTGTTCTTCTTTTCTCTAGTGTTGGTAATTCTAGATCTATGAGCATTTTGGTTATGCAGCCTGGTTCTCTTGTTTTGTAGTCACCTGTGATGAACCTGGCTGCTTGATGTTGTATGCGCTCTAGCCTATCAACATCTGTTTTGAGATATGGGTCTCAAATTATAACTCCATAGTCCATTATGGATCTTACTAAGGTGATGTATGCGGTCTTTTTGCAGTTTTTGGGACTGTATTTCAAGTTCCTTCTTGTGTAACCATGGCAGTAGAATTTTTAATGAAAACAGCATTTAATTTTGCTTCAATATAGAAATAAACTGTATTGTACATTTCACTAACTCAAGATAGTGATTTTAGAAATGTTAATACTAGCACTATATTAATCATAGCCACTAAAACTAAAAAAAGCACTTGCACCTTAACACTTCATTTGTTTGTTTCTTTTTATTTATTTTTTCTTACCAAAAAAGCACACAAAATAACATTGACAACGACTGATTAACACTTGATTAATTCTCAATACACTTCTACCTTTCGATACTAATTAAACCTTGAACACCAGATAACAACAGGGATACGGATTAATATAAGTATAACCACTTGTTTCCGAATCCCATTGATTAATTCAAATGTCTATATAATTTATATGTGTATTATCATAATGTGTAATATTGAATTAATTAATAAAATATGTTTATACTAAAACTAAAAAAACAAATCACTGATTAATGTCAAATATTTTCATAGGCACATGATTTCGTTCATTGCCTATAAAAACAATGCCAAGAGAAAACTTTTTTCCTCCACATGTGTATTGCCAGACAAATTGGGGCCAAAATCCTGAGTAATTTCGTATTTTTATACAGGACAGTATTTATACAATAGAATTTCCCATATTACAGCATAACCTCGTTAAACCGCCATCATCTGTCCAGCCAGATTTTGGCGTTATAACGAGTTTGACGGTAAACTGAGTAAGGACAGAAAACCAGAAGTCAACAGTTTGATTTTAAATTTGGAATGACTGACGGTTTGATTTTGACAAGTTTACCGGAAATGAGTATTATCACTTACAATTATAATATATATTCTAATATATAAGTTTCATTTTGACAGTTGTAGAAAATTTCGGCATTTGTAAATTTAGCAGAATTTATTTTATCAAATTTGAAAAGAAAAAAAATCTACTGAAATTACGTTATTAGCACGTATACTAGCAATTTCCTTTAATATATATTAAATTCGTTTTTACGTCTTACAAATATTTACTCTCCATTTTATTTTCAATTTTTGTTTATCACAACTAAAAAAAGACAATACAGTTTTTTTTCCTCACTCGTTGTCGTGTCACAAGATTAATCCTGTCCCCGGGGCAAATGTACAGTTAACTTATGGATAATTGATCATTAATTGTTTAAAGAAAGGTGATATAATATGTTTATTGAAGCAAGGGTGTTATACTTTAATTGAAAAATGTTTATACAACACTTAGAAGCGTGTCACCGTCAGTGGATGGTTTGGAAGTAAATTTGATTTCTATAACCGGAAGTTGTTAAAATCTATTCACATATAAACATTTTTGTCGTTTTTAAAATTTATACATTAAAATTTCCCTCAATATGTAGAAGTTGATTCTTCACATATTCATTATTCCAAAAAAAACCAACTAAATCTAACTGAGATCAACTTTAACTTTTGTAAATTGTTGACTTCTGGTGACATTGACATATTATTGTTGATTTATTCTAAGATATTCATTTAGCATTTTACTTGTCTTAACCTGTAAAATCAGAATGCCCTCAAATTGGAAAAGGGGTCACCATGACTGCGATTGTATGGTAGTTGGATTTATACCCACCTATGCAATCAGTACCTATCACCACTAACATTGTGAGTTTGAATCCCCATTCAAGTGAGGTGTACTCGATACAACATTATGTTTGTCAGTGACTTGTGACAGGTCGGTGGTTTTCCTTGGGTACTCCTGTTTCCTCCACCAATAAATCTGACCGCCACGATATAACTTAAATATTGTTGAAAGTTACATTAAACAAATATAACCCTAACCCTAACCCTCAAATTAGAAAATGTCACTTAACTTAATAGCAACACAGTATATTGTTGTTTATATAGATAAAAACGACTGTAAACATGAAGGTTAGTGGATTTTGTTCTAACATACATTTCCTATCACTACAATACTGTCTTTCACTTAAAAAAAGTTAGATTTTTCCTACTAGAATCAAAATAATCCATGAAAACTATAGTTTGTATGACGATTTAACATGGGTAATATTATTTTCATTGCATTTTAATTCTCGCTATTGCTCAGGAAAATATTTTTATGAAAATAATGTTATCAATGTTAAAGGTACAATACAAACTATGGCTTCCATGAATTATTTTCTAATTCTAACATGACGTCCTTCTTTCGCTTTGTAGACAAATGAGCGATTTATCGATGGTATAATCTCATTCGCACAGGCGCCGGTGAATGTGACTAACTTTTTCGTCATAAATGTACATGTTGATGAATTATCGTCTGCTCGAATTTGGCAGCATACATTGTGTGCGACAATTTCTGCAAACGTAAATATAAATTACCGTCTTCCAATCAAAGTATACTACCGTATTTGTACTCTTAGACATATCAGAATCGAAATAAATCATGGAAGCCAGAATGTGTTTTGAGTTTTAACATGGGTTGGCGGATATTAGTAAATTTTATCCGTCAATCCATGTTAAAACTCAAAACACATTCTGGCTTCCATGATTTATTTCTTAAATATAGATCTTCTGTTTTTATCTATCATAACATAATTCAACATTTCCTGTACATTTTCTGTGTATTGCTGATAGTTGATATAATAATCTTCATTCATTGTCATTTCATACAAATCCAAATCCTTGAAATCCTTCATTAATAGCTGTCATCATACATTTGTGCATCTGTTCCATGGTTGTGTATGAAGGGAGACAAAGCTGGTTGAAACTACAACAAAAATAAATAGTAAATACACAGTAATCTCCATGATGTAAACTGTAACTCAAAAATAAGATGAAATAAATATTTAAAGGGGGTTATGACGTTTAATGCCACATTCAACAATATTTCAGTTATATCGTGGTGGTCAGTTTTACTAGTGGAGGAAACAAGAGTACCCATTATCAACACATCGTCATTCCAACAACGTGATCATATTTCATCATATTTACAAATTTCTAAAAATTATTAATAATTCATTTGAATGTAAATAATGGCATTAATTTATCAACAACTGGTCTAAGTATCTCAAGAGGACAAATACAGTGAAACCTGTCTAAACCAAACTTCCTTGTGATCACCTTTTGTATTCAGACAAGACAGGTGCTTGGTTTATTATCTCCTCACCAACGAAGTTGCGAAGGGATATAGTAACCCTACCGTCCGTCCTTCCTTCCTTCCATCCATCCGTCCGTCCGTCCTTCCGTAACATCCTTGTGAACACTCTAGAATCAACATCCTTCAATGGATTTTGACCAAACTTGGTACATACTTAGTCCTTAAGAGAATCTGGAACCCTATTGATTTTCAAGGTCATAGGTCAAAGGTCAAGGTCAACTTTTTAGGCGAGGGGATACGCCACGCTTTGCGTTGCCCTTGTTCAAGTTAAATTAACAATAATTACATACATTGGGATCATTATCTAAAGTTCAGTTAATACAGGATTCCATATTATCCAGGGTTCAGTCTACACAGGTTTCACTGTAACTCGTTTGGATTTGAATGTTTCAATAATTATCCATGGTGGAGGTGCTTATATCATATATTACTAACTCTTCCATATAACTTTAATAAACAAGCCAACTCTGTGCTGCAGGTATATTGTTTGTAGAATATGATAAGTGAAGTAAAAATCCTTTAAAACCCTCTACTGGTGCAGAAGGGATCCATGCATCAACCTATATTTCCCTTTTATCAAGATATATAAGTATGTGTTGTCTGAAAACAGCTGTTTATTATTTGTAAATTAAGGATTTAGATCAGTAAACCATCTACTTGAACAGAAGCAATTTTGGTTATCCCCCTCCCCATTTTCCCCCTCAACATGCCTTAAACACTTTTACCAATACATACCAAGTATGAGCTGTGGGTAAACTGTTTGTAGAATATGATGTAAATGATATTGTAAATTTAGGATCTAGGTCATTAAATCCTCCAGGTGGGAGCTGTGAGCTGCCTGTCGTAAACTGTAACAATCTGGCCATTTGTTCATCAGTAAAACTGGCAACAATTGCCCAATACCACTCAAGAAACTGTAATAAAATTTATATATAATATGTCAATCAAATTTGATGTCAATTTATTCATAAACATAAACATTTTCACCATTTAAATCATTTTTCCAATATTGAGAACTGCTTTGTTCTATTTGTTCCTATTTTGACAGAGAAATTCATAAATTCATTTTTAAACTAAAAATCCAGCTTTGTGCACTGTAGCGATCAATTTGACCATTTACAACTTTTCCAAACCTATACAGTGCTCCCTCGGTCTATCGCCCCCCGTTTTATCGCCAACCTCGCCTATCGCCAAAATTCTCGTCTGTCCCGATTTCCCCTGTTAAAAATACCCTGTTATACTGCCAAACTCAGCTACCGCCATCCGCCACAGGTTTTCAGACACAAAAGTCATAAAACCAATTTAAATTCCCCCGTTAGAACCGCCCACAACTACCTTTTGACAGCTGTGTATTGATCGGTAATTAATTATGGAATATCAAAACTGGTCATCGGACACGGTCATTGATCTCATAGTTGAGGGTCGGAACAGGTGATCAGTTGTTTTGATTAGAATAATTACCTGTATTTACTTTTCTAGTGATTACATTTGTACTTTTAATCCTGAGTAAAATTTGTAATTTAATTAGTTTTCATAAAAATGTCATGCTTGAAGAGAAAGCGTAATTAATTAGACGACAAACAAAAACGTGCAATTATAAGTTATGCAAAGGAAAATCCAAAATTAACATAACAACAAATTGCCAATAATTTGACAATTAAATGGGATCTTCCAATAACCCCTCAAATGAAGATGAACTGTTGCTGCCACGTGTTTATAATAACCTTGATGTCCCGAGCTACAAATGACGGTTCAAGAATTTGTCAACATTGACAAAGATCTGCAAACTGTACAGGACATTTCCGATGTGAATATAATTATTCTAATTTATTTATTTATTAAACATGTTTTATTTATACTTATGTATTTGTACAAGTGCAAAATGCATGTCCGTCGAGTTGAAAGTTGATCTTTTGATATGACCACATAACTTCCGGTTTTCAATGTCCCTCAGTTTATCGCCAAACTCGTTATACCGCCAAACTACCGACTGCACAGAAGGTGGCGGTTTAACGAGGGAGCACTGTATTTGTCTTTTTTAGTTCATGTGTATGTTGTCGTTCATTTTTGTGATAGTATGTGGTCTATTTTTGAGTGGAAGTAAATCTATGCAGATTTCATTATTATTTGTTTTCATCTGCATTATCATTTGAGATTCAATTATCGAAAAGGGAAAGGTTGGGATCCCATTATCTGGTATAACCCCACATTTTGAACCAGTTCCAAGCCAGGATCTGGTATTTTTTTAGTTCAAAGATTTAAGATGAGAGGTAGTTATTTGTTTTGGTGGAATTGTTAACAATCACTGTTTAAAATTCTTTTCAAAATTGTTTACACATGTCAAGTACAAACTGCATTAGCTGATAAAGGTAGATTCATGGTGTTTAATGTCACTTTCAACAATATTTCAGTTATATCGTCATTAGCTGATAAATATAAACATATATTTGTAAATACATGTAAAACAGTAAATACCTGGTTATTTCTTACCTTCGTCCCTATAAAATCTCCTGATACTATTGCATGGTTTTTAAAATCTGTAAAACTGTAATTATCTGTTCCACACATTAAAAGCTTAAAAATAAACACATGAGGTCACCCAGAAGCTTGAAAATAAATATATAAATACACTAGATCATCAAGAAGTTTGAAAATAATTAAATACAAAAGATTATTAAAAAAACTATAAATTTGTGAAATTTTCTAAATTTTGTGATGAGGCATAAATAACTGCATCATTTAACCTTTCAATTTATTTTGCCAATTTATTGTAACTTTTGTCACTTGCAATGCTGTATAGCAGTGTACCTTGAATTGCTAAACTGTCTTGGATATATACATGTATATCTATATAAGTACTCCTTCAAATACTTAAAGTTCTTATATCTAAATGAATACAAATCATCTACATCACCCTTGATTCATAGAAAGACTTAATGATTTATATCTATAGTAGTTGATACTGGAAAAAAAGTGGGGACCTTAACTTTCTTTTATAAATGGGTCATTCTGATTTTAACAGTCACCTTTCAGTTTTTGTTTTCATAGAATAACCATTGAATACAAGTTTAACATTATATAATGGAATTGAGAAAAAAAACTTTGATGATAGAAATTATTATTATGAAAATTTCTAGTATAATGCTTACCTCTAGTTCATTTTCATCAAATATACTAAGCAGATTATCAGAAATGATAGAGTTAAGTCCCTTGAGAAAATTTTCGACTTCCTCTTTAACACAACTGACAAGTTTATACTGAGCTAGGCAGTTTAGGTAATAAATTTTGTTTTCGTTGGTCACTTCCATCTTTGATCCATTTGGAACAAGATCAACTGTCTGTGGATAGAAATACATATATGTTTTGAAATTTGTCTTGCTTCAACACAATAAAAGTCTGTATACTAGTTGGATGGATGCAAGAGGCAATATAAGCTTCCATGTATGCTATTTTACAATATCAGCTTCCTTGTATGTCATTCTACAACCAGTAGAAAAATTCAAACAATAACTGTGGTTCATTGACCCAAACTTTTGTATTGTGAAAACAATCATTCACATTCCAATCAGTGTTTACAGGGCTGGAAATCTTGTTTCAGTAGTCGGTGAGAGAGACATCAACACGATGTAATAGAAAGAAAAGGATAGTTATGACTTATAATCAGACATTACATAAAATGTCTCAATAATTATACTTTCTGTGATTAATAAAACTTTAATACCTTATCATTTAGGGATATTGGTGGTCACATAGCAAAGGTTGCTGAGTTTTGACCACAAGCCTAACACCTCTAAAATGGATTCATGCTCCCATATATATCTCTCAAGTGTTAAGGTTCCCAGATGCCAACTCAAGATTGGGATTTCACTGGTGATTGCACAATAACAACGGGGCTTCCTCCCCCACATAGGACAGCTGAAAGTGATGATCAATTCCAATAACCCTAACCCTAATCATAGCTAATGTTTATGAGAGTTAGTGATTGTTATTTAATACCAACCAAGCATTTTTCGGCTATATCATGGTGAAAACAAGTTGTATTCAATGAAATTATGATATCCGCTTTTACTAGATCAACACATTTAGTTGGATTTTCACAGTGCTAGCACACTGAAACAACAGTCCACAGGTAGACCTGTCGCTCCTTTTGAACACATTATCCTGATTCTGAGCCAACCAGTCTTTGCTCATTAAAGCTGTATGCTAAGCAGAGAAGCAGCAAATACCAATTTGATAGTCTTTGGTTTGACCAGACCAGGGAATGAACCGACGACCTACTGCACTCAAGGCAAACACACTAACCATTATAACACCAATGCAGTTATTTTAATGAAATATGTATACATCCCCACTCTTTTAGTTTGTGAAATTATTAATATTATTGCGAAAGAAATATAGCCTAATTAAAGTTGAAAATATCTATATCTTTTATGAATTTTTGGCAAAAATTCATGTTTTTTTCTTCATAAGACTATCAGGGTCTATAATACTGGTGATACAGAATTGAAATTAAGATATAATTACCCTAACAAGCTGACCATCTGAGTATTCCTCTTCTATAAATGTTAACTCCATATCTTCTATACTGTTATCTTCTATAAACTTTATCTTAGTTTTATACAACTCTGGATCATCCGTCTCAAAATACTATAAATATACAGTAGACAACTAGTAATACTATAAATAAACAGTAGACAACTAGTAATACTATAAATATACAGTAGACAACTAGTAATACTATAAATATACAGTAGACAACTAGTAATACTATAAATATACAGTAGACAACTAGTAATACTATAAATATACAGTAGACAACTAGTAATACTGTAAATAAACAGTAGACAACTAGTAATACTATAAATATACAGTAGACAACTAGTAATACTATAAATATACAGAAGACAACTAGTAATACTATAAATATACAGAAGACAACTAGTAATACTGTAAATAAACAGTAGACAACTAGTAATACTATAAATATACAGTAGACAACTAGTAATACTATAAATATACAGTAGACAACTAGTAATACTATAAATAAACAGTAGACAACTAGTAATACTATAAATATACAGTAGACAACTAGTAATACTATAAATATACAGTAGACAACTAGTAATACTATAAATATACAGTAGACAACTAGTAATACTATAAATATACAGTAGACAACTAGTAATACTGTAAATAAACAGTAGACAACTAGTAATACTATAAATATACAGTAGACAACTAGTAATACTATAAATATACAGAAGACAACTAGTAATACTATAAATATACAGAAGACAACTAGTAATACTATAAATATACAGTAGACAACTAGTAATACTATAAATATACAGTAGACAACTAGTAATACTATAAATATACAGTAGACAACTAGTAATACTATAAATATACAGTAGACAACTAGTAATACTATAAATATACAGTAGACAACTAGTAATACTATAAATATACAGAAGACAACTAGTAATACTATAAATATACAGAAGACAACTAGTAATACTATAAATATACAGTAGACAACTAGTAATACTATAAATATACAGTAGACAACTAGTAATACTATAAATATACAGTAGACAACTAGTAATACTATAAATAAACAGTAGACAACTAGTAATACTATAAATATACAGTAGACAACTAGTAATACTATAAATATACAGAAGACAACTAGTAATACTATAAATATACAGTAGACAACTAGTAATACTATAAATATACAGAAGACAACTAGTAATACTATAAATATACAGTAGACAACTAGTAATACTATAAATAAACAGTAGACAACTAGTAATACTATAAATATACAGTAGACAACTAGTAATACTATAAATATACAGAAGACAACTAGTAATACTATAAATATACAGTAGACAACTAGTAATACTATAAATATACAGAAGACAACTAGTAATACTATAAATAAACAGTAGACAACTAGTAATACTATAAATAAACAGAAGACAACTGGTAATACTATAAATATACAGTAGACAACTAGTAATACTATAAATAAACAGTAGACAACTAGTAATACTATAAATATACAGTAGACAACTAGTAATACTATAAATATACAGAAGACAACTAGTAATACTATAAATAAACAGTAGACAACTAGTAATACTATAAATATACAGTAGACAACTAGTAATACTATAAATATACAGTAGACAACTAGTAATACTATAAATATACAGTAGACAACTAGTAATACTGTAAATATACAGTAGACAACTAGTAATACTATAAATATACAGTAGACAACTAGTAATACTATAAATATACAGAAGACAACTAGTAATACTATAAATATACAGTAGACAACTAGTAATACTATAAATATACAGTAGACAACTAGTAATACTATAAATATACAGTAGACAACTAGTAATACTATAAATATACAGTAGACAACTAGTAATACTATAAATATACAGTAGACAACTAGTAATACTATAAATATACAGTAGACAACTAGTAATACTATAAATATACAGCAGACAACTAGTAATACTATAAATATACAGAAGACAACTAGTAATACTATAAATAAACAGTAGACAACTAGTAATACTATAAATATACAGTAGACAACTAGTAATACTATAAATATACAGTAGACAACTAGTAATACTATAAATATATAGTAGACAACTAGTAATACTATAAATATACAGTAGACAACTAGTAATACTATAAATATACAGTAGACAACTAGTAATACTATAAATATACAGAAGACAACTAGTAATACTATAAATATACAGTAGACAACTAGTCAAGTCATCATTCAGTATTGCAGAGATATATGTGTGTATATTGGTAAAAAAAAAAAATCTTTTTCATCGATTGATGGATTGATTATTGCTTAATGTCCAGCGAGCAGTATTTCAGCTATGTTCAGGATGGGACCAAGCTCAATAATATATAAAAACTATATAGAAATAAGGGAAGGGATGGGTAAATCGGGTCAATGACTTTTTACTGCCACTGAAAAATTATGAAGAGCTGGATAGGTACGAAATATTTAGTCTTTTGTAGTGGCTACAATGCACCAACTCTTTTTCAGAATAGGTCTTTAGCATGCAAGGACTGAAGGAGCATGGCACTCTCCAAATGCGTTACCCTTTATGGTTCACAGTCAGACTTTCTGTATTATAACCTGACAACCCTCCCCCTCAATTGAGAAGCCCTGTATTGTACTGTATTTGTATTGTGATAGTTCATTAGAGGGGAATTTAATTGGATACATGCCTTTGTATAACAGTACTATACATAATCAACAGTACTCAACATAATATCATATCATTTATGAAAGCTGTGATTTGTCCATTCAAGTCACATGATTTAATGATAAAACATGTATTACTGGGTATTACTAAAATAGATAATGAAAAAACCACCTCACAGTCAACAAAAAAATTGTGGTCATGAAAAAAGTAGTTAGTAGTTGAAATAGTAAATAACACTAAAGACAAATAGCTGATACGGGTCTAGGACAATAGCCCCCCGGACAATAGCCCCCCGGACAATAGCCCCCGGACAATAGCCCCCCGGACAATTGCCCTCCTAGGACAATAGCCCCCCCACAGTGTTCTCCATTGCTGGTTATAGCCGGCTTCGCCGACCAGTTATAATTCTCTTCCGACCGGCATTCATTTTTCAAAGCTGGTTGGAAAATTAACATTGTTTTCCCAAATTGCGTATTGATCCCAATTAAAATCCTGTGGCTGTGTTGCATTTCACATGGTCCTTATGCTACAATCGCCAGAATGTCTTTAAATATTGAATCACGGGACAGTTGACAATTTTAATGACGAAATAAGTACGAGCATATCTTTTAATGGGTTATAATCCACATGCAAATGTTTGTGAATTATTTGACTTTGTAAAACGACAGAAATATTTATCTGTGAAAAGATTTTAACAACTTCCGGTAAAAATTACTTCCAAACTATACACTAACGGTGACACACTTTTACATGTAGTGCTGTATAAACATTTCTCTTTTAAATTATAACACCCTTCGATTAGCATATTTGATCATCTTTCTTTAAACAATTAAGTACAAGTTAACTGTATATTTGCCCCTGGGTAAGGATTAATTTTGTGACACAATTACGAGTGGTTTCAATCCGAGACAAGGGTAATTAAAGATTGAACATGTTGAAGTAATTTTACAAGTATTTTATAAATTTTAACATATTTTACACCAAAACATTCGGAATTGTCTATATTTTGTTTGTTTATTTGCTCATTATGTTTATATGAGTGGTTTTTATTTGTACATAATTTTTCCATGATTTTTTATTTTTAGGATTTATTTTTAGTTGAAATATATAGGAAAATCAAAGTCAATTTTTATTTGTTGTGTTTAAATTATGTACAAATAAAAATCACTCATAACAACATAATGAGTAAATAAACAATCAAAATATTGACAATTCCGAATGTTTTGGTGTAACATTTATTAAAATCTATCCAGAAATGTTTTGAAAAAATATGGTTGTGGTTGATTATATAGGGATTGTTTACATTTCCGAATACTTTTGACAGATGACTGTACAACCTGTCATAATGAGAAGAAATTTTTTTTTTTGAAACTTTTGAAAAAAAAATGGCGATGAAATCTCCTTTGCTAAGGAAAATTACAAGAGAAAGAAGAATTAAGAGAGACATGTTGAAAAGAAAATAAAATTGCTGCAGCAAGTAGTAGCATAAAATTGGAAATAAAAAGTATTCTTTGTATTATTTTTGTCGCGATTACGCGTACTTAAGCGCAACAGCGAAAAAATGAAAGCACACTATAAAAGTCAGCAACAAAAAACAACCACCTATCACTGATCAAAAATGGAGAACACTGCCCCATCCCCCAATTTTTTTATTTCATTTTCATTTATTTTTTAAATGAGAAATAAATATGCATAAACTCAGATTAAATTATTCAAATTACTTTTAAGTTGGATTTTCTTCTTTGTATATTAATCACAGGGGCTTGAATCGCTTTCATAGAGGTCACACGGCCTATATACCATATATATATTACTAACGTTAGTATATATGGTATATAGGCTGTGTGACCTCTATGAAAGCGATTCAAGCTATATATGGTATATAGGCCGTGTGACCTCTATGAAAGCGATTCAAGCTATATATGGTATATAGGCTGTGTGACCTCTATGAAAGCGATTCAAGCCCCTGTGATATTAATCATCAAAAGGATTATACAGCTTGGACAAGCTATGATAAAAATAACTTTCTCTTATTATTTATAGATATTTTATTTTTAGATAGAGTTTAATGATTTCCCAATTAAGTTTAATTACCTTACAAAATTGGTCTTCAAAGAAAAATTATAAAAAGGAATTTGATTAAACAATGATCAAAGCTAAGTACAAAGGTTAATAATTAAAAAGAATTTTGAGAAAAAATGATTGCAAGCTAAGTACAAGCTTAGAACTGCCTTAAATAGGAGTGTATTTTGAAGTGAAAGTATAGTAGTGCAATGGAGTTCATAGAGTCAGAAAGGGGTAATCAGAAACTAAATATAAAACTGAAAAATATTTGTGGGGGGCAATTATCTGGGGGCTATTGTCTGGGGGGCAATTGTCTGGGAGGGCTATTGTACTGCTCCCAGCTGATACTTACCTTATAATTTACTTGTAATCCAATTACTTGAGCAAGGAAAGATCTAGAAAAATTGGCTTTGACGAGAAGACATGATGAACTTCCAGTAGAAGAGTCCAGTAAACATTTACCAACAATTTTTCCAGCTAACTCATAATACTTTAATTTAACACCAGCACTGTGTAGTGGATGAACCTTTAATTAAACAAATCATAACCATTACTACAAACATTTATTTATATATGTTTGGTTTATGGTGTTTAACACCACTTTAAACAATATTTCAGTTATATCGTGGCGGTCAGATTTATTGGTGAAGGAAACCGGAGGACCCGGAGAAAACAACCGACCTGTCGCAAGTCACTAACAAACTTTTATCACATAATGTTGTACACCTCGCCCTCATCGAGATTCGAACTCACAACATCAGTGGTGATAGGCACTGATTGCATAGGTAGTTGGATTTACATCTACCTATGCAATCATATGATCACGGCCATGATGGCCCCGTAAACCTAGTAAAAAGACTTACTAACCCCTGAGGTTTATCTGTAAACTTAGTAAAAAGACGCACTAATTCCAAAGGGTTATCTGTAAACATAGTAAAATACTTACTAATCCCTGAGGGTTATCTGTAAACCTAGTAAAATACTAACTAATCCCTGAGGGTTATCTGTAAACCTAGTAAAATACTTACTAATCCCTGAGGGTTATCTGTAAACCTAGTAAAATACTTACTAATCCCTGAGGGTTATCTGTAAACCTAGTAAAAAGACTTACTAATCCCTGAGGGTTATCTGTAAACCTAGTAAAAAGACTTACTAATCCCTGAGGGTTATCTGTAAACCTAGTAAAAAGACTTACTAATCCCTGAGGGTTATATGTAAATTTAGTAAAAAGACTTACTAATCCCTGAGGGTTATATGTAAACTTAGTAAAAAGACTTACTAATCCCTGAGGGTTATCTGTAAACCTAGTAAAAAGACTTACTAATCCCTGAGGGTTATCTGTAAACCTAGTAAAAAGACTTACTAATCCCTGAGGGTTATCTGTAAACCTAGTAAATAGTCCTGACTTGTCAGGGTCAAATAATTCTGTACATAATACATCTATCCATTCTCGTCTTAATCCTCCCCAGTCTAAACCTAGATAAAAGAAAAAATGTCGTCCTGAAAATCTGTACTCATTTTTCATTGTTAGGAAAGCACACTACTATTTTTTTGACATTGTAAAATTACACAATGGTTTTTATTTTTGCTAATTTTTGCATAAACATGCAGTTGCGCTTTCACGATATAAATAAATGCTAATAATATTCTAAGATATATCTAAATTCATCAATAGTAAATATTGGCAATGATTTTTGATCTTCCAACAATTTAAGCCAAATAAAATTGGTATTTTTTGCAGAAAAATTACAATAGTTTACGTCTGGCTAGTACATAATTATAATAAGACAGTTTAAACATGGTCAACAAATCCACCAATATCAACAAAACGAACAATCACCTCTCATCTTCACTCACTCCACAAAATAAAAGATCATAACAAAATATGAGGTTGGAAATCTTAGCTTGGAACATGCACAAAAATGAGGCAGGTTATATAATGTATCTTTATTGGTCTAAAATTTCAAACTTTTGTGAAAATGTCATTGTTGTCTATTACTGGAGTTTTCTCGAGTTTTAATTAAGTCTTTGAATTGATTTATGTCATTTTTTTTGGTAGTAGTATATTAAAACTTACCTAATTCATTAACAAATTCTATATTAAAAGTTTTAAACCAGTCAGATGAATATAAACTTTTTGAAGCTTTATATGACTGAAATTATAAAGAAAACATACAAAGTTCTAGAAGCTACACAAAGCTAGTTGTTATTATTTTATTTCTACATCAGGTTTTGGTTGGTTTATGGTGTTTAACGTAGAAATTTTTCTAAGTAAAATTTACTTTTATTAAATAAATACTTACCACTATAAATTCTGAGACGCTCCCACAAGCGACCTTCACCCACAGTAGTTGAAAACCACAATCAAAATAACTTTGAGATACTCCCTCAACACTGGATATATCCCAACAATTCACCCATAAACCTCATTCCATTTCCCCAAGAGAAGCCTCAACAGGGGATGAAGGGGAGGAACAGGTGGGACCTATAATTTATAGTGGTAAGTATTTATTTACCGGTAATAAAAGTAAATTTTACTTAGAAAAATTTCTAATTTTATAGCAATAAATAGCTTACCACTATAAATTCTGAGAAACTCAGAATCTAACAGACAGCTGAATCCCCTGATCTCTCAGAAACCAAAGGAACACTGACATGTTGAGCAGCAACTATAGGTCCAAGTGAAAAAAGACTGTCTGCTTGTGCAGACATAGACCTAAGATAAAAGGAAGTAAAAGAATCCTGACATCTCCAAAACCCAGCCGACAAAACCTCTGAAATAGAGGCTGAATTAAAAAGTGCCCAGGAAGAAGCAAGGGCATGAACTTCATGAGCTTTAACAGAGTGGCGGTTAAGAAATTTTTCCCCTGAAGACTCGTAAGCCAGAAGAATAGTACGACAAATCCAAGAGGAAATAGTCTTGGCAGAGATGTCAGAAATTCCCTTTTTCAATGGAAGAAAAAGCCTAGTATTCTTGGTAGGACGAGAATTCTTAGTTCTATCTAAATATATGCTAAGGATTCTGATTGGGCAAGACAACCTAGAAGAAGCATCTTCTGGCAATGCTGGAATAATGACTGGTTCAGCACCCCTATCTGGAATCTTTCCAAGGAAACAAGGATCTGTTAACAGGGTTACAGAAGATTTGTTTCTGTTGAAACGTAGACAAGAGTCAGAAACAGAAAAAGCATGAATCTCACTTCTCCTTCTGCCAGAAGCTAAGGCAAGCAAGAAACAGCACTTGTAGTAGAGAAAACGTAAATCTACTTCCTCTGCTGGTTCAAAAGGGGGAGAGTTTAGGGCAGCTAAGACTAACCCTAAATTCCACTTATTCTGTTTAGGTCTCTCCAGACTAAAACTTCTAACCAGTAAAGAAATATATTCATTTTGCCCAAAATCAGGTTCACCAAGTAAAGAAATAGTTCTGCCAATAGCTGATCTGTACCCCTTAATAGTAGAGGGTACTAACTGTTTAATCTCAAATAGGTAAACTAGAAAATCAGCTAACTGTTGAACAGTGACTCGGACTGGATCAATATCCCGTCCACTACACCAATCACAGAAGATTGCCCACTTGGCTTCATACACGATCCCTGTAGACTGTATGACAGACTTTGAGATGTGCGAGGTTGCTCCTTCAGAAAAGCCTTTCTGACGGAGTCCCTCCCTGAGAGTAGCCAAGCGTGAAGATGAAGAGACTCTGGCCTTGGATGTACCACTTTTCCCTTGAACTGAGACAGAAGATCTCGTCTGAAAGGAAGTTTCAGAGGCCTGGCACAAGACAGAAGTAGAAGTTCTGGAAACCATGCTTGTCTTGGCCAGGCTGGTGCAATAAGAATGATCTTGCAATCTGATTGCTTGATCTTGAGAAGCACTTGAAGAAGAAAGCGGAACGAGGAAAGGCGTAGGCGAACATTCTGTCCCAAGAGAGATACATGGCGTCTACTGCGAAGGACAGAGGGTCTGGAACTGGAGATACAAAGGTTTCCAGTTTGTGATTCAGACTGGTAGCAAAGAGATCTACATGAGGACGATCCCACCGCAGAACAACTGAGTCGAACACTACTTGCCGTAGTTCCCATTCTGTGTTGACTGGATTGTGGAAGCGAGACAGACAATCTGCCAGTACATTGAAGGTCCCTGGAATATGCCTGACTACCAGATGAATGTGCGATAGAAGACAAAGAAGAAGAATTTCTTTGCAAAGAAGAAAGTGAGCATGACAGCGAGTTCCTCCTTGATTCTGCAAGTAGGCCACTACTGTTGTATTGTCTGTCGCTAGCACTACTGCTTTCGAAACTAGAAGAGTCTTGAAATGTTGTAACGCTAATAGGACAGCTCTCATCTCTAGCAAATTGATGTGTTCTTGTTGCTGAACAAGAGACCACACTCCCGACACAGACTTTCCCTCTAGAAAAGCTTCCCATCCTTGAAGACTGGAATCCGTATACAGAGTTAGAGAAGGAACTGGGTGAAGCAAAGCTACACCTGTCAAAACATTTTTCCTGCAAGTCCACCAATCTAGGTGAGGCAGTAAGACAGGAAGAATAGGTACTAGAGCCTCCCAAACTTGAGAAGCGGAGTTCCAATGTTCCTGAAGAAAGAACTGGAGAGGTCGAATGTGAAGGCGACCTAGAGGAACCACATCGGCTAGAGAATTCAGAAAGCCCAGTAGTTGAGAGAATTGTCGAGCCGTGACTGAAGAACTGTTGCTGAAAATAAGAATTTTCTGGCAAAGTGACTGAAATTTTTCCTCTGGGGGAAAAATCAGACCTAAATCTGTCTGTAATGTTCCCCCAAAAACAGGAAGTCTTGGGAAGGAAGTATCTGAGACTTTTTCCAAGAAATAAGGAAGCCTAGGTCCAGAAGAAGTCTGATAAACAGGCAAGTATGACGAGCAAGAATTTCTGAATCGAATTCCTTCAGAAGAGAATCGTCCAGATAAGAATGAGCTTGAATCGACAGAGTATGCAGGTAAAACTGTCTGAAAAACCTGAGTAAAAACCTGTGGTGCAACTGCCAGGCCAAACGGGATCGCCAGAAATTGGTAAACCTTGTTGTTCCAGACAAATCGGAGAAATTTCCTGGAAGCCAGAGAAATTGGGATATGGAAATAAGCATCTGAAAGGTCCAGTTTGGTGGTCAACATACCTGGAAGAATACAAGCTCTGATAGATCTGTTGGTCTCCATTTTGAAATGGGGAACCGAAAGGTAACTGTTCAGAATAGAGAGATCTATCACAGGTCTCATTCCCCCAGTTTTCTTGGGAACCAAGAAGAGATGAGAATAAAACCCTGGTGTCGACTGAGTCAGAGGAATTTCCTCTATTACTCTTTTCAGTAATAGAGATTGAACTTCTTCTGACAGAAGACGGAACTTCTCCTTGTCTGAGGTCTGAGACATAGGAATCGGACTGTCCGACAAAGGAGGGCGTTCCTGAAACACAAGATCCAATCCCCCTCGAATTACTGACAAAACCCATACATCTGTGGTGAACTTCTCCCAATGATGTAGAAACTGGGTAAGTCTCCCTCCCACTGGAACAGAAGGAAGAGGAACAGGAAACTGTTCCTCTCCTAAGGGAGGAGTCAGCAACATACAAGGGGGCAACAACCTATTTACGAGACCCAGGCTTCTTGGCACCTTTAAAACCTCCTTTCTGATGGGGTTTCTTAGGACCAGAAGTCTTGGGAACAAACGTTTTCCTCCTCTTGTCAATACCCGTTGGGGCAGAAGATGAAACAGAAGCTGACCTCTTACCATTAGTCAATTGCACATTGACCCTAAGAGGCTGAGGTGTCTTATTGACCTCCTCCTGAACCTTCTGTAAAGATAAACCAAAAACCTTATCAGAAAGAGGAGAACGAAGTAAGGAGTCCTGAAGAATTTCATTGACAGAAGACTTCTCAAGTATTTCACGCCTTTTAGAAAGAGTGAAATTGGTTAGTGTGCCCATGAGAAGGCACTGAGAAGACCCAAGGGCCTGATCTACTTGCAGAAGAAGAGACTTTACCTCTGCTAGATCATCACCTTCCTTGCCCTGAAGCAAAGCACCAACTGCTGAAAGAAAGAACTCAGCAGTACCCAGAACATGTGAAGCACTACGGAGCAAGTTCTCCGATTTGGCCCACAAGGACTGAGAAAGGCGAAGCCCATCAACTGGTTTGGCCCTAAGAAGTTGTGAAAAAGACTTATCACAAACTGGGGCCGTTTTCTCGATAGAAGAGTCATGGATTTCAAAATCTTTACTCTTGAAATTACCGGGAAAAGAACTGGCACCAAACCCAGAAAAAGAAGAGCCCTGAGAAGACTTGTCATTAACCTTCACTGAAAGACAGTCATTCACAAACTGAATTGCAGAAGAAGCATGATTAGATTCAGGAAAAGAGCCAAAAGTATTAGGTTTATCCTGAACCAAACCACAAGAAGTCTCGAAGATAGAGCTAGTCTTCTTAAGTCTAGGAGGCACATGAGCAACCTCTCTTAAGAGAGAGTAAACTCTAGCCCTCAACTGGTCTTTAGAAGACACAGAAGAATCCTCTGCCTCCGATTCCCTAGGGGAACCAACATCCGTAGATGTAACAGACTTAGTCTGACCAGCCAAAGGAACCTTATCAGAAACTCTAGCCATTGAAGACTCACCTTCCTCGTGTTCATCTTCACTGAGGAAGGTAGCTTCTTGACTCCCTGGTGCCATAGAAATTAGATCGGATACTTCCTCACAAGGAGTGGGAAGAGAGACCCGATGGCCAGCTTCCAAAGAAGAAATCCTGGAAGAAATGGTAGCCAAATCAACAGACATTGACTTCTTAAAGTCAGATAAAACCTCCTTAACAGAACTAACCAAGCCAGAATTCTGTAAGACAGAAGAAGAGTTAGACTGACTACAAGTAACCAGAGTCCTAAAGGTATCCTGACTGAAAGGAACTGGCTGAGGCCAGTAAGCAAAGGGGTTAACACCCTGAGAGCCAGGATAAGACTAGGTGGGTACAGCCCATGGTGGACGAGCCCAAGTCTGCACAGGAGGTATGGAAGGACCCGGTAAGCAGTACCCATATGAAAAAACTGGTGGTCTAGAACGAGGAAGGTTCAAACCCATAGAAGAACCAGGTGCTGAAGAAAAAGACCCTGTAGTGTTTATAGTCCAGTCAATAGACCCGTAGACCCAAAACAAATTGCAACAGAAATTATAAATACGCCAGCATTTTCACTTTAACCCATAGAGTAACCAATAAAAAATCGCCATGAAAATTTTATGTATTAAAGACAGAAATTAAGATAAAAAATTAGTACTTTTTACTTCTATCATTTTGTCACTACGGATCCTCCATAGCCGAATCAGAGATTTTCCGGAAAATACAACTCAGACGGAAAGAAATGAAAATAGGAATTATCATCCATATCTAGGTAAGCGTAATAATAATATAATATATTTCTATGAAGTTACTACAACAAGTATGTTCAATTTTACCAAAACACCCATGAAAAGTGAACAAACAGGTCAATATCTATGACATTCAAATTGAGCAGACGTAATTCCCATAATGCACCATTCTCAACCCAAAAAGAGCTTTGTAAAGCCTTTTTAAATTACTTTCTGCTAAATTTTGTGTAAAAATGTGTTATTATATATTAGACAGAGATATTTATTTCAAGTGTTTGATCGAATTAGCACTTAAATTCACGGATTTCAATAATAGGTATATGCGGACGAAAAAAAAAATCTATGGAACGCCAGTTTACCTTACCTTACCTCTGTACCTTTACCCCCTTCAAAGGAGAACCATACTGTGTCGTATGTTAAACGTGTTTTGGGTGGCGGTGCGCTGTACAGTGCTGTGTGAGTGAAAATCCCATCATCTCCGTATCCATGAATAAAATGTATGTACACTAAAAATCAGGCTTATTCACACGGGATATAAAAGTTTATCAAATCAAGTTAAAACAATCCACAACGATTGTCCCAACATTACGTATAAAATATGCATGTTGCATGTATTGGAAAAATTTAAGAAGATGCATCACTGTTTAAAATCTAAAAGTCTCTGTTCGTATGGTTAAAATCTAAAATCTATTTGTTACGGTTTGGTTCAAGGTTTAAAAAGTAATTGTCACATCCTAAAATCTAAAGCGAATCGTATCTACAGTTTAAGATCTAAAATGTCATCTTTCAAAGTCTAAAATATAAAACAATTATCACAGTTTATTGTAATGGATTCTTGGGCAATCCCCGGACGGCTCTCCCTTCCCCCTTTTCGCAATGTTAGTTCCGTTTCTTCATTGTTGTCTGTATTTTGTCTCTATCACTCTCCAGAAGCTTCGTTCTCTTAATATGCAATTTGAACATTAATCTCCTTGATAGACCTTCGAGTCTGGCTATGCTGGCTGAGTTTTTCTTGGTAGGTTTCACCTTGATTGTATTGTCCATTAGCAGTTGTAGTTGGTCAAAATTTTCATTATTTTGGAACTCATTTTGCCATATAGCGTTGATCTCGGACAGTAAAGCTACTCTCTCCGACTGTAGTTTTTCACATTGGAGAATGAAGTGTAGTACATTCTCTTCAGCTGCTCCGCATAGCAGGCATGTTGGGTCACTTTCATTTCTGTAGTACTTAATGCGTTTTGTTTGCAGCACGTATGTCCCGGTGACGGGTCTTAATTCTACTGGAATTCTACTGATGTCTAATGATGAGTAGCATCTGTGCTTCAAAATAGGATGTATTTTGCACTTGCTCAGGTTGTGGTTACTAAGATATTGCAGCCCTTTGTAGAGTTGTGCTAGAGTTGTTAGCTGGGTACACCAGTGGTCATTCACTGTTGATTTCACCAACGAGATCCATCGTGATTTTTTGATAGGATTGTCCAAATAGTTGTACGCCTCTTTCAGGTCGTATTTTCGTAGTATTTTGTTGACACATATAAACCAGCTGTTACTAGATTCCTCCTTCACGGTTAGTTGTCTTCTTGCAAGTTTTTTCTCAGTGTTTTTTTTCACGCAGATGACAGACGTTATTGAAGAATGTGAGGGCTTTATATGAATTTGTGCTTCTATTGGTAGAATTCCAGTTAGTATATAAACGGCTGGGTCCGGACAGCTCATCGGTAATGACAGGATTTGTTTTAGTATCCTTTTCTGGAAGAGTTCTAGTTGTTCAAGAGGTTTTGAGGACGGTAATAATAGCTCCATACCGTAAAGCAATACTGGTGTTATGTAGGTTTTGTAGATGTGTAGTAGGGACTCGGGATCCAGGCCGTTGTGTCCATGAAATCCACATCCGAATAGACTGTATGCACTACGTCTTGCTTTAGTTATATTTTCATCAACATTGGTTTGGATATTGTGTTTCATCGTTGTTGTTCTGATGATACCTAAATGAGGAGCTTGCTCCACCTCGGGCATGGTGATATTCCCAATATTAAGTTTCTTGTTGGTTGTTTCGCACTGTTTGTTGTTTCCTCTAATGTGGATTGCTACACTTTTCGTTGGTTGTAATTCATATCCCTCGAGGTTCGCAAAGTCAAGAGCCATGTTGACCATGATCTGTGCATCACTGAGCTGAGTACTGAGTAGTGCGATGTCGTCTGCACATCCTGTGTTGTTAACGTTGATGTTTCCTATTTTCAGTCCTATACCTACATCTTGCAAACGGTCTAATAGTGGGTTGATATATAGTTTATAGAGATAAGTACTAAGGATACCTCCTTGCCGGACTCCCATACCGACCTTAAAACAATCGGACGTGCTTCCTGCCCATTTTATGCAGCTTTCCGCATTGTGGTGCAAGCTTTGAATAACAGTCCACGTTTTGTCCTGAATTCCCGCGTGGTACATACGCCGGAACAGATGTGATTGTATAACTTTGTCGAATGCAGCTTTTGCATCGAGAAGTACAAGATGTCCATTTTGTTTTTCGTCAGTTAATATTTTGTATGCTTCTTCGACAGGTATAGCAGCATTCATGGGGGACGATCCTTTCGTAAACCCTCTTTGCGTTGGATTTTGCATATTATGGATCAATGGTTGTATTCTATCTCTGATCACTGCTTCGACGATCTTACTAATTACAGGCAGAACTGTTATTCCTCGATAGTTGATGGCATCGTTTTTGCTTCCGACGTCAAACGCTGCACACTTTCATATTTTGCGAGTGTTTCATCAAGTGAAACAATGGATCGGTGAGGTTGACAATATGGAAGCAAAAGATTGGGGATGGTCTATTGAACACAACATGTGCGTGCCAATCAGATCAAGTTTGCCACCCGCTCCAGATGAACTTCTTAAAACGATATATTGCAGATGTAAGACAAACTGCGATTCAAAACGCTGTAACTGTAGAAAGCATGGTCTGGAATGTTCTGTTGCTTGCACTGAATGCCGAGCGAATACATGTAGCAACATGTCTGCATGCGACGATCAGGACTCTGATTCAGACAAATAGTTGATGCCTAATGTTGATATTTGAAAGATACATGTATTGCTAAGGGACCGACCATTTAACTTGAAGGGGGGGGTATGGTTTTTTGTTTCGTTCAGAATTATTTTTTTCGGACAACACAAGAGTTAGAATATTTATTTTTGTTGTTGCGTGAAGCGGGAATTTTTTTTCCAGAATGTAACATTAGGTTATATGACAAAAACTCTGAATCAGATTATTTTTTTTTCCTCCACCAAAATCAGAATATTTTTTTCAGCAACATTGGGAATCAGAATATTTTTTTAGAAAAAAAACATAACTCCCCCCCCCACCCCCACCTTCAAGTTAAATGGTCGTTCCCTAACTTATGCGATATCAGAACTTTCATTTAAATTTTTTGGTGGGGATTTTTGGTGAATTTTGAAATTTTCTATTTTCGGTCATCTATGCATGTATGTATGTTTATGGTGTTTAGCCCCACTTTCAACAATATTTCAGTTATATAGTCGCTGTCAGTTTTATTGATGGAGGAAACCGGAGTACCCGGAGAAAACCACCGACCTGTCACAAGTCACTGACAAACTTTATCACATAATGTCATTAATCTAGGGAAGGAAAATAAGATGTTTCTATTTTTTTTTTCATTAAACAAACACCAACTGATTGTTAACAATTGACATTTAATTATATTTCAAAACATTCTTTATTAATCTGTACCGAAACAGTCATGATTTAATTTATTCTGCCACGGAAAATAATTTTTTTTCAAAATTTCAGTTTTCAGCATTTTTTTTTTTTATTGAAATTTTACCAAAAAAATAGCCACCTGGGGAGAATATGGATAGATTTTTTTTATTTTGTTTGAAAGAATGTTCAATAATAACAAGATATTTTTAGAGAAATTGGTAATATTCTGCAGAGTAGAGTGAACATGCGAAATTTCCAGTTTTCAGCGATTTTTCTTCAAAATCCCTTGTTTTTACCCCAAAAATTGCAAGAAGGCTACTTGGGATTTTCGGCGACTTTTAATATGTTAATGAGGACACTCCCAGCTTCAAGATGAGCCCAAGAAACCTTCTGTTGCAATTTGTTCTAGGTCACGCCTTTTTCTGGCATATATAGACTGGACTATTACTGGTCTGGAAACAGTATGGGTAACAGTGGACAAGGTTGGTATACCCACCTTTGGTTTTGACGGAACTGGGCCCGCAAGACTGCCGACTCTCGCACCTGCTCCCGAAGGCTCAGGCATAATGGAAGAGACGGACATGGTTGGGCTACCTACCGACACTAAAGGATTGGGCACAGACCCATCCCAAAAACAATATCTACCCGTTATACTAATCGCCTCGAAGGGCAAAGTATCACTTACACTACTAGTCACACTTTGTAAGTTGTCAAAATCCATTATTTAACTCACCAGTCAAATATTCATTATTTTACCTCGGTAAAAGCAGTAATAATAAAATTAAATACTAATATATATATAGTATTAAGCAACAATTTAAAATTTAAGCAATGATAAAAGTTTATCTTTGGTTTTCTGTAAATCAGCTGCTGCACGAATTTAATGTTCGTGATGAATCGCAGTAGGAAATGGAATGAGGTTTATGGGTGAATTGTTGGGATATATCCGGTGTTGAGGGAGTATCTCAATGTTATTTTGATTGTGGTTTTCAACTACTGTGGGTGAAGGTCGCTTGTGGGAGCATCTCAGAATTTATAGTGGTAAGCTATTTATTGCTATAAAAACAACTTTCAACAATATTTCAGATTTATCGCTATTTTGTTTATTTTCCCTTTGATGTTTAAAACCAATATATTTCATATCACGTAAGTGCTGAGATTATTCCAATTATCGCTAATCGCAAAGCGTTGTCAAAGACGCACATAGTATTATCGCTGTTTTCTAATATGACGTTATAATGACGTCAGATTACCAAATCCTTGATAATAAGTGATTAACGATATAAAATATTAATTGTGTTTAAAAAAATGTCAGTATCTCAACAAAAATTATTTAATTATGAATACAAAATAGCGATAAAATAATTAAACATGTTTTTTAAAACTCGAGGACGTTTCTCAGTCATCTCTCATCTCAGGGCTTCACCCTTCGATGAGAGATGACTGAGAAAAGTCCTCTCATTTTAAAAAACATTGTTAATCACTTAATATTACGGTTGTCAGTTTTATTGGTGGAGGAAACTGGAGTACCCGGAGAAAACCCACCGACCTCTTGCAAGTCACTGACAAACTTTATCACATAATGTTGCATCAAGTACACCTCGCCATGAACAGGGTTTGAATTCACAATGTTAGTGGTGATAGGCACTGATTACATAGGTAGTTGTAACTCCAACTACCATACGATCACAACCATGATGGTCCAGGAGCACATTGGAGCTTACATGTACTTCCATTTCCTTAAATAACTAATTCATTCTATTCTGATGTTATATCCATCACAATGGAAATTAAAATTGCTATGTCATTATTAAAGTAGTTTTCCTCAAAGATAAGAACAACATTAACTGCAATTATATGTAACTTACACTTTGAAGTAAGTTTGCTCGATCTATTTTTATGCTGACATTTCCTTTTTTAGATGATTTTTTTACTTCCTGGAAGAAGAACTGTCGTTTGTCTTGGAATGTTTCTGACCCACCTAAAATAAATTGAGAAAATATTAATAATAAAAGATATTTTTACAAACAAGACACATTCTCGAATTTTTGAAATGGGAAAAAAGTTATGAATTGAAAGATATATGCACATTTTCTGATTAATTTTTTTGACATTTAACCAGAAGTATCACCAAATATTGATAATAACACTGAACTAGAGAGATAAGTATCATTAAGTGATGCATGTCCCAAGACAGCTCAATACATCACTACAAAATAAGCTCATGAACTCAAACTATTTTCAGGTGGTAACATGCAAAAATGTCTTCAAAATGGCAGCTATTCAGTTTTGGTTTATGGTGTTTAATGCCACTTTCAACAATATTTCAGTTATATCATGGCGATCAGTTTTATTGGTGGAGGAAACCGGAATACAGGGAGAAAACCACTGACCTGCCGCAGGTCACTGACAAACTTGGTGATAGGCACTGATTGCACAGGTAGTTGAAAATCCAACTACCATATGATAACGACCTAGTGCTTGCCAGCTAATCAGACATATTGACTTTTTAAAAAATATATATTTTACGTGCATCGGTCCTACTTTGTGCACAACTTCACAACATAATATATGCTCATGATCTGAAATCCCTTTCAAGTTACATGTAGTAAATTGCAAAAAATGTCAACAAAATGTAATCCAAATGGATGCTGTTCGGCAGTCTGGACTTTTAAAAAACATTTTGCATGCATCAGGCCTTCATTATGCATTACTAAGAGCTGCCATTGATATCATATCCCTCAACCTCAAGGGATATCATGACTGAAATCATCAAAGTAAATGACATGTTTAATGAGTTTTTATAGACAAAATTCTGTTATCAGGTGGAATATTGACAACTCAAGTCTGTCAACTTTTTGTGCCTGTCCCAACCCAGGACATGGATTTCCATTGGCATATGTAATCATATGTTGTTGATATTGGTGGAATCACTGTAGAAGTGGGAGTCAGGTGGGTTAGAATGGGTAATAAAGGACTGAAAAAAGTGAGTAAAGCTGAAGATTGAAGAGCAAAAAATAAGACAGAACAGGATCTTTGGGCCATGACATGGGAGTTTATGGGATAGGAATGAAACAACCAAAGTCTCCCTGTTCACTGCCTCATAATTAGTTGGGCAATTTTCTTTTTTCCCCTTGTCTCAAGAAGTGGAAAAATATAAGCTAAATATCAAACCCAAAGTCTGTATGAGAATCTTTACTGTTTTGACACACACAGTCGATAAACATTAAAAAAAAAAGATCTTTTCAAAATTTATAAGTGATTTTCCTATCTTTAGTGTGCTACAGACCTATGTTTCTCAGTAGAAAGTTTGTAAAGGTAGCAGCTATGACATTCCTATCTTTTGTAGCTAACATCACAGGAAGTTGTGAACATCCAAAGATCTTCATTACTGGAGCATCATATCTATTGTTGTAACCAGTAAACGAAAACTTCAATTAAAAAAGTTGTTGTTAATCTCTGAATTTGTTTATATTTCGTTTATAATTGTGCATTTAAAAAAAAAATTGCTTAGCTACTAGTAATCTAGTCCGAGATTCCTCTGCCGTCCGATGGCTTTTTGTTCGACTTGCTGGAGCCGTGGGACGTCAGAGCGCTCTCCATAAGGAAAACAGCAGATTTGCCGCTCCAACTCTGGGTCGGCACATTTCCACGTTTCGTGGCTATTGGATTTTATTTTCTATTTGAAACCCTTATATAAATCGCTTCACCTATCATTTTTCTATTCATTCATAACCATCTTACCCTCAGAAAGTGGTGTTACACTTGATTACAGCACGATTTTCCCTTAGACCCTATCATTTCGCCATTTGACTCACTTTCGAGCCTACAAACGTGATCTCGCGATACTAACTGAATGATGACAGAAACACATTGCATGATGGGAGCTATTTAATGCAGCATGCCAAATTATTTGCATACGTAAAAAACAACATACAAATCACATGGAAGACGATATAAAGCGTATTCTGCAGGACAAAGAGTTCCATCTACAGCTCAAATCAGAGCAGAAGGAAATAATACAAAATGTGTTGGAAAGAAAAGATTCAATGGCAGTATTACCCACGGGCTTCGGAAAGAGCATGTGTTACATTCTTCCCCCCCCCCCCCCCCCTCTCATTTTGGACAAGGTAAGATCATATATATGCAAATCATCTCCCATGATACATGCGGTAATCGTAGTTTTCTCGAAGTTACGTGACAAATGTTTGAAAGTGAAAGTAAAATGGCGAAATGATAGGGTCTAAGGGAAAATCGTGCTGTAATCGAGTGCAACACCACTTTCTGAGGGTAAGATGGTTATGAATGAATAGAAAAATGATTGGTGAAGCGATTTATATAAGGATTTCGGATAGAAAATAAAATCCGATAACCACGAAATGTGGAAATGTGCCGACCCAGAGTTAGAGTGGCAAATCTGCTGTTTTCCTTATGGAGAGCGCTCTGATGTCCCACGGCTCCAGCAAGTAGCCGTCGGACGGCAGAGGAATCTTGGACTACTAGTAATCTAGCTACCAATATTGAAGTTGGAATCCTTTTAATTCAGAAAAAAAATTCCATAAAATGCTTAGTTAAGTGAGTGAGTGATTGTTCTTTGCCAACTCAGCAATTTTTCAGCTATATCATGGCGAGAACAAGTTAATTCTCAATGAGATGATGAAGAGTGCCGCTTTGTACTAGACCATCACACTTAGATTAATTCTTAACAGTGCTAGCTCACTGAAACAACCGTCTGCAGATAGCAATATCACCCCATTCAGACACATTATCCTGATTCTGGGGCCAACCAGTCTTTGCTCTTACTCCTTAATGCTACGTGCTTAGCAGAAAAGCAACAAATACCAATTTTATAGTCTTTGGTTGGACCCGATCAGGGCTTGAACCCATGATCTATCGCACTCGAGGCGAGCATGCTAATCATTACACCACAGGTGCGGTTTAGTTAGGTGCCAATTGAACTACAAAATATTTCCATTGATAAGAAATATGAGGGCAGAACCATTGCACATATCTATAGATTGTATGAATATATTCTCATGATAATAAATTTGGTTAAAATCAATTACTTTATTTTCTCCTAACCTCTTTATAATCGCTATAATTAAGCATTCTGTTTCATTTTAAGAGACACAAAAATACTACTGTGAAACTGGTCTAAATCGAACCTGAATAAAAACAGAATCCTGTATAAACTGAAATTTAAATAAAATTCCAATATATATAGGAATTTTTATTCTATATCTAACATAAAAGTTGGTTCCAAGGAAGTTTGATATAAACAGTTTTCACTGTATATACAAGTATATGGAGAAGACAATGGTCTAGAAATTTAAATAAGTCCAAAGCAATGCTTTTATTTTGGTATTTTTTCTTTTATAAAATGTTTTCCCCTAATATAAAAAAAAAATTGACTAAAGCCTTCAGTTTCAATACAGGAGCCAAAATAAGGCTATATACAATCTTAAGCAGAAAACATGCCCATATGCGAAGTGGGACTGAAATTGCACCCTCCTCTCGTTGAACAGATAAGCAGATAATTTTTCACTAACAAAATGTCATACCTTAGTTGAAGGACATACTCGCCATGTGTGAAGCTTTTTACCAATTATTTTCAGAAAATATTCTTTAATTGTCAATTGCTGAAACAGATAATAAATAAATATAATCTAAACAAAAGCTTGTCCCACTGTTATCATCTACAACCAAATAATTCAAGGGGCCATCATGTTCGTGATCGCATGGTAGTTGGATTTACAACTACCTGTGCAATCAGTGCCTATCACCACTTAAGTTGTGAGTTCGAAACACGTTCATGGCAAGGTGTACTTGATACAACATTATGTGATAAAGTTTGTCAGTGACTTGCGACTGACCGCCACGATATAACTGAAATATTGTTGAAAGTGGCATTAAATACCATAAACCAAACCAAATAATTCAGCTCAATAACAATAAATAATTTAATTTGATGTGAATACTGCAATCTGATTGGTTGATCTGCCTGGAGCAACATTGGCTAAAGAATGAAGCTTTTAAGAAATGGAAAAGGAGGGGGGCATAACTAAATTGGAACTAATTCATTTAGGAAATTATAACAATTTTCGCATACCGGTAGTCAAATCATATCAAAATTTCATACAGAATATGAACTATTTCCATCGAAAGATAAACAAGATGAACTGTGAGCTAATGCTCACTTATGATACCCCCACTCTTCGGCAAACAGGAAGTAGGAATCTGACGGGTCAAAAAACGCTTCCCAGGATATGGGGTACCTATATGAAGCTTGTGACCAAATATCAGATTTCTGTCATCAATAGTTGCTGAGAAAAATGCGACTAAAAATGGGCATATACAAAATGTATGTTCAATGTGAATAAAAATCAACAAAGTCGGCAAACAGGAAGTAGGAATCTGATGGGTCCAAAAACAGTTCCCATGATATGGGGTACCTATATGAAGCTTGCGACCAAATATCAGATCTCTGCCATCAATAGTTGCTGAGAAAAATGTGACGAAAAATGTGCATATATGTTCAATGTGTATAAAAACCAACTAAGTCGGCAAACAGGAAGTAGGAATCTGACGGGTCCAAAAACGCTTCCCACAATATGGTATACCTATATGAAGCTTGTGACCAAATATCAGATTCCTGTCATCAATAGTTGCTTAGAAAAATGCGACGAAAAATGTGCATATATGTTCAATGTGTATAAAAATCAACAAAGTCGACAAACAGGAAGTAGGAATCTGATAGGTCCAAAAACCTTTCCCACGATATGGGGTACCTATATGAAGCTTGTGACCAAATATCAGATTTCTGCCATCAACGGTTACTGAGAAAAATGCGACGAAAAATATCTTGGACGGACGGACAGAGGTAAAACAGTATACCCCCCTCCCCTTTTGGGGAGCGGGGGTATAAAAACTAGCTGCCTACATAAGCTAAAGTTAAAAAGGGGCAGTAACTCTAACGCATTTGGTCAGTTTATAAAATTGTTATAATACATGTTTGCTCATATCATACCATAACATCATACAAAATGAAATGTGAACAAGTTCCACCAAAAGATGAAATTCTAGTTGTTTATCCAGGAGTATGGAACAGACTTACAGAATATAGCAATTAAGAAGTTGAAAAAGGGACCAAAACTCCCATGTATCTATGCTGTTTGGAAAATTGTAATAATTGTAATGATATGCTTATGTCCATACACCTAATATGATTTAGTTCTAGTATGTTATTTTTTTGCTTTTCATTTTATTCCATCTAAAGGTAAAATACAAGCTGCCTACAGTGGTATGGACAGAGAGACAAAGACAATCTGAAGAAAGAAAGACATAAACTTTACCTTAGGAGATATATATACATAAACTCTTTTTGCTTTCTCAGAAGAGTCAGCATTGTCTGTGAGCAGCCGTGCTTCATACCATATATTATGTCTTTTCCTTGTAGTTGTTTTATTTACAACTTCTAAATCTTCCTCTGAAAATATATTATTGACAAATGAATTTCCTTCAATTTGTGTGTAGAGTATAAAGCAGTGTAGGAATACATATAAAAACAAAATAAGATGTAGATATCCAACTAAGTGTGCACAACAGGTTTCTGGAATAACCTTCATCAGGTACGCTCAAGGTCAAAAGATTGGATAACCAGATAATTAAGAAGTTTTGAAAGCAGGAATACAAAGGTGTTATTCATTGTTTGACTTGACCTACAGTAAAAACTGGATGACTTTCTAACTTCCACTGATAATTTTTTTTACTTCCACTGATAAAAATTGAAGGGGCCGTCGTGATCATATTGTAGTTGGATTTCTTATCACCACTAGGTGTGGTGTGTTCGATACAATATTATGTGATAAAGTTTGTCAGTGACTTGTGATAGGTCGGTAGTTTTCTCCGGTTTCCTCCATCAATAAAACTAACCGCCACGATATAACTGAAATATTGTTGAAAATGGCGTTAAACACCATAAACCAAACCTGATAAAAATTGCCAGCATGTAGAGAGATCCATAATCAAATTTGTGTTTTAATTAAATGACTAGATACAGAGTTGTGGTATTTTTATTGTGTTGTACTTAAAATTAAATGACCTCAACTCATTCCAGCTTTAGAAAATATGAATCTCAAACTCTACATACACAAATTTATTTTAAGTTGTATAAGCCTTAACAACATATGAATAGGAACAATAATGAAAAATACAATATTGATGGCGAAATATTTCTATTATAATGTTTGTGTTACAAAATTAAAAAAAAATAATCCAAGAGAGACAACCCTAGGCATTAGATCTAATGTTGACATCTATAAATATACATTGTAAATATCTTAGTTTGGACTGCTGATTTCAAAACAAGTATGAATGAATTGAGCTAGTTTTTTTTGCAAATTAGCTCATTCTCTTTACTCATTAGCTATTTATCAGAACTAAAATTACCTGTGAAGATGAAAAAGATATGCCTACGAAAAAGCGCATGTCCAAACGTTGGAGAAGTCAACATAAATAGCATAATCAGTGGCTGTTCTCTATGGGAATGGGACTCGACAATAAAGATAAATGAACACAAAGGCAACTTTCCACCCTTCAGCATGAGTGACTTACCACTTATGACCAGAATATTAAAATCACCATTCCTAAGTTTGATATCACCATATGACACAGCAGCCTGGTAACAACCTTCCATCTCCATCTTTATATGCATTGTTAGTTGTTTACTGTCAGCATTGTGTATTATTTGTGTAGTAGGTATATACCTTGCATTACTCTCAGTCTGAAAATAAAAGAGAAATTTAGTGAGTGAGTGATTGTTGTTTAATGCCAACTCAGTAATTTTTCATCTATATCATGGCGAGAACAATTTAATTTTCAATGAGATGATGATGAGGTCCGCTTTGTACTAGACCAACACGCTTAGTTGGATTTTTATAGTGCAAGCTCACTGAAACAACGGTACGTGGATAGACATGACGCCCCACTCGAACACATTATCCTGATTTCGAGCCAACCAGTCTTTGCTCTTTCTCTTTAATACCGCATGCTTAGCGGAGAAGCAACAAATACCAATCTTTGGTTTGACCAGAGCGGGCTTGAACCCATGATTTACTACACTCAAGGCAGGCATTTTGACCATTACACCACCGATGCATTTAAGAGCAATTTAAATATATTCATATACCATGGCAAGTTTGAATGATATGATGAGTAATCTATATAGGAGCTATCTATTTTGAGTTTCAAAATTAATATGGTTTATATCTTCATTAATTACTAGAAAAACACCTGACAAGAATTTGCTGTGTGAATAAGTTCAAGGCAATTCAACTCATTAGTGAGGATAAAAATCATATTTTGAAACTCTAAATACATATTCTGCTCAAAAACTGAAATCTACAAGAAGAGTCTGTCTTTAAGAATTAATTTCAATCATTGGGCCACATTAAAAAAAAATATGTTTGTTTGCCCTCTCCCTACCCTACTAGTAGGGCAAGACAGCTTTATGTGTTTTTGATTTTCCGTTCATTGTTTCTGTTGCTTTTTTACTTTAGTCAACGCCATAAACAATGCTATAAATATTCATCATCAGAAACACCCCCAAATATGCACATGAGGCATATTACTCAAACGAAATTTTCCAAAAGATAAAAAGGCAGAGAAAAAGCATGAGAATATATTACCTGAATATGTCATTTTGGTTTTTCCTTACAAAAATCATCAGAATTTTTAATATATGCAAAATAACATATGGCCAAATATCACTAGTTTCATGCATTTATAATAATGGTCAGATATAAAGGGATAAGTGCTACAACTTTAATAAATATCACAAAAAATTGCTGGATCCACATATTAATAAATGAGAATACCGAAGGGGCAATCAAAAATGAACAATCCAGAGAAACTTCCGACTTTTTGTTTGTTGCTTCTGTCCATTCTTTCCTTTACAAAAAAACCTACTCAATATGATTTTCTCACAATTTTTGTAAATAAATAAATAATTCTTTTTCTCCCAACTGCTCAAATAGCCAATAGTAAAAAAAAAGATAACTTAAAAAATTAGCCTGAAGAAAAATTTGAGAAATTGTGGTATTTAACATATAGGTTTTTGTTTGTTGTATTTCGGTATTTAACATATAATATCTCCTTGTAACATGATTTCTTCCTTTCCTTTAAAAACTACTAAATTTGTTCATTTTAAGACAAAAAAGGTTGTGTAGATAAAACATGGGGAAAATAGACTGTATCAATGGGGCAGGTTTCCATGTATATTTATAGCAGGATTATGTCACTCAAAGGTGTTTTCCAAGACAAAAACATAAATATTTACAATTCAATGAACTAAATAACAGAGTAGAATCATATTTAACCTATCTTTAACAATACCAGATGAACTGTTATTGAAATAATTGCTGTAGGCTTGTTCTAAACATGAATGAAGTGATATTTGACCCAACCCGTATATATACGGGATCCGCAGTGAGAGCGATGTTATTCATCCCGTATATATACAGGATCTGCATGAATAGGCAGGGATCACGCTGTCGGTCGCCAATGTCGCAATTTGCGATTTTTTTTCTTGACTGGCGACTGAAATCGGCTTCTGGCGATTTTTTTGGCGCCTAGATTTCCTTGTGTAAATTTATAGATAATCACTGTGTACCGTAACAAAAATCAATAATCCGTAAAATACAGGTAAGTTTTATCGTCTGCTAGCATGTGTCGGTATTTAACTGTCAAAGGAAAACAGGTAAATAATTTATCGAGGTGTGAAATTTTGATTGCCAATTATGATTTATGATCATATTATTGTTGTTAATTGAAGTGTAATTAGATGATCATGTTTTGAAAAAAGTTGTTTTACATGTATTATATAGAGCAAAATCGGAGATGACAGAAACTTATTTCCAGTTACGGTATATTCAAACTAGTAGCCGAAATGCAGTCAATAAAAAGTTATTTTTAACTTCCTTGCTATTTTTAGCACGTAGTTACCGTGATGTACAACATACAAATTTTCAAATGTCATTAACAATAAAAATTGTACGTCAATGACATAAACAAATGTGCCATATTTTACTATATTTGCACTTATTTTTCACTTTATTAAATAAATAAACAACTGCTAGTACCGAATGGAATCTGTGTTGAAGAACGATCTGATTCCGATTGCTTAGCGATCTTCTGCTTGTCGCATGTCAGCTGAGCTAAACGACGTTTCTGTGAAGGCATGTTTGAAACTGATGAAATATACTTTATTTTTATGGATATTTATAACAACGAGCGGCTGTGACACTAATCCTGAGTAGCTTGGGAATGAGTATTGTGCCAAGCTGAACACAACAAGCCGCTGACACTTCAATTATTTTATTAATTTCTTTCACCAAAATGAATGATCGCTAATTAAGGTTAATTGCCTTTGAATTTGATCACCTGTAATTAACTACTCAGACCATACAACAGGTGTCAAATTTTGTGATGTAATCTGTTGTTTGACAGATCATACACATCGATCGATATTATTAACAAGAGAAAGGTAGTTTTAGTATAAATTTAAAAAAAAACATACGAAAAAGGCATGAGGGCGTTTTAGTGACAGTTCTGAATGTATGTCTGTATCATATTGTATGTTAACTGTTGTTATATGATGATGTCTATGTTGTTATTTATTGTAATAAATTATATAAATCTTTTTGTTTTTGATGATGAAATCAAAATGAAAAACAGAAGTACAATACAGACATTAATATTTGTACAAACAAATCTGGACCATTTATACATGAAACTGAACATGCCAGATACATGCAATCATCACAATTTTGGTTCGAAAAAATTGGCTCCTTGTAAAAATTTTAGCTGGCTCCTAAACTGGCTCCTGACTTTCAAAACTGGCACCTAAAAATGGCACCTGGCAATTTTTCTGGCTCCTAATTTTTGGGAGCCAGAGCAGCCCCTGATAGGGTTAATATACTTACTTCTGTTACTTTGATTTTAAAGTAGTTCTTATGATCTGATTTAAACATGGCTGGATTATCATAACAGTCTTTAGTCTCTATAACTAGTGGATAAGACTGGCCAACAGTACATACTATTGTTGAGCAATAATTAGTGAACCCTGTCTTACTGGCATCAATTGAACCTACAATACAAATACATAATTATTATATATTAGGAACTATTAAATAATCAAAGGGTCATGAAAATTCGATACATGTAATCTCATTCAATTAATCTGTACCATTTCCAAAGGGATCGCGTGGATTTTCAATGCTTGATTGTATTGTTAATTAAGATTTAATTCCTTGATCTGGGCCGTCGTGATCGTGATTTTATGGTAGTTGGATTTACAACTACCTATGCAATCAGTACCTAACGTTGTGAGTTCGAATCCCACTCAGGCGATACAACATTTTGTGATAAAGTTTGTCAGTGACTTGCGACAGGTCGGTGGTTTTCTCCGGTTTCCTCCACCAACATGAATTATCAATGTTTTTCAGACTGAATGTTTTCCAAAAATTTTAAATTCAATAAAAATAAAAACGCAGACATATGCTTGTTAACTCCTCCTTTTAAAATCTCCAAAAAAATCATATCATTGAACAAATCCAGATTCGTTACAAGTTGGTTGCAATTCCCCAACAAGTTTCAAACAACAAAATGAAATGTGAAAAATGAACATCTAACTCACACCATGTACAATAAGTGGGCTAAATAATTAATACTCCAGTAAATTAAGAGTGAACTCCAATGTCAATATAGGTGCATGAGCTGCTTTTTGTTACCCTTCTGTATCAGTCCTCATGATGAGCACCGGTCCAAGACCAGTAAAACTGTTCGGACCTGTAAATATTTCAGTTTTCATTTCGAGGACTGCTGTATTACAGAAAACATGACTAATACTTCCCTAGAATTACCTGCTTCAAATGCTTTGATGAATGGACTTCCTTTGATGTGTTTCCCGTTCACCATCACATGTATTTTATACGTTCCTGATTTATGAACAGTAAATGAAATAGAGACAGCATTAGAATTGTCTTTATCTAACTGTTTAGTACATGACATTTTCTCCCCCTTATGTAGAATCTCCACATGTACGATCCTTGAATCAGTTATTTTATGCGGTCTTCCATTCTTCTGGTGTAACTGAAATAATAAGAAAAATTCCATGTATAAAACTACCATTTAATTGTGGCCATGATGGCCCAATGATTGACTGATGGTTGTTTAATGTCCAGTGGAATATATTCAAAACCAGATTAAGTTCAACAATACTGAAAACTATACAGAAATGAAATAGGGATGGTACAACTGGAGCAATTACTTTTGACTGCCATTGTAAAAGTTGGCTAGGGAGAAAAAATGTAGCTTTTTGTAGCGGCTACAATGTGCCAATTCTTTTTCAAAATCAACAAAAGAGGTCTTTAATTTGTAGGGAGCATGGCACTCTCCAAACATGTTACCTGCTATGGTCCATGGTCAGGTTTTCCAGATGATATTCTGACAACCGTCACTAAAGGACGTGCTGGGCAGTTTTGTGGGTTAAGTCCCTTGGAACAGAAACCAATAGTAATACCCAGCAATTTAATAAATTGACTTGCAATCCTGTTTAAATGATTATTGCATAACCCTATGTTTGGAAAACTTAATGACCTAAACATTTTAGTTTTAAAAGTCATCATAACCTTTTTTTTTTAAGGCATATATCATTCACATTCTAAATTATGAATAAAAACGTATACGTAAATCATCAAATTAAATGTTCACAACACATTTCTGGAATAACCTTTGCATGCTCAAAGTCAAAATATTTGAAAGAAAATAATTTAAAGGTCCTTAGGAGCATGAAACCCAAAGGGTCTAAACAAGATGGCCGAAATAAGTTAAGGTCACCTTTGACTAATGGATTTATTAAATAATACAGTATACTTATGTATTACAACCTAAGTTTTGAATAAGACATATTTGTTTGCTTCTGCAGTAAATTTCCTTGATTGTAAGGAGTATATAAATAAGAAATATATGTGGATTTTCTCCCCTTAATTTTAAGGTGTGTTTGAATTTAAAGATATTTGTGTTATTTTCTGTAAATTTCCTTGATATTAATTTAAGGTATATTTATGAAGAAGAAATATCTGTGTTTTTGTTTGTAAATTTCCTTGAATTTGAAATGTATCCTTTAATTTATAACTGCTAAAATCAGTATTCATTGATTGTATATATTTGATGTTCTAAATCACCTCTAACTACCTATGTAGACAATACCTATTACCACTAACGTTGTGAGTTTGAATACCGCTCAGGTGAGGTGTACTAGATACAACATTATGTGATAAAGTTTGTCAGTGGTTTCCTCCTAATACTCCAGTTTCCTCCACCAATAAAACCGACCGCCACGTTATACTTGAAATATTGTTGAAAGTGGTGTTAAACACCATAACCATAACCCATCTACGTACTTACATCCATGTACCATTTATTATTTTGTCAATGATTTGTACCTATTTTAGAGAAAAACAAGTCATGCAATTTTCAAATATTAATTGACATAATTCTAGAATGTTTATAGATATTCTATAAGATTTGTTTACTTTAGCAGGGTTAATGGGAGTTCTACTTCTTATGGTAATGGAGAATATTATGAAATTTTGTAACCCATTTTTTTTTATCTTATTTTGTTTGTGTTTTTTTTTTCTAGTTTAAAGGTTGTAAATCTAAGATATTAAAACTGACCAGCCCTAATCTTACTTATGTGTTAATTTGATTCTGTAAGATAATACATATTTTCTTTTCATATCCAATCAACAAATATATGGATACCACATAAACAATCTGCTCAATAATCAATATTTAGACAACAACAAAAATTGGATTTTTCATACTCTTAATTGGCGATGTACTAAAAGTCATTACACAAATGTGTTGTTTCTCTTAATTGGATGATTTACAATATTTTTTTGTTTTGCTTTTGAAAGCTTTGGCCCCTCCCCCCCCCCCCCCTACTTTCTCGTCCTCTCCTGAAGCTTGCCCAACCCCACTTTCTTGCCCTCTACTAAGACTGCCCCCACATTTACTAGTCCACTTATAATGCCTTCCTCCCCCCACTTTCCAGTGCACTTGGAAAGTTTGCAGTCCACTTTCAGGTCCCCTCAAAAAGCATACATGTATAATTAGTGAATCTATACACAAAAATAGTGAATGGGTTTACACACATACCTTTACAACAAATGACATTGTGTTCCCAACAATTTGTGGCTCCTGCCAACCCCACATTACTGCACAATTCTGTGCGGACACATGTGATCCAACAAACCAGTTCCACAACCATCCTTTGTTATTGTTTGTCTGTTGTGGAATGGTTGGTAAGTGTGGACGGACTTGATGTCTCCCCCATTCTCCACCGGTGGGTACCGGTATTCTATTTATAGCTCTTCCTATACAATCTGCTACCATTATACAGCTGATGATAGTTCCTCCGATTGTTATTGTCACAACTGAAATAAAAATTGTGAGTCAACGTCAAAAATATGATATAACAAATAACTACATATCAAATCTAAAACCCCATATCTATTGAATATATACAAAAATGTTATAATGTTTCTTCATATAATCTGTTTAAGGAATTGATTCTTTTTTCTTTGTGTCTCAAAATTGAATTATCTAAGTACAATAAAAAAAAAAATACCATGAATAATACATACTTATCAGATTAAGAATATTTGTCTATGACATATTCCATCTAAACCTTTAGTAACATGTTACTTGAGAAATAAGAAAAGGAAAAATATTCTATAAAACCTTCAAAATTTTTTTTTAATCAATTTCAAACACTTGTTATGGAATGCCAGTAAATAATAAATATACATTTATTTATTTTATTATTTTTTTTTTTTTTGGTAAACTTACATGTTAAAATTATTTTGAAGAATTTCACGTTAAAATTGTCCTGAGAGAAAAAGAATTAAGCACCCAGAACACTACACTGTGTACGTAATACTAGCTATTGTATGATGAAATATTGCTTTTGATCTCTATTTAATATAACAACACACAAAGAACATCGGGAAAAATAATTTGAAACTGTCAAATAAGAATATATATGGAATAACTATTTCTTTACCATGGATATATGAATCGATTATTGTAAAATTTAAAAGAGAATCTTGTCCTTATAACAAGGCAAGGCATCTCCTAATTAGAAAACATCACACATCTTGATTTATACATGGACAAATGATAAATGGATTTTTTTTTAACTTTTCTCAAGAAAAACTGTTTAAAGAAAATGGAATACCTAATGAGAATTTTTTTCTCTATAACACTTTTTTATCCAATACTTGAGTTAACACATTCATATATTGACTGCAGGCACTAGCTAGGAAGCAAGTAATAGCATTTTGACATATTGAATTTTGATTTAGCACTTGAAAAACAAATTGGCAATTCTCATACAAAGTGCCTTCAAATCTCAGCAGTATTGGTTAACCAAAGTTTTATGATCAATGTTCATATAATATTGATGTAATATTATAATATAAGCTGCATGAAGATTTCCTTGGTTTTTTTTTTGCACAAACAGCAGTCAATAACTTATTAGGTCATAATTGTAAAGTTAAATGTTCCATTTAATCATGCATAATAACTGAATGTCAGCATTTAAAGAGACTGACAAGAAATTCAATGACAAAAAATAATAAGAGACATACCTCAGCATTAACCCCTATATTTACATGTAGCTAGAAATAACCTTCTTTATATTGATCCCAACTATAAGCTATAGTAGCTAGGATGATTCAATTAGAAAAGAGATAGGGATGTTTTATAGATCTGACAGATACAATGACACCTCCCCTGTGTAAACACAGTATATTACTCCATAATTTGATAGCTCAACAAATACAATGCTGGAAACTGTTCTGGGAAAATTTGGACAATACAAACTGCAAAAGCCAATTTGATACAAAATTACATGCATACCATTAATAACAAATAACAGAAATAAATGTAAAGGTCCAAGGTTTCCCTTTAATTAAAGTCTTTTGTCCCCCCCCCCCCCCCACACCTGTTTTGTACAGTAATATGTACATGTACATTAGTATATACTAATTTCTAACCATTTCTTCCTGTATATTATACCCTAGCTATAGGCAATAATATTATCCTGGAAATGAGAAAAACAAATCCCCTATCATTTTTGTTTCCATTTAGTAAATATGATCTCTACAAAACATTGAGATGATTTTAACACTAATAAAGTCGATATGTACACAATGTAATTCATCCTTTCCCTTGGTATACATAAAGTCAATCAATATTAGACAATTTAATAATACTTAGGACAATGACATGTGCTTGAGTTAGGTGTATCAATATATATCATCATTATCTTTATTACTATAAACTATTCATCTCTTTAGTATGTTTAGACTTGATTAGCGAGTTCAAATTCTACAGTTTTCAGTAATTTAATTATTGTTTAATGAAATGTATAACCATACAATTTTAACTGATGGTTTGGTTTATGGTGTTTAATGCCATTTTCAACAATATTTCAGTTATTTCCTGGCAGTCAGTTTTATTGGTGGAGGAAACCGGAGTACCCGGTGAAAACCACTGACCTGTCACAAGTAACTGACAAACTTTATCACATAATGTCGTATCAAGTACATCCTGCCATGAGCAGGATTCGAACTCACAACATTAGTAATGATAGGTGCTGATATTACAGGTAAATCCAACAACCATATGATCATGACCAACGATGGCCCCTCAATTTTAATTGAATGGACGCAAAATAAGATATAGGCTTTAGGAAAGGGGTAGAGCAGCTAGCTTTTTTTTTTGAAAGGAAGTTGCATAGACCACAATTTTAGACAAAATAGCTTCTTTTGATAATTTGCATTTCTTCAAACAGTGACCTGTAGCAATGCTTTTTTTTTTTTAAAGATATCCCAACAAAATGGCAGAAGGAATGTTATTTTCTTCAAGAACTTGAAACACAATACCAAAATTTAATTTCTTATCAAATTCAATAATACATATATTGAACACCATGCTGACCTCACAATGGATGCTCTTTAGCTGCAATAATGTAGCTCCTGTGACAAACTTGTGTCTCGGCGGAGCTACAAAGCGGTCCCATTCGTCACAATGGAGCAAAAAATAAATTGCAGTTGAAACATAAAAACCCACTATTTATGCTTCAAACATTTCATTATAACTATTACTGACGATCCCAGTTCTTGTTAAATCGGTTTGGCTGAGAAATGTATGCTTTTCAAAGGTAGCAACAACCTTGTTCAAATTTATCGATCGTTCGCCATAATGTGCATCATGTAACATAAACGGAAACTACGGAAGGCGGAGCTTTTCTAAATATGGTATTTCTTACTATGATGTTTCTACGGCTGATGTAAACATTCACGCCTCAAATCGCCAAATATGGTATAGAAATCCAAATAAGGAAAATACCAAAGTGAGGCTTTGACCGGAAATGAATACAAATGACGAAATTCAAAATGTCCAGTAAACATGGATTTTTATTTTGTGGGAATTACATTCTAAAATACTGGTAGGGCCAAAAAAAAAATAGGTGTGTTTCTAGCTGCAATAATATAGCTCCTGTGACAAACTTGTGTCTCGGCAGAGCTACAAAGCGGTCCCATTCGTCACAATGGAGCAAAAAATAAATTGCAGTTGAAACATAAAAAACTCACTATTTACGCTTCAAACATTTCATTATAACTATTACTGATGATCCCAGTCCTTGTTAAATCGGTTTGGCTGAGAAATGTATGCTTTTCAAAGGTAGCAACAATCTTTTTCAAATTTATCGATCGTTCGCCATAACCGGAAACTACGGAAAGCGGAGCTTTTCTAAATATGGTATTTCTTACTACACGTTTACTACGGCTGATGTAAACATTCACGCCTCAAATCGCCAAATATGGTATCGACATCCAAATAGTGAGGTCGGAAATGACGAAATTCAAAATGTTCAGAGAAAAAGTAAACATGGATTTTTATTTTGTGGGAATTACATTCTATAATACTGGTAGGTGATAAAAACTTGTTATAATAGTGGACAAAAGGAAAGGTTATGTCTTATTATTGATAAATACAGGCATCAGAAACTCTGTAGCATTTAGGGTTTTATTATTAGAACTAGATGCTCTTGTCCATTATTTCACCTTAAAGGTACTCCTATTTTTATCATAGTAGTAAAATAACAGTATCAAAATCAATATAGATTTAACATTGATAATTTTCTGAGGATATATAACTAGAGGCTCAGTGGGCTGAGCCTGTATCGCTCACCTTTCATTCTGCTTTGAGGAAACTTAATACAGAGCCTTCCATACATGTAGATGCTTCCTACCAAGTTTTGGTTCATATGGTTAAGCAGTTTCAAAGGAGAAGATTTTTTAGAAATCGACCAATCAGAAACAAGAATTGTATGTGGTGGCCATGTCTGCTAACCGATCGCGACGAAATGAGCAATCTTCATAGAGGACATTCCATAGATGCTTCCTACCAAGATTCGGTGGTAGCCATGTTTGTTAACCGATCGGGACGAAATGAGCAATCTTCATAGAGGATATTCCATAGATGATTACTACCAAGTTTCGGTTCATTTGGCCAAGCAGTTTCAGAGGAGAAGATTTAAAAAAATCGGCCAATCAGAAACAAGAATTGCCTGTGGCAGCCATGTTTGTTAATGGATCGGGACGAAATGAGCAATCTTTAGGTTTGCTAAAAAGAATATAAAAATGTGAATACCTACTTGTAATGTATAGAATAAACATGTTACACTATATCAGCATTAGTTAATTTCTAAGGGAGATAATGGCAAGAGTTATCTTTCTTTTAACAGTTTAGGCAAGAGTTATCTTTCTTTTAACAGAGGAGAAGATTTTTTAAAAATCAACCAATCAGAAACAAGAATTGCCTGTGGTGGCCATGTTTGTTAACCGTTCGGGACAAAATGAGCAATCTTTATAGAGGACCGTACATAGATGCTTCCTACCAAGTTTCGGTTCATTTTGCCAAACGGTTTCAGAGGAGAAGAATTTTAAAAATCAGCCAATCAGAAACAAGAGTCGCCTGTTGCAGTCATGTTTGTTAATGGATCGGGACGAAATGAACAATGTTTACAGAGGGCCTTCCATAGATGCTTCCTACCAAGTTTCGGTTTATTTGGCCAAGAGGTTTCAGAGGAGAAGATTTTTAAAAATCGGCCAATCAGAAACAAGAATTGCCTGTGGCGGCCATGTTTATTAATGGATCAGGACGAAATGAGCATTCTTTATAGAGGACCTTCCATAGATGCTTCCTACCAAGTTTCAGTTCATTTGGCTGAGAGGTTTCAGAGGAGAAGATAAAAATGTGAAAAGTTAACAGACGACAGACGACGGACGCCAAGTGATGGCAAGGTGAGCTAAAAAGTGGCTACAGATCTTTGGTAATATTCTTTTTTGAAATGATAAAATCATCCCAATAACAGGTTTAACCCCACAACATGTTCGTGCCTGTCCAAAGACAGATCCTGGATTTTCAACGTCAGATGTCATGATCTTTTTAGTGTTCAGTGAGTTCAGTTAAGATGGAGGTGATTGCTTGTTTTGTTGATATTGGTAGAATTGATGACCATCATTGTTTAAACTTTCTTTTCATAACATAAGTGCCCTCTGATTCCAAAAATACAAATACCAAGTCTTACTTAATGGGGAAACACTAACTACTCCCATAACCCAATAATATAAACTTTTTTTTTATCTAACACTTAAATCATTAGTTGTACAGACTACATATAAAATGTTCAAAGAACTGTCTTAGCTTATTGCAAGTTGTCATATTATTTCTGGCCTGTAGATGAAAGTACTTATATAAAAGGTGAGGCCATAAAAATGACACAACAGAAATTCAAGGGAGATAATATAAGCAGCATGAATATCATGAAACTCAAATTTAATACAGCTCTCCAATATGAAATTGAGGTAATTATTCAGCAAACCTATTTCTTTTTAGGGTTTCAATTATTATCAAATGATGCAAAAAAGGAAAAAGAAAAGAAAAAAGACTTTTCAAAATCAATTCATTTTCGTACAAAATATACTTTATATTACATAATATATTACATAATAGTATTTAGGAATTATATTACAATCAATTCTTACATACTCTGAGTCTGAAGTATGAATTTTCCATCAACAATAGTAGGTATAATATTTTTTGTCAAAAAATCCTTTTAGTTTCATAAATTCTCATTTAAGTAATATATAGAGGGAATTTTCCATGCATGTCTAATCTTCGGTATGTTCACTGCTGTCTCAAATCAGATAACTACTGCACACATGGAAATTCAAACACACTTATGTCACAAAATCAACAAGGGTTGTCTTTATTTGTGATTTCACTACTTATAACATTATTTTGCACAAAAATTTGAGTTAAAGTACCTAATTAGGATTATGAGAAAACTAAGCTAAAGTCATCACTTCAGAAATTCTATAAACGTCATCAAGAGTTGATTGAACCATTTTGGAATTCCACTAGTCGTGGACAAGTTTCCAATATCATCTTGAGATCTCTTCTTCTCTCTCAATTTTTGTGAGAGTGTTGTCCACTGCTTCTGTTTATTGTATCTGGGTCGTCTCTTTACTTATATAAATACCCCTTTGTGTGTACCGGTACTTGTGTATTCTCCATTTGTCTTAATGCAGGTTGACTTGCTACATGTGTCAGCTGGTTGTGCAGGACCAATCAAAATACACAACTCACAAGAGGGACAGAATAAAAATGAAATCAAAATATTTATTTTTGAAATTTATAAAATTCCATTCTGGGATTAAAAAGGATTAACAGAAAACTGTATGAACCAATTAAAGGTTATTTTTGATACAAAAACAAACCTAATCTTCCACATTTTTCAACTTTTGAAAAAAACACCTTGTAATTCCAATTTAAAATAAAGATTCATGCTAACAAACTTTTTGATAAAATGTTATAAGTGAAAAGGGGCAATAAAGCCTACAAAAATATTCTGCTCAAACTACCGTAACAATACTCATATCTTCATATGGTAATAAGCATGCATGCAAAGTTTTGAGGATTTCCCATTTAAAATGTAGGAGTAGTTGCATAATACAAAGTTTTTGAAGAAATATTTTATGTGTAAAAAGGCCAAGGGAAATAACTCCTTCAAAAATGATCCAATCGAAGTGTTGCAATAATATGCAATTCTTCATAGGGCAATAAGCAGGCATGAAAAGTTTGATGAATTCTTACTTAAAATGTAGTAGAGGTTGCACATACAAACTTTTTTATACAAAATTCTAAGTCAAAAAGGGAAATAACTTCAAAAATGGACCAATCAAATTGCCGTAAAAAAATATGTGAATCGTCATAAACAAACATGCAAAGGTTTAAGGAATTCTCATTGCATGTGGGAGGAGTTGTGCGAACAAACTTTTGTGACAGACTGACAGGATGAAAACAATGTCTTTGTCAGAAGGAGGGAGACATAATTTGGTATATTGACCTCAGATAAATGAACAAGGAAAATTTATCAGATGTTGAAAAAAACATTACATAACAGTTTTACAAACAGTGACTACATCTTATCTGGACAAAAGCTTTCAAATAAAAATGATGAACTCTTTTTTTAAAAAACTCCTCATGTGAAAAATATTGGGTACTAAAAAAATACTCAGCTCTAAGCTTGGTATATCAAACAAACCAAGTATGTTTTAAAAAAATTCCTCATCTCCTTTCTAAAGTAAAATTTCAATTTCAACTAGGGCAACGCAAAGCGTGGCATATCCCCTCGCCTAAAAATTTGATCTGGTGACCTTGACCTTTGACCTATGACCTTAAAAATAACAATATTTCGTGAAGATTCATCAGTCCAATATCAAAACCATATTTCGTGAAGAAAAGTTCAAATGGTGAATTTCTATGTTTGAATGCGCATAACTGCACATTAGAATCTAAGGATGTACAAGTGCATAGTTTTGGTCATAACTCTAGAAAAACTCAATGGACCGAGATATGGTACTAATGTGCACATCTTCATATTAGGATTTTGCAATATACTAAGTTTCACAAACATCTCATTAAGCATGTGGGTGGAGTTGTGACGACAAAGTGCACAGTGAATTGTATCAAATTTCCAAGTCCAAACGGGCATAACTCTGGAAAAACTCAATGGACCAGGATATACTAACTAGAGGCTCCCAGGAGCCTGTATAGCTCACCTGGGTATAATAACAACATCAGTCAATAAAACTTGATAACTTCGGTAAAAAAAATTAACAAATGTAGCCTTCGTCATTGCAGACCCCTTCTACAAACCAGAGGCTCTCAAGAGCCTGTATCGTTCACCTGGTAATAAAAAAAACCAATTGGTCCTATGTAAAAACTATGTCCTGCGTCATCTTGGAATTACGATCAACATAAAAAACACAAAGTTTGTAAAGGACCTTCCAATGATTGATGCACAGTTTAGGTTCAATCAGTGCAATAGCTTCAGAGAAGAATATATTTCTGTATTTTCCCCATATGGTTCTGTGTTAATACTATGACCTGTGGTGGCAGCCATCTTGGATTTCAGATCGGCATAAAAAACAGAGGACCTTCCAATGATCATTCCTGGGCAGTTTGGTTTCAATTATCCAAGTGGTTTCAGAGAAGAAGCGTTTTGAAACATTTTTCCCATAGGATCCAATGTTAAACTAAGTCCTGCCGTAGCCGCCATTTTGAATTTCATATCGAAACAAAAAACGTAAAGTTTGTAGAGGACCATCCAATGTACACACATATGGACAGTTTGACTTTAATCATATTTGTAGTTTCTGAGAAGAAGGCATTTGAACATTTTCCCATAGGGTCCAATGTTAATCTATGTCCTGCGGTGGTGGCCATCTTGGATTTCCGATCGGCATAAAAAACACACACCTTGTAGAGGACCTTCCAATGATCATTCCTGGGCAGCTTGGTTTCAATTATCCAAGTGGTTTCAGAGAAGAAGCGTTTTGAAACATTTTTCCCATAGGATCCAATGTTAAACTAAGTCCTGCCGTAGCCGCCATTTTGAATTTCATATCGAAACAAAAAACGTAAAGTTTGTAGAGGACCATCCAATGTACACACATATGGACAGTTTGGCTTTAATCATATTTGTAGTTTCTGAGAAGAAGGCATTTGAACATTTTCCCATAGGGTCCAATGTTAATCTATGCCCTGCGGTGGTGGCCATCTTGAATTTTCGATCGGCATAAAAAAACAGAAACTTTGTAGAGGACCTTCCAATGATTATTCCTGGGCAGTTTGGTTTCAATTATCGAAGTGGTTTCAGAGAAGAAGCGTTTTGAAGCATTTTTCCCATAGGGTCCAATGTTAAACTAAGTCCTGCCGTAGCCGCCATTTTGAATTTCTTATCGGAACAAAAAACGTAAAGTTTGTAGAGGACCATCCAATGAACATTCATGTACAGTTTGGCTTTAATAATATTTGTAGTTTCTGAGAAGAAGGCATTTGAACATTTTCCCATAGGGTCCAATGTTAATCTATGTATTGCGGTGGCGGCCATCTTGGATTTCCGACCGGCATAAAAAACATAAAATTTGTAGAGGACCTTCCAATGATCATTCCTGGGCAGTTTGGTTTCAACTGTTCTAGTGGTTTCAGAGAAGAAGCGTTTTGAAACATTTTTCCCATAGGGTCCAATGTTAAACTAAGTCCTGCCGTAGCCGCCATTTTGAATTTCATATCGGAACAAAAAACGTATTGTTTGTAGAGGATCATCCAATGAACATTCATGTACAGTTTGGCTTTAATCATATTTGTAGTTTCTGAGAAGAAGGCATTTGAACATTTTCCCATAGGGTCCAATGTTAATCTATGTCCTGCGGTGGCGGCCATCTTGAATTTCCGATCGGCATAAAAAACAGAAAATTTGTAGAGGACCTTCCAATGATCATTCCTGGGCAGTTTGGTTTCAATTATCCAAGTGGTTTCAGAGAAGAAGCGTTTTGAAACATTTTTCCCATAGGATCCAATGTTAAACTAAGTCCTGCCGTAGCCGCCATTTTGAATTTCATATCGGAACAAAAAACGTAAAGTTTGTAGAGGACCATCCAATGTACACACATATGGACAGTTTGGCTTTAATCATATTTGTAGTTTCTGAGAAGAAGGCATTTGAACATTTTCCCATAGGGTCCAATGTTAATCTATGCCCTGCGGTGGTGGCCATCTTGAATTTTCGATCGGCATAAAAAAACAGAAACTTTGTAGAGGACCTTCCAATGATTATTCCTGGGCAGTTTGGTTTCAATTATCGAAGTGGTTTCAGAGAAGAAGCGTTTTGAAGCATTTTTCCCATAGGGTCCAATGTTAAACTAAGTCCTGCCGTAGCCGCCATTTTGAATTTCTTATCAGAACAAAAAACGTAAAGTTTGTAGAGGACCATCCAATGAACATTCATGTACAGTTTGGCTTTAATAATATTTGTAGTTTCTGAGAAGAAGGCATTTGAACATTTTCCCATAGGGTCCAATGTTAATCTATGTATTGCGGTGGCGGCCATCTTGGATTTCCGAGCGGCATAAAAAACATAAAATTTGTAGAGGACCTTCCAATGATCATTCCTGGGCAGTTTGGTTTCAACTGTTCTAGTGGTTTCAGAGAAGAAGCGTTTTGAAACATTTTTCCCATAGGGTCCAATGTTAAACTAAGTCCTGCCGTAGCCGCCATTTTGAATTTCATATCGGAACAAAAAACGTATTGTTTGTAGAGGATCATCCAATGAACATTCATGTACAGTTTGGCTTTAATCATATTTGTAGTTTCTGAGAAGAAGGCATTTGAACATTTTCCCATAGGGTCCAATGTTAATCTATGTCCTGCGGTGGCGGCCATCTTGAATTTCCGATCGGCATAAAAAACAGAAAATTTGTAGAGGACCTTCCAATGATCATTCCTGGGCAGTTTGGTTTCAATTATCCAAGTGGTTTCAGAGAAGAAGCGTTTTGAAACATTTTTCCCATAGGGTCCAATGTTAAACTAAGTCCTGCCGTAGCCGCCATTTTGAATTTCATACCGGAACAAAAAACGTAAAGTTTGTAGAGGACCATCTAATGAACATTCATGTACAGTTTGGCTTTAATCATATTTGTAGTTTCTGAGTAGAAGGCATTTGAATATTTTCCCATAGGGTCCAATGTTAATCTATGTCCTGCGGTGGCGGCTATCTTGGATTTCCGACCGGCATAAAAAACATAAAATTTGTAGAGGACCTTCTAATGATCATTCCTGGGCAGTTTGGTTTCAACTGTCCAAGTGGTTTCAGAGAAGAAGCATTTTGAAACATTTTCCCATAGGGTCCAATGTTAAACTAAGTCCTGCCGTAGCCGCCATTTTGAATTTCATATCGGAACAAAAAACCTTAAGATTGTAGAGGACCATCCAATGAACATTCATGTACAGTTTGGCTTTAATCATATTTGTAGTTTCTGAGAAGAAGGCATTTGAACATTTTTCCATAGGGTCCAATGTTAATCTATGTCCTGCGATGGCGGCCATCTTGGATTTCCGATCGGCATAAAAAACAGTAACTTGGTAAAGGACATTCCAATGATCATTCCTTTACAGTTTGGGTTCAGTCAGTTCATTAGTTTCAGAGAAGAAGATCTTTGAAATTTCAGCCAATCAGAGCATATTATTGACCCTGGCAGCCATATTGAATATCCGACTGGAACGAAAAACAGTAACTTTGTAGAGGACCATTCAAGGAACATTCATGTACAGTTTGGCTTTAATAATATTTGTAGTTTCTGAGAAGAAGGCATTTGAACATTTTCCCATAGGGTCCAATGTTAATCTATGTATTGCGGTGGTGGCCATCTTGGATTTCCGATCGGCATAAAAAACATAAAATTTGTAGAGGACCTTCCAATGATCATTCCTAGGCAGTTTGGTTTCAATTATCCAAGTGGTTTCAGAGAAGAAGCGTTTTGAAACATTTTTCCCATAGGGTCCAATGTTAAACTAAGTCCTGCCGTAGCCGCCATTTTGAATTTCATACCAGAACAAAAAACGTAAAGTTTGTAGAGGACCATCTAATGAACATTCATGTACAGTTTGGCTTTAATCATATTTGTAGTTTCTGAGTAGAAGGCATTTGAATATTTTCCCATAGGGTCCAATGTTAATCTATGTCCTGCGGTGGCGGCCATCTTGGATTTCCGACCGGCATAAAAAACAGAATATTTGTAGAGGACCTTCCAATGATCATTCCTGGGCAGTTTGGTTTCAACTGTCCAAGTGGTTTCAGAGAAGAAGCATTTTGAAACATTTTCCCATAGGGTCCAATGTTAAACTAAGTCCTGCCGTAGCCGCCATTTTGAATTTTATATCGGAACAAAAAACCTTAAGATTGTAGAGGACCATCCAATGAACATTCATGTACAGTTTGGCTTTAATCATATTTGTAGTTTCTGAGTAGAAGGCATTTGAATATTTTCCCATAGGGTCCAATGTTAATCTATGTCCTGCGGTGGCGGCCATCTTGGATTCCTGACCGGCATAAAAAACAGAAAATTTGTAGAGGACCTTCCAATGATCATTCCTGGGCAGTTTGGTTTCAATTATCCAAGTGGTTTCAGAGAAGAAGCGTTTTGAAACATTTTTCCCTTAGGGTCCAATGTTAAACTAAGTCCTGCCGTAGCCGCCATTTTGAATTTCATACCGGAACAAAAAACGTAAAGTTTGTAGAGGACCATCTAATGAACATTCATGTACAGTTTGGCTTTAATCATATTTGTAGTTTCTGAGTAGAAGGCATTTGAATATTTTCCCATAGGGTCCAATGTTAATCTATGTCCTGCGGTGGCGGCCATCTTGGATTTCCGACCGTCATAAAAAACAAATATTTGTAGAGGACCTTCCAATGATCATTCCTGGGCAGTTTGGTTTCAACTGTCCAAGTGGTTTCAGAGAAGAAGCATTTTGAAACATTTTTCCCATAGGGTCCAATGTTAAACTAAGTCCTGCCGTAGCCGCCATTTTGAATTTCATATCGGAACAAAAAACCTTAAGATTGTAGAGGACCATCCAATGAACATTCATGTACAGTTTGGCTTTAATAATATTTGTAGTTTCTGAGAAGAAGGCATTTGAACATTTTCCCATAGGGTCCAATGTTAATCTATGTCCTGCGATGGCGGCCATCTTGGATTTCCGATCGGCATAAAAAACAGTAACTTGGTAAAGGACATTCCAATGATCATTCCTTTACAGTTTGGGTTCAGTCAGTTCATTAGTTTCAGAGAAGAAGATCTTTGAAATTTCAGCCAATCAGAGCATATTATTGGCCCTGGCAGCCATATTGAATATCCGACTGGAACGAAAAACAGTAACTTTGTAGAGAACCATCCAAGGAACATTCCTGCTAAGTTCGGTTCCAATCGGCCAAGTGGTTTCGGAGAAGAAGCTTGAAATGTGAAAAGTTTACAGACGACAGACGACGGATGCCAAGTGATGGCAACTAAAAAATGTGGGCAGGGGTTCTCCCTTTAATGTAAGTTATCAAAATTGCTGTAAAAAAACATATATGTCAATGATTCTCAAAATTTAGCTTTTCCTACTTCACATTTTGTAATAGAGTTGCTTCCCTTTGATTATTTGAGTAACCAAAAGCAGTGAGTCAACAAAAATATGCATTTCAAGAGGAATAACTCTTCACAGCTGTCGCACATTTTTAACTGTGGGAAATTTTTTGTAGATCTTGTCATGCTGAACATTTTTGCAGTTTAAACTTTCCCTCTATCTCTAATAGTTTTTGAGATATAAGATGATAGTATTAAAATTGAGAACATTTTGATGAAAAAAGGGCAATAACTCCAAATTGGGTAATTGGATTTACTTTAAAATTGCAGGGTAGGAAGATCTTGACATGCTGCAAATTTTTGAAATTTAAACTTAACCTTTATCTCTTATAGTTTTTGAAATATAAGACGAAAAGTATTAATTTTTTTTTATAAATTTGATGAAAAAAGGTCGAGAACTCCAAGATGGGTAATCAGATTTACTTCAAAATTGCAGGTAAAAAAAAAAATGGATAGAAGGGTCAAACCGCCAGACACATTTTTGGAAGAGAACCATCCAATGACTATTTCATCAAAATTTTGTTCTTATTGAGCAAATGGTTTCAGACAAAAATATTTTTATGGGAATTTCCCATAGGGTCCTATGTTAAATTAAGTTCGGCTGTGGCGGCCATCTTGGTCGGTGTTCTGAAATGCCGGACACAAATTTGGAAGAGGACCACTCAAGAATCATTTCAGCAAAGTTTGGTTGAGATTGGCTCAGTAGTTTCAGAGGAGAAGATTTTTTTAAATTTCATCCCCCCTTTTTCTAATTTGCATAATCGGTCAAAATCGGTAAAAGTTCAAAGTTCATTAAAAATCCCGTAATATATGTTAAAAAGCTCACCATTATGCTTATACAGTTCAAATTTGGGCACTTTCTGGCTTAAAATAGAGCAGTTTTGGCCATTTGAAGAAATTTCTATTTTTAGTAATGGCGGCCATCTTGAATACAGGACGGCGCTGACGGACACAATTTTTAAAGGGGACCACCTAAGGATCATTTCAGCAAAGTTTGGTTGATATTGGCTCAGTAGTTTCAGAGGAGAAGATTTTTTTTAAATTTCATCCCCCCTTTTTTCTAATTTGCATAATCGGTCAAAATCGGTAAAAGTTCAATGTTCATAAAAAATCCCGTAATATATGTTAAAAAGCTCATCATTATGCTTATACAGTTCAAATTTGGGCACTTTCTGGCTTAAAATAGAGCAGTTTTGGCCATTTGAAGAAATTTCTAATTTTAGTAATGGCAACCATCTTGGATCAGGGCGGCGCTGACGGACACAATTTTGAAAGGGGACCACCTAAGGATCATTTCAGCAAAGTTTGGTTGAGATTGGCCTAATAGTTTCAGAGGAGAAGATTTTTTTAAAATTTCATCCCCCCTTTTTTCTAATTTGCATAATCGGTCAAAATCGGTAAAAGTTCAAAGGTCATAAAAAATCCCGTAATATATGCTAAAAAGCTCATCATTATGCTTATACACTTCAAATTTGGGCACTTTCTGGCTTAAAATAGAGCAGTTTTGGCCATTTGAAGAAATTTCTAATTTTAGTAATGGCAGCCATCTTGGATACAGGGCGGCGCTGACGGACACAATTTTGAAAGGGGACCACCTAAGGATCATTTCAGCAAAGTTTGGTTGAGATTGGCTCAGTAGTTTCAGAGGAGAAGATTTTTTTTTAATTTCATCCCCCCTTTTTTCTAATTTGCATAATCGGTCAAAATCGGTAAAAGTTCAAAGTTCATAAAAAATCCCATAATATATGTTAAAAAGCTCATCATTATGCTTATACAGTTCAAATTTGGGCACTTTCTGGCTTAAAATAGAGCAGTTTTGGCCATTTGAAGAAATTTCTATTTTTAGTAATGGCGGCCATCTTGGATACAGGACGGCGCTGACGGACACAATTTTTAAAGGGGACCACCTAAGGATCATTTCAGCAAAGTTTGATTGAGATTGGCCTAATAGTTTCAGAGGAGAAGATTTTTTTAAAATTTCATCCCCCCTTTTTTCTAATTTGCATAATCGGTCAAAATCGGTAAAAGTTCAAAGTTCATAAAAAATCCCGTAATATATGCTAAAAAGCTCATCATTATGCTTTTACACTTCAAATTTGGGCACTTTCTGGCTTAAAATAGAGCAGTTTTGGCCATTTGAAGAAATTTCTATTTTTAGTAATGGTGGCCATCTTGGATACAGGACGGTGCTGACGGACACAATTTTGAAAGGGGACCACCTAAGGATCATTTCAGCAAAGTTTGGTTGAGATTGGCTCAGTAGTTTCAGAGAAGATTTTTTTTAAATTTCATCCCCCCTTTTTTCTAATTTGCATAATCGGTCAAAATGGGTAATGGGATTTACTTCAAAATTGCAGGGTAGGTAGATCTTGACATGCTGCACATTTTTGCAATAAACTTAACATCTATCTCTAAATAGTTTCTGAAATATAAGACGAAAAGTATTAAAATGAAAAAAAAAAATGATGAAAAAAGGGCAATAACTCCAAGATGGGTATTCAAATTTACTTCAAAATTGCAGGGTAGGTAGATCTTGACATGCTGAACATGTTTGCAGTTTCAACTTACCATCTGTCTCTTATAGTTTTTGAAATAAAGGACGAAAAGTATTAAAATTTTGAAAATTTGATGAAAAAAGGGAAATAACTCCAAAATGAGCAATGGGATTAACTTCAAAATTGCAGGGTAGGTAGATCTTGATATGTCGCACATTTTTGCAATTTAAAGTTAACCTTTATCTCTTATAGTTTTTGAAATATAAGACGAAAAGTATTAAAATTTTACAAATTTGATGAAAAAAGGGCAATAACTCCAAGATGGGTAATCAGATTTACTTCAAAATTGCAGGGTAGGTAGATCTTGATGTGCTGATCATTTTTACCCCATGTCAGATTTTTGATATTATTAACGGTTTTTGAGTTATTACCAAAAACCTGCAATTTTACCATATGTTCTATTTTTAGTAACAGTGGCCATGTTGGTTGGTGCACGGCATCACCGGACACAATTTTGAAACTAGACACCCTAGTAATGATTCAGACCAAGTTTGGTTTCCATTGGTCTAGTACTTTCAGAGGAGAAGATTTTTGAAAAAGTTTACGACGTACGACGGACGACGACGACGGACGCCAAGTGATGGCAATAGCTCACATGACCCTTTGGGTCAGGTGAGCTAAAAATGTGCACATCTTCATATTAGGTTCTCGCAATATACTAAGTTTCACAAACATCTCATTAAGCATGTGGGAGGAGTTATGATGATAAAGTGCATGGTGAATTGTCTCAAAATTTCTAAATCCAAAAAAGCATAACAGGGGTAAACCTCAATGGACTGGGATATCCTACTAATGTGCACATCTTCATATTAGGATCTTGCAATGCACAAAGTTTCATGAACTTCTGATTAATCATGTAGGAGAATTTGCGATGACAAAGTGCATACTGAATTGTCTCAAAAATTTGACCCAGTGACCTTGACCTTTGACCTATGACCTTGAAAATCAATAGGGTTCCAGATTCTCTTAAGGACTAAGTATGTACCAAGTTTGGTCAAAATCCATTGAAGGATGTTGATTCTAAAGTGTTCACAAGGATGTTACGGAAGGATGGACGTACGAACGGTCGGAAGGTAGCGTTACTATATCCCTTCGCAACTTCGTTGGTGAGGGGATAATAAAGGGCTACACAGAGCAAAGAATGATATGGCAGTAGTATGCCAACAAGGAAAAGTTGAACAAGTGTACAGGTAAATTAAAAGCAACTGAGCAAGTGCGGACACAGTATTTTGCCCGAGACAGTAAATTGCTGGACACAATATATAATATGCTGGAAACAGTAATTTGATGGACCAAACTGTATTTTGGACATTTGTCTTGTTTTATTATTTCAGGTGTTAAATATGCCTTCCAAATACAGTATATATAATTCATTCTGCAATGAAAAAGTGGTCTTATAAAAGGGGTAGCCTCTCTTGAGGGGGACAATTTAGAAGTATTTTAACATCTTAGTGCATCTGAATACTTACCTGATAAGAGGGGTGGTCTTTGATATGAGTGGCCTTATATGAGAGGGATTACTGTATGTAAGCCACTTTCAGACTCCTTTTCAAAATAAAATAGCCAAAAAAATTATAGTCCATCAATAACCCATAAAGATGATCATTTTGGAAAAAAACTGCATTAAAATTGGATAAAAAATAACTAGAGGCTGTTTCACTCACCTTTCATTCTGCTTTGAGGAAACTTAACACAGAACCTTCCATAGGTGCTTCCCACCAAATTTCGGTTCATTTGGCTAAGCCGTTTCAGAGAAGAAGATTTTTAGAAATCGACCAACCAGAAACGAGAATTGCCTATGGCAGCCATGTTTGTTAACGGATCGGGACAAAATTAGTAATCTTTATAGAGTACCTTCCATATATGTTTCCTACAAAGTTTCGGTTCATTTGGCAATACGGTTTCAGAGGAGAAGAATTTTAAAAATCAGCCAATCAGAAACAAGAATCGTCTGTGGTGGCCATGTTTGTCAACGGATCGGGACAAAATGAACATTCTTTACAGAGGACCTTCCATAGATGCTTCCTACCAAGTTTTGGTTCATTTGGCCCAGCGGTTTCAGAGGAGAAGATTTTAAAAAATCGGCCAATCAGAGAAACAGGAATTGCCTGTGGTGGCCATGTTTGTTAATGGATCGGGACAAAATGAGCAAACTTTATAGAGGACCTTCCATAGATGCTTCCTACCAAGTTTCAGTTCATTTGGCTAAGGGGTTTCAGACACAGGGGCTCGCAGTTATATTTTCACATCACCAGGTATGTATTAAAAAGAAGAAGGGAGGACCCTTTTTGGGGGCCAAAAGTGAAAGTATAGTTTCGGCACCTTTTTTCACTTCAAAAACGGTTTAGTCTTTGTTCTTCCCATAAAATTAATGCAAATATCGATGTTTTTTGCTGATTGACTGGTTTACAGTGGAATAACACTCGTTTTTAAATTCCAAGCGGTTTGGACAACTTCTTATCATACTCAATTCCGGTTTATATGGACTACATATCAAGGTGAGTTTTCATTGGTCGAAGGATTTAAACTGGCATTTTTGTGGGAAATTATTTACTCATCTTGTCAAAAGATATTATTAAAATGCTGTCTTCCTATATTTCCAGATTGATTGAGACAAGGAAAAAATATATTTTAATGCAAGAGATTTAAGTTGTCTTTTTTCCTACTTTTTAAAATTATATTTCGATTTTTTTATTTCTATCAATATTATTAAGTCCGTAGAAACCAGAATTGAGTATGATAAGAAGTTGTCCAAACTGCTTGGAATTTAAAAACGAGTGTTATTCCACTGTAAACCAGTCAATCAGCAAAAAACATCGATATTTGCATTAATTTTATGGGAAGAACAAAGACTAAACCGTTTTTGAAGCGAAGAAAGGTGCCAAAACTCTACTTTCACTTTTGGCCCCCCAAAAAGTGTCCTCCCTTCTTCTTTTTAATGTGACATACCTGGTGATGTGAAAATATAACTGCGAGCCCCTGTGGTTTCAGAGGAGAAGATTAAAATGTGAAAAGTTAACGGATGACAGACGACGGACGACGGATGACGGACGCCAAGTGATGGCAAAAGTTCACATTGCCTTTGGCAAGGTGAGCTAAAAAAGTTAAACATTTGAAATCTTCCTCTTTTGGGTCATTTTTATTTCAAAAAAGATAATAACGCTATGCATTTTTCTGAAAGGGATTTTCCTAGGGTATTCATTTCTCATCAAGGGACATGCACAGTAAATTCTGTATTATTTTGCATCTTATATGTATCGAGAGACACAGGAAAGATAATATGTTGTAACTAAGTGTGAAGCCACATTAAACTAGAGGTTTCAAGCAACCTGTAATATTGCTCATCTGCTTTACGATGAACTCATAAACATCTGCCACAAATACTTTAAACCAAGTTAATAAAGCATGAAAATTTATTTAGAGCAAATAAATTGTACAGGAATGTTGACCTTACCAACATATAAATATGATCTTGTTTTTTAGGTACCCTTCAAGTAAAGTTTAGTTAAAATTGATCCAGTAGTGTCATAGGTCATGTCGAAAGTAAATATTTCTATTTTTGCTGAAAGTCGGACACACTTATCAGTTTTGAAAGAGGACCACCCAAAGACCAATACAGACAAGCTTTGCTTAATTTGGTCCAGTGCTTTCTGAGAAATAGATTTTCAAATGAAAATGTATAAGTAGTGGTTATTTTAAGAAAATATATATTTTTAGTAAGAACTGCAAAAGCCAGAAGGAGTTTTCAAAGAGGATCATCCCAGAATTATTCCATCCAAGTTTTTGGTTTAATTTGGTCAAGTGGTTTCTGAGAAATACATTTTCGAATGAATTTCGATCAAATTTGGCTCTTCTAGCCAATTAATTATATAAGTTGGTAAAAAAGGGTCAAGTGGTTTCAGTGGCGATGTTGAAAGTAGATATTTCAATTTTTAGTAATAATGGCTAATGGTGGCAATATTTGTAGGTCAGACACAATTTTAAAAGAGGACAAACCAAGAACCCTGTTGGACACGTTTGATTAAAATTGACCAAGTGGTTTTAAAGAAGATGGCAAAAGTATGAACGTATGCAGATGGACATTGAATGTCAAGTAATGGCAATAGTTCACATGACCCTTTGGGCCAGGGTGAGCTAATAAAGTATTATTTCATTGTAAGTGTCCATACATCTCCAAAATAAATTTCTGAAAAAAATCAAATGAAGAATTTGTAAATATGTTTTAAAGATCATTCATGGGTTTGATGGGCTTACAGGTAACATTTGACCTTTTCGTTTTGCTTTACAGATATATATTATTTATCTTAAGATTAAGTATGTATTCTATAGAAATACAGGATTTTAACCATTAAATACAACCCATTAAGATACATAACCTTGTATCATATACATGTATATGTGTTATACAGGATGTACTTTAGTCGGGTTTACTTTCGTGATGTCATAAGCTTGGAATGCAGGATAACCCCTATGACGTCTTCGTTAATAAATACAAAATTCTATGGGGGAATACTTCAAAGTAATGTTTAATATGTTCATTTCATATTGCCGGGAACTGTATCATTAACCATTACACTTCAGGCCAAAAATTTCTAGTGTTAAAATTTCATAAGGATCAGTCTATGAGAACAAAAGTTTTTGCATGGCAACCATTGTCTACAGATGGACGAAGACAACACACCCATAAAATGATAACGATAAAAATAAAGTTAAATACTATGGTTCTGCTAGTGATGGGCAATCGGCTTCAAATCATAATCGATTATCGGTAATAATCGGAGAGGCAAATCAGAGTTTTTTTAAATAATTTTATTTGTAAGTTAAATCAAGATATAAAGATTTATACAAATATTCATTCTGTATATAACATGATAGAAAAGAAATAACCTTTTGTTTTTATGAATGCTAAAATTACATATTCATCAAAGCAAATTAAAAAACATTTTCTTTCTCTTTAAAAATTATTTTTATGCCTTAAAAAACTCAATAAATTAAACTTTTTCCATTTTTTTCTTTTACTTCTATAACTACTTAAAACCCTATTTTTTGATTATCTGTTTATTTGTTAATTTGGTTTATTATGATTGAAAAACTCATCTTTTTGTGGAATCACATTATTTGGTATTTTCTGTCATGTTATTCAAATAGAAATAGTATGCCATTCTGTATGTAAATTACTAACAAATACTAACACCTTTATATGTTATGTGCTTTACTAATGTTAACGAGGCCTGGATAAGGTACCGGTACTTTATATATTCAACTAACTAATGTACAGATTTTAATAAAAATATCACACTGGAAAAAAAAAAATCAAGGGGGAAACCATAATCAAGTTTCCACAAAAACTAAATAAGCTAGTCATCTGGGTATTTACATAAATAATATTTTAGTGACTTTATGGATTCTTGGGTAAAAATAAATTAACATTCACTATTTAGTGTTTGTTGTTTATTCAGAATTTTGGATTCAAGATATCTGCAGAAAAAAAACACAACACTGTCGACTGGGTAAAAACAGGGTGATTTCAATTCTCTTTCAGAGGACTTATTGGTGAAGTGAGGGAAAAATCTGGAATACTTCCAAATATTCTTTAACGGCTAAGTAAGGGAATATATGGAAGACTTCCGAAAGCTTGCAGTTATTTAATGTTTTCTTCCCTGCTACCGGATGTCCCCTTAGCTTTCACAAAACAAATGTGTTGCTTAACAATCTTTAAAAGATATGTAAGTAACAACTTGGAATAAAATATTGAATATCAAAACCTATACAGGTATACCAAATTTCATAATGGAAAGCACATGCTATATATATATAAATAAATCTGAACTTGTTGGTGTTCAGCGATGTCGACAATTTTCGATTATAAATCTTGCCATGGTTTCGCAGTTAACATAAAGCTCAGACTGAAACATGATCTTTGCAAAGGGGTATTGTACTTCATGTACGTCAATACTAATTAGTTATATTTGCCAAAATATGTATTTGGCATATGGATATAAAATTACTGAGCATTGTATAGGGTTTTGTACTTACATATCAACAATACTCTGATCCAATAATCAAATCCTTTTACAGAACCATACATGTATACCAAGACTTTTAAGTTGACTTCAGCAGTTTTAACCTCTCTTGTGGCCTTCAACAGTTTTGTATAAATTATGATATCATCACCGACTACTTTTTGGATATCTTTCTCTGTAAGATTACCGAGTGCAGCCAATGAGTTTATCCCCATCTTATTTAAGCTGCAAAAGAAACCAGCATTTAACTAAATCAGTGATTCTAGGTAAATCTAATGACTTACGGATAATTTTCTATACCTTATTCTACATTGCGACATACCAAATTTAAACTGATACATTGCAATCCTGAAACGGAGCAGAATTTTTGTCACCTACATACCGATATGCTATGGGACTGCATCCAGGGCTAGAAATTAACACTACTAGCATGCAGGCAAATTGCTAGTTGAAATTTTAATTTGCCTTTATTTTGCTAGTGCATAAAATTATTACTAGCAGAAATTTGCTAGTTGTAAAAAAGCATGCGTTCAGAATTGAATATGAAACAAATACAAACATATAAACTTGTACATGTATTTGATCAGATACATAACGTCTTGTAATAGATGTTAGGGACAAGTACAAGTACATGTATCTATATTGACCCTATGTAAAGCCCATCAATATCTGAAAAACCATCCTGGTTCCTGATATCTTAAATAAATTTGGTCATAGATTTTCCAGTTAAAGTATCCAGTTGTCAAAACAAAATGTTGATGATGAGCACAATACTTAACAAAATAAGAAGTACGTTGAGTTTCAGGTAGATTTATATTTTAACTGTGACTAAGAGGAAATATGTAATTGCTTGTTGTGAGTAATATCTGTTTTTGTTTGACTGATACAATTTCATATAAATGTCGCTCTGTTTGACAATATTTCGTTTGTCTGAAACTGGGAGTTTCATTACTACCAATCTGAGTTTGAGGATCTGGAAATCCTAGTAAGAACAGTTTCCAGAGGTTTACTGTTTCATTTATAGTTTTAAAGGCTTTCATTTTCCTACAGAACTGCTATTAAGTATATGTCTATATATATACTCAAAAGACGAACTCCCGTCTTGAAAAAAAAATAAATTGTAACTTACTAAATCACTTTTGAAATATCGTAGATCACAACACTAACGACTTGAAATATTTGATTGAAATGAAGTTTTCCCTCTGTCTAAAGTTTAAATAACTATAGCTCATACTGTTCTAATATAAAAGGAGACAACCCAATTTGAACAAATTGTACAAATTTAAAAAACATTTCAACATGTTCAATTGACTAACAGACAACTTTCACAATGCAATATTACTGTTTTAATTATTTTATTCACACACTTATAATATTATGAAGCAGAAATTGTGTATTAAATTTGGTTGCTAGTTGGGTCGGTATGCTTGCTAGTTAATTTTTTTGCAACTAGCAAAGTTTTGTTTGTGGTGAAAAAAGTTAATTTCTAGCCCTGGCATTGTTAGTGTAATGGTTAGCATGCTTGCTTTGAGTGTAGTAGATTGTGTGATCAAGCCCAGGTTTGGTCAAATCAAAGACTATAACATTGCTTCTCCACTAAGTATGATGCACCATATAGGAGTAAAACAAGATGGCTCAGAATAAGGATAATGTGTCCGAGTGGAGTGACCTACCTAACAGCAGATTGTTGTTTTAATCAGCTAGCACTATAAAAATTCAAATAAGTATGTTGGTCTAGTACAAAGAGGATATATATCATCATGATTTCATTGAATGCAACTTGTTCTTGTTATGATATTGCTGAAAAATTACCCATTTGGCATTAAATAGCAATCACTCAATATATGAAGGTCTCTACAGATTTTAATAAATTTTATATTTTTTTTAAAAGTGTACTAGGCTCAAAAATATTAAATTTATTAAAATCCATAGCTATAGTATAGATTACAAATATCTTTGCTACACATGCTATAATTGTCTATTAAATCTCACATTAATCATGATTATGACGGAAGTAAAGTTAACTGAGCCTGAGTCACTCACCTTTCATTCTGCTTTGAGGAAACTTAATACAGAACCTTCCTACCAAGTTTCGGTTCATTTGGCTAGGCAGATTCAGAGGAGAAGACTTTTTAGATATCGACCAATCAGAAACAAGAATTGCCTGTGTTGGCCATGTTTGTTAACCGATCGGGACGAAATGAGCAATCTTCATAGAGGACATTCCATAGATGCTTCCTACCAAGTTTCGGTTAATTTGGCCAAGCGGTTTCAGAGGAAGAGATTTTTAAAAATTGGCCAATCAGAAGCAAGAATTGCCTGTGGTGGCCATGTTTGGTAATGGATCATAACAAAATGTGCACTCTTTAGAGAGGACCTTCCATAGATGCTTCCTACTAAGCTTCAGTTCATTTGGCTGATGGGTTTCAGAGGAGAAGATTAAAATGTGAAAAGATAACGGACGACAGACGCCAAGTGATGGCAAAAGCTCACATTGCCTTTGGCAAGGTGAGCTAATAATATCAAATGTGCTTCCTATAAACATTAAAATGCATGGAATTACTGTCCAAGAGCTTTAATCTATGGATTTTAATGGGTTAGAGTTAGGGCTATGGTGTTAAACAGCACTTTCAACAATATTTCAGTTATATCGTGGTGGTTAGTTCTATTGGTGAAGGAAACCAGAGTACTCTGAGAAATCCACTGACCTGTCGTAAGTCACTGACAAACTTTATCACATAATGTTGTATCAAGTACACCTTGCCATTCCAACTCACAACTTTAGTGGTGATGGGCACTGATTGCACAGGTAGTTGTAAATCCAACTAACATACGATCATGACCACGACGGCCCCCTGGATATCCATTGTTGTGCTTCAGGTAAAATTGATATTAAAAGGCAAGATGATGATTCAAAAACATTGTGGGACATTCAATATTTCATATTACTTTTGAGTTTTAAATTTAAATTTGTGGATTGAACAAACCCACAAAAACATGAAAAATTGACACCCCACAAATCATAATTTCATTTCACATGTCATTACCTCTTAATAAAAGAATTGATTCCTAGAAAATAATAATTTGACTTCCTGTGACATTACCTTTTAATAGAACATGATACCCATCAAATAATAATTTGACTTCACTTGACATTACCTTTTAATTGTAGAAGTTGGAAAAGCTAAATCTAGCCATAGGTTCATTCTTTTCTTTTCTCTAGCAAAAATGACATCTTTTTTTAGTTTATCCTTTACAGTATCTGGTATTGTGTCTAAAGAATTAATATAATCATCTTCTATGTCGGCCAACTCTGTTTTCTCGTGTCCTGTAATTAACATTGTAATTAAGAACACAATGTAAGTGATACATCAAATGAAGTAACTAGATTAACACGATGGGTGCCACTAGTGGAGCATGAACTGCTTACCCTTCTGGAGCACCGGAGTTCACCCCCGGTTTTTAGTGGGGTTTGTTTTACTCGATCTTTAGCTTTATGCGTATGCTTTGTAGATCATTGTTTGTCCCTTTAGCTTTGTACTTTTTCTTTTGGCCATTGTGTTGTTGTCAATATATGGATTCTAATTACCCCTTTGGTATCTTCAAACTCTTCTTATGATCTCGCTTGGGCCCTTTTGGCTTTCTTGCTCCTAAAGACTTCTAAATTATTTGTATTTCCAATCTTTTGAAAATGAGCACATACATTTGTACATTTATGTATGATGAAGGTTATTCCAGAAACATGATTTGACCTTTAAATATACAGTTTACTAGAAGAAACCTATGAATTTCGCAGATAATCTAGTTTGGAATACCTTTCTGAATTGACTAACTTTTAACTGAAAGCATGCTTACTTAATTGTTGTGGTGTTGAAGAGGTGTATAACATAAACTAAAAGTTTTTATTGAAAATGTAGAGGAAAAATTAAGCAAGGGTAATAGTTCAGCATCCCATTAGAAAGATGGTAGCCAAGTAATATTAAATCTCTGTAGAGAAAGTGACGGATGGATTCATTCATTCAAATTGTCAAAAGAGAATATAATACATTATAAAAAATAAGCACCATTTTTGGGAAAAATGAATCATGTGACACAGAGAGTGCCTGGTCAAATCGCCCCAGTCAATATCACCCCCACATTTAACAAAATCGCCCTAACATTTTTTTATAAATAATAATAGTTATTATTATTATTTTTACTATTATTATTGGTTTTGACAACGACACTCTGATAAAGAATAATTGAGATAATTCTTAAACATAAAAATTACAGTACATGTATTAGGAAACGTCATTGTTTAATTCTGTCGGTTAATTATATATATAAGTGAGGGTAATTATTTGTGTCCTTGTAATAAATAATTTCTTCTTTTAATCAAGCATTTCTTTGTAAAGTATAGATACACTGTTTGTGTAGTAATTAATTAGTGCCCTGATTAGTTATTGTTTGTTTTGCTGTTGCTCCAATTGGAAGCACATCAAGGAGACCCAAGCCAATGTCAATGATACAAATTCTTGATATCATTTCTACCCGAGACACACACCCGACCTGCTTTTGAGAATTTAACCACCGGCATAGAGGACCTGTCCGTACAGAAACACATATTTTTTTAGAAATATTTGCAATTACAAATAACATCATTCACAAATGACATTTTAAACAATAATATACATTAAAATATCAAACACAGCCGCAGTCATTGGATATAACGCAATCACTGGAGACAATTTCGAGCGGCCAATATTTCAATTAAAAGTTAAAACACCACAAAGATACACAAAATATCATTAAGATTATCAAACTGATTTACAAACAATAATGTATCATATAGAAATACTGAATTCAAGTTTAACTACCTTATAAAAGCAATTAAAATGAAGTTGTCACATTCGGTCGGATCTCTCATGATTTTTTTTAATGAAAACTTATATGGAACATAGAGGGCAAAATCATTGTACAGTACATAACTCGATTTTATAATCAAATTAATTTCTTCATTTCATTAATTAATGGGGGCGATGTTGATTAATGTGGGGACAATTTTGTTAAATGGGGCGGGATGGGGGGTATTTTTTGTTGTACATAATAGAAACAGGGGAAAATATACATACTAGGAGATCTATATGTAAATTACATATTTCAGCCCATAAATTAAATATAGAAGTTGGGCGTTATAATAAGACTCCTAGAAATGAACGTTTCTGCAAAAAATGTAATACTGGTGAAATGCATTTTTTACTTTTATGCAATCATTTTGAAATTGATAGGAAAAATATTTTAGATTTAGTGGCGGGCGAAGTTAAAAATTTCCATACACTCAGTTGTGAGAACAAATTAATTTTTTTAATGAATAATGAAAATATCTCAATATTTACATTGTAATACAGTGGGCAAATTTATCAAAGATAATTTGTATAAATGACAACAATATAGCAACAAATACAACATGGTTATTGTTTATTACTTGTTTATTACTTTTAATGTGTTGTGATAAATATGTCATTGTGTAGCTGTACTCTATATATAATTTGATTCTTTCTTTGTATGTTTGTACTTATAGGTAACTAGTTAACTCGTACCATGTCAAATCGTACCAAAATTTGCAAACTCGTACCATCGTGAACTCGTACCAATGCAAACTCGTACCATCGTCAACTCGTACCATATTAAAAATGACCACTAAGAGGAAAGAAATTCCGACCAATTAACAAATGGCAATGTTAATGTGATGCTTTATAAAGAATATTCAAATAAATTTTGAAAGTAATGGTAAAAAATATATATATTTATTTATTTATTTAAAAATTTATTGCACACAGAATTTGGTAGTTTTAATAAAACTGTTGATTAGTGGTACTTGTCAGTCAGCAACATGGTGACAGTTTCAACTTCTGCAAATTTAACATAGACATAGAAAGAATATGTTTAAAATCTGCTGGCGACAAAATTCGATAGTACAAATCAGGCAAAAGACAATTCACACAATGTTTAAAATTACCTTTACTTTGCAGGTCAAAGAAAGAGCACTTCACGACTACCACAAACCCGCCCGTACCATAGTAGAAGATGCTACGAGTGAGATGGTTGACCTGCGTGAACCTGAAGCAAGCAGACCAAACCCTGATTACTTGACCTGGGCTGTCAACAGAGAACGCCAGACTATCCGTCCTGCAGATTCAAAAGATCTTGATTTTGAGGTATGTTGTTCTTTATAAATTTAGTAATACGTCACCGTTATATGTTATCATCAAAGTTACCATGATATATAATCATCATTTTATGCACGAGTGCATCATTAATTATAAGAATGATTTTCTCTCATTAAAAATTTGTCACCTGGTCCTACGATATAAATCCGGTGATTAGAGTTTACCTGGACATATTTTGTAATTAATTAAACAGTTTAGTCAAAATTTTAGTTGTAAACATGTCAACACCAAAGAGAACACGGACAGGTCTCATTGTCAGATTTTATTCAGAAACTGTGACATTCAGTTCGACTTGAATTGGCATCGTGAATAAAATTAACGCAGTAAAATTTGTTTCAATTCATTTTTTGTATTTATTGTCAAATAAAACATTTACATATGTACAGTTTTAACATTCCTTTATATCCATCATCTTATATCCTTTTTCTTTTACAGTTAGACCTAGACTTCCTTCCCGATGATTTCTTCAGAGAAGACATCCACTTTGATGGTCAACGACACATCGTCTTCTCCAGCAGCCACCAATTGAGTCTCCTTGCCAAAGCCAAGATCTGGTATATCGACGGTACTTTTAAAGTTGTACGGTACCCATTCCAGCAGCTACTAGGTATCCACTCATTCGTCAGATCCGACTCAGACACCAAGCAGCTCCCACTGATCTTCATACTCATGTCTAGAAAAAGAAAGAAAGATTACAAGAAGGTCAATACATGCGATACATTATCATAAATGCCAAAGTTGATTTCATACAGCAAATATGCCTTTCAATACAGTGTGAAACCAATGATATCCGTGATATACATGTATATTAAAATAAAGAAATAAAATATAATAATAAAACAAGACATAATGTCTCTTACAAGTGTATAGAGATTCCTAGTGAGAGGTCTTAAAAGATTTATATAAAAAAAAAATACAACAATGATGCTTAATGTTTTGATGTATGGTTATAAACATGATGAGGATACGATGTTAATTATGTAGATCCCTAATATAAATTAGATTTACTATTTCACATTTGTTCTTTCAGGTGCTTCTGTCCATCTTAGATATGCTTCCAGACCAGATAAGAGCAGTTCAAGGTCGCCGCTTCACACTCTGGGACAAATACACAACACAGACCATCATCACAACAGAACTACTGAAACAGGCCAGCAGACTGAATGGTCCGACACCAACATAATAAACAATATCATGAACTCTAGTGCTTTGAATATAAATTCAGGACTAACTTAGTGCATAGATTTAAAAAAAATCATCTGTATTATTACAGTATATAGTGCTTGGCAATATGAATGACATTTCATCTTTTATATTGTGATGCTTAATGTTTTGATGTATATTTATAAACATGATTATTGTGATGCTTAATGTTTTGATGTATGGTTATAAACATGATTATTTGCAATGAACAGTAAAATAAAGTTGCCTTTTTCATTATCCATATTATAATAATAGGCAATATATTAAACAAGAAAAAATATATATATATACATACCAAGTTCCAACCAATATAATTAGGATGCTGGTACGAGTTTACAGTGGTACGAGTTGACTTTGGTATGAGTTTGCAATGGTACGAGTTGACTATAAAACTACTTATTATAGTTATAATGCCCTTATGGGGCCCATGATTTGGAAATAAAATATCTTGTATCTTGTATCTATACTGTTCTCTTTCTCTTACCCGTCAATTCAAAGATAGCAATCAGATTTTGATTTTGATTTTCCTTAAGCCAAAGAGAAATTGATTGTTCTTCATCTTTAACTTCCCCAGAGCGTACACCATACAGAATATAACTGACGGCAAATACGCAGGAAACTGCGACAGCAACGAGTCTTTTGTTGGAGTTGATCATATTATTCCACCATCTTGGCGCATAGAGTATTATGCCAAATGTCACATGAATCAGACCAATAATACCCAATGCAACATTTAGAATATTTTGTATTGGATTTTGAGGCATTGTTTACTTTCATTTTTTACAACCACAATACCAATAATTTCTAAATTTGTCACACGTGCAGCGTATGAAGCCTCTTTCAAATGCACGGATATATCTTGTTTTTTTATAAAATTCTACGCAATAAAATAAACATAAACAAAACACACAGGGTATATTATAGTCTCGGGAAAATCAGGGGATTATAGTATAGGGGAAGGAAACACGTTATACGATCTGCGGAAGATTTTCGTTCGAGGTTTTTCGTATTTTTCATTGTGAAGTATACAATAATTATTCCTTGTAGGGTGGTGCATTCGGAATATATCTTCCAACTGAGAAACCACGCGAGGAACGACGCTTGTAGATCGCATTGGTCAACTACTGGGTTAATTTTGTACGGATGACCGAATAAGAACTTTGAACTGAATATTATTGATATGAGAAGGCGCAGCCTTTGAAGAGGACGGAAATATATTTGAAATTAAAATAGTAGTGTTAAAAATTACTTTATAGAAAATTAAATTAAGTTTTGGAATAGTAAAAGAATGGAAAATTACGAATTTATTTTTTATTATACACAGAGACGTGCCAAAAGTATTCGGTCACTGTGATTTTTTACTATATATTTCATATAAAACCACATTTTTTAAAAACATTATTCCAAAGTCGACTCTTGTTCGATTTTGATGATTTTTTTTACCAGCAAAAACAGGATTAAATGTAGTTTTACACTAATTTTAGCATAATTTTATAATCTATAATTTTTATGAGTTCACGATTTAAACACAAAACTAAATTTTTAACGTCAAAAATACCATACAATGATAGTACATTTGAAGACAAATAATTTAAGTTTGTGTTTAAATCATGAATATTTAAAATCTGTGCTTCCAAAAAATATTTTAAAATAATCACAGAAAACTACGTACGTTCTCTCTTCTGTTGGTAAAACTTTCATCAAAATCGAACAATGGAATAATGCTTTGAAAAATTGTGGTTTTGTATGAAATATATAGTAAAAAATTACAGTGACCGAATACTTTTGGCACGTCTCTGTATATTCAAAAATGTATTAAAAAAGAACCTTATCTAAAAATTGATAATTTTCAGTAAAAGGAAAAAAAATTCTCAAAATATTACCTTTAAGTGCTCATTTAAGCAATGCAGAAGTTTAAAATTTCTGAATAAAGATAATAGATTAATTTTGTTATTCTCGTATGTGCAGAAAAGAAGTTTTCAAATGTGTGCACATGCAGATATTTTGAACCAAGAAAACTATGTACAATAATCATTAATATTGAAATGATACTTTTTTTGTTCTTTTTCTTTAGGCCATTGTGTTGTCTTTCCTTCGATTTACGGATTATGATAACCACTTTTGTATCTTCAAACTCTTCTTACCTATGTTATGAATGCTATTTATTCATTATTTATGATCTTCTTTAGAAATGGGATAGTTTTAAATGTACATGTATACATGTTTTTCCCTTCATATAAATGTAAAAAATAGTAATATTTGGTTGAAATAATATGCAACTTCTCCATGTTCTTAAAAATAAAACAGAAAAACATATTTTTATCTTCCAATGCTCTTTCGACACTTCGTTTATTTTTACTTTACTAAGTTGTTAGTTAAACGTACTTAGTTTTAATTAAAAGTTGTTTCCTTTTCAGTTAAACATCCAAAATAGGTATTTTTATCACTTGCTTTTGGGTAACTAAAATTTTAGGAATATAGCTGTTTAGTGGGTTTGTTCTTTTACGCATTTATTCTTCATAACCACCAACAATGACAAACGCTATTTTCAAGCATTTGCGATTTTTTAAAATAAAAAATCTGTAATATAGGTCTACCCTTGGAGAATGAGCGGATTAGCATTATATAGTGTCTTAATACCACGAAGGGGGTCTCAGCAAGGATACAGAGAATGTTTTGGTGTTCAAAACGTGATACATGATATTGAATTCTGTGTAGGATAATGCATTTGGTTATAAATAATAATAATACCGAGGGAATACCCTCACCCGTCTTTAAATGAATCATTGAAGGGATCGGGAAAGTATTTTTGCCTTAATAAAAAAAACCATTTAAATATTTCATTTGTTACAGTTACCATTGATTTCCTACTATGCATGTATAAATATATAATGTAGTCCTTTCTTCAGAAACATTGGCAACCTTCTGTCTAGCTTTACTCCCGATGTTGTTATCACCGTGACCAGTTACCTGCTGTGACTTATCATATTAGCCTACAATTTTGCCTGTCCTAAGCCAGTGCTCGTGCAGATATTGCAAATTTGTCCAACTTCATTTTAATAATGGTGAAATGTCTTTTTAACTATTTTTCATATTACCCTAACCAGGCGAAAATGATGAGCACTAAAGGATAATTCATGCATTATATAATTTTTTCAAATACCCAATAGCTTGGGAGAAGCAGGGTCCTTTGCTAAATCATGTTCCATGATGAGGTAATTTTTGCATTTCCAATTGACACCACAATTTTATATAAAAGCCCACAATATGATCCCATACACAATTTGGTTATAAAGTTTGAAGTGGTTTCTGAGAAGAAGTGTTTGTTGGTATTTTCCCCAGGATCTTTTATTTAACTGTGATAAATATGATGAATTAAGAAAAACACTTTTTCACAAGATTAAATCATTGCCTGTCCAAATGTGAATTTAAATAGTTTCAAAAATGAAATAAACACATATTTAGTTGAGCTTTTTCTTCAAGGAAGTGATGATTTATCTATGGATGATAACATAGTTATATTTCAGTGTGTATATGAATTCATTGAAAATAGCAATAGATTTCTATAGATTCTATGCTTTATAAATATTCTAAATTGCTATTGAAAATATAATTTGTATTAACTATTATGAGTGAATGAGTGTATTGTCTTGTCTTGTATCATATGTATGTTGAGGAGACCAACTTTGTAGCCTTCAGGCTGTTTGCAATCCTCTTGAAATAAATAAAGCATTAAATTAAAATAACTATGTTCCATGCCAAAAGTGGTATTTTTTATTTTGTAATCTAGCTTCTGTACCAGACACTAATGTTGCATACAGTTACTTACATGAAAATACTAAGAAGAGTTGTTATTCCTGTTGGGAGGATCCTGATTTAAAATGAAAAGAAGATTTTCCAGATGCAAAACTTTTAACCAGTGTGAAAAAAAACTAACCTGTAGTATACTTTCTTTGTATTCCTATATATCAAGAATCATTGATATGCATACTAATAGGGGCAGAGCCTATCGCTCACCTTTCATTCTGCTTCGAGGAAACTTAATACAGCACCTTCCATAGGTGCTTACCAGCAAGTTTCGCTTCATTTGGCTAAGCAGTTACAGAGAAAAAGATTTTTATAAATCAACCAATCAGAAAATATAATTGCCTGTGGTGGCCATGTTTGTTAACGGATCTGAATTAAATTAGCATTCTGGATAGAGGACCTTCCAACCAAGTTTCGATTCATTTGGCCAAGCGCTTTCAGCAGAGATGATTTTTTAGAAATCAACCAATCAGAAACAAGAATTGCCTGTGGCGGTCATGTTTGTTAACGGATCGGAAATAAATGAGCAACTTTATAGAGGACCTTCCAAGGATGCTTCCTATCAAATTTTGATTCATTTGGCAAAGCGGTTTCAGAGGAGAAGATTTTTTAGAAATCAACCAATCAGAAACAAGAATTGCCTGTAGCGGTCATTTTTGTTAACGGATCGGAAAAAATGAGCAACTTTATAGAGGACCTTCCAAGGATGCTTCCTATCAAATTTTGATTCATTTGGCAAAGCGGTTTCAGAGAAGAAGATTTTTCAGAAATCAACCAATCAGAAACAAGAATTGCCTGTGGCGAACATGTTTGTTAATGGATCGGGACGAAATGAGCATTCTTTATAGAGGACCTGCCATAGATGCTTCCTACCAAGTTTTACTTCATTTGGCTGAGGGGTTTCAGAGGAGAAGATTAAAATGTGAAAAGTTAACGGACGATGGACGCCAAGTGATGGCAAAAGCTCACATTGCCTTTGGCAAGGTGAGCTAAAAAGGGTGCAGTCGACTCACAGCCGCAAGTAATAAAGTTTACCAGTTGCTTGCTCGTGGTCGGTGGTTCTCTCCGGCTTCCTTCACCACTAAAACTGGTCGCCATGATATAGCTGATATATTGTTGAAAGTGGAGTTAAAACACCAAAAATCAAATCAAATCAAATCTGGACAATTATACAGGGGTAACAGGCGAAAAATCACAGAAGGTATTAGCCAAGTTGGATATTAATTTTACTCTTATCACAAATACATATGCAGGGTCACCCTAGGAGGTGTGGACCCCATAACATAATAATCATTGCTGTTCTCTGTAAAACCTAGTGTTTTTGTTTGTGTGTACTTGAACAGCTGAGAGTATGCAACTTCAGTGGGGCTCAATTGGCTTAAGGCAGATCCTGTATATATGGTTCATTCTACCTAGGGCCATTATTTCGTGTTGGTATGCTAGTTGGATTTACAACTACCTGTGCAACCAGTTTCTATCACCACTAAGTTGTGATTTCGAATCCTGCTCGTGGGGAGGTGTGCTTGATACAACATTATGTGATAAAGTTTGTCAGTGTTTTTCTCCATTTTCCTCCAACAATAAAACTGACCACCATGATATAACTGAAATTTTGTTGACTGGCATTAAACACCATAACCCTAACTCTTCATTCTACCTATTAGTACAACAATGTATTACAACTTTTTGAAAATAGGCAAAAAATATATATAATTTTTAACCAGAATATGTGGAATACTTTTTTGCTATATTTTGCAGCAGCCAGACAAGACATAACTTAGAAAATAATCCTACATAATATATCTCAATCAGGGCGAGGTGTACAACATTTTGTGATAAAGTTTGTCAGTGATTTGTAACATGTTGGTGGTTTTCTCCGGGTCCTCCACCAATAAAACTGACCACCACAATATAACTGAAACATTGTTGAAAGTGGCATTAAACACGATCAAACAAACAAACCAAATATATCAGAAAATACATGTAATTCATTCAATCAATATTCAGTAAGTATGATGTTGGTCACCAAACTGGATGGTAGTTATTAATACAAATGTAGATTGCAAAGTCATTATTTTTAATTTAGTTCATCAACTTTGTTGTCAATTGCTTGATAACTTATTTTCTTTTTTATACTCTTACTCTCAGCTGATACTGATATGTCAATAAAATATAATAAACATAGGCAAAATTTCAAAATAACTTTTTTATTAGAAAATCTGAGTCTTAATCCATAATAACAGTCTTTTATCCTACATCTTTGAACTATGAAAATGTCTTCAAATAAGTTGCATATGGTTATTTCTACTACATGTACATGTATGTGATGTCATAAACAATGTAAAATTATTAATACAGATAAAATCCCTGTTTTTAATATTTAATAAAAGAAAAGGTTTTTAAAACAAAATGATAATCAAATAACCTCAATTTTTTTTATTGATTTAGTTAAAGTATTTGTACAAGGAAACTGCCTCCAAAATCATGTAATGTCTCAATAAATTAATTTTAAATTAAAAAAAACCTCCCTTCCAGATCTCAGCTAACGTATTCCGATGAATAAGGTTCCTGTTAAATTTATAAAAAATTAACTAATTACTCATGTCACATGAAAAGTTGTCTATTTTCAGCTAAAAAAAAAATCCTTTCACCCCTTCTCCCCCCCCCCCCCCCCCTCCAAAAAAAACCCAAATACTCAACAACATAAAATTTAGGATGAAGTCTTTGATGACTTGAAATGAAAGCTTAAAAAGCGTAAAAATTAGTCATAGCAATGGTCCTCCTATGTTGGAATTTGATCTGTCATCTGAAAGACTTCTAAGCCAACATCCAGTTCATGTTGTATTTGCTACCAAGTTCCTGACAACCATTCTGGAATCCATCAGCTGTAACAAAAAATAACATTATAGTACTTGATAACAGAAATTCTAAAATAATATGACATTTAAAAAAAAATAGATGATGTCTCAAAAGAGGTACCAGTATTTTAAGGCAAACTTATGTTATATGTTAAAAGAATTCTCTATTTTATTAAAGATATATACCGGTACTTTGATTGTACCTCCCTCGTTTGATACTGTACATCACTTTCTCAGTCAAATCACAAACTCTGTAGTTACTCTATGTAGTACTAAGGTATATATATTGCTGTTTTGTCTTGCATGTAGAACACTACATGTTGATATCAATAGAGGAGTAACAGAATTTGACACTCATCTGATCCTGTATCTCTCATGCATTGTCGTTTCGATATGTATACATGTATAAAAGAAGAGGGTACTTTATTTACCAAATATAGACCCACGAGGGGCATGAATATTCACATATATAATTATTTAAAACATAACATATATGTTTAACAAAGACAAAGATACAATTACATATACTTATAACATGTCATTTATATGCTCAGTGTGGTTGATATGTTTTAATACATCCAGCTATGATATATGTATCACATAAATATGATGATAAATAAATAGATAGAGCCGACTATTTGTATCCTACCCGTGTCTGAAACAGAGAGGCAAACACAATGATAACCTTTCTGCAGGAGACACCAGGTGACGGTGTTAAAAGGATGATAGTCAACCCTTAATTTTGAGGTACAGGTATGAGCCATTTATATCCTCCCTGTGTCTAAAGCAGAAAGGCAAGCACATCGGTTGCCCTTCAGCAGAAGACACCAGGGGAGGATGCTAAAAGGAATATATATAGATGGCTTCATCATGCAGTTTTATAATTATTGCATTCAAGTTTAAATCAAAATACATGTAGCTATCTGAGAAAACTAATTCTATAAGTACATACATGATGAAGTTAGCCATCTCTTTGATCTGCATTGTTATATTCCTTTTTTCCATGATCATAGTGTTATTTTTAGTCAAAATAATGAATTTTCCAGCAATCCAGAGATTTGTATTTTTTACATGTAGGTCGCATTAATTTCTGTATTAACAGGAGGAAGCTGATCTAAAAATTGCTAATGAATATAGCTTCCTGGAGTTATTTGGACTATGAGTGATATTACAGGCAGCTAATGACCAAGTGTTATTGGTGATATGGATATATACATATATGCATATCATTAACCTTTCAACCAAAAATTGTGGCTATTTTTAACCAGAAGCATTGTGAGTCATGTGACATGTTGGTTTGTAAACAAATGCAATTTAAGCATTATTTTCATTCTAAAAAATAATAATCAAATAAAACAATGTTAAAACATCTGAATTATATAATAACTTAAGCAATCGGTCATTTTAAAGTCCTTGTAATGACACCTTTATTTTTTTTTCTATAGCCTCAAACTGCCCGCTATACCACAATATGCGTTGATCAATGAAGACGAACTTCCATGTAGAATTTTTAACTGATTTTACATCGAAACTTACCAATTGTGATATAAATAAATATAAAATCCTAATTTAATTCCAACTACTGAATTTCAAGTCAATAATTTCACCAGATCATGTTCAATTCAGCGATACAAAAATATCTCAGGCAGATAAGGCTTCATGAAATAAATATGGCCTCTCTTCCGGTTTCATAAAGCTGGGAAAATAAACAACATTCGACGTCAATAATTTCTTATTGAGATATTAAATATGGTATACTAAAAAGCCTTCTTGTGACTAAGAAAGAACATTTTGTGATTTATCATTAGATGTAATAGAAAAATTAGAAAAACCACGAATGATCTAAAAATTGTTGCAAATTCATAGTCTTTTAAATGTTTTATCAAATTTGAAAATTTGGGATGATTACAAGCACCTTAAAGATATACGGATGACGAATTTCTATTGCTAATCAACAAACAAACCAAAAGTATGTAAATTATTTTCGTTTTTCTCAGAAATTAGACAGTTTATCGGATCACTTGAACTTGGCGGTCAGAATTGCGACCGCCAAGTTCAAGTGATCCCTGACATTAATGTGGCAACTGAAGAAATACACAAGATTATGAAGATAAGTGGTCAGCACACTTATGCTTGCAAGATAAAATCACTTAAACTTGGCGGTCACAATTCTGGAATACCAGAATTGTTAACCATTCTGGAATAAAAATGTATTCCAGTATTGTTGTTTTTATTAGTTTTTTTTCTCTCATAAAAGGTATTATACTGTTTTGACATCAAAATTAATTAACCACCTGTGACCGTAAATCGGTCAGTTAAGACATTTCCTTATGATTCTCATTCAAATTGGTATTTATATCAAAGATAAATGCCATGTTTACTTGGGCACTTAAGCCAAATAAAATACCAAAGCATCGCTTAATTTGATGAAGATATGTCGGCTTGCTGACCTTTTTTGTTTGCATATGTTTTGTAACGTTACCTGAAATCGAAGAAAGCAACTAGCCTGTTGCAAGTCAATGACAAACTTTATCACATTATGTTGTATTGTGTACACCTCGCCATGAGCAGAATTCGAACTCACAACTTTAGAGTTTAGTGGTGATAGCCACTGATTCCAACTACCAATATGATCACTACCACAACGGCCCCTTTGTATTATGTTTATTTTGAATGTATTTCAGTGCGTGATATAGTACGCAATGATGGTTCTGTCATTGGTTTGTACAATCGTGTGGATCATGAAGGATATAAAGGGACTGTCAAGTTTATTGGTACTCTACCAGACACGACAGGTAAGTGTAGTTTATTGGTACTTTACCAGACACGACAGGTAAGTGTTGTTTATTGGTACTCTACCAGACACGACAGGTAAGTGTAGTTTATTGGTACTCTACCAGACACGACAGGTAAGTGTAGTTTATTGGTACTCTACCAGACATGACAGGTAAGTGTAGTTTATTGGTACTCTACCAGACACGACAGGTAAGTGTAGTTTATTGGTACTCTAACAGACACGACAAGTAAGTGTTGTTTATTGGTACTCTACCAGACATGACAGGTAAGTGTGGTTTATTGGTACTCTACCAGACACGACAGGTAAGTGTAGTTTATTGGTACTCTACCAGACACGACAGGTAAGTGTAGTTTATTGGTACTCTACCTGACATGACAGGTAAGTGTAGTTTATTGGTACTCTACCAGACACGACAGGTAAGTGTGGTTTATTGGTACTCTACCAGACATGACAGGTAAGTGTAGTTTATTGGTACTCTACCAGACACGACAGGTAAGTGTAGTTTATTGGTACTCTACCAGACACGACAAGTAAGTTTGGTTTATTGGTACTCTACCAGACACGACAGGTAAGTGTAGTTTATTGGTACTCTACCAGACACGACAGGTAAGTGTAGTTTATTGGTACTCTACCAGACACGACAGGTAAGTGTGGTTTATTGGTACTCTACCAGACATGACAGGTAAGTGTAGTTTATTGGTACTCTACCAGACACGACAGATAAGTGTAGTTTATTGGTACTCTACCAGACACGACAGGTAAGTGTAGTTTATTGGTACTCTAACAGACACGACAGGTAAGTGTAGTTTATTGGTACTCTACCAGACACGACAGGTAAGTGTAGTTTATTGGTACTCTACCAGACACGACAGGTAAGTGTAGTTTATTGGTACTCTAACAGACACGACAAGTAAGTGTTGTTTATTGGTACTCTACCAGACATGACAGGTAAGTGTGGTTTATTGGTACTCTACCAGACACGACAGGTAAGTGTAGTTTATTAGTACTCTACCAGACACGACAGGTAAGTGTAGTTTATTGGTACTCTACCTGACATGACAGGTAAGTGTAGTTTATTGGTACTCTACCAGACACGACAGGTAAGTGTGGTTTATTGGTACTCTACCAGACATGACAGGTAAGTGTAGTTTATTGGTACTCTACCAGACACGACAGGTAAGTGTAGTTTATTGGTACTCTAACAGACACGACAAGTAAGTGTTGTTTATTGGTACTCTACCAGACATGACAGGTAAGTGTGGTTTATTGGTACTCTACCAGACACGACAGGTAAGTGTAGTTTATTGGTACTCTACCAGACACGACAGGTAAGTGTAGTTTTTGGTACTCTACCTGACATGACAGGTAAGTGTAGTTTATTGGTACTCTACCAGACACGACAGGTAAGTGTGGTTTATTGGGACTCTACCAGACATGACAGGTAAGTGTAGTTTATTGGTACTCTACCAGCCACGACAGGTAAGTGTAGTTTATTGGTACTCTACCAGACACGACAAGTAAGTTTGGTTTATTGGTAGTATTTTTGAGTGGATCAAACATGATTTAAAGAGACCAAAGTCACAAAGTGCAGTAGTTCTTTACCAGTCACAGCATGTAGGCGTGGCCATGGTGTGTGAGTGGATCATGTATGCGGGATATAAAGAGACTGTCAAATTCATTAATCATGTTGTTAACCGAACACCACAGTACGTATTACTAATCTCTTGAATTAGGGGTTAGGGCTATAGTGGTTAATGCCACTTTCAACACTATTTCAGTTATATTGTAGCAATTATAACACTGTAAGGATTTAGATATCACATGAATTAATGGACTTCAGTGTTTGCTGAATTACTATTTCTGTATAATATATTAAGCAAAATTCTTAATTATTCTAAGTTAAATGTTATTATTTCATTTACAAATTATGACAATTAATTCTACAAATACAGACATTATATAGTAATTTCTAGAATAATTAAATAAGGAACAAACAAAGTTATATTGGTACTATCAATAAATTTAAAATAATGTCATATAAGGTATATACATGTATGAAGGATTGTGCTCTTGATAGTCCTTTATTTTTATTTGAAGTGGGAGTATAATAAAAGTTAAAACATGAAAATATATGCTTATTCCAATTTCAAAAACAACAGCTAAATATATTCAAATTTGTCCATATAATAAAAAATAACACATGTTTTTATATCCAGTGTTAATGATTTCCATAGAGACCAAAGGATGTCAATGGACTCGATAGCCTTGTCTATCCTTAGTCATGTGAAACTTCGAAAATTCTCAGACCAGCATGGTTAAATCGATTGAATTTAGTGGCTATTTCATATCTTCCTCTGTTTTATTACTCCCACATTTTAAAGAGTCATTTACCCATATTTTATGTGTACTATTTAGAAAGTTTTTCTTGCAAATACATTTTTTGTACATTCAAATATTCTGCCACAATATAACTGAAATATTGTTGAAAGTGGCGTTAATCACCATAAACCAATGCCATTCAAATATCTTTCAACAGGAACATGGTATGGTGTAGAGTGGGACGATCCTTCTCGTGGGAGACATGATGGAAGTTATAAAGGAAAGCAGTACTTTCACACCAGGTACTGTACATAATATTTGGCCTGTTCAATTATCTAGGGTACAAGTCTGGTCGGATTAAACCAAAGGCTATACAATTGGTGTTTGCTGCTTCTGCCCTAAGCAGTAAATGCAAAGACTTGTTGGCTCAGAATCATGATAATGTTTCTAAGTGCAGCACCATGTCTACCCGTGAACTGTTGTTTCAGCGAGCTAACACTATAAAAACCCAACTAAGCATGTTGGTCTAAGATGTAGAAAACAGACATCTTCATATCATTATAGCAAACTTGTTCTTACCATGATATAGCTGATAAAAATCCTCATTTGGCATTTAAAGCAATCACTGACTCACTCATTCAATTTATCTACCCTTGTTATTGACAAGAAAGTGTTCAAATTACTTGTCATAAATTAATTCAAGAAAATTAGAATGCATTAAATGTGTGTAAATACAACAATAGTATATATATTTAAGATTTGAATTATTACTTTTTTTTGAGCCATTAAAATTAAAATTAAAACTCATGTTTACAAATACATGTATGTTGAATACACTTGTATGAGACATGTATCTCATTGATTGGTTGGTTGCTTAACACCACTTTCAACAATATTTCAGACTGTCAGTTTTATTGGTGGAGGAAGCCGGAGTTCCAGGAGAAAACCACCGACCTGTCGTAAGTCACTGACAAACTTTATCACATAATGTTGTATCGTGTATCTCATTGAATATTCAGTACCGTGCATAACATGTTGAACACAAATTTGCGAAATTTTGATTTTCATGTTTTCAGCAGTTCCAAAGGTGGTTCTTTTGTAAGACCTAAAAAAGTAAGTGATGGTATGAGCTGTTTCTTGGCTGTCAATGATAGGTATGGGCAGACTAGTGAAGCCCATGCTGGGGTCATTATTGAGGAATTATTTGTTATTGATGAACATATGAAACAAACCAAGGTTGAGATGGTCGGAGCTGAGAAAGTTAACAGAAAACAAAGGTATTGTTGTTTTAAATAAATTTAGAGGTAGGGACGTTATGATAATTATATTACTTCTTTCATTTAAGAAAGAGGGGTTCTTAAATTAAATGTGTTATATTCAGGAACAAAAAGTGTTCTATCGAACATCATCCACAAAAATTACTTTAGTAAAGTATAGAATTATTTCTTGTAAATAAAATGATATATATAGAGTATTGTTATGCAAAAATATGATATACATCTGTAAGAAAATATATCTTACGGTTCAGCCATATTATTTGGATTCGAAGGAACAGACGATTTTACTCAGAATTAGCACATTATGCAAATTTTCTTGGTGATATAAACTAATAAATACAGTGTAAACATACCAGATCAGAGACAACTTGTTGGGATATCTGACTCGGATAACAATATTTAATTTTAGAAAGTCTTCTGTGTACAATTTTTTCATTAATTACTCCTGATATATATATTAGGGCCTTTTTGTTTATGCCCTCCAGATGTAATGTTCGTAAATCTAAATCGTAAGGCCTAAATCTTTTGTTTGTTAACTTTTTAACCAGTGCCTGGTCCTTAGCTAGTTGGTAAATTTCATCATTACATTTTCTCATTGTTTTCATATTTTTTATAAATTAGTGTACATATATATTTGAATAATATAAAGTTCAAGATTATGATTTTTACGTCACGATAACTTATGGTACAGTGCCTGAAATGGCCGGTCGCCAAATGCGACTGATATCTTATTCGGGCGACCAAAAGCTGCTCCAAATTAGGTAGTCACTGGCCCAACAAAAAACGTCTGGGCGATTGCTTAAAAGACCGTTAAAAATTGTTGTTTAACCGAAACCGGACATAAACTAACTTCAACGGTTCTAGTCGAAAACGGTTTGTTACGAGCACAGCGATTGGTCCAAATACATTTTTGTAGCCAATGAATACACAGCTAATGTAATTTACTGTTCTCCCCAATTATTTATTTTTATCGAGCCAATCGATACACGTTTCCTACACGTTTTCATGTAATACACAAGTATTCACTAAATATTAGAAAAGAAACGTGTTTTTTTGTTTCCTTATGATTTAACTATTAAAATTGTTAACTTTCACACGGACAAAGTGGAAAGTTGTGAACAATAAAGAGAATTCTGTCAACTTATAATGTTTGCGATCTGGTATCTTCCACGGTTCGGAAAATTATTCATTCAATCTGCTGCAAAATGTACATGTACGAATTTCATTTTACAGAAATCGGAAACCTTTTTGTGTCAATCCTTAGGTAATCATTGAAAAACTTTTCCCCAACAACGGAGAGAAAATCGTTGACAGTAATGTCAATCTACGGAAACGATCTGGCCTGTCACTTCTTTTAAACTTTTCATACATGTAGTTCATTTCTATACGTACACGGCTACATTTTAATGACAATTGGGAGTGTTTTCTTTTTTGTAACCAGAACTTTTGTTTACAAATTAAGAAATAACAGGAAAAGTTAACAGTTGTTTATATAACAGAAAATGAAAGCACTGTTTGTTATTTCAACAAAGTGAGATACTTGTTTGGAATGAATAACCAACTGAGATTATCTCGAACTGAGAGGTTATTTTACTTTAAAATCACTTCTTCATAGTGGATTGAAACAAGTGATGTCACTCTTCACTTTGGGGAGTACAAGAGCAGTCCTTGTAGTGGCATTAGCCTACTCTTTTCCGGATGTCTTTAATGTGATCATGGCATTGATCTCCCGTTACACAATCCAGCCTTTTATTGTCCCCATCCGACGGACTAGCATCGTTTCTTGAGACCACCCTAGCCAATGGCGTCAAGGTTGTCGAAAAGGTTATAACAAGTAAATTCAGGTTTCATTTGATAGCAATATATGCATTGGGGTGTTTTCACAATTTCAGCTGCACACCCAACCCCCGTGAGACTAGTGAAAGAATGAATTTTAATGTTATTGATAAAAAAAACAATTAACCTGAAAACTGTTTATATATTGATATCTGATGTCTTTTTTTCGTAAAAAAAATGTCACAAAATTTATGGGCCACCATTATGCCATTTGGGCCAGTGATTCTAATATTTTACTGGCCCAAAAAAAAAATTCGGGCCAGCCTTTGGCTGTCCCTCATTTCAGGCACTGTGGTAACGTGACAATCTGATCCTCAGATCAGATTACAGACGCTGATGATGCTTGTCGGTCAAGCGAAATATCTGTCAATTTGATTATATTTATAGTCTTTTTGTAGACTTATAGGATAGAGAAAATAGCTCCGAAAGGAAAAAACGAAAAAAAAGTAAATAATTCAGTTTTGTGTCCATTGTCAGTCAGTTATGTTATTAATGCTTTAAATAACATGTAACACCAAAAATACTTTTTGATTCCAACTGTATTGTTCTTTTCCTAATTATTGTTATCCTTTATATTTTATCTTTGTGCAATATTTTGTATTATTTTGTGTAATTATATAACACTTTCCATTAATTTTGTAATATATTTCAATTTGTAATATATTATATTTATATAGATCAAAAGATTTAGGACATGCACTGGGGTGTATGATACAGATATGGAATAATGGCAGTTATGAAGCTCAAGGCAGACATTATCACTAGTATAGCTGCGAGTCCGATAGTATGAGCTGGGATACTAGTGATAATATATGTCAAGACCTTTAAAACTGATATTATTGTTCATATTAGTTATGACATAATGCATTTGATGCCACAAAGACTGTTAATTTACAGTAAGTCAGTTTGTTGATATTGACAATGTCACTAGAGGGACTGTGTTGGTCGTGATCGTATTGTAGTTGGATTTACAACTACCTGTGCAATCAGTGCTATCACCACTAACGTCGCGAGTTCGAATTCCACTCATGGCGAGGTGTACTCGATACAACATTATGTGATAAAGTCTGTCTGACTTGCGACATGTCAGTGGTTTTCTCCGGGAACTCCGGTTTCCTCCACGATATAACTGAAATATTGTTGAAAGTGGCGTAAAGCACCATAACCTTAACCCTGACAATGTCACTCAGTGAGATCAAAGGAAAAATGTATGAATTATTTATAAACAATTTTATGTTGAAATATAATTACAGTCAACTAGATCAGCTACAGGAGGTTGTTTTACGTGGAATGACTATGTATGGTGTAGGACCACATGCTGCTGAGCTACGACAGCACACACCTAACATACAGGAACTAGATATATCAGCTACATTGGTATCATCTTGGCTTAGTGTGTCTCAAATAACTGAATGTCTTCCTAAGTTAACATCACTTAATGTGAGGTAAGTAGAATATGTTATGCAATAGGACCAATTAAATTACTGGCTGTACATAGGTACAGCTTTTTATCTATAAAAAAGTATCTCCAGAGGAGTGACTTCACAGTCAATATAAATTACCAAAATTAGTCATTACATTGTAGACAGGAAATATATGGTAAATTACATTGTAGACAGGAAATATAGGTAAAGCTAGTAATCTATGCCAAAGTTAAACATGTTTGACATCTAAGTTTTCAGGCATTATAAAATAGAAATTCAATGGTAAAGTTCTACTGGTCTTACATCTTAATTTTCAAGCATTATGCATGTAATATAGAAATTCAATGTTAAAGTTAAACACATCTGACATCTTGGCCCAGCTAGCTATTAATGTAGTACATTTATATTTCATTCCATATTATATTACTATTTTATGATCAATATTTGATTCCAACAAGTTGATGACATATTTATTCTGGTCTCCCACGAAGACCATTAGTTTCTTTAGATGTTCATGACTAATTTATATTAAATCTGTTAGAAGTATCAGTTATTATTTTTTCTTTAATGAACAGATTTTACATTCCCAGCTAGTAGTCAGTTAACTATGAGCATTCATTGACCCTGCTATTGTACTGTCCATTTTGTTGTCATTCATTTTTGTGATATGCATTATGTTTTCCAGTGAGAATATGTTACCTATAGCAATAGAAGTAGATAATGATATGCCATGTTTCAATGGAGTGGAAATTTTGTACATTAACAGAATGAATTATACATGGAAACAGGTATATATTTACCAGACCTTTTCAAATGGTCAAGGAATCTGTTCTTGACAGTTTTATTTGGTATAAGTTTAACAAAGATTAATGGTGACAGTAGACAATGTTGTCATTATCATTGAGAGACATATATCTTTTTCCTATAAATATCTCAATTACGGCTACTTGAGTGAAGTAAAATAATTTGGCTGAACATTTTTTATTTTATCCAGATCGATAAATTGTGCATCAATTATCAACCCTGATCACAATCCAAAATTCTTATAATGATAACATTTCAATTTTTGTTCAAATTACTTTTTATCCCTCTGTTTTGGGATAAATGCAAAACCATAAAATGACTGATAAACGACCTAGCATTCTGTTGTCACATTGTTTGGACACTGTCAGTGGAGAGCAAATTTGATATTCAGTTGTTTTTTTGTTAAATTTGATGAGTGTCTGTTAAACAAATACTGTTTTTTCTCTCCAGATTTTACAGACTTGTAAAATGTTTCCATCACTGAAGCAACTACACTGTTGTTTTAATTCTGTTGATAAGTTGAATCAGCCTAGTTCTATAGACAACTTGACACTACTTAACCTAGAATCCAATAAAGTCTCATCATGGGATGATGTTTTACATTTATCTAGACTGTCACGGTTTGTAAACTATTATAATAATTTGTTTAATACTCCAGACCTTGCAATCATAAAACTTTCTAGTTGCAGTATCATACTCGTTTTTCAAAATCATCCAATAAGGACACTATATATATTGGATACAGTGTTCTGATTGGCTGTCTTGGAATACAAAGATCATGCTCAGGCCTTACTGTCATAAAACTTTCAAGTAATATTTTCGAGTATTTATTTAATGCAGTATTCTGATTGGTTGTTTTTTCGAATACGAGTAAAAACTCATGCTCAAAAGTTTTATGATTGCATGGCCTGATCTTTGACTATTCAGGGTTTTGTGCACACAAATTTCATACTTTTATTACAATTAGTTATTGAAAGAAGAGATGTGTATAATACATGTAGCATACTATACACAATCAATTGCAGTATAACAGTGGAAATGTTTATTATCACTGAATTTCTTTTTTTTTTTGCTAAATGCATGCCATTTTGAAATCTATATAGACAATAAATGTACATTGTCAGCAAATATCAAATTTATTTGTATGATCTTCAGAAACAGGAAGAAAATCTAGACTTTGGCTAGCTTTATTTTCCCTTTTCAAATGCAAGTAAAAATAAATTTTATATTTTATATTTATTTTGTATTTTATATTTATACTATATTTTGTTTCTACTGCAATATCATGTATGTGAAAAAGTATTTAATTTACACACAAAAATGCAAAAAAAATTAACATAGTTGAATTGCCCATTAGGTGTCTACTTAGCTGCAATAATGTAGCTCCTGTGACAAACTTGTCTCGGCAGAGCTACAACGCAGTCCCATTCGTCACAATGGAGCAAAAAAAAAGTTGCAGTTGAAACATAAAAACTCACTATTTACGCTTCAAACATTTCATTATAACTATTACTGATGATCCCAGTCCTTGTTAAATCGGTTTGGCTGAGAAATATATGCTTTTCAAAGGTAGCAACAACCTTGTTCAAATTTATCGATTGTTTTCCATAACCGGAAACTACGGAAGGCAGAGCTTTTCTAAATATGGTATTTCTTACTACACGCTGATGTAAACATTCACGCCTCAAATCGCCAAATATGGTATCGACATCCAAATAGTGAGGCCGGAAATGACGAAATTCAAAATGTCCAGAGAGAAAGTAAACATGGATTTTTATTTTGTGGGAATTACATTCTAAAATACTGGTAGGTGATAAAAACTTGTTATAATAATGGACAAAAGGAAAGGTTATGTCTTATTATTGATAAATGCAGGCGTCAGAAACTCTGTAAGCGAGCGCAAAAAATCTTGGCGGCTGCTCCATTACGTGTAATGGCATCCCGTTATAACCCTTGCGAGTAAGCGAGCATTTAGGGTTTTATTATTAGAACTAGTGTCTACTGTACTGTCCGTGTTGACCAATTAAATGTGTCTATTGCATTTCGCTATAAAATATATAAGACCAGGAGATTCTATACATATAGTAGACATATAATGAAAATATTTATACATAGGTTATAAATGTACTTATTGCAGTATAATGTGTCAGAGTGGAGCAACATGTTTATCGGCGGACTGTTGTTTCAGCAAGTTAGCACTATAAAAAATCCAGCAAAGCATGTTGGTCTAGTACAAAGTGGCTATCATTATCATCTCATTGATTGTAACTTGTTCTCACCATCACATCACTGGTGTTAAACAGCAATCACACACACTTGCTGACATTAACTAAGAGAACTTAAATGTGCACATATTTGTAGATCTGAATAGACAAGTTGAAATGGTAAATATAGTATGTTTATTCCTATTTTCTTGTGTTCTTTTTCAGACTTGAGACGTTAATATTGAATGACAACAGTATAGAAAATGTCTACTTTCCAGATGTTCCACCTAGTGGCACCACCAGCTGTTTTCCTAGTTTAAAGTCACTTTCAGTTAACTATAACAAAATATCAGAGGTATAAATGCAATAAATATTTTTTAACTTCTTTAAAAATTTATTTTATAATTATAATGCTAACTTGTTCGTAAATAAATCTACGAATTGATGCTGTATATATATATCACTGAGTTTCAAATCAGTTGAAACCGTCGCAATGAAAATTACTTACTGTGTTCCGTAAAACTAGATTATATTTTGGGAAACTTTAATTTCACAATTATATATCCTTCATTTGAATTGTTTCGAATGTACAGGTTTTATATGTATATCAAAGATGATTTAACATGGATTTTTTTTTTTACCTGAAGTCAAACTTGGGTGCATTCTGTCGAATATTCTTGAAATTCTTCATGTCAAACGTTGGATATACCAAATAATGGCAAACGATCTAAGACAACATTGTTGTCATATTTAACTCAGATATGGCTTAACATAAATAGAAGGTTATGTATATCATATATGTGACAAGATATTTTTTAAGTGGTTTTTAATTGGCCTAAAAAAATTATTTCAGTCATTTAATTTTTATTTTAATTATTCTAGTGGAAAATTATAAATGAGCTCAATAAATTACAACAATTGGAAGAAATAAGAACATCACACAATCCTATTATGGATTTATCAACACCAGAAACAGTCAGACAGATGATGGTGGCTAAAATATCCACTCTAAAAATGTGCAATAGAACAGAGGTAACTATATAAACAGAATCAATAGAAGTTTACAACTAGTATCAACATTAAAAGGGTATTGTGGTAGTAATAGGAAGCATATAATTTTTTTTTAGATTTAGGTAATTACACTACATATATATTGTGATATATTAATTTATATTTATATTTTACTTGAGTCTTTCATATTTCTTTATTTCAAAACAGATGTGAAAGAGGTTTGTTACAAACCTCTTTCAACACATTTTTCGGTAACCTCGATTTGAAGGTAAAATTTATAAGATTTGACATCTGATCCTGTTAAATTTGATGACTAATGACATATCGGTACCTATTATTTCCCATTATATAATTGACCATACAATTGTTGTTTCATAGATTTGTAATGAATCTGCCTCTGTAAACCATGGCATATTAAGGGACATAATCCAGTTTCATAGAATTTAAATATTTAGATCCAATTTATTTTTAAAATTGTTCATGCATATATTACACCAGGTCTTTGAAGATGAGAGAAGAGGTGCTGAGATTGACTATTTGAAAAGATTTGGTCCTCAATGGTTAAAGGCAGGAGGTCATCAAGATAGAGACAAAGATAATACTAGTGAAGAATTCATTCAGGAACATCCACGCTTTAAAGAATTTGTTGAAAGTAGGCAGCATTATGTATTTTTGTTAGCTCATCTATCAAAAAACCACGTGAATTGTCTTTTTTTATGTCAGTACCAAACAGGGATTATATATTATTTCTTCAATAAAAATATCTCATTAAAAATATGTTTACAAAATGTCAGAGCAAATATTATGATCTTAGATTTGATAATAAATTGTTTGCATCAGGTCTTGTATATTTGATGAATTTCATCACAATATTATTGATAGTGATACCAGTCATACTTTACCTATTATAGATGGTAGTATCATCTCTTGATGTACATATTTATTGAATACCACATACAATATATTATAAAACAACGGGAGGCCATCGTGGCCATGATCGTATGGTAGTTGGATTTACAACTACCTATGCAAAATAGTGTGTTATGTAAAGTTTTTTTTAGCTCACTTGCCAGAGGCAATATGAGCTTTTGCCATCACTTGGCATCCGTCGTCCGTCATATGTCGTCCGTTAACTTTTCACATTTTAATCTTCTCATCTGAAACCCCTCAGCCAAATGAAGTGAAACTTGGTAGGAAGCATCTATGGAAGGTCCTCTCTAAAGATTGCTCATTTTATCCCGATCCATTAACAAACATGGCCGCCATAGGAAATTCTTGTTTCTGATTGGCCGATTTTTATGAATCTTCTCCTCTGAAACCACTTGGCCAAATGAACCGAAACTTAGTAGGAAGCATCTATGGCAGGTCCTCTATGAAAATTGCTCATTTCGTCCTGATCCGTTTACAAACATGGCCACCACAGGCAATTCTTGTTTCTGATTGGTTAATATCTAAAAAATCTTCTCCTCTGAAACCACTTGGCCAAATGAATCGAAAATTGGTAGGAAGCATCCTTGGAAGGTCCTCTATAAAAATAGCTCATTTAGTTCCGATCCGTTAACAAACATGACCGCCACAGACAATTCTTGTTTCTGATTGGTTGATTTCTAAAGAATCTTCTACTCTGTAACCACCTGGCCAAATGAATCGAAATTTGGTAGGAAGCATCCTTGGAAGGTCCTCTATAAAGATTGCTAATTTAGTTCCAATCCGTTAACAAACATGGCCACCACAGGCAATTCTTATTTCTGACTGGTTGATTTCTAAAAAATCTTCTTCTCTGCAACTGCTTAGCCAAATGACCCGAAACTTGGTGGGAAGCACATATGGAAGGTTCTGTATTAAGTTTCCTCAAAGCAGAATGAAAGGTGAGTGACACAGGCTCAGCCTACTGAGCCTCTAGTTTCTAGAATATTCTAGTAACAACAATCAATTAAGTTTATATACTTTAATATAATAACACAAATTACTTAATAATAATAATATACAATTACAGAAATTAAATTAATATAAAGTTAATATAGAACTGGCCTGAATTGTTCAAAGTTAAATTCCTTTTGAATAAATGTTCTTTTCCTGTCCGGTATAATAGTTTGATCCTTTCCTATGAAAATGAATTCCAGTTGAATTAAAATATCCTTTAGTTATAATCCACAAAGTTTCCAAATATTGTCCGTTGAAATTGTTAATAGTTAAATGTTCCAATCACGTGACTTCACTAGGTAAATATATACCAAATACAATGCTATAGATTCCAGCTGTGATATAAATTCTAAAATTCAGACTGGCTACTCTTAAATTTTCTGCTCCTTATATATACTATTTATGAAATTCTCTAGAATGTACCAGTTGTGACCTTGTGACTTTGTTTAGAACATATCAAAACTCAAGGTCAAAATTAAAACCTGTTTTAACTTGACTTATTTTTGATAACCTATTTGTACTGATGATGTAATATTATCAACAACAAAAAATATTCTTGTGAACAAAATAACATATTATGTTTATTAGATATACATAACAATTGGCTGATGTAATAAAATTTTATGATTTGCATATAATTACTAGATTTTTAAAACATTTGGGTTTTTTGCTTCACATTTTTGAAGTTTAAAAAAATTAAAAGATAAGTTTTCATGGAAGTTTCTTCTTTTTCAGAGCATGGTGCTCCAGAGAATTCTGAAATGGAACAGAAATCTAAAACTTTAAAGGACAACCTCATCTGTATCCTTTGATAAAGAATCTGATACAATGTGTCATTTATCAGTGTGTTAAATTATTATTTTACAAGTTTTCAGTATTGATTTAAAGTAAATTAAAATTTTCCCTATATTCATTGTCAGATTAAGCTACTGTGAGGCCTATGACATATGTTATAAAGGGGCTCATATCTACGAAAGTACACATAAATATTAAATCATAAATTACTAATGTATTTACTTACATTGTAAGTTAATACAACTTTTTTATTTGCTATACAGACAAATAATACCTAAAATATGTCTGACACTTCAATAATAGTGTTGTGAGATGCCAAATTCTTCAGACAGCTTGCAAGTATTTAGTATTATTCAAAGATTAAAATAGGCTGTAATTGAAAAAAAAATTGTCTTAACCATGAATTGAAGAAGAATTTGTATTAGACACGAAGCAACATTGTGAGATTTAATTCTGTATCAATGAAGATCAAGTGGTCCAATGGGTTCAAGTCCTGTCAGATCAAAATTTAACAAACCAGTATGCTATAATAGGCAATGGAATCTTATTTAAACCAGTAGTGATACAGAATCTTATGAAGATCTATTTTTAAAATATTATACACTTTCCTATAGCAGAATATGGTTGTTTTAAATACTGTTACAAAAACTGGCATTTCATAGAATATGTTCATCTGATCAATTTAAACATTATTAGTCAGTTGTATAAATTTATATTGATTTTCATGTGTTTTGCTTCTTTCATTTTTTTTAAATCTTCAAAAGCATAGGTGAACAAGTGGAGTTAATATTAATTATGTCCTTGACATACAATACAGCTGTTAAAATAAGAAATCCTGATAAACCAGAACTAAGAGTTATTACTAAGAAATTACCAGGTATGTATATTTATGAAAAAAAAATACCTCAATCTGACTCTTCTGTAACATATTTATAAAGTGAGTGATTGTTGTTTAATGCCAATTCAGCAATTTTTCAGCTATATCATGGCGAGAACAAGTTAATTTTAAATGAGATGATGATGAGTTCCGGTTTGTACTAGACCAACACACTGAGTTGGAATTTGTATAGTGCTAGCTCACTGAAACAGTCCGCAGGTAGACATGTCGCTTCACTCAGACACATTATTCTGATTTCGAGCCAACCAGTCTTTGCTCTTTCTCCTTAATGCTGTGTGCTTAGCGGAGAAGCAACAAATACCAATTTTATAGTCTTTTGTTTGACCAGACCGGGGCTCGAACCCACAATCTATTGCACTCGAGGCGAGCATGCTAACCATTATGCCACCGATGCGGTTACATATTTATACACATTTGTCGATTGACCTGAATGTGTGTTGGAGAAAACTGAAGGGGCAATTAAGAAAGAACAATTCAGAGACACTGGCAACATTGGGCACACAAGACACAGATCAAAGATAAACAAATAAAAAACACAAAAGATAAAAAAAGATGAGCAACACAGGCTGCACCAAAAAAGCAGGTTTAGGTTGAACCCAGGTGCTTGGAAAGGTTAAGTAGTTCCTGCTTCTTATAAGACACCCGCCATGTTACTCATATAGTCCAGTAAAAGTCTTGTAAGTGAGATTTGAATATTTTGTAATGGTCAACAAGTTCGTGATGACAACCATGGAATGTTTTAGCGATGACTTCAACCTAGGAACAACGTAGCCTTGGTAGAGTAGCTTTTGCATCAGCATGGCTGAGCCCTGTCCAGAACATCACTGTGCTGGGCACACGCCCTAGAATTATGTATGAATTGTGAAATGTAAATGCCATACACTTACAAATCAGTATATAGTGCTATTTACAATTTCTTTAGGGAAATTATTATTCTAATGTAGTACTAGTTGTTTAATATTCCTGGTTTGTGATTGGACAATGCTGTCATTTTCACGGTATCAATTCCACGGTTGAAACATCATGAGATATTTTAGTCGATTACCGCTTACGTCATCTTGTCAATTCTGTGGCAATACACATGATTACATAAGAATGGAGATAACTATATTGTATTTGAAAATTTCACGGCATCAATTGTCGATTTAACAGTGTAATTTTCACGGTATCAAATCCACGGTTGAAATAGCATGAGATATTTTTTAGAATTTTAGCTGATTACCGCTTATGTCATCTTGTCAATAATATGGCAATACACATCAGCTTCTATGTATAGATACACATGATTACATTAGAATAGAGATAACTGTATTGTATTTGAAAATTTCACCTCATAAATTGTCGATTTAATGGTTGCAAGTATCCATTTACTGGCTCCGCTAACGCGTCGCCAGTAAACTCAATTTGCGATCATCAAATCTCCAATTGATGCCATGAAATTTTCAAATACAATACTGTTATCTCCTAAATATCATGTGGATATTGATGGATGTTTGTTTGCCTTTGTTATAGTTACCATGGTAATACAGAAGGTGAAGGCTTTAACCCAGAGGTTGTATAAAGTAGGAAATATCGAAGTTAAGATGTCATATATCAGCAAAAAGGTATACATATATATTTATTGAAATTTGAATGGATTATTAAATTAGATTATTGAATAATTATTAGACATCTCAGTTAATTGTAGTTACAATTGTTGTGTTAAAATAAAAATAGGGTATGCATATGTATTTATTTAAATTAACTGTATAGTAGAGAATAATTATTAAACATCTCAGTTAAAAATATATAGTGACAAGTCTTGTGTTAAAATAATAATAGGGATGTCATGAACCTATTTTGTTTGGTTCAAACATTTATAGCAGATAAAGTTTGTCAGTCAATTGTAGAAAGTCGATGGCTACTATAGTATAGGGGCCGTCATGGTCGTGATCGCATGGTAATTGGATTTATAACTACCTATGCAATCAGTGCCTATCACTACTAATTTTGTGAGTTCGAACCCCGCTCAGGTGAGGTGTACTTGATACAACATTATGTGCTAAAGTTTGACAGTGACTTGCGACAGGTCGGTGGTTTTCTCCAGGTACTTCGGTTTCTTCAACCAATAAAACTGACCGCCACGATATAACTGAAATATTGTTGAAAGTGGCATTAAACATCATAACCCTAACCCTGTATTTAATTATCATTTCATTGGTCAATAAAAAAGGAATTCACTTTGATCAATCACCATTGCTCCATGAGAAAATTTACTTTCAATCATGCTGTGTAACAATAATGTCAGTTCAGAAATTGTATATCAGATACGAAAAAAAGTAGGAAGAAAAGATTCAATGGTGAATATTATATACGCCAGTTCACAATAGAAATTATATTATTGAAAGGTCTTTTGTTTTTTTCAGATGCCTGATCAAGAAATACCTTTCGAAAATGACCTGCGACAAATATCTTTTTATTCTGTGGAAAATGATGATGAAATCCTTGTCAGATGGTGATGATAAACTACTCTACAGGACTTGTTAATTATTACATAGACAATTTTTGACCACAACCTTTGTAGCGAATGAAGATCATACACAAAACATGACTTAAATTACATGTAATCTTTTTAAGAGTTTTAATATTCATTCCAATTGTTGCAAAACATATTTTTGACAAACCATAATTCTACCCAATTTGAGTCCAGAATCATGACGAAATATTTCATAAATCATCTACATATAGAATATTAACTATTAAATAGGTTGTCAATGTTGATATTCCAACAATTTTACAGCTGTATGATGGCAACTACTGGTAGTCAGTAGAGTTAAGCTAGCAATTGTAACATGAAATTCTGAACTTGGCTAGAGTTTAGAGAAGTACTTGTAAGTGATCAAATCTAGCATACTTTGTCTGAAGCAGATCACCACTTGTACATCTTCCTCCCTCCATAGTAGAGAAGTACTTGTAAGTGATCAAATCTAGCATACTTTGTCTGAAGCAGTTTTGGATTAAAAGCTATTTCATGATGATCCTACATTATATTTGCACTGCATTTTGTTCAACAAAAGCCAAAATCAATAATTACATTTTCCCACATGTGAAACATGCCATGTTTTCTTTTTTTTAATAAATAGAAACTTTGGTAGATGTCAAGACTAGTCGCTAGTTTTAGAATAAATATTTTTATCCTCAGACTTCCTTTAACATTGTGAGCAATTTTATTTTTTGCAAAATAATTACAATATACAGTAACTAGTCAGACACACCAGGAACATGTTATTAAAAAATATCTAAAATTTTACAAGATAAACTGAAAAAAAAATAATTCCAAGTGCTTTCTACATGTGAGTAAAATACCAAATCTCATTAATTGTTTAAAAGTTGATAGTTGAACTATTGTATGTATACTAGAAGTGGCTATAAATAGAAATGTGAGTTGTTTTTATATTGTAAACTGTATGGAAATAAAGCCAATGCTATTGAATTGTACTAAATTTTATTTATGAAACATAATTTATTGATTTATATTGCTATGAAGCATAAATCCTTACAAATTGAGTTAGAGTTGTTTTGTTACTCAATGCCAATCCATCACTGTTTTATGTATAACTTGAGTGAGTGATTATTGTTTGATGCCAAATGAGCAATTTTTGAAATTTTCAGCTCTATTATGAGTCTTCATGACGAGACCAAGTAATATCCAATGAAATGATGATATCTTTGTACTAGACCAACATGCTCTATTGTATCTTCATAGTACTAGCTCACTGAAACAACAGTCCTTGGGAATACATGTCACATCCACTCGGACACATTATTCTGATTCAGAGCCAACCAGTCTTTGCTCTAATTCCTTAATACTACAGTGCTTTGCAGAGAAGAAGCCAATACCAGTTTAATTGTCACTGGTGCTATATTATATGAACAAATTTGGTTATTAGTCCACTATTATATTGTGCCAATATTGAGTCAAGTTTTCAAAATGTCACTGTATATTCATATAAAACACACTTTCTTTGAACAAAATTCAAAAGTTTGTTTCTTGTCCAATTTAGATGAAATAAAAACTATATTCAGCAAAATATTCCAGTTTCATCCTGCAATTTTTGAATTATTACCCTTCATATATTTCCAAAGCACCTGAGTTCATCCCCATTTAAAGTTGGGTTCCTTTTCATTTTGCCATTTTTTTCTTCTTCAATTTTTAGATAATACACGTAATAAAAAAAACTAGAACTGTGAGTGACCTCACGGAGTGATCCCCCCCCTTTTTTTCGTGAAAGTATAAGTTGAATTATCTCCCCCTTTAAATTTTAGACAGCAACGGTATTCCTTCATGCACATCTGCAGGTTGTGTACTACAACTAAAGTTTCATAAAAATTCAATAAGCAGTTTAGTAGGAGTTGCACTTACAAGGTACATGCCCCTCCCCCCCCCCTTTTTGTGAAAGTATAAGTTGAATTATCTCCCCTTTTAAAATTTGGACAGCAACCATATTCTTTCATGCACATTTGCAGGTAGTGTACTACAAATGTGTAAAGTTTCATAAAAATCCAATAAGCCGTTTAGGAGGAGTTGCGGTTACAAGGCACATGGACGGACGGACGGACAGGGTGATTCCTAAAGCCGTTTAGGAGGAGTTGCTGCGCTTACAAGGTACACGACCCCCCCTTTTCGTGAAAGTATAAGTTGAATTATCTCCCCTTTTAAATTTTGGACAGCAACCATATTCCTTCATGCACATCTGCAGGTAGTGTACTACAACTGTGTAAAGTTTCACAAAACTCCAATAAGCCGTTTAGGAGGAGTTGCACTTACAAGGTACACGACCCCCCTTTTCGTGAAAGTATAAGTTGAATTATCACCCCTTCTAAATTTTAGACAGCAACGGTATTCCTTCATGCTCATCTGCAGGTTGTGTACTACAATTGTGTAGAGTTTCATAAAAATTCAATAAGCAGTTTAGTAGGAGTTGCGCTTACAAGGTACATGCCCCCCCCTTTTCGTGAAAGTATAAGTTGAATTAACTCCCCTTTTAAATTTTGGACAGCAACCATATTCCTTCATGCACATCTGCATGTAGTGTACTACAAATGTGTAAAGTTTCATAAAAATCCAATAAGCCGTTTATGAGGAGTTGCGCTTACAAGGTACATGGACGGACGGACGGACGGACAGGGAGATTCCTATATACCCCCCAAACTTTGTTTGCGGGGGGTATAGCAAACACTGATTTATTTGAGAAAGGTTGTCAGTTGACAAAATCTTGAGCGAGATGACTTTTAAAGATGTCTACAGTAGGTCTATGAGCAATATGTGTGGGTTGTGTCTTCCATTCAGGCATAGTTCTGCAGAAGAAGGAGTATTTGTAGGAGTAATTTTTTGCAGGATATGTGACGGTATATACGAGGTTGAGATTTTCTTGTTCTTGTGTTGGTATAATATAGAATCTCTGAATATGGAATTGCAACTTTGTTGTTTGTTACCGGTATTTTGCCATCTGTGTTGTGATGGTTGTCAGTTTAGATCAGAAAGCATGTTAATGATACTGCTGGGTCAAACCAAAGATTATAAAATTGGCATGTGCTGCTTCTCTGTTAAGCGCGCAGCATTAATGTGTAAGAGCAAAAACGGGTTGGCTTGGAACCAGGATGTGTCAAGAGTGGAGCGACATGTCTACCTATCTACAGACAGCCAACACTATAAAAATCCAACTAAGTGTGTTGGTTTAGTACAAAGTGGACATCAGTCATCATCATTATCTCACCGAATGTAACTTGTTCTCGCCATGATATATCTGAAAAATTCCTCATTTGGCTTTACAATAAGGCACAGGCTACGAATACGACGGAAACGTATTCGTAGCCTGGGTTCTACAAGTACGACGGGCGGAAGTTGTGACTAAATGATCAACCGGTTTCCGGACATGGACACCTATTTTACGGAAATTAATCACGTATTGCTAGCACCTAGAGGCTACGATTACGACGGATTTCTCGATTTTCTTAATTTTATTGTTTTTATTTCATTAAATGACAATTTATGAATTTTTTATATAATTTTCTGTTTGTAGTTTATTTTTATTCCAATAAAATCTGATGCATTGAACAACTAGTCTTACAATACACGATTAAGCTCATAGATTTCACTGGTATGAGTACTTCTCAGAGTACAACTCGCACTTCCCAACACTAATTATTTTCAAAATGGACGAGGATGGTAGTGCGCTTCGTGTTGGAGCAAATTATAAATCTTTTAACAGATTTAGAGTGTGCCCTAAAAATATTCCAGCAGGATAACTACGCCCAACTTTATAAGCGTATCTCAAGGAAGCTTGGCACGGGGTCCAAATATAAAAACATGGAAGTTGCAGAAAGTGCAGCGGGTCTTTTAATTTATAAGGAGTTGGATTATTCCTGTATTCATGGAGGGAAAAAAATTAGTTCCATTTCCAGCGGTCAACGCCCAAACACAAGGTAAAATCACATATAATATACCTTAAATAAGCAAATGATCATCACTTTGATTGCAGTTCTTCATATTAAATTCGCAGCGATGTCTTCAATCATGTTCTGTATAGCAGCAAATACATGTTTCTAGAATTTTTAAGTCATTACAATACTATCGCAAGTCATATGATAAAACACACAAGTTTGTGCTTTTTGTATGGTACCATCTAAGATGTATTGGACTACGTTTTGTGCGGAAAAAACCCTACTGGTGTTGCCGAAATTGCTTAAAATAACTATAAACATTATTAATTTAATACATTGTATTTACCTATTGTCTTACTTGAAATTTAAAAAAAATTGTATATGATAATTCCTAAATTAAAAATATCTATGTATATTTTTTTTCTTTAAACTTTATAGTATCACAGTAATAAATGTCTAAAAACGATATACTTAAGAAAACAAAAATCCATCGTATTCGTAGCCTCTAGATGCTAGCAATACGTGATTAATTTCCGTAAAATAGGTGTCCATGTCCGGAAACCGGTTGATCATTTAGTCACAACTTCCGCCCGTCGTACTTGTAGAATCCAGGCTACAAATACGTTTCCGTCGTATTCGTAGCCTGTGCCTTACAATAATCACTCACTCATAACACTCAATATCCCGTCTTGTGAATGGTGGTGTAATGGTCTCTAAAGACCATGGATTTTATTCCCAATCGGGTAAGACTATAAAGTTTATATTTACCACTTCTCTGCTAAGAATGAACAACGAAGGAGCAAGAACAAAGACTCTTTTGTACTTAGTCGGGATAATGTGTCAGACTGGAGCAAGAGTAATGTGTCAGACTGGAGCGATAGTAATATGTCAGACTGGAGCGAGAGTAATGTGTCAGACTGGAGCGAGAGTAATGTGTCAGACTGGAGCGATAGTAATATGTCAGACTGGAGAGAGAGTAATGTGTCAGACTGGAGCGAGAGTAATGTGTCAGACTGGAGCGATAGTAATATGTCAGACTGGAGCGATAGTAATATGTCAGACTGGAGCGAGAGTAATGTGTCAGACTGGAGCGAGAGTAATGTGTCAGACTGGAGCGAGAGTAATGTGTCAGACTGGAGCGAGAGTAATGTGTCAGACTGGAGCGAGAGTAATGTGTCAGACTGGAGCGAGAGTAATGTGTCAGACTGGAGCGATAGTAATATGTCAGAGTGGAGACATATTTATCTCATTTACCTAGTACCATACAAGTCCACCTCAGCATGTTGGTCTAGTATACCACCATTTTATCAAAAGGTAACTTGTTCTCAGGCAAACAAAAATTATGTGTGTTTACGGTCACCCGACCCACCCTATTTTTCAGCCGCCGACCCTAACCTTTTTTATCGGCAATTAATCCACCCTATCATTTTTTACACAGAATTCGGATAACCATTTTTGTTGTTTAATCAGCAGCAATGTTTTATTTATTCAACCGCTAGCTTTTTGTCGAAATTGAGAGCAAAGAAGGTAGAAAAATTGTGTAACTCGTCATAAAACAAATGACGGCTTACCAGAAATATCGAAAATGAAATACCGGAATCGGATTCCGGAACCGGGCACGACTATTTCCGATTTTGCCGATAGTTATAAAAAAAAAAAAATAAAAAAAAAAAAAAATAATGCCGACCGACCGACCCTAGATTTTTTTGACATGTGACAGTAAACACACATATATTTTTTTTTGGCCTCACCAATATAAAGTTCAATTATGCTTATTTGACATTAAACAACGATAAATGACTCATATAACTTTATTTTCGTTTTATTTATTTCTACGAAAATAGTACTTTGCTTCTGATCAATATTATATAGCAACAATTTTACAAAAATTTTGTATACTACTTAATATAAAAATGTATATTCATAAATAAAACTGGTAAATTATACAATTATTACTTCCGAGTTCATAGCAGTAAATATATTACATGTGAAACAAAAAATAAACATGTTCACTAATTTTGTACGATATAGTACTTGTAATAGAAATACCTCTGCTAAGATAATCATTTGAACGATCTGGTTGAGTAGTAGTGACTACTAACTAAGTGGAACATCTAAGGGTTATAGGCGGTATTCGGATAAGACAGGTCAAAATTGCAAAACAAATTGTGTTGTAACAAGGATTCGGGGTTATGGTGTTTAACTCCACTTTCAACAATATTTCAGTTATATCGTGGCGGTTATAAGGAGTCGGACTAGACAGTGAAACCTGTCTAGTATATAGATTTGGACTAGACAGGTTTCACTAAAAATGCAAGAAATCAGACAAGTACTAACTACTTGTCACAAAAAATGTATGAATTGTCTTAATGGGTGTATATTTTACAGCAATGTATAGAAAAGTCACACTTTTTTATTTTATGCATTTATTATGCAAGAGAATGTTTATCAAAAGAATTGTTAATATAAAAATGTTTGAATTCTTCAAATGATCATTGCATGGTTTTAACTGAATCCATATATGAACATAATGTATTAACTACTAACCCACATATGCCATGGTAGTGGTATTTGATCAAACTGACACACTATGTCTTTGGCTTGTATTTCCATTGACATTTCAAATCGGACTGCAGTTGAACGTGCTTTTGATATAACATCCTGATGCTGTTTGGCTACTAAAGGAGTTGTCTCCCCTGGATCTTCAACGATGTTGTAAACAATAGGAATATCAAGTATTTTTCCAGAACAATCATTAGTTATATTATGTGTAACAAAGTATACTTTATAATCTCCCACTGTGGTAGCCGACACATATCCAGCTTCACAATAATGTAATAAAGCTTTGTGTACATAATCAGATGGCTTAGGTCTATTTAGATTTCGGAACAAAGGGAGTAAACTTTTACCATCAAAAGATTTCATATGTGCTTTTTGCAATTTTGTTGGGGCTCCTGATAGATCAGATAATGTTGGGAAAATATCCATTAGTGAAGTAACCACAGCTGTCTCTTGATTGGATGGAAAATGATTAGGCCAACTGACAATGGCAGGTATCCTTAATCCCCCTTCAGTCAATGACAATTTTTCACCATATAAAGTCTTCATAACACTAGAGTGCTTTACTGGGGAACCAGTATACGGATGTGTCTTTACTGGACCATTGTCAGACATGAAAAATACAATAGTATCATTTTCTATACCTTGCTGTTTAAGTGTATCCATGATTTTACCCACACTCCAATCTAGTTCTAAAATGGAATCATAATATTTGTTTATTCCTGACTTTCCTTTGAAAGATTGAGAAGCAAATGCAGGATGTCCTGGCTGATGATAGGAGGCCATTAACAAGAATGGAAACATTCTCCTGAACGTAAGATAATGTATTATTTTTTCTGTTGTCTTTTGTGTTAAGTTAGTATCATTATAGGCATGTCTTTGTACAACTTGATTTTCCAGAACTTGGCATGTGTTGCTGTTTAATGGCAGCAACCAACAATATACTCTTAAAACCAAAAGAATGATGCAAATAATTGTCATAAAGAGAATAACTGATTTTAAACTGATATATGAAAGTATTTTGGCTGTGAAAATCAGAATACAAATCGCTATGAATAACGGTGCATTATGTTTTACTATCATCCAGAAATAGTCCCAATCTGTTAGTAGGTCGTCTATGTCACTGCTACAACCAGGACTGTGCCCCATCACAGTCCCATAAAAACCACCAAATCCCTGACTAGTTGGAAGTGATTCAAACCACGAACCCAAGTCCCAACGTCCAAAAAAGAATGCTGAATTTTTTCTCATTCCGTAAAATTTAGCAATAGTCATTTCCATTTGAGGAATTCCTCCGTTCTGAGCGACACTCCAAAAACTTGGCCATCCTAATATTCCTTTTACAAGTCCTATTCTTAATGGCTGTCTTCCTGAAATGAAGAAAAAAGTTCAATACACACTTGTTGTGAATGAAATTGTCATATTAAAAAAAATAAAGTAATGTTTCAAATAAGATATCAATGCTACACAAATTCAAATTTACACTCAACACATACATTCTTGAAATGATTTGTTTTTACCAAAAAATATCTACAATATGCTATATACTTCTGTAGGCGATGCCGCCTCAGTGTCTGAGTGGTGTAATGGTTACCATGCTCGCCTCCAGTGCGGTGGTAGATCGAGGGTTCACGAATACCAAAGACTTTATAAATAAAATAAAAAATCACCTATTCTCAGCGTACCTGATGAAGATTATTCCAGACCTATTCTCAGCGTACCTGATGAAGGTTACACCAGACCTATTCTCAGCGTACCTGATGAAGGTTATTCTAGACCTATTCTCAGCGTACCTGATGAAGGTTATTCCAGACCTATTCTCAGCGTACCTGATGAAGGTTATTCCAGACCTATTCTCAGCGTACCTGATGAAGGTTATTCCAGACCTATTCTCAGCGTACCTGATGAAGGTTACACCAGACCTATTCTCAGCGTACCTGATGAAGGTTATTCCAGACCTATTCTCAGAGTACCTGATGAAGGTTATTCCAGACCTATTCTCAGCGTACCTGATGAAGGTTATTCCAGACCTATTCTCAGCGTACCTGATGAAGGTTATTCCAGACCTATTCTCAGCGTACCTGATGAAGGTTATTCCAGACCTATTCTCAGAGTACCTGATGAAGGTTATTCCAGACCTATTCTCAGCGTACCTGATGAAGGTTATTCCAGACCTATTCTCAGAGTACCTGATGAAGGTTATTCCAGACCTATTCTCAGCGTACCTGATGAAGGTTATTCCAGACCTATTCTCAGCGTACCTGATGAAGGTTATTCCAGACCTATTCTCAGCGTACCTGATGAAGGTTACACCAGACCTATTCTCAGAGTACCTGATGAAGGTTATTCCAGACCTATTCTCAGAGTACCTGATGAAGGTTATTCCAGACCTATTCTCAGCGTACCTGATGAAGGTTATTCCAGAAACGTTTCGTGCGTACTAAATTTGATATCTACGTTTTTATTTCTATCTACAGTGTACCTAGTACAAGGTAGACGTCATTATCTCGTCGAAAACTTGTCATCGCCATAATATAGCTGAAAACCTGCTGAGTTACTCATTCATTCTACTGTTGATCAATGTGAATTATATTGTATAGCATGTCGTGGAGAAGATGTTGTAAGTTGGTACAACTTGTGTCTAATCTTATTAATAAGACGCTCGCCATAAAATGTGTTTGATCTAACTGCATAGGTTGGTTTGGTTTATGGTATTTAACGCCACTTTGTGCAATATTTCAGTTATATCGTGGCGTTCAGTTGTATTAGTGGAGGAAACCGGAGAAAACCACCGACCTGTCGCAAGTTACTGACAAACTTTATCACATAATGTTGTATCGAGTAAGCCTAGCCATGAAGGGGGTTCGAACTCAAAATGTTAGTGGTGATAGGCACTGATTGCACAGGTAGTTATAAATCCAACTACCATATACGATCACGACCACGATTTTCAGGAGCCGCAATCCGTTCATAAAGCCTAAAAATGAAAGTTGATTTATCTAAATTTTGACAAATTAAACTCTAGTCTGGGCAATGATCAAATACTTGCTCTTGGACGGTCGTATTTTGTCAAATAAAAGAACAATTCATGAGGTGAGTGATTGATTGTTGTTTGACGCCAAGTGGGAAATGTGTGTGCTATAGCACGAGATGATGTCCGCCTTGTACAATACCAACACGATCAATCACATTTTACTGTGCGAGGTCAACGAAACAACATGTCACTGCATTCGGATACATTATCCTGATTCCAAGCCAGCCAGTCTTTCCTATCACTTCTTAATGTTGTGTACATATCTGAGCAGCAAATAACAATTTGATGGTATTTGGTTTGATCTGATCCCAGCATGAACCCACAATCTTCCCCACTCGAGGCGAGAACTCTTAACTATCTACCAGCGATGTGGTTATTTATATAGTGATCATGAACTCTATAAAGTACATATCCATGTATATGTGTTTGTCTTCGTGTGGTTCATGTTCTGTTATCATTGTGAGCCAGTCAGTCTTTGTTTTATTGCTTTATGCTGCATGCATAGTGGAGAAATAGAAATACAAAATTTGGAAATCGCACTCGAGATCTTCTCCTCGTCGACGCGATCCTTTATTAACGTGAGACAGACTTCATCATTTATGCAGGGTTTCTTAAGACTAGAGGTTCAATGGGCTGAGCATGTGTCGCTCATCTTTAATTTCTGTTTTGAGGAAACTTAATACAGAACCTTCCATACATGTAGATGCTTCCTACCAAGTTTCGGTTCATATGGCTAAGCAGTTTCAAAGAAGAATATCTTTTAGAAATCGACCAATCAGAAACAAGAATTGCATGTGGTGGTCATGTTTGCTAACCGATCGGGACGAAATGAGCAATCTTCATAGAGGACATTCCATAGATGATTCCTACCAAGTTTCGGTGGTAGCCATGTTTGTTAACCGATCGGGACGAAATGAGCAATCTTCATAGAGGACACTCCATAGATGTTTCCTACCAAGTTTCGGTTCATTTGGCCAAGCGGTTTCAGAGGAGAAGATTTTTAAAAATCGACCAATCAGAAACAAGAATTGCCTGTGGCGGCCATGCTTGGTAATGGATCATAACAAAATGTGCACTCGTTAGAGAGGAACTTCCATAGATGCTCCCTACCAAGTTTCAGTTCATTTGGCTGAGGGTTTTCAGAGGAGAAGATTAAAATGTGAAAAGTAAACGGATGACAGACGATGGACACCAAGTGATGGCAAAAGCTCATATTGCCTTTGGCAAGGTTTGCAAAAAGAATATTAAAATGTCAATACCGACTTGTAATGTATATAATAAACATGTTACACTATATCAGCATTAGTTAATTGCTAAGGGAGATAATGGCAAGAGTTATCTTTCTTTTAACAGTTTAGTCAAGAGTTATCTTTCTTTTTTTAACAAAGGAGACGATTTTTTAGAAATCAACCAATCAGAAACAAGAATTGCCTGTGGCGGCCATGTTTGTTAACCGATCGGGACAAAATGAGCAATCTTTATAGAGGACCTTCAATAGATGCTTCCTACCAAGTTTCGGTTCATTTGGATAAGAGGAGAAGATTTTTAAAAATCGACCAATCAGAAACCAGCATTGCCTGTGTCGGTCATGCTTGTTAACGGATCTGGACGAAATGAGCAATCGTTACAGAGGGTCTTCCATAGATGCTTCCCACCACGTTTCGGTTCATTAGGTCAAGCGGTTTTAGAGAAGAAGATTTTTAAAAATCGGCCAATCAGAAACAAGAATTGCCTGTGGCGGCCATGTCTGTTAATGGATCGGGACGAAATGAGCAATCTTTATAGAGAACCTTCCATAGATGCTCCCTACCAAGTCTCAGTTCATTTGGCTGAGGGGTTTCAGAGGAGAAGATTAATAAACGGACGACAGACGACGGACGCCAAGTGATGGCAAAAACTTACATTGCCTTTGGAAAGGTGAGTTAAAAAACCGAAAGAAGCTCACCCGGATCTTTAATTTCACGTTCCAGTATACAGATGAATGATATCTGTTCACTAACTAATTTGGTGATTATGTTGATCGCATCCATTCCATTGAGTTTGAAACTAAGGATACCACAGATGCAGCTAAATATGCTTCATACATTGGGTCGGATTAGAACTATACAACTAAACTTTACCACAAAAAAGATGATATCAATTTTCCCATTAACATTCCAGCAGGAATTGTGTATAGAGTACTCTCAGCTGATACACTATTCTAGAGCTTGTGGTTCCTGTCATACTTTCCTTGATAGATGGTTGCTGCTAAAAATGAAGTCACTGAACCAAGTGTTCCTATTGGTCAAGTTAAATAAGTTTAAGTCATCACTTTGAAAGTATTACGGTCGTCACTCGTCACCACGACTTGGTTAACCTTTAAGGAACATGTGTCACGTGCCACAAATGACCAAGTTGGGATAAAAGTAATCAATTCTCGGAGTTTTTTTCGGTTCAGCTGCTAGTGATTTTAACAAAATAAAATTTTAATTCTAAAAATTATGATTTCAATTTAATCGAAATTTTACTATATATCTTCTTTTTAAAAATGTATTAATGAAGCTATCAAAATAATCATTTCATAGATGTGACAATAAATAAAACAATTAAAATGGGGAAAATAAATCAAACAGACCTTTGTATCTATATAATGGGAAGGAAATGTTCAACATAGACAAGAAACGTCCGAGTTTAGTTAACCATGCACGAAGTCAAATTCGTAATTGTTAACTCTACGAGATAATGTTTAAAACATTCTTAAATAAATACCATTCTGACGTACGTTCACTAAATAAACATGTATACATCAAAAAATGTCCTTTTAACTATCTTGTAAGCATTTATATATAAACAAAATTACCTGTTTGTATTGCTGCCATGCTTCCCGCGTCTGAAGGCATAGAGTACATCCTGGTCAGCTTGATACCATTCTCTGCAAGCTTGTCAATGTTTGGAGTTTTTATCAATTTATTGCCGAAGCAACTTACATCAGAATATCCCAAATCGTCTGCTATTAATATGAGTACATTTGGATGTACATCATTGTTTGAATAAACACCATTGCTACTGCTGCTTAAATGTGTTACACAAAACAGAAGCAAAGTAATGAAGTATCTTGTTGACATATTTCCTTTATGCGGACTGGATATGACTGAACTCCGAACAAAAATCGATTTGATTATCTAAATTTACATTTACCACACGGTTCTACACTTCACGGTAATTGGTTTTTGAAGCACTCAGCCGTAATCAAAATATGTGTATGTACCTGTTCTAAAATATAGATAGATTTAAACGTACACAATGCTTTCGGAATGTATTGATATATTTTACTGTATAAATTAAGTCACAAATTAAAACACACGGAACACATAAAGATCAAACGAACCAAGTAGTCCTAGCTTGAATGAAATCAGTATGGTCTTATTTTCACCAAATTCGATATTTACGTCTTTAAAACAAGCAATTGAATATCAGTTAAATTACGTGTAGTCGCATATCTCTATTCAAAACAGACTAGGAGAGCGTGTGTGTAAAAATGGATGATACATTTCTCTGACGTCACACTATTGTTCGAACAGTGGATTGTTTTTAAGAATCTACAGTTTATTCTTTTGTTCTTGAATATATGAACTTTAACCTTTTACTGTTTTAGGCTTAAAAACGTGATATACATATTTTGGGACTTTCTGGTATCGAACCACTGCTGAGCTTTTTAAAGTCTAACTTCCATCTAACCACTCGGCTACAATGACCACACTACTATACTCTATAATTAGGCCAAAAAAAATATATGTGTGTTTACGGTCACCCGACCCACCCTATTTTTCAGCCGCCGACCCTAACCTTTTTTATCTGCAATTATTCGATTCTAATTTTTGCTAGCGTCCCAATCAATTTTTACACAAAATTCGGATAACCATTTGTGTTGTTTAATCAGCAGCAATGTTTTTTGTCGAAATTGAGAGCAAAGAAGGTAGAAAAACTGTGTAACTCGTCATAAAACAAATGACGGCTTACCGGAAATTTCGAAAATGATATAACGGAATCGGATTCCGGAACCGGGAACGACTATTTCCGGATTTGCCGAGTTAAAAAAAAACAAAAAAAACAAAAAAAAATTAATGCCGACCGACCGACCCTAGATTTTGTTGACATGTGACAGTAAACACACATATTTTTGTTTTGCCTTAGTATATATGACTCTTGATAGTAAGCTTTGCTAAAAAAATATATCAACAAATTGTTTAAAAAAGCAATTGATCAATATATACAAGACACGATACAAGTATTTCAGATCTGGCATAATTTATGTTCAGAACTGACGAGTATGTGAACTTTTAAAATGTATTCTCGCAATACAAAAACAACTAACGAACCGACCGCAAGTAATAACAAATCAGATAGACCACAGGTGAACATTTGGGACACTTGAAAGACCTTAAAATGTCTAAATATAAACGATTCTTTTCACTTGAAAGACCTTGAAATATCTAATATAAACGAGAATCGAAAGCACGAATCCCGATAAAATTTTGTTAATTTATTGGCTTATTTAGCTTTCTGAACCACAGGCACTTATTTCATTCGAAAAATATATGCCTCCTCCTCTTCCTTAAGAGGAGGAGGGGAGGGGCATATATTTTTTGAATGAAACAAGTGCCTGTGTTCTGAACATTAAAAAGGTAAACATATATAATGAAAACACTGTTGCAGATGGAAATGTATTATGTAAGAGAATACACTCCAATTTGTAGATTCTTAAAAATAATCAACTCGACCCTTACGGGTCTCGTTGATTATGTTTAAGAATCTACAGTTGGAGTGTATTCTCCATTACTAAACTTTGAAGTCTAATTGTCAATGCCATCTTTCGTCATCTATTCACAGGTGACAATACGTTTAAACAAAGTGTTGATATCTTTAAAAAAAAACACAACTTAAAAGACAAGATGATTCTTAAAAAATCACTGAATTAATATTTTTAAAAGTAGTAAGAAGACGGTGACGTTAAAACTACAAGCTCGAGCGTATCAACAGAGACATAAAAATTATACATGCATGTCCCTGGCATCAGTTGGGAAACATAAAACTCCATACGCGTAGCACTTGGTACATATATTACTATAATGGTGTACGAGTGATCCGTAATGGAGAATACACTCCAACTGTAGATTCTTAAAAATGACCAACGAGACCCGTAAGCGTTAAGTTGATTTTCAAGAATCTACAAATTGGAGTGTATTCTCTTACTTAATACATTTCTATCTACAAAAATGTTTTACTTGATATTTTTACATTTTTAATATTTAGAAAGCCAAATCAAATAACAATTGACAAAAATAAAACAATAATTATTTGTTGGCATACATGTACATTTGTACGTCCTTTCGATTCTCGGTTATATCTAGATATTTCAGGTCTTTCAAGTGTACCAAATGTTAACATATGGTCTTGTCTGATTTGTAATTATAATTAATTTGCGGTTATTTCAGTACTTGTTTGTATTCCGACAATCTAAATTAAAAGTTCACGTACTCATCAGTTCTGAACATAACTAATGCCTTACTCGTATTTAAAATACTGAAGCGACATAAATCCAGGGCATTTATTAAAATTAAAAATCGAACCTGAAATGTCTTTTATTTTGGTTCCTGAATGTGTGCGGGTGTGACTTTCAAATGATGTGTATAAAGAGAACTTATTCTACGGAAACCAAACACAGGACAGACTTACGGACATGGGCACAAAATAAACGTTAGAGAAAGTCGAAGGGGCAATCAAGAATGGACAATCCAGAGACACCGACAACACTGGGCATACAAGACACAGGACGAAAACAAACAAATCAGAGACACCGACAACACTGGGCATACAAGACACAGGACGAAGACAAACAAATCAGAGACACCGACAACACTGGGCATACAAGACACAGGACGAAGACAAACAAATCAGAGACACCGACAACACTGGGCATACAAGACACAGGACGAAGACAAACAATCCAGAGACACCGACAACACTGGGCATACAAGACACAGGACGAAGACAAACAAATCAGAGACACCGACAACACTGGGCATACAAGACACAGGACGAAGACAAACAATCCAGAGACACCGACAACACTGGGCATACAAGACACAGGACGAAGACAAACAATCCAGAGACACCGACAACACTGGGCATACAAGACACAGGACGAAGACAAACAATCCAGAGACACCGACAACACTGGGCATACAAGACACAGGACGAAGACAAACAATCCAGAGACACCGACAACACTGGGCATACAAGACACAGGACGAAGACAAACAATCCAGAGACACCGACAACACTGGGCATACAAGACACAGGACGAAGACAAACAAATCAGAGACACCGACAACACTGGGCATACAAGACACAGGACGAAGACAAACAATCCAGAGACACCGACAACACTGGGCATACAAGACACAGGACGAAGACAAACAATCCAGAGACACCGACAACACTGGGCATACAAGACACAGGACGAAGACAAACAATCCAGAGACACCGACAACACTGGGCATACAAGACACAGGACGAAGACAAACAATCCAGAGACACCGACAACACTGGGCATACAAGACACAGGACGAAGACAAACAATCCAGAGACACCGACAACACTGGGCATACAAGACACAGGACGAAGACAAACAATCCAGAGACACCGACAACACTGGGCATACAAGACACAGGACGAAGACAAACAAATCAGAGACACCGACAACACTGGGCATACAAGACACAGGACGAAGACAAACAAATCAGAGACACCGACAACACTGGGCATACAAGACACAGGACGAAGACAAACAATCCAGAGACACCGACAACACAAGACAGGACGAAGACAAACAAATCAGAGACACCGACAACACTGGGCATACAAGACACAGGACGAAGACAAACAATCCAGAGACACCGACAACACTGGGCATACAAGACACAGGACGAAGACAAACAATCCAGAGACATCGACAACACTGGGCATACAAGACACAGGACGAAGACAAACAATCCAGAGACACCGACAACACTGGGCATACAAGACACAGGACGAAGACAAACAATCCAGAGACACCGACAACACTGGGCATACAAGACACAGGACGAAGACAAACAATCCAGAGACACCGACAACACTGGGCATACAAGACACAGGACGAAGACAAAACAAAACACAACACACAAAACTAAAAAGATGAGCAACACGAACATCACCAAAATTTAATGTACCAAGTATTACTAATACTGACAATATTCAAGTATTGGGTTTGTAACCGGAGCAACACTAGTGTTACTAGTGGAGCAGAAACTGCCTACCCTTCCGGAGCACCTGAGTTCATCCTCGGTTTTTAATGGGGTTCATGTTGCTCGATCTTTAGTTTTCTGCGTAGTGCTTTGTAGATCGTTGTTTGTCCTTTTGTCCTTTTTAGCTCACCTGGCGAAAGGCCATGTGAGCATCTGCCATCACTTGATAAGGACCTTGCAAGGAACATTTCTGCCAAGTATGGTTCCAATCCATCCAGTGGTTCTTGAGAAGAAGTTTGTTTTACATATTTCCCATAGGGTCGCTATGTTAAATTATGTCCCCCACTGGTGGCCATCTTGGATTTTCAATCGGTCCAAAAAGTAACAACACTTGGTTAGCGGCTTGCAATGATCATTCATGACAATTTTCAATTCCATCCTCCATGTAGTATCGGAGAAGAAGATCATTAAAAATTTCAGCCATCGGAGGCTTTTATGGTCCCTGGCAGCCATGTTGGATAACCGATCATAACGAAAGTAACAACACTTGGTTAGACCATGCAAATGAACATTCCTGCCACGTTTGGTTCCCATTTGCTTCAGTGGTTCTCTAGAAGATTGAAATGTTTACGTACGGACGGACGACAGACACCAAGTGATGACAATAGCTCACATAACCCTTTGGGTCAGGTGAGCTAAAAATCAACCAATCAGAAACAAGAATTACCTGTGGCAGCCATGTTTGTTAACGGATCGGGACGAAATGAGCAATCTTTAAAACCTCATTCGGCTATTGTTTTACGCTGATATTTTCGGCAAAAGAATTTAGAAAACTGTACAGTATGAGTTTAGCAGACACATGATTTTTACTTATGGCGTAGGTATTTAGATATGTACTTTGATGAAAGTACTCTTTACGATTTCCTGATCTCACCACATATGCTCTGCAAATATTACCACCACTGGACATTGTAAGTAATGAATTTGTGGACCGATTATGAAATGGAGTTTTTTGCATATTGATGGCCTATGTTTAACGCCACTTTCAACAAAATTTTAGTTATATTGTGGCGGAAACTGAAGTACCTTGAGAAAACCACCGACCTATCGTAAGTTACTGACAAACTGTATCCCATACTATTGTATCAAGTACACCTCGCCTGAGCGAGATTCGACCTCACAACTGTAGTGGTGATAGGCACTGGTAGTTGTAAATCCAACTACTAAACGAGTGAATGATTGTTGTAACTAGCAACTCGTCAATTTTTCAGCTATATCATGACGAGAACAAATTAATTTTCAGTGAAATGATGACAAGGTCGGCTTTGTACTAGACCAACACACTTAGTTGGATTTTTATAGTGCTAGCTCACTGAAACAACAGTCATCAGATAGACATGTCCCTCAACTCGGACACATTATCCTGATTCCGAGCTAACCAGTCTTTGCTCTTTCTCTTTTACGCTGCATGCAGCAGAGAAGCAACAAATACTAATTTTATAGTCTTTGGTTTGGCCCAGACGAGGTTTCAAACCCAAGATCTACCGCACTCCGGGGGGGAGCACGCTAACCATTATGCCACCGATGCGGTTTGTTGGTTGGTTAATGGGATCATATTGATCCAATTATTTTCATTGAGATGAGTGATAATACCAAATGAGCAATTTTTCAGCTTAACATGGCATGAACAAGATATATTCAATGAAATGATGATGATGTCTGCTTTGCTTGAACAATTGCTAAACTGATGTGACCACAGGAATTGTTATAATGTTTCTACTTAAAAGTCACAAGTTATTATCCATTGTTCGGGCTGTAGGTAGATCTACTTCTGTTTACATCTGTTTAAGGAGTTCAAAGTTTGTCAGCGGATTGGTTTGTGTTGTCTTGTTTAGGTATGTTGTTGACCAATACCATTTACATATTTCTTTACAAAAATGTTAAACACTTGTACACAAAATAGTTTGATGAGACTCTTTCTTAAGTCTTAATGAAACCCTACTGATATATAACTGCTAGTAAATTGTATGTGCAAATTTAATACTATGCTTCATTCATTCTTGTTTACAATCATGAAATTGGACTAGATATTTATGAACATTTCATCATCAAAAGCCATTTCATTTCAACCCTGTACAAGTGGGAAATTGCATGACAATCACTAGTCTATTCAGAAATGCAAAGTATATATATATTGATACTTTCAATAGAATATGTTGTCCCAAAAAGTTTGACATGTTCAACCAGAATAACTTTGCCTCAATGGGACAACACTGAATGGTGGATTGTGAATGAAGAGGTGTTGGTTATTGGTATGTATCATCACTTTCAGCATTTTTGAAGATGTATCTTGGCTATCCGACTTAAATTGGTAAGGAAAGTCCGGCAGTTATTACGAACTGACCAGTGAAATTCCTCGGCCATGGGTAGATTTCTGGAAAGCAACACTTCAGGTGAGTATTGGGTTGTGAAATGTGAATGAAGGATATCTACTTTTGCTTTATTTGTCCAAGTGGTTGCAGAGGAGTAGAATTTAAGAAATCGACAAAAAAGAAAGAAGAATTGCCTAGGGTGGCCATGTTTGTTAACGGATCGGGACAAAATGAGCAATTTTTATAGAGGACCTTCCATAGATGCTTACTACCAAGTTTCAGTTCACTTGGCCAAGCGATTTAGAGACTTTTAAAAATCGACCAACCAGAAACAAGAATTGCCAATGACAGCCATGTTTGTTAACGGATCAGGACAAAATGAGAAATCTTTATAGAGGACCTTCCATAGATGCTTCCCACCAATTTTGGTTCATTTGGCCAAACGTTTTTAAAGGAAATGATTTAAATAAATCGACCAACCAGAAGCAAGAATTGCCTATGGCGACCATGTTTGTAACAGGGTTCATACACTTTTTTGTTGAGCAAAATCAAGGAATTTTCAAGGACTTTCCAGGCCAAAAATTAGTTTTCAAGCACCTTTTTCTGAGCATTTGTTTAACCTTACCTTTCTTCAAGTGAAAATGCCTGTACCCAGTCAGGAAAATAATGCCTAAAACTGTTTTAACTCCCCTTTTCAGATCCTTTCACACATGGCAGAAATAAAGATATAAAAATACCTTTCATATGACTTTGGAGGGCTGATTCTCCCATGGAGGAAATGTCAAAACATTTGCCAGTGTGCTTTATGAATATCTGGGCTATTTCTAAGCCAGGCATGGTATTGTGGCTGCTTTAGCCATTTGTTCAGGAATTTACATTTTCCCGGCATCTTGAACTGGCAATGATCAAGGTCACTGGCGACCGACGGCTGATCACGTGATGTTATGATTTTTTATTTTCATAATTCTTAATTTAGAACATAAGTGGACACGTTTGATGTTATGCCCATTAAGAAATACGTTCAGGAAAACCCATGAATCATCACGGAAACCAATTAAAATGACAAGCTTGAAACCAGGTGATGGGATTACATTAATGCGTATTTTTGATTTGAGTGGTAAAATTCCGGAAAACATCATTTTATAGAAATAGCGTGATTTTCCACAAATAGCGCGTAGTGATACGGGAAGGTCTATTTATATTTCCACGGGTAACTGAGGTTGTTGACATCAATTCAACGTCTTGGAGATCGAAAATGACTGTTAACATGCGCTTATTTCACAGGAATAAGATTGTTCAAATGAAAAAGTAGTTTTCAAGCACCTTTATTGGAATTCAAGTACTTTCAAGTCCTTGATTTTGCTACTTTCGTTTTCAAGTACTTTCAAGGATTTCAAGCACCTGTACGAACACTGTTGTAAACAGATCGGGAAGAAATGAGCAATCTTCATAGAGAACCTTCCATAGATACTTCCTACCAAGTTTTGGTTCATTGGCAAACGGTTTCAGAGGAGAAGATTTTTTTAAAGAAATTTATCAACCAGAAAAAAAGAATTGCCTATGGCAGCCATGTTTGCTAACGGATCGGAATGAAATGAGCATTTTTAATAGAGGACCTTCCATAGATTCTTGCTACCAAGTTTCGGTTGATATGGCCCAGTGGATTTAGAGGAGAAGATTTGTTATAAATTGACCAATCAGATACAAGAATTGCCTATTGTGGGTACGTTTGTAAACGGATCGGGACGAATTGAGCAATCTTTATGGAGGACCTTCCATAGATGCTTCCTACCAAGTTTCGGTTCATTTGTCCAAGCGGTTTCAGGGATTTTTTTTTAGAAATTGATCAACCAGAAAAAAAGAATTGCCTATGGTAGTCATGTTTGTTAACGGATTAGGATGAAATGAGCAATCTTCATAGAGAATCTTCCATAGGTGCTTCATACCAAGTTTTGGTTCATTTGGCCAAGCGTTTTCTGAGAAGATTCAAATGTGAACATTTAACAGAGGGCGAACACAATGTGATGTCAAAAGTTCACTTGGCCTTTTGGACAGGTGAGCTAAACAAAAAGAGTGCATATTCATTAGAGGACTATATTTGTATATACAATTTTATATCTTGAAATGAGCATGCATTTGATCAAATTACTTCTAAAAAAATATGTGTTTACAATAAATATCTTCAAATTTCAAGATTATCGAAGAAATCTGTTCATATTCACTGTTCTTGATTTCATAAACACTAATGAAATAAATTTGCATGCACATCTTCATTAACAATGTTAAGTCACTTCATGTAAACAATCTTCTATAAATACAATTGTATTGAACATATCTGAATATTTCTCCACATAAGGAAACGAGTGTTATTAATTTATTTAAGACGATACAACATTTTTCTTTGCAACCTGTGTTGAACTTCTCCTCGTCTTAGCATGATTTGTAGCACTTTCTGTATTGATCTTTCTGGATATTTCTGAAATAATAGATAATAAAACAGTCCTGAATTAACTACAAACATACATCACTTGCCCTGCTTTTATATACTTCATGTTTACCGTGTCATTTTTTTTAAGGAGAATATGTGGCCGTTGGTGTTAAAAAGAATCTGTGCAGGGGTTTTATTGTTTTTTTTTTTTTAATAAATCTGTTCTGACAGTTGTAGATCTGTATATAAAGGGAGTGTTGGAATCCCACTAACAGGTTCAATCCTGGACCTAGATATCCAGGACTCACCAAATCAGGCGAAATTCTTGCCCTATATTGGCTGAAGTCGCTCTCCCTCGACTGCAAAGTGAAATTAAAGTCGCCTTGTTTCTTTTTGCAAGTCACTCTTTCCTTGTAAATAATCTTCGTTTTATGATAAAGCTGATTGACAAAGCAATTGTAATCAATGGCAAGATACATAAGAATAAGAGAAAAAGGTTTATTCAAGCATTAAGAAGGTTTAATTTGTTGACACAAAAGAATCACGGCAAACTTCAATAAATTTGTACTGACGAAATTCCAGGTAAAAATTAAATCCCAAATCTAAAAATATACAAAGACGCTTCCTGTACCATAATGGCCGTTGAATTGTGTTATATTATTATTATTTTAACAAAACTTGAGTTATTTGTAGCCTTTTCAAAGCTAAACAATCAACTTGTTAAGTTTTAAACACGACGGTCATGGGGACGGACGTAGGAAATCGGGGGAAGGACACAAACATTTAGATGTCATTCCTATATCTTTACAATTTTCAAGGCAAAAATGAATAAAACCAAAAATCAATAATAATAATAAAGCAAATACAAAATATGAATTAATGTTAAATATGAAGGATATTAACAAGATATTAGCAAAGGCACACTTCAAATGCAAATATAAAAAAAAATGTGAAAAAAACCCCCCACATTTTTCAAAAATATGTCTCTATGACGCTGTTGGAAGTCTCCGTCATGCCTTCACTTCTCCCTCATGATCTCTGAGGGAGAAGTCAAGTCTCCCTATTTTTTGCAAGTATGGTGAGCCCTGGAATATCCATCCCCAAAGTTCACTGGTCCAGGAATCTACTGGTCCTAAATATCGGAATGGAGGAAATAAAATTTGTTGAACACAAAATTAACTTACCCCTGTAGTAGTAACTGAGTGACATATATTATTTAAAATGACTATTTTAGGTTGGCAATTTAATACCTGATCAGTTGCTGCTGTAAACTTAATTTTATAAAACCTGCTTTTCATTTTGTCTGGGCTATCAAACAGTCAATTTTCGTATATTGGTTGTACGGTACTTTAAATAAAGCACTGTTTTTTTTTGCTTCACTAATACTAAAACTATTATCGAAAGAATTACCATTTCCGTAAAGCTGATCTTGAGTTATTCTGTTATAACTATCCCTGGTGTGTGTGCTCTGTTAATTACCGGAGGTTCATACGGAACAAAACACACTTGGTAAAGCACTAAGACGATCTTGAATAATTATTTCAGATTACATAATCCAATGTTAACAATATTAAAAGAGGCAATCAATGTTGGATTAAAATTATGCAGTACATCTGTCACTCAGACTTTTAACCTCCTATTTAATTCAAGTCCGTAATAGGACAGTTTCAACTGGTCCGTCGGTCATTACAGGATTAGAAAATGTTAGGTCCGAACCCACAAATCGCCGGTCCCGGACCAGCAGATTTTTTAACCCCTGCATCATCTTATATTAGTATTTTTATAAAACTGATGTCCCGAGTAGTCGGCAAGTTTTTAATCATCCTGTGATTTACATCATCAATGCTTTCTTTCACTTATATCAGGAATTGCTAACCCTTTCCCTTGAGTTCACCTCGAGTTTTTAGTAGGGTTCATGTTGCCAAGTATTAATTTCCATGTAGAGTTTTGTAGATCATTGTTTGTCTTTTTGTCCTTTTACTTTTGGACATTGGAAAACACTAGAAGTACATGTATCAACATTAATATCTTGCATAGCCTCTATTTGCCATGTTTATATGAAATTTCCACTGAAAATTAAAGATTCTACTTTTTCTCTCATAGTTTTGGAAAAATATAGGATTTTGGGATGAAATATAGGAAATTTTAGGCACATATAGGAAATATAGCAAAATCTTGAAAACATAGGAATATATAGGATCACTTGACACCCTACTTCTGATTACCCCTTTGGTATCTTCAAACATTTTTTTTCCTCATCTTAACACTTTCTTCTGTTTTAAAGTAAAAGAAAATAATCAATTGCGAATTATTATAGAGACAGCAAGTATTTATTTCCAATATTTTTACTTTTGTTCCAAGAAAAGTTGAAAGAAATCAAATGAATTTGCGATTTTAATCGTGGAAGAATTCTTTTATTTTCAAGTGAAATCAAATGTTATTTTATATATAAAATGTGACTCAAACTTGACAATGACACAAAGAAATTATGCCAATTAACAAGTATGTATTTAGAACACACAGATCTTTTTGAATTATAATTTCTAATCGTTGAAAATATTTTTTGTAACAGTTAAATTTGAAAACTTAATTTAGAGATAGAAATGATGGTAGGTTTAAATGATCTCATTATCTTATTGAGGTCCTAAAAAAATACCTGTAATTATGTAGGAATTCAAAAGCCTAAATTACATATTTTTAAACCTTTTGTCACAAATAGCAACTCTCAAGTTTAGTGAATGTATGTGGAACAGAATGAAAATTTAAAAGGTTAATAACACATGTTTAAACCTTTTGTCACGAATAGCAACTCTAGTGAATATATTTTGAACAGAATCACCAAAGAAGTCACAGAAACATAAAAGACATATGGACAAGCACTAAAAACAATTGTCAACACATACTGCTAACTTTGTGTATTATGGAAAAGTGCATATACAGCTTGACCCAGGAAAAAACAGTCTTAGATTATTTCCTCTAATTAATTACCTGTCGTGCAAAGTCTTGAATGATAGCATGTTCTGAGACTTGAGAACCAATAATAAATCTCCGTTTAATTTGTTTTTCTATACGGCTTAACAGTTCTTGATCTTCTTCTGTAGTAAATCCGTCCACTCCTAAAATAGTGTACAAAAACAAAATTAAAACTTCAATGAAGGACACATTCTTTCTTATTCAAGATGGGTTGTCCCTCATATAACAAATGTCAGGGCACGATTTCATTTGTTAATTTTGACATTGGAAAGTCTATTATGTAATTTTCCCTTCTATAATCAATACTATTAACCCAGTACTTATATAAATTCATTAAATAAAGCTGATGGATGTTGGTCCAGAATCTGAATAAATTTTAAGATTTTTTGGATATTTTACCGCAGGCAAAGCACTGTTCCATCTAAATTTCGAAACAGTCTTGAAGCAGCAAACAGCAAAACATGGAAAATTGATAGCCACGAAAAGTTATTGGCTAACAATAATAATATTTGACAAACCTGATAAATTCCCAGACATAGCAGCATCAAGTGTAGACACCTGGAAAAGTCTCAAAGCTTCATCTACATCAGCATTTGTAGCAAATGGTGATAATCTCATCTTAGCTAATGATTCTGAGATTCTGATAATGGCTTCCAATTGTCTGAAATAAATTAAAACTTGTTCATTCTAGTTTGATATTATTGCTTTACACAATAAATAAACTATACAATAATTTCATTGAGGTGGGTTAGTTTTATTGGTTGAGGAAACCAGTGCCCGGAGAAAACCATCGACTTGTCGCAAGTCACTGACAAACTTTACCACAAAATGTATCAAGTCACTGACCAACTTTACCACATAATGTATCAAGTCACTGACAAACTTTACCACATAATGTATCAAGTCACTGACAAACTTTACCACATAATGTATCAAGTCACTGACAAACTTTACCACATGATGTATCAAGTCACTGACAAACTTTACCACATGATGTATCAAGTCACTGACAAACTTTATCACATGATGTATCAAGTCACTGACAAACTTTACCACATGATGTATCAAGTCCCTGACAAACTTTAACCACATAATGTATCAAGTCACTGACAAACTTTACCACATGATGTATCAAGTCACTGACAAACTTTAACCACATAATGTATCAAGTCACTGACAAACTTTACCACATGATGTATCAAGTCACTGACAAACTTTAACCACATAATGTATCAAGTCACTGACAAACTTTACCACATGATGTATCAAGTCACTGACAAACTTTATCACATGATGTATCAAGTCACTGACAAACTTTACCACATGATGTATCAAGTCCCTGACAAACTTTAACCACATAATGTATCAAGTCACTGACAAACTTTACCACATGATGTATCAAGTCACTGACAAACTTTACCACATGATGTATCAAGTCACTGACAAACTTTATCACATAATGTATCAAGTCACTGACAAACTTTACCACATGATGTATCAAGTCCCTGACAAACTTTACCACATAATGTATCAAGTCACTGACAAACTTTACCACATGATGTATCAAGTCCCTGACAAACTTTAACCACATAATGTATCAAGTCACTGACAAACTTTACCACATGATGTATCAAGTCCCTGACAAACTTTACCACATGATGTATCAAGTCACTGACAATCTTTACCACATAATGTATCAAGTCACTGACAAACTTTACCACATGATGTATCAAGTCCCTGACAAACTTTACCACATAATGTATCAAGTCACTGACAAACTTTACCACATGATGTATCAAGTCACTGACAAACTTTAACCACATAATGTATCAAGTCACTGACAAACTTTACCATATGATATATCAAGTCACTGACAAACTTTACCACATGATGTATCAAGTCACTGACAAATTTTAACCACATAATGTATCAAGTCACTGACAAACTTTATCACATGATGTATCAAGTCACTGACAAACTTTACCACACAATGTATCAAGTCACTGAAAAACTTTACCACATGATGTATCAAGTCCCTGACAAACTTTAACCACATAATGTATCAAGTCACTGACAAACTTTACCACATGATGTATCAAGTCCCTGACAAACTTTACCACATGATGTATCAAGTCACTGACAAACTTTACCACATAATGTATCAAGTCACTGACAAACTTTACCACATGATGTATCAAGTCACTGACAAACTTTAACCACATAATGTATCAAGTCACTGACAAACTTTACCATATGATGTATCAAGTCACTGACAAACTTTACCACATGATGTATCAAGTCACTGACAAACTTTAACCACATGATGTATCAAGTCACTGACAAACTTTACCACACAATGTATCAAGTCACTGACTAACTTTATCACATGATGTATCAAGTCACTGATAAACTTTATCACATAATGTATCAAGTCACTGACAAACTTTACCACATAATGTATCAAGTCACTGACAAACTTTACCACATGATGTATCAAGTCACTGACAAACTTTACCACATGATGTATCAAGTCACTGACAAACTTTATCACATAATGTATCAAGTCACTGACAAACTTTATCACATAATGTATCAAGTCACTGACAAACTTTACCACATAATGTATCAAGTCACTGACAAACTTTACCACATGATGTATCAAGTCACTGACAAACTTTACCACATGATGTATCAAGTCACTGACAAACTTTATCACATGATGTATCAAGTCACTGACAAACTTTACCACATGATGTATCAAGTCCCTGACAAACTTTAACCACATAATGTATCAAGTCACTGACAAACTTTACCACATGATGTATCAAGTCACTGACAAACTTTAACCACATAATGTATCAAGTCACTGACAAACTTTACCACATGATGTATCAAGTCACTGACAAACTTTATCACATGATGTATCAAGTCACTGACAAACTTTACCACATGATGTATCAAGTCCCTGACAAACTTTAACCACATAATGTATCAAGTCACTGACAAACTTTACCACATGATGTATCAAGTCCCTGACAAACTTTACCACATGATGTATCAAGTCACTGACAAACTTTATCACATAATGTATCAAGTCACTGACAAACTTTACCACATGATGTATCAAGTCCCTGACAAACTTTACCACATAATGTATCAAGTCACTGACAAACTTTACCACATGATGTATCAAGTCACTGACAAACTTTAACCACATAATGTATCAAGTCACTGACAAACTTTACCATATGATATATCAAGTCACTGACAAACTTTACCACATGATGTATCAAGTCACTGACAAACTTTAACCACATAATGTATCAAGTCACTGACCAACTTTATCACATGATGTATCAAGTCACTGACAAACTTTACCACACAATGTATCAAGTCACTGAAAAACTTTACCACATGATGTATCAAGTCCCTGACAAACTTTAACCACATAATGTATCAAGTCACTGACAAACTTTACCACATGATGTATCAAGTCCCTGACAAACTTTACCACATGATGTATCAAGTCACTGACAAACTTGACCACATAATGTATCAAGTCACTGACAAACTTTACCACATGATGTATCAAGTCCCTGACAAACTTTACCACATGATGTATCAAGTCCCTGACAAACTTTACCACATGATGTATCAAGTCCCTGACAAACTTTACCACATAATGTATCAAGTCACTGACAAACTTTACCATATGATGTATCAAGTCACTGACAAACTTTACCACATGATGTATCAAGTCACTGACAAACTTTAACCACATGATGTATCAAGTCACTGACAAACTTTACCACACAATGTATCAAGTCACTGACAAACTTTATCACATGATGTATCAAGTCACTGATAAACTTTATCACATAATGTATCAAGTCACTGACAAACTTTACCACATGATGTATCAAGTCCCTGACAAACTTTAACCACATAATGTATCAAGTCACTGACAAACTTTACCACATAATGTATCAAGTCACTGACAAACTTTACCACACAATGTATCAAGTACAACTTGCTGAGCTTTGATTCGAAATCAAAACTTGAGTGGTGATAGGCACTGATTTCATAGGTAGTTGTAAATCCAAATATCATAAGATCACGACAGCCACATAATTTGATTGATATTAATTCTATTACAAAATTTCTTGACAGATTAATATAAAAATAATTAATCACACAGAAAATTCTAGGTTAGAGGAAGTAAAAATATTTTCCTCACAAAAGCAACTGGAACCAACAGCATTCCCAAACTTCAAAATTGTACTTGTTCTAGACATGACTCTCATTATCATCAAATTAGAGCTGTGATTTTCCTACTCATTTGTATCTGGGGCCCAGGTCCCTTATAATTGGGAAAATTAGTGCATAAATGATGTGAATTGGGAAAAGATGGGAAGAGCAATAAATTTATAAGTTTGGAGGTCCAGTCATAGAATAGCAAACATATTGTACCAAGGTTAATGCCAACAGTAACAAATTCTTGTGATGAGGAAGAATGACCACAAAACAGTTCACAAAACTTACATTAATACTCTTGGTGTACCACTCTGTGATATAGCCATGGGTATTTTTGTTCCTTCTTTATTGAAATGAACACGCTGGCTTCTGTTACTATGACGTCTGGAGCACAACTGTCCGAATCAGAGTGACAGTCAGATTGTGAATCATCAACATCGCCACTATTTGCACTATTTACATGTTGTTGGATGTGATTTGAAGCTGTGTTAGGTAATAAAGAATTTGAATTTGTTGTTTCTGAAGCGACACTGACAGTGGTAACAAGGCAATCAACTTCTAGGGCCATTGACACCGGGTGTCAAGTGATCCTATATTTTCAAGATTTTGCCATATTTCCTATATCACATCCCAAAATCTTATATTTTTTCAAAACTATGAGAAAAAAAAGTTGAATCTCTAATTTTAAGTGGAAATTTCATATAAAAATGACAAATAGAGGCTATACAAGATATTAATGCTGATACTTCTATAGTTTTTAGCTGATCTTGTAGCAACAGATACATTCATGTGACTTTTTTATTGTTGAATTTTCTTAGGGTTTAAATTCACATGATTGCATATTTATTTCAGTATTGTAGTCATTTGTAAACATAAAAAATACCAAGTTAACTCTCAGGGCTTTTGGATAAGAGCAGTTTATTACTACATGTATCTTTTGAAAGAGTTATTGAAAAAAAATGCTTAAAAAGGTCTTGTAACAGAGCATTTGCTCCAACAAACTTTGTGAAGTTGAATAGGTAACTTTTTCTTCACAAAAAATATTATTTATAATTTAGAAATCATGATTTCGAAGACAATATATCAAAAATTGTCCTTTAAAGTGTTAAAGGAGTTGTCATGTTCTCGTAATGTTCAATCAGACAAATGTTTATTTTTTTCACTCTCTGGTTTTTATTAATTTTTTTAAAAGAGCAATAGGAGACTAGAGTTTAATGATACTGGTTTTTTTCATTTGTCAGTAAAAAGGAGATGAGGCATGGCTACAAGGGAGGTGGAAGCCATGTATATTTTGCTAAATATATTTTAAATTTAACCTATATTTTCATTTTTTTAAAAATCCTATTTTTCAATATAATTTTTGTCAAAAGTGGCTTGACACCGTGCATCAGTACTACTGCTAGTGTTGGTGACTGTTAGTGGGTCGAACTCACTTTTTCAAACAGTTTCACTAGCTTTATTAACGTCATCAACCTCATTGCTCTCGGGCAGTAAAAACTTTTACTGGTAGTTTTTTTTTAAACATATTAACTAGAATTATGCAACATCGTGACATTTTTATTTTTAACTTTAAAACTCAACTGACAATAATTCGCGTATTCTGCTTCATCAACTGTTTTCCGTTTTTAATTCCCAATGAATTGACAAAATATCAAGCAACGTAAATCCCAGGACATATTTACTATTTTTTATATTAAATTTATTTAAATAAACATCTTTAATATAAAAAATTATTCCAAATACTACAATTTCCGCTTTTGTTTTTCGGAAGTTTTCTCACAGTCCGGTACATACCACTTCAACAAATCAAGCGACCCAATAAACTGTACTGGTTCCCGGTATCTTGTGCGTAGCATTTCGCTTGTATAATCAAAACAAACAGTAACCAGGTCATACATTTGAAAATGTTCGACTTAATTTCATTTGAAAAAACTTTCATTAATGATTTTTACGAATAATTTTATCACCACGCTATTGGGAATTTCCCCCATGAAATTGGGGAAAAAAGAGCCTTTTTCACATGGGGACTGGGGCCGATATTCGGCCCCAAAAACGCAGTCAGAAAATCACTGTAAAGGGACAAGTGACTTCTCATTCAAAAGGTTGAAAAGGAGAAATTGAGAGACATTAGTGAAGTGGACCTATGATACAAATATCTGTAACCTCATTTTACATACAACTTGTAGGATACACTACATCATATTTTTTAACACAACCATCAATCAAGACGAAATGATGAATTTTTGCAGAAGTTTCCAAAAACAACATTCCTGCAAATTATCATTTCAAAAGGCCGAATGGTTTCACAAGAGTACATTAAAATGTAAAACTCATATGACCTTTTGCCTGATGGGCTTAATTAGGCGATTCATTTTTATTTTACAAAACTACCTGACAGTGATAGGAATAGTGATTCTTTTTCCAGTCTCTCTTTCATATTCACTTGCTCCATTTCTCATTAATATGTAACGATTCTTCAGTTTTTCTGCAGCGTCTTCAGACAGACGGGGACCACACTTCCTGAAAACAATGGGTTTTGATTTAACAAGAGACGATGCAAAGTAATTCTAGATTTCAATTTAAGAGAGCTTATCCAAGGTCTAGATCTGGTTTTCGCAAATTTATCAGTACTATCATCCTGTAAAATTTTCATAGCTTGAAATTTTTTAATTTACCAAAGGGAAAGAATTCCCTTCATGAAAACATAATAAACATTGTACAAAGACTTAAAAGTAGCCAGATGTAGATTGAAACAACTTTCATATTCTTTACATATCACAAAAATATATAAATTTCATAAATTTGAAGGGGGAAAAAATTCCAACGAAATTATAACGACGACAAACTTGTGATTATTAGTACCAAGGCTATTATCTAGTAATTTAACAAAACCCAGCTTATATTTTACAAATGGAAGAATGTTTCCAAAGAATCATGAAATAATTTTGGCTTCTAATACCAAGAAAGCTTTTACCTCATCAAACACTTAAAATTACTACTTTAGCACTTACTTTCTGCAGAAACCAATATATTTCTTTAATGTATCAAGATTTATCTCCCCTTCAGTTTGTTCTTCTGTCATTTGTAAGGCATTCAAATGAACATTCATTACATGTTTTGCCAATGTCTAAAAATAGATTAGGCCATAATATATGACAGATGTACTAACCAAGATACATGTGTAATACAAATAATTAATTACACCTTGTCATTAATTATTTCAAATTGCAATATAAAATTTAAGTGGTAGAAGCATTTATTTTGTAAATTGTTTTCAATTCACACTGCATGCACTGCAACTGTGTTTTTATTTCCTAGTTCATGACCTATATATGTTTTTAACAGTAAAGTTGAAGAAAATGCTTAATTCTATGGGATCTGGTTTTCTTTCATTTTAAATAATTTTCTCTATTTGGTTTGTTGTTTTGCATTTTTGTCTTGTAATTTTTGATTTTTTAATAATCTATTTCTTTATTGTCCGATTCTCTCCCTTGTATCCTTCACATATAAAGACAGCTATCGTTCCACATAATGACAGGGAATTGCGACAACCACCTGAGACTCGACTATGTGAATTTCAGATATGACAACAATTGTTTATTTAGTTAGCAGAAATCTCAATGATAAATAATTTGAACTTTAATAACTTCAGTTTTCTGTAATTCCTAGTTTTTTTTGTAATTCATGTTTGAGGAAATTTTCTATTTTTGTAATCGGTTACAACAATGGTAGTAGCTTTGTATGTTATATAAAGGTGTTACAACAATGGCAGTAGCTTTGTATGTTATGATATAAAGGTGTTACAACAATGGTAGTAGCTTTGTATGTTATGATATAAAGGTTACAACAATGGTAGTAGCTTTGTATGTTATGATATAAAGGTGTTACAACAATGGTAGTAGCTTTGTATGTTATGATATAAAGGTTTTTCTTGGCGATATGGACATAGTTTTTGTTTATTAAATAGACAACTTATCATTTGTTTAATTTACCATATCTCTGGCCTCATTGTGTGTATCCTTTACAATGAAGATCATATCAAATCTGGACAAGATGGTTGGCATGAAGTCTATATTCTCTTCGCCCTTAGTGTCATCCCAGCGGCCGTACACACTATTGGCCGCTGCTAGCACAGAACATCTAGAGTTCAAGGTTGTAGTAATACCTGCCTGTAAGTAAATGACACAGAATAACGAGCTGCTTTTGATAACCCCTATAACAGGTGTGATACAAACATATTACTGCTGATTTCTAATGTGATGTTATATTGCTGTCACTGACATCATCTTGACAAATAATCAATACACATGCTATTGTTGATGTTTTGCTTGAAAATGGACTTCTCATTGCATTTGACATATTTATCTCTTTAATCTGTGGTCATATGTATTGGTTAGGCTACATTATTGGCAAGAAAAAAAGCACAATTAACTTCTGAATAAGAAAAGCTAGTTGCAGTCAAACGGTTTTCTCAATCTACTTAGCAGTCAAATCTAGTTTTTTCCCCCCTAGTTAATTCCATATTGACAAAAATGTACACCCGCCATGAATACATTTATGACATTTTCTTATGGTGATGTTACGGAGATATTACATTTTTTAAACTAGTAATTAAATTTTTTTTTTTAATAGATAAGGTGAATGCGTACTTTGGCAATAGAAATAGTTTGTTGTTCCATTGCCTCGTGCATAGCAACACGATCGTCTTCTCTCATCTTATCAAACTCATCAATACAAACAACTCCTCCATCAGCCAAAACCATAGCACCACCTTCCATTACAAAATTTCTCTGAAACAGAAATACAATATTAATTTATTTCTTTGAAATACAATGCAAAGTAGCATTCTTCCACTACTTAATTGCTGTTACTCTTGACAACTAGTTTTCGAACCCCTGTAACAGATTAGATATACACATGTTACTTTAGTTTAAACCCATTGTCCTTTATGCATCTACTATAATAATAGTATTTCAGCCAATAGTAGAAAATCACAAGGGTATCATTCACCCAGTAGTCACTAGCCAGTGATTTGACACTGACATGGTTAATGAATATATCTAGCATTAAAATTTACAGTAAATGATGTAATTATTATTAAAACTAAGGTTCTCCTCCCTCAGGTAGGTAACCGTAGCCGATTTTGGCTATCTTGGTTGGGCACTTGCTCCAAAAAAAACTTAAAATTATTTGGCTTTCCAATCTTTTGACTGAGTGCACCTGATGAAGTTTATTCCAGAAATGTGGTGTGTAATAAATCAGATATCTACGTTTTTATTATTAGGATTAACAATATGATGTGAGAGGAAATTAATAACATTTCTGGTTCTGGATGAAATGTTACAAATGAAACAACTTGTGTAAATGTTATTCATAATTTGCTAACGGTTTCTGTTATTGAAACAAATCAGATTTCAAGAACAAAACATACTGACCTACGCTACATATTTTTATACATGAAACAAGCATATTTCTAAAAACTATGCTCTTATTTTAGAGATTAATACATAGCGTGAAAAATTACCGTAGCAGGATCTCTGGTAACGGAGGCTGTCAAACCAGCGGCACTACTGCCTTTCCCCGATGTATACACAGCCACAGGTGAACATCGCTCCACAAATTTTAATAACTGTGATTTAGCTGTACCTGGGTCTCCTAACATTAACAAGTTTACATCTCCTCTCCTTGTTAAACCATCAGGCAATCTAATAGTCAAGAATTTTTATATGTATAGCATTATTCTATATATACATAATTTGGTAAAAAAAAACATGAGTTGTAAAAAGTCAGTATACAATTACGCATACATAACATTGATAACAAAATGTGTACATACTGGTACGTGTCATTGTTAATTCAAATAAATACAACGGTTGTGAAATTTTCTTCATCTTTAGTATGATTTGATTTGATTTTTTGATGGCACTTTCAGCAATATTTCAGCTATATCATGGCGACCAGTTTTAGTGGTGGAAGAAGCCAGAGTACCCGGAGAGAACCAACGACCATGGGCAAGCAACTGGTAAACTTTATCACTTGCGGCTGCGAGTCGAGTGCACCCTTTTTTGTAATTTACAAAGCCAGGCGTATGAAGATAAATGTAATCATACAAAAGATAAAGATTCTTGTTAATGTAAACTGTGATCTGATTATGTACGGACTCGAAGCTAGAGCAATTGTAAATAAAATTACAATTGCGGTAAAATGTAAACAAATCAAAATGTCATGTTGAAGAGGGTGCGAAAATATGCAATGGATTTTAAATTTAGATTTTTTTTAACAAGTTTCCATTGGAATATATTGCCAAGACAATAATCAACGATGAAAAAAAAATTCAGCAGTTGAAATAAGTGAGGAGAGTCAGAAGAGAAGACACACTGGACACTAGGTCAACAAGTTAAATATCATGTTTATTTATAAAATGGTCAATGGTGTTCTCATCAAATGTGACCTGAAGTTGCAATGCCTGTAAAACATAAGAGAATTTAAGACACCCCTGAAAAAATGTCAAAAGCAATGTGTACACAAACACGTCTGTAGAAAGGAGTCCAAAAAATAACAGGAAACAAGCTGTACTCTCCACTTTCATAAATGAAGAGTACATGCCTCTTGCACTTGAACATTATCTGGAGCTCTGAGCTAAATGATCCAGTCATATTTAAATTTTGAAAATGTGTGAAATTCAGTAGATCATTTATATTCTAGCCTTGTATAATATCAGACATTGTATCTATGTTCAACAAACAAACCTAACCTTTTACGTGATCCTCCAAACAATAGGCATGCTATAGCTTTCTTCATATCAATACTTCCATAAATTGATGGCGCTATACTCTTTGCAATAGTTTCATAAATACTAGGTTGTGCGGCAAGACGTCTAAAGGCCTCCTCCTCCTCTGGTCTGACGGGAGCACCAGTACTGCGGCCACTTCCCTGAGTGTCAACTTGTATACCAACAATACGAAAATAAGGTGCTCTTATTCCCACATTGACTTTTTCACGAGAATTTTTCTGTAAAACAAAATGATTGATAAAAAAATACTAATCACATTCTGTTTGTAACAAGTACAAATTGATCTATTTTACTGAAATATACCAAATTTTATGTCTTTTTTTTGGGCTATTAATGTTGTAGATATAAATCAGACTTACAACAGATCAACCATCTATTACCATAGTTACAGAATGTATTTATTACATATACATAAATGAAATAAAGATTTCCAAGTGAAATAAAAAACGGGATTTCACCCAGTGAAATATAAACATTTATTTCACTGTGATGTCACAGTATCAATGTCATCACAATTGAAAATAGCACTGAACTTCCAAAAATGGAAAATAAGTTCCTTTTTCTTTAAACATCTTATTACGGCAAACAAAAGTGTAAAATCTATGTAATAAAAGTATAATTCTTAATATTGAAATAAATCACTCGTAACAGAAAAACTACTGTAATTCACCCATGCGCTAAACCTCATTCATGAATTGCTCTGTTGTTCGGTTACTCGTAATTTATTTTTCAATGTTAGGGGTTAAGGTTGTGGTGTTTCACGCCACTTTTAACAATATTTCAGCTATATCATGGCAGTCAGTGTTATCGGTGTAGGAAACCAGAGTATCTGGAGAAAACCAACGATCTGCCACAAGTCATTGAAAAACTTTATAACATAACGTTGAATCGAGTACACCTCACCATCATCAGGATTCGAACTCACAACATTAGTGGTGATAGGGACTGCTTGCATAGCTACGCACCTAGGCCTTCACCTGAGTACTCATGCGGAAAAAGAAACCCGTTATATCCAATACGGGCCACTTCTTTTGTTTCAATAGTACTGTTTCTTATACATATCTAGCTCAATTAAATTGGAAACTATAATTAAATTATTATCCCATATTTACCTTGGAAGGGTTTGACGTCCTTTTTATGGAATATATACCAACAACTGTGACACGATTACCAGGAACAACTTTATCACACAGATATCTACAGCAGATTAATTAAGATTTTTAGTAGCTGCGGAACCGTAGCCCTTTATGGTCCTTTTTTTTTTGGCGGACCATAGGGCTACAGATTTCACCAGATCAAAAATTTGCGGAACTGCGACCAAGAATTCGTCACACCTTTCAACAGTAATTTTCACAACAAAACGCTTTGAGAGAGCGGAGTCATGTGGATAACTCGTTTCGTTACATATTTATCTATCGCTTTTCATATTTATTTACTTATTATTATTCATTTCTAGCTCATTATAATAAAAAATGTTTCGATATTAACTGATTTCAACTACTTAGTCCTGCCATCTTGTTTTTGTGGTATTCTCGCTTTGAGGTCACATGACTTTTGAGAGATGACTCTAACAGCAAAACATGTGTTAGGTTTGTTTACGTTTTACCGGAGGTTTTGCACAGCGATTTTTTTTCATCTGAAATAAAATATTTATTCAACCTAGAGGGAAATATTTTACATATATTAACCAGAAATGTTTTCTTCTATGATTATTCCAACTGAGGTGAACTCTCATTCAACATTTTGAGCTAGAAATGAATAATAATAAGTAAATAAATATGTAACGAAACGAGTTATCCACGTGACTCCGCTCTCACAAAGAGTTTTGTTGTGAAAATTACTGTTGAAAGGTGCGACGAATTCTTGGTCGCATTATGTTTTATGAAAACTGATTCTGTTACAAATAACATAAACTAGGTACCCTCTATTGCATGCAAAATGACAAAAACTATTAATTTGGACACATGAAAATACTGCATAAGTGGTTTTTTCCCGCAACAGGAACATAATTTTCGTGATAGTCATCGATCAGCGAAAAAAAGAATCCGCGTAAATTTCCACCCTTTACTACTTAAATATCTTTATTTTTTTAAATAATTGCACAAGATCTATAGCATAGCAGTATAGCGAATATTTAACAATTATATGATCACTGCCATTCTTAAAGTTGTTGAAATGATGCATCTAAATACCGCTAAAAAAACACCACTTATACGGTAGTTTTTGTGTGTGTGTATTTTTTTTAAATTGTTCAAATCTGTCACAACAGAACTTAGAAGGTGTACAGTGTTACACAAACTAGGTACCCCCTCTCGTGTTTCTGACAGATGGAAAAAGTTGTTCATAGACCTGAACTAGCTTCTAGCAATGCAAGTAAAAATTACCTTTTCTGATGCTCTGTGTTTGTGGTAATTCACGTTCCTGCAGAACTTAAACCTAGTCATTAGGCAAAAAAAAATATATGTGTGTTTACTATCACATGTCAAAAAAATCTAGGGTCGGTCGGTCGGGATTATTATTATCGGCAAAACCGGAAATAGTCGTTCCCGGTTCCGGAATTTCATTTTTGAAATTTCTGGTAAGGCGTCATTTATTGAAGCCGTTTTATGACGAATTATGCAGTTTTTCTACCTTCTTTGCTCTCAATTTCGACAAAAAGCTAGCAGTTGAATAAATAAAACATTGCTGCTGGTTAAACAACAAAAATGGTTATCTGAATTCTGTGTAAAAATTCATAGGGTCGGTCGGGTGACCGTAAACACCCATATTTTTTTTTGGGCCTTATGTTAAACCTGGCAAACTGTCAGTCAAAAGTGATGTTAAATAAAACTTCAACCAGTCACACAAAGGACTTGATTTCTTACCTGTCTGCATATAGCTGCATGTGGCGTGGCATTTCTCCATTTGGAACACCCTCTGGAGCTTCCTGTAATTTCAACACCTGAAAGTCCACACACTTACACTTGTCAGGTACAATGAAAAAAGGATCTATAGGACATTTCGGTCTTCCTGCTTGTTCCCTGAAAGATTTATATTATTTATTAAAGGATTTTTAAAACATAACCTACATACATGATATTCAAGTCTTCCACCTTATATCAAATGATCCACATGAGTCTTCAGTTTTCAGAGATCTTTGCAACTTACCTAAACGAGTCGTGGTCTCACCACTTTCAGTTGGGACTCAGTCAAAGTATTCAAATTTTCAGAAATGTCTTCTGGAATCATCAATATAAATTGCTACAAATATCCATGAGCTTTATATCAAGGGATCTTTTAATACATGCAAACAATCACAATCTGTGTGCTTAATGTAAATAAAAATCCCAGAGACTTAAATGTCTAGAACTAGGATTAGGAAATTGAACATCCTAATGTTTTCCTGTCGTTTTCTTCTCTATAATATCTTGCCGAATATTCATTCAAATTCAGGCGTTTAAATCTTCAGTCAGTCATGACCTCTTTCGTCTTTATTTCCTTTTTCGCTTACACTGTATTGCTTTTCCCAGACCCTCTAACAAATTTAATCTAAAAACATTTGTGTGCATGTCCCAAGCCAGGACCTGGATTTCCATAAACAAACTGTGTTCAATGATTTGAGATGAGAGGTGATTGTTCTTTTCGTTGATATTGATGGAATTGTTGACCATCACTACTTAAAATTTCTTTTAATAATTGCTTTTTTCTTTTTTTTTTTTTTTTATAGTAGGTTTGTTTTCAAGACATTTTCCCCAAAAGTTCAGGAATTTAAGTAGTCCAACTTCTTGCCTGTGGAATTAACACAATCCACCTTGATAACATGTCCCAGATTTTCTTCTTCTTGACCTAAGGTATTGTTTTGTTCTAACAGAATATATTCTTCTTCTTGACCTAAGGTATTGTTTTGTTCTAACAGAATATATTCTTCTTCTTGATCTAAGGTATTGTTTTGTTCTAACAGAATATATTCTTCTTCTTGACCTAAGGTATTGTTTTGTTCTAACAGAATATATTCTTCTTGTTGACCTAAGGTATTGTTTTGTTCTAACAGAATATATTCTTCTTCTTGACCTAAGGTATTGTTTTGTTCTAACAGAATATTTTCTTCTTGTTGACCTAAGGTATTGTTTTGTTCCAACAGAATATATTCTTCTTCTTGACCTAAGGTATTGTTTTGTTCTAACAGAATATTTTCTTCTTGTTGACCTAAGGTATTGTTTTGTTCTAACAGAATATATTCTTCTTGTTGACCTAAGGTATTGTTTTGTTCTAACAGAATATTTTCTTCTTCTTGACCTAAGGTATTGTTTTGTTCTAACAGAATATATTCTTCTTGTTGACCTAAGGTATTGTTTTGTTCTAACAGAATATATTCTTCTTCTTGACCTAAGGTATTGTTTTGTTCTAACAGAATATAAAATGTGTCTCAACCTTCCTGTTCTGAAACATGTGGTACATAACTAGTATGCATGGGTAAAATAACAGTTAACAAATTATTGAATTTTCAAGAGGTAAATTCAATAAACATAAGATAAAGTAATCAGCGAAAAAAAATACATTATATTTGCATATTTGATCTAAACAGTAAAAGGAGCCGATTTGTGAAAATTATGGTAATGGAAAATTCTTCATTCCATTTCGTAAGACCTGTATTGATAAGGTTTTTCAATAAGGGGCAGTACCAGGTACTTTTACCCATTTAAAATGGTAATTGGTACATCCTAATTTCAAAGACTGTTGCATAAGATATTCATGATAAATGTTCAAATTTTAAGAAAAAGTACTGGTACACTTGAAAAATATTAAAAGCCCCGACTGATGTGAATATTTAAAGTGATGCAATCTATATAATATTTTTTTTTTAAGAAGCGGTGATTAACAATCCCAGGAACTGTTGCTAAACCCAAAACAGCAGGATTTTTTAACATAAAAAATATTGTAAGAGGTCTGCCTACATGTAGTTACAGGGTTCCAGATTAACTTTTTGTGCATAATAGCCAACTGGGCTACTGCAATTTTGAGACTGCTAGCCCAGATTAAAAAGCAGTAGCCCAGGTGAAAATGACGAGGGCCACTAGGGGGGTTATTCCCCCTCCCCCCAAGAAAATTTTGTATTTTTTAAGTCAAATCCTGCATTTTACACAGAAATAAAACTGGTTGAAAAAGTGGATTTTCCCCAATATATAAACATTTGGTACATTTTTCTTGATTTAAAAAAAAATAAACTACAAGCATAGTAGTATGGTCTTGTTATCTTAATTTGTGTGAGTTGCAAATAGAAAATAAATAAATAAAACACATAAATTTAAACGAGTAATGAACTTTTTTTTTTATTGTTTTCAAAGCAGAATATCAAACATTTTCATGATCAGAACTGTCAACACAATAAATACTCAGTCTCTAGAAAAGTCAAAAAGTTTGCCAAACACTATATCTTCTTCCAGATCACTTTCACTAAGGTCTTTCTCATTCTCCATTTCATACTGACTATCACTATCCACATCCTCATCAATTACCATACTCACTTGGCTCTCTTCAATATCTTCCTTCTTTTCAATGTCTTCCTCCTTTTCTTTCTCTTTTGCAACATTTAAACTTAGAGACATCACTCAGCATGCCCACAGGTTTTTTCATCTGGGGGTACATGTACCCTTTTACCTTCATTTTTGGGGGTGCAATGTACCCTCTAACTCTTCATTTGGGGGTACAAAGAAAATTAACTGCATTTTCTCCACGCAAGGTCGTGCACCATGCTGTTTTTTGTGAATATTACGCAGAGTTGGCGAAAACTTTTTTTTTCTGTCTGACATTGGGTCAGAGAGGAAGTGGGGTTCTGTCTGACCCATGGCCTTTGTGTCTGTCCCACCATTTTTTGTAATATTGTATATAACCTGTCACATTTGGTTTTTTATACAGAAATGAATGCAAGATTACCTATGTATAGTCATGATCATTAAACAACTCATTAAATGTTTTTCTGTATACATATTTTTATCTAAAAAGATAAGGCAGATATGGCCAACCATCCGTATCTAATAGTCTGATCACGTTCCGAATATTATACATCAATGTCAGTTTCCGGTTTACCTACATTTTTAATTTCAGTTAAGAATAGGAATCTGTTGTCATCTTCAATATATAAGCATCTCAAAACATATTTAATTAAACACAAACAATCTTTGATACTTGGGGAGTGTGAAAGTCAACTTATTTCTGTGCTCAGTAATATATTTCCGTTTTAATGTTCCACGTTTTGCAGGTGTTCGTTCCTACTAAAAGGATGTTTACATTTATGTATAGGAGTTTCGATTACAAATAGGAACGTGTCGGTCTGACAGAATAAATAAACAAATTTCAAGTCTCTGTATGACATTTTAATAAAACTGAAAACGGAATTTAATGCCATTGGCAGTGGAGACTGGGAGTGAATAAATATCAATCGTCAGCTGGACGACCACAAAGTAATATTTTCGTGACGGACATTGGGACAGACACGGTTCATTAATTAATCGGACCGACCGTTATTCTGCCGGTCCGACGATTTTCGCCAACTCTGATTACAGGTTTTAACAGTAACACTTCTTAAGATTGGACAATTAAAAAATAAGGAGCCAATAGAATTGGGCGATCTATAAATCATATCATCTCACTTAAAATATGCAAGGAACGCTCTGATTGGATAATATTGCCGAAATTAACTAATCAGAACAACTTTATTAAACGTACTTTGAAGTGAATTGTAAACAAAAGGTAATTTTTATACAGTGCTCACAACGGGTTCTCTACGTGCACGCACGTAGGGTTCTTTCAATTATACGTGCATGATTTTTATTCTACGTGAAACACATACTACAGTACGTGAATGGGCATGCTGTTCACTAACTGCTAACTTTAATTTTCGATAGACTTAACACGGATGTTGATAAAAGATTAAAGATAAAAAAAAAACAATTCCGGAATTGTCTCAATTTAATTGTGTTTTGGTACATTTTAATATATTAACGACATAGTAATTACTATAATCTAAACAATAACAATTAATTAATTACAAAAAAAAAAAAAAAAAAATGCCTTTTCTCAAATCCCTCCGTAAGCTTTTATGACCGCACTGGTATGTTTTGAACTTTGGAAATTGACCGAAATTTAGAGTGCTCCTTAGCCGGAGGATTATTCTATAAACTACGCATTCTGGATCCCTGTTAGTGTTTGAAAAGCCATAACTGATGTTCCTTTGAGTTAGAAACATTTAAGTTGAACAGGTAACAGAAAAACGATCACAATACAAACGGACAAACGATAGTTTAGGGATACAGGGCTACTGGAATTTTTAATAGCCAGCTGGGCTATCTTTCTACGTTTTCAAGTTGCCCAGGTGACATTTTGGTTGCCATGGGCGACCGCTAATTTGGACCCCTGTAGTTAGTGTACAGGGGTAGAAATATGAAAAAGTTGTTTGTTATAGATCTTTAAAATCGAACTATACCACTGCAACTTTATCGTTTGACTCCGCACCACTGGATTGTATAGAATAATTATTAAACATCTCAGTTAAAAATATATAGTTATAAGTCTTGTGCTTAAATAAAAATAGGAATGTCATATTTTGTTTGGTTCAAACATTTATAGCAGATAAAGTTTGTCAGTGACTTGTGGAAAGTCAATGGTTTGCTCAGGCTCCTCAAAATTCACAACCAATAAAATTGACCACCAATACCAGGCTGTGTTAGCGGTAGACATTTTTTTTTTATTAGCCACTGTGGCTAATGGGTAATAATTTCTTTTAGCCACACTCAATTTCAGTTAGCCACACTAAATATAAACAAAGAGCATAAAACAGTTGAAAGTTCAAAACTTTATTATTTAATTAACTAACAATAATAATTCATATATTATCATGATAAACAACAAACTTTGGACATTAGATAAACAGAACATTCAATATTCATATGATTTTATTGTTTTTTGCTGTGTGGGGCCGTTGGCATTGCCAAAAAAGGATAAAATAGATCCTTGGCGCTTGGCCATGCTTGACCTTCTTGTTGTCAAATAATTTACTGGTTTTAGATTCAAGCGTAGACAGAAGAACAGACAGAATAAAGCGTAATTTAGGAAACCAGTCAGTCGGTGACTAAATTTGAATCTATTTCCGGAATGGGACCCAGATAATGTTATTACAACTGAAAAAACTACTGGAAATAATCAATTTGGATATCATATATTGATCAAATCATTGTCTATAACGCGTTTTATTCGAAGTTGACTTTCTACATAATAAAAGATCGGTATCAGATGCAAGCTCTAAAAGTTTTTCGTTCGCCAGTGTGGCTACTGCTACACAAATTATCCTCGCCACACTGCCGTTATATTCGCAAAATGCGACCGTCTACCGCTAACACAGCCAGGGATAGAAATAAGAACTAGAGGCTCCCAGGAGCCTGTAATCGCTCACCTGGTTTTCAATTTTACATCTAAAGTTAATAGAAAATGGGGGTGTTACACATAATTTTGAAAGTGGGCCACCCAAAGATCATTTCAACTCAAATTTCTGAGCAAAAGATTTAGATGTGAATTTTATCTCATAATATTCCTAAATGGAATAAACTGGCTGAAAAAATCTCACAGAAAAACCCAGAATATGTTAAACTACTCATTGCCATGTAGCTTCAGTTAAAATTTGAGCTCATTTTGACTTATACTAAAGCAGCAATGGACAATTAAAATTTCTTCCCCCCTTTTTTCTATTTCAAACAAGTGTGGATACAGAAATGTGCTGTCCAAAAGGCAAGTGTGGATGTCAATATTTCATATTATTAACAGGGTCCTGGATTTTTCTTAATAAAAAAACTAATCCTGGATTATTTTTGCTTAAAATCCGGTCCTGTGTTAATTATTTCAAATTTTCATCATAGCCCCCCTCCCAAGGGATATAAAATTGTATCATTAATAATAAATTAATAAATAATAAATTCAGATTTTCTATTTAAAATAAATTTCATTTACAAAACCACTGATATTTGTTCAATTTTTAACACTGATTTAAGCTTTAGTCACAACAAATTTTTATTTTTCTCTTTAAACTGTCGAAACATCACATTTATTTAACTGTAAAATTCCCCCCCCCCCCCTTTTTCCCTTTTTTTCTTGTTTAAATCAATGATCAACAATATTCCAGAATCAAACAAATGAACAAATATAACAGATTTCTTTTACATGCATCTTTTTACCATGCAGAGTCAGTGTGTTTTAAATCGGTCATCCAATCAGGACGCTCATTGTTCTTGTCCAAGATAAAAATACATCGCTAAAGTAAATTTACCTGTGGTTTCAGAGTAGAAGATTTTTAGAAATCGAACATAAAATTTCACCACTTCAACTCGTAAATTTACATAGAAATCGGAGATATTTCGTCATAAAACTTCACACTGGTTTTGTCTCATATTTCTTGAAGACAAACATAAAATTTTATTGCATTTATCAATATTGTATGAGTATCAACAGTTTTTTCAACACCGTATCTGTTTCTCGATACAGCCGCAACTTCAACTCTTAAATTTACATAGAAATCGGAGATATTTCGTCATAAAACTTCACACATTGTTTTGTCTATCATATTTCTTGAAGACAAACATAAAATTTTATAGCATTTATCAATATTTTATGAGTATCAACAGTTTTTTCAACACCGTATCTGTTTCTCGATACAACCGCCCGATTACAGTGACCCGTGACCAAGATTAGCACATCTCAGCAGTTTTTTTTTTAATAAGGTTGTTTAAATATGCCTAATTTGCATAATCGGTATAATTCGGCTCACAGAAAAAAATGGAATATATGTTAAACTACTCCTTGCCATGTAGCTGCAGTTAAAATTTGAGCTCATTTTGACTTATACTAAGGCAGCAATGGACAATTGAAGAAATTTCTATTTTTAGTAACACAGGGGTTTCAAAGTGGGCCGATACCCGTTACTTTTACCCGTCTGAGATCGTGTATAGTACCGGCAGAAATTACTGAACCCCCCAAAATTAGCGGTGGTCAATACCACAAGTACGATAGGCTTGTGGAATATTTTTCATAAAAAATTAATGATCACGTCAATTGCTGAATTCTCGCATTCAAATCGAACAACTGCGTCACGACCAAGTTGATGGGATATTCCCTGTTTTAAAAATAACTTTACCATAGAATCGTAAATAGCGGTTTGCGCATGCGGTAAATAGATATGTTTTCGCCCAATATCTTTTCATCCTTGTGTAAAACTCGGACCGGAACAAAGCTGACATCATTTCAAAATAAAAAATGACCGATTACAAATTATGTTCAAACACAATTTAGTGTAATCTTCAGTAATATAAGTATGATCATTATGTATTATGAATATATGACTACACAATATTTTATGCGATTTTTGTTATCCGTTTAAAACCCAGGGTCAAATCATTCTGGGGCGTACTGTCTTGTTGCTTAACTCCGTCCATATTGTTTAACTTCCGGTATAAAAAAATAACCAGAGGCTCTCAAGAGCCTGTATCGTTCACCTGGTTATAAAAAAAACCAATTGGTCCTATGTAAAAACTATGTCCTGCAGTGGTAGTCATCTTGGAATTACGATCAACATAAAAAACACAAAGTTTGTAAAGGACCTTCCAATGATTGATGCACAATTTAGGTTCAATCAGTGCAATAGCTTCAGAGAAGAATATATTTCTGTATTTTCCTCTGTGTTAATACTATGACCTGTGGTGGCAGCCATCTTGGATTTCCGATCGGCATAAAAAACAGAAAATTTGTAGAGGACCTTCCAATGATCATTCCTGGGCAGTTTGGTTTCAACTGTCCAAGTGGTTTCAGAGAAGAAGCGTTTTGAAACATTTTTCCCATAGGGTCCAATGTTAAACTAAGTCCTGCCGTAGCCGCCATTTTGAATTTCATATCAGAACAAAAAACGTAAAGTTTGTAGAGAACCATCCAATGAACATTCATGTACAGTTTGGCTTTAATCATATTTGTAGTTTCTGAGAAGAAGGCATTTGAATATTTTCCCATAGGGTCCAATGTTAATCTATGTCCTGCGGTGGCAGCCATCTTGGATTTCCGATCGGCATAAAAAACAGAAATTTTGTAGAGGATCTTCCAATGATCATTCCTGGGCAGTTTGGTTTCAACTGTCCAAGTGGTTTCAGAGAAGAAGCATTTTGAAACATTTTCCCCATAGGGTCCAATGTTAAACTAAGTCCTGCCGTAGCCGCCATTTTGAATTTCATATCGGAACAAAAAACCTTAAGATTGTAGAGGACCATCCAATGAACATTCATGTACAGTTTGGCTTTAATCATATTTGTAGTTTCTGAGAAGAAGGCATTTGAATATTTTCCCATAGGGTCCAATGTTAATCTATGTCCTGCGGTGGCGGCCATCTTGGATTTCCGATCGGCATAAAAAACAGAAATTTTGTAGAGGACCTTCCAATGATCATTCCTGGGCAGTTTGGTTTCAACTGTCCAAGTGGTTTCAGAGAGAAGAAGCATTTTGAAACATTTTCCCCATAGGGTCCAATGTTAAACTAAGTCCTGCCGTAGCCGCCATTTTGAATTTCATATCGGAACAAAAAACCTAAAGTTTGTAGAGGACCATCCAATGAACATTCATGTACAGTTTGGCTTTAATCATATTTGTAGTTTCAGAGAAGAAGGCATTTGAATATTTTCCCATAGGGTCCAATGTTAATCTATGTCCTGTGGTGGCGGCCATCTTGGATTTCCGATCGGCATAAAAAAAAGAAAATTTGTAGAGGACCTTCCAATGATCATTCCTGGGCAGTTTGGTTTCAACTGTCCAAGTGGTTTCAGAGAAGAAGCATTTTGAAACATTTTTCCCATAGGGTCCAATGTTAAACTAAGTCCTGCCGTAGCCGCCATTTTGAATTTCATATCGGAACAAAAAACCTTAAGATTGTAGAGGACCATCCAATGAACATTCATGTACAGTTTGGCTTTAATCATATTTGTAGTTTCTGAGAAGAAGGCATTTGAATATTTTCCCATAGGGTCCAATGTTAATCTATGTATTGCGGTGGCGGCCATCTTGGATTTCCGATCGGCATAAAAAACAGAAACTTTGTAGAGGACCTTCCAATGATCATTCCTGGGCAGTTTGGTTTCAACTGTCCAAGTGGTTTCAGAGAAGAAGCATTTTGAAACATTTTTCCCATAGGGTCCAATGTTAAACTAAGTCCTGCCGTAGCCGCCATTTTGAATTTCATATCAGAACAAAAAACCTTAAGATTGTAGAGGACCATCCAATGAACATTCATGTACAGTTTGGCTTTAATCATATTTGTAGTTTCTGAGAAGAAGGCATTTGAATATTTTCCCATAGGGTCCAATGTTAATCTATGGCCTGCGGTGGCGGCCATCTTGGATTTCCGATCGGCATAAAAAACAGAAAATTTGTAGAGGACCTTCCAATGATCATTCCTGGGCAGTTTGGTTTCAACTGTCCAAGTGGTTTCAGAGAAGAAGCATTTTGAAACATTTTCCCCATAGGGTCCAATGTTAAACTAAGTCCTGCCGTAGCCGCCATTTTGAATTTCATATCGGAACAAAAAACCTTAAGATTGTAGAGGACCATCCAATGAACATTCATGTACAGTTTGGCTTTAATCATATTTGTAGTTTCTGAGAAGAAGGCATTTGAATATTTTCCCATAGGGTCCAATGTTAATCTATGTCATGCGGTGGCGGCCATCTTGGATTTCCGATCGGCATAAAAAACAGAAACTTTGTAGAGGACCTTCCAATGATCATTCCTGGGCAGATTGGTTTCAACTGTCCAAGTGGTTTCAGAGAAGAAGCATTTTGAAACATTTTTCCCATAGGGTCCAATGTTAAACTAAGTCCTGCCGTAGCCGCCATTTTGAATTTCATATCGGAACAAAAAACCTTAAGATTGTAGAGGACCATCCAATGAACATTCATGTACAGTTTGGCTTTAATCATGTTTGTAGTTTCTGAGAAGAAGGCATTTGAATATTTTCCCATAGGGTCCAATGTTAATCTATGTATTGCGGTGGTGGCCATCTTGGATTTCCGATCGGCATAAAAAACAGAAAATTTGTAGAGGACCTTCCAATGATCATTCCTGGGCAGTTTAGTTTCAACTGTCCAAGTGGTTTCAGAGAAGAAGCATTTTGAAACATTTTTCCCATAGGGTCCAATGTTAAACTAAGTCCTGCCGTAGCCGCCATTTTGAATTTCATATCGGAACAAAAAACCTTAAGATTGTAGAGGACCATCCAATGAACATTCATGTACAGTTTGGCTTTAATCATGTTTGTAGTTTCTCAGAAGAAGGCATTTGAACATTTTCCCATAGGGTCCAATGTTAAACTAAGTCCTGCCGTAGCCGCCATTTTGAATTTCATACCGGAACAAAAAACCTAAAGTTTGTAGAGGGCCATCTAATGAACATTCATGTACAGTTTGGCTTTAATCATATTTGTAGTTTCTGAGAAGAAGGCATTTGAATATTTTCCCATAGGGTCCAATGTTAATCTATGTCCTGTGGTGGCGGCCATCTTGGATTTCCGATCGGCATAAAAAACAGAAAATTTGTAGAGGACCTTCCAATGATCATTCCTGGGCAGTTTGGTTTCAACTGTCCAAGTGGTTTCAGAGAAGAAGCATTTTGAAACATTTTCCCCATAGGGTCCAATGTTAAACTAAGTCCTGCCGTAGCCGCCATTTTGAATTTCATATCGGAACAAAAAACCTTAAGATTGTAGAGGACCATCCAATGAACATTCATGTACAGTTTGGCTTTAATCATATTTGTAGTTTCTGAGAAGAAGGCATTTGAATATTTTCCCATAGGGTCCAATGTTAATCTATGTCCTGTGGTGGCGGCCATCTTGGATTTCCGATCGGCATAAAAAACAGAAACTTTGTAGAGGACCTTCCAATGATCATTCCTGGGCAGATTGGTTTCAACTGTCCAAGTGGTTTCAGAGAAGAAGCATTTTGAAACATTTTTCCCATAGGGTCCAATGTTAAACTAAGTCCTGCCGTAGCCGCCATTTTGAATTTCATATCGGAACAAAAAACCTTAAGATTGTAGAGGACCATCCAATGAACATTCATGTACAGTTTGGCTTTAATCATGTTTGTAGTTTCTGAGAAGAAGGCATTTGAATATTTTCCCATAGGGTCCAATGTTAATCTATGTATTGCGGTGGCGGCCATCTTGGATTTCCGATCGGCATAAAAAACAGAAAATTTGTAGAGGACCTTCCAATGATCATTCCTGGGCAGTTTGGTTTCAACTGTCCAAGTGGTTTCAGAGAAGAGGGCATTTTGAAACATTTTTCCCATAGGGTCCAATGTTAAACTAAGTCCTGCCGTAGCCGCCATTTTGAATTTCATATCGGAACAAAAAACCTTAAGATTGTAGAGGACCATCCAATGAACATTCATGTACAGTTTGGCTTTAATCATGTTTGTAGTTTCTCAGAAGAAGGCATTTGAACATTTTCCCATAGGGTCCAATGTTAAACTAAGTCCTGCCGTAGCCGCCATTTTGAATTTCATACCGGAACAAAAAACCTAAAGTTTGTAGAGGGCCATCTAATGAACATTCATGTACAGTTTGGCTTTAATCATATTTGTAGTTTCTGAGAAGAAGGCATTTGAATATTTTCCCATAGGGTCCAATGTTAATCTATGTCCTGTGGTGGCGGCCATCTTGGATTTCCGATCGGCATAAAAAACAGAAAATTTGTAGAGGACCTTCCAATGATCATTCCTGGGCAGTTTGGTTTCAACTGTCCAAGTGGTTTCAGAGAAGAAGCATTTTGAAACATTTTTCCCATAGGGTCCAATGTTAAACTAAGTCCTGCCGTAGCCACCATTTTGAATTTCATATCGGAACAAAAAACCTTAAGATTGTAGAGGACCATCCAATGAACATTCATGTACAGTTTGGCTTTAATCATGTTTGTAGTTTCTCAGAAGAAGGCATTTGAACATTTTCCCATAGGGTCCAATGTTAAACTAAGTCCTGCCGTAGCCGCCATTTTGAATTTCATACCGGAACAAAAAACCTAAAGTTTGTAGAGGGCCATCTAATGAACATTCATGTACAGTTTGGCTTTAATCATATTTGTAGTTTCTGAGAAGAAGGCATTTGAATATTTTCCCATAGGGTCCAATGTTAATCTATGTCCTGTGGTGGCGGCCATCTTGGATTTCCGATCGGCATAAAAAACAGAAAATTTGTAGAGGACCTTCCAATGATCATTCCTGGGCAGTTTGGTTTCAACTGTCCAAGTGGTTTCAGAGAAGAAGCATTTTGAAACATTTTCCCCATAGGGTCCAATGTTAAACTAAGTCCTGCCGTAGCCGCCATTTTGAATTTCATATCGGAACAAAAAACCTTAAGATTGTAGAGGACCATCCAATGAACATTCATGTACAGTTTGGCTTTAATCATATTTGTAGTTTCTGAGAAGAAGGCATTTGAATATTTTCCCATAGGGTCCAATGTTAATCTATGTCCTGCGGTGGCGGCCATCTTGGATTTCCGATCGGCATAAAAAACAGAAATTTTGTAGAGGACCTTCCAATGATCATTCCTGGGCAGTTTGGTTTCAACTGTCCAAGTGGTTTCAGAGAGAAGAAGCATTTTGAAACATTTTCCCCATAGGGTCCAATGTTAAACTAAGTCCTGCCGTAGCCGCCATTTTGAATTTCATATCGGAACAAAAAACCTAAAGTTTGTAGAGGACCATCCAATGAACATTCATGTACAGTTTGGCTTTAATCATATTTGTAGTTTCAGAGAAGAAGGCATTTGAATATTTTCCCATAGGGTCCAATGTTAATCTATGTCCTGTGGTGGCGGCCATCTTGGATTTCCGATCGGCATAAAAAAAAGAAAATTTGTAGAGGACCTTCCAATGATCATTCCTGGGCAGTTTGGTTTCAACTGTCCAAGTGGTTTCAGAGAAGAAGCATTTTGAAACATTTTTCCCATAGGGTCCAATGTTAAACTAAGTCCTGCCGTAGCCGCCATTTTGAATTTCATATCGGAACAAAAAACCTTAAGATTGTAGAGGACCATCCAATGAACATTCATGTACAGTTTGGCTTTAATCATATTTGTAGTTTCTGAGAAGAAGGCATTTGAATATTTTCCCATAGGGTCCAATGTTAATCTATGTATTGCGGTGGCGGCCATCTTGGATTTCCGATCGGCATAAAAAACAGAAACTTTGTAGAGGACCTTCCAATGATCATTCCTGGGCAGTTTGGTTTCAACTGTCCAAGTGGTTTCAGAGAAGAAGCATTTTGAAACATTTTTCCCATAGGGTCCAATGTTAAACTAAGTCCTGCCGTAGCCGCCATTTTGAATTTCATATCAGAACAAAAAACCTTAAGATTGTAGAGGACCATCCAATGAACATTCATGTACAGTTTGGCTTTAATCATATTTGTAGTTTCTGAGAAGAAGGCATTTGAATATTTTCCCATAGGGTCCAATGTTAATCTATGGCCTGCGGTGGCGGCCATCTTGGATTTCCGATCGGCATAAAAAACAGAAAATTTGTAGAGGACCTTCCAATGATCATTCCTGGGCAGTTTGGTTTCAACTGTCCAAGTGGTTTCAGAGAAGAAGCATTTTGAAACATTTTCCCCATAGGGTCCAATGTTAAACTAAGTCCTGCCGTAGCCGCCATTTTGAATTTCATATCGGAACAAAAAACCTTAAGATTGTAGAGGACCATCCAATGAACATTCATGTACAGTTTGGCTTTAATCATATTTGTAGTTTCTGAGAAGAAGGCATTTGAATATTTTCCCATAGGGTCCAATGTTAATCTATGTCATGCGGTGGCGGCCATCTTGGATTTCCGATCGGCATAAAAAACAGAAAATTTGTAGAGGACCTTCCAATGATCATTCCTGGGCAGATTGGTTTCAACTGTCCAAGTGGTTTCAGAGAAGAAGCATTTTGAAACATTTTTCCCATAGGGTCCAATGTTAAACTAAGTCCTGCCGTAGCCGCCATTTTGAATTTCATATCGGAACAAAAAACCTTAAGATTGTAGAGGACCATCCAATGAACATTCATGTACAGTTTGGCTTTAATCATGTTTGTAGTTTCTGAGAAGAAGGCATTTGAATATTTTCCCATAGGGTCCAATGTTAATCTATGTATTGCGGTGGTGGCCATCTTGGATTTCCGATCGGCATAAAAAACAGAAAATTTGTAGAGGACCTTCCAATGATCATTCCTGGGCAGTTTAGTTTCAACTGTCCAAGTGGTTTCAGAGAAGAAGCATTTTGAAACATTTTTCCCATAGGGTCCAATGTTAAACTAAGTCCTGCCGTAGCCGCCATTTTGAATTTCATATCGGAACAAAAAACCTTAAGATTGTAGAGGACCATCCAATGAACATTCATGTACAGTTTGGCTTTAATCATGTTTGTAGTTTCTCAGAAGAAGGCATTTGAACATTTTCCCATAGGGTCCAATGTTAAACTAAGTCCTGCCGTAGCCGCCATTTTGAATTTCATACCGGAACAAAAAACCTAAAGTTTGTAGAGGGCCATCTAATGAACATTCATGTACAGTTTGGCTTTAATCATATTTGTAGTTTCTGAGAAGAAGGCATTTGAATATTTTCCCATAGGGTCCAATGTTAATCTATGTCCTGTGGTGGCGGCCATCTTGGATTTCCGATCGGCATAAAAAACAGAAAATTTGTAGAGGACCTTCCAATGATCATTCCTGGGCAGTTTGGTTTCAACTGTCCAAGTGGTTTCAGAGAAGAAGCATTTTGAAACATTTTCCCCATAGGGTCCAATGTTAAACTAAGTCCTGCCGTAGCCGCCATTTTGAATTTCATATCGGAACAAAAAACCTTAAGATTGTAGAGGACCATCCAATGAACATTCATGTACAGTTTGGCTTTAATCATATTTGTAGTTTCTGAGAAGAAGGCATTTGAATATTTTCCCATAGGGTCCAATGTTAATCTATGTCCTGTGGTGGCGGCCATCTTGGATTTCCGATCGGCATAAAAAACAGAAACTTTGTAGAGGACCTTCCAATGATCATTCCTGGGCAGATTGGTTTCAACTGTCCAAGTGGTTTCAGAGAAGAAGCATTTTGAAACATTTTTCCCATAGGGTCCAATGTTAAACTAAGTCCTGCCGTAGCCGCCATTTTGAATTTCATATCGGAACAAAAAACCTTAAGATTGTAGAGGACCATCCAATGAACATTCATGTACAGTTTGGCTTTAATCATGTTTGTAGTTTCTGAGAAGAAGGCATTTGAATATTTTCCCATAGGGTCCAATGTTAATCTATGTATTGCGGTGGCGGCCATCTTGGATTTCCGATCGGCATAAAAAACAGAAAATTTGTAGAGGACCTTCCAATGATCATTCCTGGGCAGTTTGGTTTCAACTGTCCAAGTGGTTTCAGAGAAGAGGGCATTTTGAAACATTTTTCCCATAGGGTCCAATGTTAAACTAAGTCCTGCCGTAGCCGCCATTTTGAATTTCATATCGGAACAAAAAACCTTAAGATTGTAGAGGACCATCCAATGAACATTCATGTACAGTTTGGCTTTAATCATGTTTGTAGTTTCTCAGAAGAAGGCATTTGAACATTTTCCCATAGGGTCCAATGTTAAACTAAGTCCTGCCGTAGCCGCCATTTTGAATTTCATACCGGAACAAAAAACCTAAAGTTTGTAGAGGGCCATCTAATGAACATTCATGTACAGTTTGGCTTTAATCATATTTGTAGTTTCTGAGAAGAAGGCATTTGAATATTTTCCCATAGGGTCCAATGTTAATCTATGTCCTGTGGTGGCGGCCATCTTGGATTTCCGATCGGCATAAAAAACAGAAAATTTGTAGAGGACCTTCCAATGATCATTCCTGGGCAGTTTGGTTTCAACTGTCCAAGTGGTTTCAGAGAAGAAGCATTTTGAAACATTTTTCCCATAGGGTCCAATGTTAAACTAAGTCCTGCCGTAGCCGCCATTTTGAATTTCATATCGGAACAAAAAACCTTAAGATTGTAGAGGACCATCCAATGAACATTCATGTACAGTTTGGCTTTAATCATGTTTGTAGTTTCTCAGAAGAAGGCATTTGAACATTTTCCCATAGGGTCCAATGTTAAACTAAGTCCTGCCGTAGCCGCCATTTTGAATTTCATACCGGAACAAAAAACCTAAAGTTTGTAGAGGGCCATCTAATGAACATTCATGTACAGTTTGGCTTTAATCATATTTGTAGTTTCTGAGAAGAAGGCATTTGAATATTTTCCCATAGGGTCCAATGTTAATCTATGTCCTGTGGTGGCGGCCATCTTGGATTTCCGATCGGCATAAAAAACAGAAAATTTGTAGAGGACCTTCCAATGATCATTCCTGGGCAGTTTGGTTTCAACTGTCCAAGTGGTTTCAGAGAAGAAGCATTTTGAAACATTTTCCCCATAGGGTCCAATGTTAAACTAAGTCCTGCCGTAGCCGCCATTTTGAATTTCATATCGGAACAAAAAACCTTAAGATTGTAGAGGACCATCCAATGAACATTCATGTACAGTTTGGCTTTAATCATATTTGTAGTTTCTGAGAAGAAGGCATTTGAATATTTTCCCATAGGGTCCAATGTTAATCTATGTCCTGCGGTGGCGGCCATCTTGGATTTCCGATCGGCATAAAAAACAGAAATTTTGTAGAGGACCTTCCAATGATCATTCCTGGGCAGTTTGGTTTCAACTGTCCAAGTGGTTTCAGAGAGAAGAAGCATTTTGAAACATTTTCCCCATAGGGTCCAATGTTAAACTAAGTCCTGCCGTAGCCGCCATTTTGAATTTCATATCGGAACAAAAAACCTAAAGTTTGTAGAGGACCATCCAATGAACATTCATGTACAGTTTGGCTTTAATCATATTTGTAGTTTCAGAGAAGAAGGCATTTGAATATTTTCCCATAGGGTCCAATGTTAATCTATGTCCTGTGGTGGCGGCCATCTTGGATTTCCGATCGGCATAAAAAAAAGAAAATTTGTAGAGGACCTTCCAATGATCATTCCTGGGCAGTTTGGTTTCAACTGTCCAAGTGGTTTCAGAGAAGAAGCATTTTGAAACATTTTTCCCATAGGGTCCAATGTTAAACTAAGTCCTGCCGTAGCCGCCATTTTGAATTTCATATCGGAACAAAAAACCTTAAGATTGTAGAGGACCATCCAATGAACATTCATGTACAGTTTGGCTTTAATCATATTTGTAGTTTCTGAGAAGAAGGCATTTGAATATTTTCCCATAGGGTCCAATGTTAATCTATGTATTGCGGTGGCGGCCATCTTGGATTTCCGATCGGCATAAAAAACAGAAACTTTGTAGAGGACCTTCCAATGATCATTCCTGGGCAGTTTGGTTTCAACTGTCCAAGTGGTTTCAGAGAAGAAGCATTTTGAAACATTTTTCCCATAGGGTCCAATGTTAAACTAAGTCCTGCCGTAGCCGCCATTTTGAATTTCATATCAGAACAAAAAACCTTAAGATTGTAGAGGACCATCCAATGAACATTCATGTACAGTTTGGCTTTAATCATATTTGTAGTTTCTGAGAAGAAGGCATTTGAATATTTTCCCATAGGGTCCAATGTTAATCTATGGCCTGCGGTGGCGGCCATCTTGGATTTCCGATCGGCATAAAAAACAGAAAATTTGTAGAGGACCTTCCAATGATCATTCCTGGGCAGTTTGGTTTCAACTGTCCAAGTGGTTTCAGAGAAGAAGCATTTTGAAACATTTTCCCCATAGGGTCCAATGTTAAACTAAGTCCTGCCGTAGCCGCCATTTTGAATTTCATATCGGAACAAAAAACCTTAAGATTGTAGAGGACCATCCAATGAACATTCATGTACAGTTTGGCTTTAATCATATTTGTAGTTTCTGAGAAGAAGGCATTTGAATATTTTCCCATAGGGTCCAATGTTAATCTATGTCATGCGGTGGCGGCCATCTTGGATTTCCGATCGGCATAAAAAACAGAAACTTTGTAGAGGACCTTCCAATGATCATTCCTGGGCAGATTGGTTTCAACTGTCCAAGTGGTTTCAGAGAAGAAGCATTTTGAAACATTTTTCCCATAGGGTCCAATGTTAAACTAAGTCCTGCCGTAGCCGCCATTTTGAATTTCATATCGGAACAAAAAACCTTAAGATTGTAGAGGACCATCCAATGAACATTCATGTACAGTTTGGCTTTAATCATGTTTGTAGTTTCTGAGAAGAAGGCATTTGAATATTTTCCCATAGGGTCCAATGTTAATCTATGTATTGCGGTGGTGGCCATCTTGGATTTCCGATCGGCATAAAAAACAGAAAATTTGTAGAGGACCTTCCAATGATCATTCCTGGGCAGTTTAGTTTCAACTGTCCAAGTGGTTTCAGAGAAGAAGCATTTTGAAACATTTTTCCCATAGGGTCCAATGTTAAACTAAGTCCTGCCGTAGCCGCCATTTTGAATTTCATATCGGAACAAAAAACCTTAAGATTGTAGAGGACCATCCAATGAACATTCATGTACAGTTTGGCTTTAATCATGTTTGTAGTTTCTCAGAAGAAGGCATTTGAACATTTTCCCATAGGGTCCAATGTTAAACTAAGTCCTGCCGTAGCCGCCATTTTGAATTTCATACCGGAACAAAAAACCTAAAGTTTGTAGAGGGCCATCTAATGAACATTCATGTACAGTTTGGCTTTAATCATATTTGTAGTTTCTGAGAAGAAGGCATTTGAATATTTTCCCATAGGGTCCAATGTTAATCTATGTCCTGTGGTGGCGGCCATCTTGGATTTCCGATCGGCATAAAAAACAGAAAATTTGTAGAGGACCTTCCAATGATCATTCCTGGGCAGTTTGGTTTCAACTGTCCAAGTGGTTTCAGAGAAGAAGCATTTTGAAACATTTTCCCCATAGGGTCCAATGTTAAACTAAGTCCTGCCGTAGCCGCCATTTTGAATTTCATATCGGAACAAAAAACCTTAAGATTGTAGAGGACCATCCAATGAACATTCATGTACAGTTTGGCTTTAATCATATTTGTAGTTTCTGAGAAGAAGGCATTTGAATATTTTCCCATAGGGTCCAATGTTAATCTATGTCCTGTGGTGGCGGCCATCTTGGATTTCCGATCGGCATAAAAAACAGAAACTTTGTAGAGGACCTTCCAATGATCATTCCTGGGCAGATTGGTTTCAACTGTCCAAGTGGTTTCAGAGAAGAAGCATTTTGAAACATTTTTCCCATAGGGTCCAATGTTAAACTAAGTCCTGCCGTAGCCGCCATTTTGAATTTCATATCGGAACAAAAAACCTTAAGATTGTAGAGGACCATCCAATGAACATTCATGTACAGTTTGGCTTTAATCATGTTTGTAGTTTCTGAGAAGAAGGCATTTGAATATTTTCCCATAGGGTCCAATGTTAATCTATGTATTGCGGTGGCGGCCATCTTGGATTTCCGATCGGCATAAAAAACAGAAAATTTGTAGAGGACCTTCCAATGATCATTCCTGGGCAGTTTGGTTTCAACTGTCCAAGTGGTTTCAGAGAAGAGGGCATTTTGAAACATTTTTCCCATAGGGTCCAATGTTAAACTAAGTCCTGCCGTAGCCGCCATTTTGAATTTCATATCGGAACAAAAAACCTTAAGATTGTAGAGGACCATCCAATGAACATTCATGTACAGTTTGGCTTTAATCATGTTTGTAGTTTCTCAGAAGAAGGCATTTGAACATTTTCCCATAGGGTCCAATGTTAAACTAAGTCCTGCCGTAGCCGCCATTTTGAATTTCATACCGGAACAAAAAACCTAAAGTTTGTAGAGGGCCATCTAATGAACATTCATGTACAGTTTGGCTTTAATCATATTTGTAGTTTCTGAGAAGAAGGCATTTGAATATTTTCCCATAGGGTCCAATGTTAATCTATGTCCTGTGGTGGCGGCCATCTTGGATTTCCGATCGGCATAAAAAACAGAAAATTTGTAGAGGACCTTCCAATGATCATTCCTGGGCAGTTTGGTTTCAACTGTCCAAGTGGTTTCAGAGAAGAAGCATTTTGAAACATTTTTCCCATAGGGTCCAATGTTAAACTAAGTCCTGCCGTAGCCACCATTTTGAATTTCATATCGGAACAAAAAACCTTAAGATTGTAGAGGACCATCCAATGAACATTCATGTACAGTTTGGCTTTAATCATATTTGTAGTTTCTGAGAAGAAGGCATTTGAATATTTTCCCATAGGGTCCAATGTTAATCTATGTCCTGCGGTGGCGGCCATCTTGGATTTCCGATCGGCATAAAAAACAGAAATTTTGTAGAGGACCTTCCAATGATCATTCCTGGGCAGTTTGGTTTCAACTGTCCAAGTGGTTTCAGAGAGAAGAAGCATTTTGAAACATTTTCCCCATAGGGTCCAATGTTAAACTAAGTCCTGCCGTAGCCGCCATTTTGAATTTCATATCGGAACAAAAAACCTAAAGTTTGTAGAGGACCATCCAATGAACATTCATGTACAGTTTGGCTTTAATCATATTTGTAGTTTCAGAGAAGAAGGCATTTGAATATTTTCCCATAGGGTCCAATGTTAATCTATGTCCTGTGGTGGCGGCCATCTTGGATTTCCGATCGGCATAAAAAAAAGAAAATTTGTAGAGGACCTTCCAATGATCATTCCTGGGCAGTTTGGTTTCAACTGTCCAAGTGGTTTCAGAGAAGAAGCATTTTGAAACATTTTTCCCATAGGGTCCAATGTTAAACTAAGTCCTGCCGTAGCCGCCATTTTGAATTTCATATCGGAACAAAAAACCTTAAGATTGTAGAGGACCATCCAATGAACATTCATGTACAGTTTGGCTTTAATCATATTTGTAGTTTCTGAGAAGAAGGCATTTGAATATTTTCCCATAGGGTCCAATGTTAATCTATGTATTGCGGTGGCGGCCATCTTGGATTTCCGATCGGCATAAAAAACAGAAACTTTGTAGAGGACCTTCCAATGATCATTCCTGGGCAGTTTGGTTTCAACTGTCCAAGTGGTTTCAGAGAAGAAGCATTTTGAAACATTTTTCCCATAGGGTCCAATGTTAAACTAAGTCCTGCCGTAGCCGCCATTTTGAATTTCATATCAGAACAAAAAACCTTAAGATTGTAGAGGACCATCCAATGAACATTCATGTACAGTTTGGCTTTAATCATATTTGTAGTTTCTGAGAAGAAGGCATTTGAATATTTTCCCATAGGGTCCAATGTTAATCTATGGCCTGCGGTGGCGGCCATCTTGGATTTCCGATCGGCATAAAAAACAGAAAATTTGTAGAGGACCTTCCAATGATCATTCCTGGGCAGTTTGGTTTCAACTGTCCAAGTGGTTTCAGAGAAGAAGCATTTTGAAACATTTTCCCCATAGGGTCCAATGTTAAACTAAGTCCTGCCGTAGCCGCCATTTTGAATTTCATATCGGAACAAAAAACCTTAAGATTGTAGAGGACCATCCAATGAACATTCATGTACAGTTTGGCTTTAATCATATTTGTAGTTTCTGAGAAGAAGGCATTTGAATATTTTCCCATAGGGTCCAATGTTAATCTATGTCATGCGGTGGCGGCCATCTTGGATTTCCGATCGGCATAAAAAACAGAAACTTTGTAGAGGACCTTCCAATGATCATTCCTGGGCAGATTGGTTTCAACTGTCCAAGTGGTTTCAGAGAAGAAGCATTTTGAAACATTTTTCCCATAGGGTCCAATGTTAAACTAAGTCCTGCCGTAGCCGCCATTTTGAATTTCATATCGGAACAAAAAACCTTAAGATTGTAGAGGACCATCCAATGAACATTCATGTACAGTTTGGCTTTAATCATGTTTGTAGTTTCTGAGAAGAAGGCATTTGAATATTTTCCCATAGGGTCCAATGTTAATCTATGTATTGCGGTGGTGGCCATCTTGGATTTCCGATCGGCATAAAAAACAGAAAATTTGTAGAGGACCTTCCAATGATCATTCCTGGGCAGTTTAGTTTCAACTGTCCAAGTGGTTTCAGAGAAGAAGCATTTTGAAACATTTTTCCCATAGGGTCCAATGTTAAACTAAGTCCTGCCGTAGCCGCCATTTTGAATTTCATATCGGAACAAAAAACCTTAAGATTGTAGAGGACCATCCAATGAACATTCATGTACAGTTTGGCTTTAATCATGTTTGTAGTTTCTCAGAAGAAGGCATTTGAACATTTTCCCATAGGGTCCAATGTTAAACTAAGTCCTGCCGTAGCCGCCATTTTGAATTTCATACCGGAACAAAAAACCTAAAGTTTGTAGAGGGCCATCTAATGAACATTCATGTACAGTTTGGCTTTAATCATATTTGTAGTTTCTGAGAAGAAGGCATTTGAATATTTTCCCATAGGGTCCAATGTTAATCTATGTCCTGTGGTGGCGGCCATCTTGGATTTCCGATCGGCATAAAAAACAGAAAATTTGTAGAGGACCTTCCAATGATCATTCCTGGGCAGTTTGGTTTCAACTGTCCAAGTGGTTTCAGAGAAGAAGCATTTTGAAACATTTTCCCCATAGGGTCCAATGTTAAACTAAGTCCTGCCGTAGCCGCCATTTTGAATTTCATATCGGAACAAAAAACCTTAAGATTGTAGAGGACCATCCAATGAACATTCATGTACAGTTTGGCTTTAATCATATTTGTAGTTTCTGAGAAGAAGGCATTTGAATATTTTCCCATAGGGTCCAATGTTAATCTATGTCCTGTGGTGGCGGCCATCTTGGATTTCCGATCGGCATAAAAAACAGAAACTTTGTAGAGGACCTTCCAATGATCATTCCTGGGCAGATTGGTTTCAACTGTCCAAGTGGTTTCAGAGAAGAAGCATTTTGAAACATTTTTCCCATAGGGTCCAATGTTAAACTAAGTCCTGCCGTAGCCGCCATTTTGAATTTCATATCGGAACAAAAAACCTTAAGATTGTAGAGGACCATCCAATGAACATTCATGTACAGTTTGGCTTTAATCATGTTTGTAGTTTCTGAGAAGAAGGCATTTGAATATTTTCCCATAGGGTCCAATGTTAATCTATGTATTGCGGTGGCGGCCATCTTGGATTTCCGATCGGCATAAAAAACAGAAAATTTGTAGAGGACCTTCCAATGATCATTCCTGGGCAGTTTGGTTTCAACTGTCCAAGTGGTTTCAGAGAAGAGGGCATTTTGAAACATTTTTCCCATAGGGTCCAATGTTAAACTAAGTCCTGCCGTAGCCGCCATTTTGAATTTCATATCGGAACAAAAAACCTTAAGATTGTAGAGGACCATCCAATGAACATTCATGTACAGTTTGGCTTTAATCATGTTTGTAGTTTCTCAGAAGAAGGCATTTGAACATTTTCCCATAGGGTCCAATGTTAAACTAAGTCCTGCCGTAGCCGCCATTTTGAATTTCATACCGGAACAAAAAACCTAAAGTTTGTAGAGGGCCATCTAATGAACATTCATGTACAGTTTGGCTTTAATCATATTTGTAGTTTCTGAGAAGAAGGCATTTGAATATTTTCCCATAGGGTCCAATGTTAATCTATGTCCTGTGGTGGCGGCCATCTTGGATTTCCGATCGGCATAAAAAACAGAAAATTTGTAGAGGACCTTCCAATGATCATTCCTGGGCAGTTTGGTTTCAACTGTCCAAGTGGTTTCAGAGAAGAAGCATTTTGAAACATTTTTCCCATAGGGTCCAATGTTAAACTAAGTCCTGCCGTAGCCGCCATTTTGAATTTCATATCGGAACAAAAAACCTTAAGATTGTAGAGGACCATCCAATGAACATTCATGTACAGTTTGGCTTTAATCATGTTTGTAGTTTCTCAGAAGAAGGCATTTGAACATTTTCCCATAGGGTCCAATGTTAAACTAAGTCCTGCCGTAGCCGCCATTTTGAATTTCATACCGGAACAAAAAACCTAAAGTTTGTAGAGGGCCATCTAATGAACATTCATGTACAGTTTGGCTTTAATCATATTTGTAGTTTCTGAGAAGAAGGCATTTGAATATTTTCCCATAGGGTCCAATGTTAATCTATGTCCTGTGGTGGCGGCCATCTTGGATTTCCGATCGGCATAAAAAACAGAAAATTTGTAGAGGACCATCCAATGATCATTCCTGGGCAGTTTGGTTTCAACTGTCCAAGTGGTTTCAGAGAAGAAGCATTTTGAAACATTTTTCCCATAGGGTCCAATGTTAAACTAAGTCCTGCCGTAGCCGCCATTTTGAATTTCATATCGGAACAAAAAACCTTAAGATTGTAGAGGACCATCCAATGAACATTCATGTACAGTTTGGCTTTAATCATGTTTGTAGTTTCTCAGAAGAAGGCATTTGAACATTTTCCCATAGGGTCCAATGTTAAACTAAGTCCTGCCGTAGCCGCCATTTTGAATTTCATACCGGAACAAAAAACCTTAAGATTGTAGAGGACCATCCAATGAACATTCATGTACAGTTTGGCTTTAATCATATTTGTAGTTTCTGAGAAGAAGGCATTTGAATATTTTCCCATAGGGTCCAATGTTAATCTATGTATTGCGGTGGTGGCCATCTTGGATTTCCGATCGGCATAAAAAACAGAAAATTTGTAGAGGACCTTCCAATGATCATTCCTGGGCAGTTTAGTTTCAACTGTCCAAGTGGTTTCAGAGAAGAAGCATTTTGAAACATTTTTCCCATAGGGTCCAATGTTAAACTAAGTCCTGCCGTAGCCGCCATTTTGAATTTCATATCGGAACAAAAAACCTTAAGATTGTAGAGGACCATCCAATGAACATTCATGTACAGTTTGGCTTTAATCATGTTTGTAGTTTCTCAGAAGAAGGCATTTGAACATTTTCCCATAGGGTCCAATGTTAAACTAAGTCCTGCCGTAGCCGCCATTTTGAATTTCATACCGGAACAAAAAACCTAAAGTTTGTAGAGGGCCATCTAATGAACATTCATGTACAGTTTGGCTTTAATCATATTTGTAGTTTCTGAGAAGAAGGCATTTGAATATTTTCCCATAGGGTCCAATGTTAATCTATGTCCTGTGGTGGCGGCCATCTTGGATTTCCGATCGGCATAAAAAACAGAAAATTTGTAGAGGACCTTCCAATGATCATTCCTGGGCAGTTTGGTTTCAACTGTCCAAGTGGTTTCAGAGAAGAAGCATTTTGAAACATTTTCCCCATAGGGTCCAATGTTAAACTAAGTCCTGCCGTAGCCGCCATTTTGAATTTCATATCGGAACAAAAAACCTTAAGATTGTAGAGGACCATCCAATGAACATTCATGTACAGTTTGGCTTTAATCATATTTGTAGTTTCTGAGAAGAAGGCATTTGAATATTTTCCCATAGGGTCCAATGTTAATCTATGTCCTGTGGTGGCGGCCATCTTGGATTTCCGATCGGCATAAAAAACAGAAACTTTGTAGAGGACCTTCCAATGATCATTCCTGGGCAGATTGGTTTCAACTGTCCAAGTGGTTTCAGAGAAGAAGCATTTTGAAACATTTTTCCCATAGGGTCCAATGTTAAACTAAGTCCTGCCGTAGCCGCCATTTTGAATTTCATATCGGAACAAAAAACCTTAAGATTGTAGAGGACCATCCAATGAACATTCATGTACAGTTTGGCTTTAATCATGTTTGTAGTTTCTGAGAAGAAGGCATTTGAATATTTTCCCATAGGGTCCAATGTTAATCTATGTATTGCGGTGGCGGCCATCTTGGATTTCCGATCGGCATAAAAAACAGAAAATTTGTAGAGGACCTTCCAATGATCATTCCTGGGCAGTTTGGTTTCAACTGTCCAAGTGGTTTCAGAGAAGAGGGCATTTTGAAACATTTTTCCCATAGGGTCCAATGTTAAACTAAGTCCTGCCGTAGCCGCCATTTTGAATTTCATATCGGAACAAAAAACCTTAAGATTGTAGAGGACCATCCAATGAACATTCATGTACAGTTTGGCTTTAATCATGTTTGTAGTTTCTCAGAAGAAGGCATTTGAACATTTTCCCATAGGGTCCAATGTTAAACTAAGTCCTGCCGTAGCCGCCATTTTGAATTTCATACCGGAACAAAAAACCTAAAGTTTGTAGAGGGCCATCTAATGAACATTCATGTACAGTTTGGCTTTAATCATATTTGTAGTTTCTGAGAAGAAGGCATTTGAATATTTTCCCATAGGGTCCAATGTTAATCTATGTCCTGTGGTGGCGGCCATCTTGGATTTCCGATCGGCATAAAAAACAGAAAATTTGTAGAGGACCTTCCAATGATCATTCCTGGGCAGTTTGGTTTCAACTGTCCAAGTGGTTTCAGAGAAGAAGCATTTTGAAACATTTTTCCCATAGGGTCCAATGTTAAACTAAGTCCTGCCGTAGCCGCCATTTTGAATTTCATATCGGAACAAAAAACCTTAAGATTGTAGAGGACCATCCAATGAACATTCATGTACAGTTTGGCTTTAATCATGTTTGTAGTTTCTCAGAAGAAGGCATTTGAACATTTTCCCATAGGGTCCAATGTTAAACTAAGTCCTGCCGTAGCCGCCATTTTGAATTTCATACCGGAACAAAAAACCTAAAGTTTGTAGAGGGCCATCTAATGAACATTCATGTACAGTTTGGCTTTAATCATATTTGTAGTTTCTGAGAAGAAGGCATTTGAATATTTTCCCATAGGGTCCAATGTTAATCTATGTCCTGTGGTGGCGGCCATCTTGGATTTCCGATCGGCATAAAAAACAGAAAATTTGTAGAGGACCATCCAATGATCATTCCTGGGCAGTTTGGTTTCAACTGTCCAAGTGGTTTCAGAGAAGAAGCATTTTGAAACATTTTTCCCATAGGGTCCAATGTTAAACTAAGTCCTGCCGTAGCCGCCATTTTGAATTTCATATCGGAACAAAAAACCTTAAGATTGTAGAGGACCATCCAATGAACATTCATGTACAGTTTGGCTTTAATCATGTTTGTAGTTTCTCAGAAGAAGGCATTTGAACATTTTCCCATAGGGTCCAATGTTAAACTAAGTCCTGCCGTAGCCGCCATTTTGAATTTCATACCGGAACAAAAAACCTTAAGATTGTAGAGGACCATCCAATGAACATTCATGTACAGTTTGGCTTTAATCATATTTGTAGTTTCTGAGAAGAAGGCATTTGAATATTTTCCCATAGGGTCCAATGTTAATCTATGTCATGCGGTGGCGGCCATCTTGGATTTCCGATCGGCATAAAAAACAGAAACTTTGTAGAGGACCTTCCAATGATCATTCCTGGGCAGATTGGTTTCAACTGTCCAAGTGGTTTCAGAGAAGAAGCATTTTGAAACATTTTTCCCATAGGGTCCAATGTTAAACTAAGTCCTGCCGTAGCCGCCATTTTGAATTTCATATCGGAACAAAAAACCTTAAGATTGTAGAGGACCATCCAATGAACATTCATGTACAGTTTGGCTTTAATCATGTTTGTAGTTTCTGAGAAGAAGGCATTTGAATATTTTCCCATAGGGTCCAATGTTAATCTATGTATTGCGGTGGTGGCCATCTTGGATTTCCGATCGGCATAAAAAACAGAAAATTTGTAGAGGACCTTCCAATGATCATTCCTGGGCAGTTTAGTTTCAACTGTCCAAGTGGTTTCAGAGAAGAAGCATTTTGAAACATTTTTCCCATAGGGTCCAATGTTAAACTAAGTCCTGCCGTAGCCGCCATTTTGAATTTCATATCGGAACAAAAAACCTTAAGATTGTAGAGGACCATCCAATGAACATTCATGTACAGTTTGGCTTTAATCATGTTTGTAGTTTCTCAGAAGAAGGCATTTGAACATTTTCCCATAGGGTCCAATGTTAAACTAAGTCCTGCCGTAGCCGCCATTTTGAATTTCATACCGGAACAAAAAACCTAAAGTTTGTAGAGGGCCATCTAATGAACATTCATGTACAGTTTGGCTTTAATCATATTTGTAGTTTCTGAGAAGAAGGCATTTGAATATTTTCCCATAGGGTCCAATGTTAATCTATGTCCTGTGGTGGCGGCCATCTTGGATTTCCGATCGGCATAAAAAACAGAAAATTTGTAGAGGACCTTCCAATGATCATTCCTGGGCAGTTTGGTTTCAACTGTCCAAGTGGTTTCAGAGAAGAAGCATTTTGAAACATTTTCCCCATAGGGTCCAATGTTAAACTAAGTCCTGCCGTAGCCGCCATTTTGAATTTCATATCGGAACAAAAAACCTTAAGATTGTAGAGGACCATCCAATGAACATTCATGTACAGTTTGGCTTTAATCATATTTGTAGTTTCTGAGAAGAAGGCATTTGAATATTTTCCCATAGGGTCCAATGTTAATCTATGTCCTGTGGTGGCGGCCATCTTGGATTTCCGATCGGCATAAAAAACAGAAACTTTGTAGAGGACCTTCCAATGATCATTCCTGGGCAGATTGGTTTCAACTGTCCAAGTGGTTTCAGAGAAGAAGCATTTTGAAACATTTTTCCCATAGGGTCCAATGTTAAACTAAGTCCTGCCGTAGCCGCCATTTTGAATTTCATATCGGAACAAAAAACCTTAAGATTGTAGAGGACCATCCAATGAACATTCATGTACAGTTTGGCTTTAATCATGTTTGTAGTTTCTGAGAAGAAGGCATTTGAATATTTTCCCATAGGGTCCAATGTTAATCTATGTATTGCGGTGGCGGCCATCTTGGATTTCCGATCGGCATAAAAAACAGAAAATTTGTAGAGGACCTTCCAATGATCATTCCTGGGCAGTTTGGTTTCAACTGTCCAAGTGGTTTCAGAGAAGAGGGCATTTTGAAACATTTTTCCCATAGGGTCCAATGTTAAACTAAGTCCTGCCGTAGCCGCCATTTTGAATTTCATATCGGAACAAAAAACCTTAAGATTGTAGAGGACCATCCAATGAACATTCATGTACAGTTTGGCTTTAATCATGTTTGTAGTTTCTCAGAAGAAGGCATTTGAACATTTTCCCATAGGGTCCAATGTTAAACTAAGTCCTGCCGTAGCCGCCATTTTGAATTTCATACCGGAACAAAAAACCTAAAGTTTGTAGAGGGCCATCTAATGAACATTCATGTACAGTTTGGCTTTAATCATATTTGTAGTTTCTGAGAAGAAGGCATTTGAATATTTTCCCATAGGGTCCAATGTTAATCTATGTCCTGTGGTGGCGGCCATCTTGGATTTCCGATCGGCATAAAAAACAGAAAATTTGTAGAGGACCTTCCAATGATCATTCCTGGGCAGTTTGGTTTCAACTGTCCAAGTGGTTTCAGAGAAGAAGCATTTTGAAACATTTTTCCCATAGGGTCCAATGTTAAACTAAGTCCTGCCGTAGCCGCCATTTTGAATTTCATATCGGAACAAAAAACCTTAAGATTGTAGAGGACCATCCAATGAACATTCATGTACAGTTTGGCTTTAATCATGTTTGTAGTTTCTCAGAAGAAGGCATTTGAACATTTTCCCCATAGGGTCCAATGTTAAACTAAGTCCTGCCGTAGCCGCCATTTTGAATTTCATACCGGAACAAAAAACCTAAAGTTTGTAGAGGGCCATCTAATGAACATTCATGTACAGTTTGGCTTTAATCATATTTGTAGTTTCTGAGAAGAAGGCATTTGAATATTTTCCCATAGGGTCCAATGTTAATCTATGTCCTGTGGTGGCGGCCATCTTGGATTTCCGATCGGCATAAAAAACAGAAAATTTGTAGAGGACCTTCCAATGATCATTCCTGGGCAGTTTGGTTTCAACTGTCCAAGTGGTTTCAGAGAAGAAGCATTTTGAAACATTTTTCCCATAGGGTCCAATGTTAAACTAAGTCCTGCCGTAGCCGCCATTTTGAATTTCATATCGGAACAAAAAACCTTAAGATTGTAGAGGACCATCCAATGAACATTCATGTACAGTTTGGCTTTAATCATATTTGTAGTTTCTGAGAAGAAGGCATTTGAATATTTTCCCATAGGGTCCAATGTTAATCTATGTCCTGCGGTGGCGGCCATCTTGGATTTCCGATCGGCATAAAAAACAGAAATTTTGTAGAGGACCTTCCAATGATCATTCCTGGGCAGTTTGGTTTCAACTGTCCAAGTGGTTTCAGAGAGAAGAAGCATTTTGAAACATTTTCCCCATAGGGTCCAATGTTAAACTAAGTCCTGCCGTAGCCGCCATTTTGAATTTCATATCGGAACAAAAAACCTAAAGTTTGTAGAGGACCATCCAATGAACATTCATGTACAGTTTGGCTTTAATCATATTTGTAGTTTCAGAGAAGAAGGCATTTGAATATTTTCCCATAGGGTCCAATGTTAATCTATGTCCTGTGGTGGCGGCCATCTTGGATTTCCGATCGGCATAAAAAAAAGAAAATTTGTAGAGGACCTTCCAATGATCATTCCTGGGCAGTTTGGTTTCAACTGTCCAAGTGGTTTCAGAGAAGAAGCATTTTGAAACATTTTTCCCATAGGGTCCAATGTTAAACTAAGTCCTGCCGTAGCCGCCATTTTGAATTTCATATCGGAACAAAAAACCTTAAGATTGTAGAGGACCATCCAATGAACATTCATGTACAGTTTGGCTTTAATCATGTTTGTAGTTTCTCAGAAGAAGGCATTTGAACATTTTCCCATAGGGTCCAATGTTAAACTAAGTCCTGCCGTAGCCGCCATTTTGAATTTCATACCGGAACAAAAAACCTAAAGTTTGTAGAGGGCCATCTAATGAACATTCATGTACAGTTTGGCTTTAATCATATTTGTAGTTTCTGAGAAGAAGGCATTTGAATATTTTCCCATAGGGTCCAATGTTAATCTATGTCCTGTGGTGGCGGCCATCTTGGATTTCCGATCGGCATAAAAAACAGAAAATTTGTAGAGGACCTTCCAATGATCATTCCTGGGCAGTTTGGTTTCAACTGTCCAAGTGGTTTCAGAGAAGAAGCATTTTGAAACATTTTCCCCATAGGGTCCAATGTTAAACTAAGTCCTGCCGTAGCCGCCATTTTGAATTTCATATCGGAACAAAAAACCTTAAGATTGTAGAGGACCATCCAATGAACATTCATGTACAGTTTGGCTTTAATCATATTTGTAGTTTCTGAGAAGAAGGCATTTGAATATTTTCCCATAGGGTCCAATGTTAATCTATGTCCTGCGGTGGCGGCCATCTTGGATTTCCGATCGGCATAAAAAACAGAAATTTTGTAGAGGACCTTCCAATGATCATTCCTGGGCAGTTTGGTTTCAACTGTCCAAGTGGTTTCAGAGAGAAGAAGCATTTTGAAACATTTTCCCCATAGGGTCCAATGTTAAACTAAGTCCTGCCGTAGCCGCCATTTTGAATTTCATATCGGAACAAAAAACCTAAAGTTTGTAGAGGACCATCCAATGAACATTCATGTACAGTTTGGCTTTAATCATATTTGTAGTTTCAGAGAAGAAGGCATTTGAATATTTTCCCATAGGGTCCAATGTTAATCTATGTATTGCGGTGGCGGCCATCTTGGATTTCCGATCGGCATAAAAAACAGAAAATTTGTAGAGGACCTTCCAATGATCATTCCTGGGCAGTTTGGTTTCAACTGTCCAAGTGGTTTCAGAGAAGAGGGCATTTTGAAACATTTTTCCCATAGGGTCCAATGTTAAACTAAGTCCTGCCGTAGCCGCCATTTTGAATTTCATATCGGAACAAAAAACCTTAAGATTGTAGAGGACCATCCAATGAACATTCATGTACAGTTTGGCTTTAATCATGTTTGTAGTTTCTCAGAAGAAGGCATTTGAACATTTTCCCATAGGGTCCAATGTTAAACTAAGTCCTGCCGTAGCCGCCATTTTGAATTTCATACCGGAACAAAAAACCTAAAGTTTGTAGAGGGCCATCTAATGAACATTCATGTACAGTTTGGCTTTAATCATATTTGTAGTTTCTGAGAAGAAGGCATTTGAATATTTTCCCATAGGGTCCAATGTTAATCTATGTCCTGTGGTGGCGGCCATCTTGGATTTCCGATCGGCATAAAAAACAGAAAATTTGTAGAGGACCTTCCAATGATCATTCCTGGGCAGTTTGGTTTCAACTGTCCAAGTGGTTTCAGAGAAGAAGCATTTTGAAACATTTTTCCCATAGGGTCCAATGTTAAACTAAGTCCTGCCGTAGCCGCCATTTTGAATTTCATATCGGAACAAAAAACCTTAAGATTGTAGAGGACCATCCAATGAACATTCATGTACAGTTTGGCTTTAATCATGTTTGTAGTTTCTCAGAAGAAGGCATTTGAACATTTTCCCATAGGGTCCAATGTTAAACTAAGTCCTGCCGTAGCCGCCATTTTGAATTTCATACCGGAACAAAAAACCTAAAGTTTGTAGAGGGCCATCTAATGAACATTCATGTACAGTTTGGCTTTAATCATATTTGTAGTTTCTGAGAAGAAGGCATTTGAATATTTTCCCATAGGGTCCAATGTTAATCTATGTCCTGTGGTGGCGGCCATCTTGGATTTCCGATCGGCATAAAAAACAGAAAATTTGTAGAGGACCTTCCAATGATCATTCCTGGGCAGTTTGGTTTCAACTGTCCAAGTGGTTTCAGAGAAGAAGCATTTTGAAACATTTTCCCCATAGGGTCCAATGTTAAACTAAGTCCTGCCGTAGCCGCCATTTTGAATTTCATATCGGAACAAAAAACCTTAAGATTGTAGAGGACCATCCAATGAACATTCATGTACAGTTTGGCTTTAATCATATTTGTAGTTTCTGAGAAGAAGGCATTTGAATATTTTCCCATAGGGTCCAATGTTAATCTATGTCCTGCGGTGGCGGCCATCTTGGATTTCCGATCGGCATAAAAAACAGAAATTTTGTAGAGGACCTTCCAATGATCATTCCTGGGCAGTTTGGTTTCAACTGTCCAAGTGGTTTCAGAGAGAAGAAGCATTTTGAAACATTTTCCCCATAGGGTCCAATGTTAAACTAAGTCCTGCCGTAGCCGCCATTTTGAATTTCATATCGGAACAAAAAACCTAAAGTTTGTAGAGGACCATCCAATGAACATTCATGTACAGTTTGGCTTTAATCATATTTGTAGTTTCAGAGAAGAAGGCATTTGAATATTTTCCCATAGGGTCCAATGTTAATCTATGTCCTGTGGTGGCGGCCATCTTGGATTTCCGATCGGCATAAAAAAAAGAAAATTTGTAGAGGACCTTCCAATGATCATTCCTGGGCAGTTTGGTTTCAACTGTCCAAGTGGTTTCAGAGAAGAAGCATTTTGAAACATTTTTCCCATAGGGTCCAATGTTAAACTAAGTCCTGCCGTAGCCGCCATTTTGAATTTCATATCGGAACAAAAAACCTAAAGTTTGTAGAGGACCATCCAATGAACATTCATGTACAGTTTGGCTTTAATCATATTTGTAGTTTCAGAGAAGAAGGCATTTGAATATTTTCCCATAGGGTCCAATGTTAATCTATGTCCTGTGGTGGCGGCCATCTTGGATTTCCGATCGGCATAAAAAAAAGAAAATTTGTAGAGGACCTTCCAATGATCATTCCTGGGCAGTTTGGTTTCAACTGTCCAAGTGGTTTCAGAGAAGAAGCATTTTGAAACATTTTCCCCATAGGGTCCAATGTTAAACTAAGTCCTGCCGTAGCCGCCATTTTGAATTTCATATCGGAACAAAAAACCTTAAGATTGTAGAGGACCATCCAATGAACATTCATGTACAGTTTGGCTTTAATCATATTTGTAGTTTCTGAGAAGAAGGCATTTGAATATTTTCCCATAGGGTCCAATGTTAATCTATGTCCTGCGGTGGCGGCCATCTTGGATTTCCGATCGGCATAAAAAACAGAAATTTTGTAGAGGACCTTCCAATGATCATTCCTGGGCAGTTTGGTTTCAACTGTCCAAGTGGTTTCAGAGAGAAGAAGCATTTTGAAACATTTTCCCCATAGGGTCCAATGTTAAACTAAGTCCTGCCGTAGCCGCCATTTTGAATTTCATATCGGAACAAAAAACCTAAAGTTTGTAGAGGACCATCCAATGAACATTCATGTACAGTTTGGCTTTAATCATATTTGTAGTTTCAGAGAAGAAGGCATTTGAATATTTTCCCATAGGGTCCAATGTTAATCTATGTCCTGTGGTGGCGGCCATCTTGGATTTCCGATCGGCATAAAAAAAAGAAAATTTGTAGAGGACCTTCCAATGATCATTCCTGGGCAGTTTGGTTTCAACTGTCCAAGTGGTTTCAGAGAAGAAGCATTTTGAAACATTTTTCCCATAGGGTCCAATGTTAAACTAAGTCCTGCCGTAGCCGCCATTTTGAATTTCATATCGGAACAAAAAACCTTAAGATTGTAGAGGACCATCCAATGAACATTCATGTACAGTTTGGCTTTAATCATATTTGTAGTTTCTGAGAAGAAGGCATTTGAATATTTTCCCATAGGGTCCAATGTTAATCTATGTATTGCGGTGGCGGCCATCTTGGATTTCCGATCGGCATAAAAAACAGAAACTTTGTAGAGGACCTTCCAATGATCATTCCTGGGCAGTTTGGTTTCAACTGTCCAAGTGGTTTCAGAGAAGAAGCATTTTGAAACATTTTTCCCATAGGGTCCAATGTTAAACTAAGTCCTGCCGTAGCCGCCATTTTGAATTTCATATCAGAACAAAAAACCTTAAGATTGTAGAGGACCATCCAATGAACATTCATGTACAGTTTGGCTTTAATCATATTTGTAGTTTCTGAGAAGAAGGCATTTGAATATTTTCCCATAGGGTCCAATGTTAATCTATGGCCTGCGGTGGCGGCCATCTTGGATTTCCGATCGGCATAAAAAACAGAAAATTTGTAGAGGACCTTCCAATGATCATTCCTGGGCAGTTTGGTTTCAACTGTCCAAGTGGTTTCAGAGAAGAAGCATTTTGAAACATTTTCCCCATAGGGTCCAATGTTAAACTAAGTCCTGCCGTAGCCGCCATTTTGAATTTCATATCGGAACAAAAAACCTTAAGATTGTAGAGGACCATCCAATGAACATTCATGTACAGTTTGGCTTTAATCATATTTGTAGTTTCTGAGAAGAAGGCATTTGAATATTTTCCCATAGGGTCCAATGTTAATCTATGTCATGCGGTGGCGGCCATCTTGGATTTCCGATCGGCATAAAAAACAGAAACTTTGTAGAGGACCTTCCAATGATCATTCCTGGGCAGATTGGTTTCAACTGTCCAAGTGGTTTCAGAGAAGAAGCATTTTGAAACATTTTTCCCATAGGGTCCAATGTTAAACTAAGTCCTGTGGTGGCGGCCATCTTGGATTTCCGATCGGCATAAAAAACAGAAAATTTGTAGAGGACCTTCCAATGATCATTCCTGGGCAGTTTGGTTTCAACTGTCCAAGTGGTTTCAGAGAAGAAGCATTTTGAAACATTTTCCCCATAGGGTCCAATGTTAAACTAAGTCCTGCCGTAGCCGCCATTTTGAATTTCATATCGGAACAAAAAACCTTAAGATTGTAGAGGACCATCCAATGAACATTCATGTACAGTTTGGCTTTAATCATATTTGTAGTTTCTGAGAAGAAGGCATTTGAATATTTTCCCATAGGGTCCAATGTTAATCTATGTCCTGCGGTGGCGGCCATCTTGGATTTCCGATCGGCATAAAAAACAAAAATTTTGTAGAGGACCTTCCAATGATCATTCCTGGGCAGTTTGGTTTCAACTGTCCAAGTGGTTTCAGAGAGAAGAAGCATTTTGAAACATTTTCCCCATAGGGTCCAATGTTAAACTAAGTCCTGCCGTAGCCGCCATTTTGAATTTCATATCGGAACAAAAAACCTAAAGTTTGTAGAGGACCATCCAATGAACATTCATGTACAGTTTGGCTTTAATCATATTTGTAGTTTCAGAGAAGAAGGCATTTGAATATTTTCCCATAGGGTCCAATGTTAATCTATGTCCTGTGGTGGCGGCCATCTTGGATTTCCGATCGGCATAAAAAAAAGAAAATTTGTAGAGGACCTTCCAATGATCATTCCTGGGCAGTTTGGTTTCAACTGTCCAAGTGGTTTCAGAGAAGAAGCATTTTGAAACATTTTTCCCATAGGGTCCAATGTTAAACTAAGTCCTGCCGTAGCCGCCATTTTGAATTTCATATCGGAACAAAAAACCTTAAGATTGTAGAGGACCATCCAATGAACATTCATGTACAGTTTGGCTTTAATCATGTTTGTAGTTTCTCAGAAGAAGGCATTTGAACATTTTCCCATAGGGTCCAATGTTAAACTAAGTCCTGCCGTAGCCGCCATTTTGAATTTCATACCGGAACAAAAAACCTAAAGTTTGTAGAGGGCCATCTAATGAACATTCATGTACAGTTTGGCTTTAATCATATTTGTAGTTTCTGAGAAGAAGGCATTTGAATATTTTCCCATAGGGTCCAATGTTAATCTATGTCCTGTGGTGGCGGCCATCTTGGATTTCCGATCGGCATAAAAAACAGAAAATTTGTAGAGGACCTTCCAATGATCATTCCTGGGCAGTTTGGTTTCAACTGTCCAAGTGGTTTCAGAGAAGAAGCATTTTGAAACATTTTCCCCATAGGGTCCAATGTTAAACTAAGTCCTGCCGTAGCCGCCATTTTGAATTTCATATCGGAACAAAAAACCTTAAGATTGTAGAGGACCATCCAATGAACATTCATGTACAGTTTGGCTTTAATCATATTTGTAGTTTCTGAGAAGAAGGCATTTGAATATTTTCCCATAGGGTCCAATGTTAATCTATGTCCTGCGGTGGCGGCCATCTTGGATTTCCGATCGGCATAAAAAACAGAAATTTTGTAGAGGACCTTCCAATGATCATTCCTGGGCAGTTTGGTTTCAACTGTCCAAGTGGTTTCAGAGAGAAGAAGCATTTTGAAACATTTTCCCCATAGGGTCCAATGTTAAACTAAGTCCTGCCGTAGCCGCCATTTTGAATTTCATATCGGAACAAAAAACCTAAAGTTTGTAGAGGACCATCCAATGAACATTCATGTACAGTTTGGCTTTAATCATATTTGTAGTTTCAGAGAAGAAGGCATTTGAATATTTTCCCATAGGGTCCAATGTTAATCTATGTATTGCGGTGGCGGCCATCTTGGATTTCCGATCGGCATAAAAAACAGAAAATTTGTAGAGGACCTTCCAATGATCATTCCTGGGCAGTTTGGTTTCAACTGTCCAAGTGGTTTCAGAGAAGAGGGCATTTTGAAACATTTTTCCCATAGGGTCCAATGTTAAACTAAGTCCTGCCGTAGCCGCCATTTTGAATTTCATATCGGAACAAAAAACCTTAAGATTGTAGAGGACCATCCAATGAACATTCATGTACAGTTTGGCTTTAATCATGTTTGTAGTTTCTCAGAAGAAGGCATTTGAACATTTTCCCATAGGGTCCAATGTTAAACTAAGTCCTGCCGTAGCCGCCATTTTGAATTTCATACCGGAACAAAAAACCTAAAGTTTGTAGAGGGCCATCTAATGAACATTCATGTACAGTTTGGCTTTAATCATATTTGTAGTTTCTGAGAAGAAGGCATTTGAATATTTTCCCATAGGGTCCAATGTTAATCTATGTCCTGTGGTGGCGGCCATCTTGGATTTCCGATCGGCATAAAAAACAGAAAATTTGTAGAGGACCTTCCAATGATCATTCCTGGGCAGTTTGGTTTCAACTGTCCAAGTGGTTTCAGAGAAGAAGCATTTTGAAACATTTTTCCCATAGGGTCCAATGTTAAACTAAGTCCTGCCGTAGCCGCCATTTTGAATTTCATATCGGAACAAAAAACCTTAAGATTGTAGAGGACCATCCAATGAACATTCATGTACAGTTTGGCTTTAATCATGTTTGTAGTTTCTCAGAAGAAGGCATTTGAACATTTTCCCATAGGGTCCAATGTTAAACTAAGTCCTGCCGTAGCCGCCATTTTGAATTTCATACCGGAACAAAAAACCTAAAGTTTGTAGAGGGCCATCTAATGAACATTCATGTACAGTTTGGCTTTAATCATATTTGTAGTTTCTGAGAAGAAGGCATTTGAATATTTTCCCATAGGGTCCAATGTTAATCTATGTCCTGTGGTGGCGGCCATCTTGGATTTCCGATCGGCATAAAAAACAGAAAATTTGTAGAGGACCTTCCAATGATCATTCCTGGGCAGTTTGGTTTCAACTGTCCAAGTGGTTTCAGAGAAGAAGCATTTTGAAACATTTTCCCCATAGGGTCCAATGTTAAACTAAGTCCTGCCGTAGCCGCCATTTTGAATTTCATATCGGAACAAAAAACCTTAAGATTGTAGAGGACCATCCAATGAACATTCATGTACAGTTTGGCTTTAATCATATTTGTAGTTTCTGAGAAGAAGGCATTTGAATATTTTCCCATAGGGTCCAATGTTAATCTATGTCCTGCGGTGGCGGCCATCTTGGATTTCCGATCGGCATAAAAAACAGAAATTTTGTAGAGGACCTTCCAATGATCATTCCTGGGCAGTTTGGTTTCAACTGTCCAAGTGGTTTCAGAGAGAAGAAGCATTTTGAAACATTTTCCCCATAGGGTCCAATGTTAAACTAAGTCCTGCCGTAGCCGCCATTTTGAATTTCATATCGGAACAAAAAACCTAAAGTTTGTAGAGGACCATCCAATGAACATTCATGTACAGTTTGGCTTTAATCATATTTGTAGTTTCAGAGAAGAAGGCATTTGAATATTTTCCCATAGGGTCCAATGTTAATCTATGTCCTGTGGTGGCGGCCATCTTGGATTTCCGATCGGCATAAAAAAAAGAAAATTTGTAGAGGACCTTCCAATGATCATTCCTGGGCAGTTTGGTTTCAACTGTCCAAGTGGTTTCAGAGAAGAAGCATTTTGAAACATTTTTCCCATAGGGTCCAATGTTAAACTAAGTCCTGCCGTAGCCGCCATTTTGAATTTCATATCGGAACAAAAAACCTAAAGTTTGTAGAGGACCATCCAATGAACATTCATGTACAGTTTGGCTTTAATCATATTTGTAGTTTCAGAGAAGAAGGCATTTGAATATTTTCCCATAGGGTCCAATGTTAATCTATGTCCTGTGGTGGCGGCCATCTTGGATTTCCGATCGGCATAAAAAAAAGAAAATTTGTAGAGGACCTTCCAATGATCATTCCTGGGCAGTTTGGTTTCAACTGTCCAAGTGGTTTCAGAGAAGAAGCATTTTGAAACATTTTCCCCATAGGGTCCAATGTTAAACTAAGTCCTGCCGTAGCCGCCATTTTGAATTTCATATCGGAACAAAAAACCTTAAGATTGTAGAGGACCATCCAATGAACATTCATGTACAGTTTGGCTTTAATCATATTTGTAGTTTCTGAGAAGAAGGCATTTGAATATTTTCCCATAGGGTCCAATGTTAATCTATGTCCTGCGGTGGCGGCCATCTTGGATTTCCGATCGGCATAAAAAACAGAAATTTTGTAGAGGACCTTCCAATGATCATTCCTGGGCAGTTTGGTTTCAACTGTCCAAGTGGTTTCAGAGAGAAGAAGCATTTTGAAACATTTTCCCCATAGGGTCCAATGTTAAACTAAGTCCTGCCGTAGCCGCCATTTTGAATTTCATATCGGAACAAAAAACCTAAAGTTTGTAGAGGACCATCCAATGAACATTCATGTACAGTTTGGCTTTAATCATATTTGTAGTTTCAGAGAAGAAGGCATTTGAATATTTTCCCATAGGGTCCAATGTTAATCTATGTATTGCGGTGGCGGCCATCTTGGATTTCCGATCGGCATAAAAAACAGAAAATTTGTAGAGGACCTTCCAATGATCATTCCTGGGCAGTTTGGTTTCAACTGTCCAAGTGGTTTCAGAGAAGAGGGCATTTTGAAACATTTTTCCCATAGGGTCCAATGTTAAACTAAGTCCTGCCGTAGCCGCCATTTTGAATTTCATATCGGAACAAAAAACCTTAAGATTGTAGAGGACCATCCAATGAACATTCATGTACAGTTTGGCTTTAATCATGTTTGTAGTTTCTCAGAAGAAGGCATTTGAACATTTTCCCATAGGGTCCAATGTTAAACTAAGTCCTGCCGTAGCCGCCATTTTGAATTTCATACCGGAACAAAAAACCTAAAGTTTGTAGAGGGCCATCTAATGAACATTCATGTACAGTTTGGCTTTAATCATATTTGTAGTTTCTGAGAAGAAGGCATTTGAATATTTTCCCATAGGGTCCAATGTTAATCTATGTCCTGTGGTGGCGGCCATCTTGGATTTCCGATCGGCATAAAAAACAGAAAATTTGTAGAGGACCTTCCAATGATCATTCCTGGGCAGTTTGGTTTCAACTGTCCAAGTGGTTTCAGAGAAGAAGCATTTTGAAACATTTTTCCCATAGGGTCCAATGTTAAACTAAGTCCTGCCGTAGCCGCCATTTTGAATTTCATATCGGAACAAAAAACCTTAAGATTGTAGAGGACCATCCAATGAACATTCATGTACAGTTTGGCTTTAATCATGTTTGTAGTTTCTCAGAAGAAGGCATTTGAACATTTTCCCATAGGGTCCAATGTTAAACTAAGTCCTGCCGTAGCCGCCATTTTGAATTTCATACCGGAACAAAAAACCTAAAGTTTGTAGAGGGCCATCTAATGAACATTCATGTACAGTTTGGCTTTAATCATATTTGTAGTTTCTGAGAAGAAGGCATTTGAATATTTTCCCATAGGGTCCAATGTTAATCTATGTCCTGTGGTGGCGGCCATCTTGGATTTCCGATCGGCATAAAAAACAGAAAATTTGTAGAGGACCTTCCAATGATCATTCCTGGGCAGTTTGGTTTCAACTGTCCAAGTGGTTTCAGAGAAGAAGCATTTTGAAACATTTTCCCCATAGGGTCCAATGTTAAACTAAGTCCTGCCGTAGCCGCCATTTTGAATTTCATATCGGAACAAAAAACCTTAAGATTGTAGAGGACCATCCAATGAACATTCATGTACAGTTTGGCTTTAATCATATTTGTAGTTTCTGAGAAGAAGGCATTTGAATATTTTCCCATAGGGTCCAATGTTAATCTATGTCCTGCGGTGGCGGCCATCTTGGATTTCCGATCGGCATAAAAAACAGAAATTTTGTAGAGGACCTTCCAATGATCATTCCTGGGCAGTTTGGTTTCAACTGTCCAAGTGGTTTCAGAGAGAAGAAGCATTTTGAAACATTTTCCCCATAGGGTCCAATGTTAAACTAAGTCCTGCCGTAGCCGCCATTTTGAATTTCATATCGGAACAAAAAACCTAAAGTTTGTAGAGGACCATCCAATGAACATTCATGTACAGTTTGGCTTTAATCATATTTGTAGTTTCAGAGAAGAAGGCATTTGAATATTTTCCCATAGGGTCCAATGTTAATCTATGTCCTGTGGTGGCGGCCATCTTGGATTTCCGATCGGCATAAAAAAAAGAAAATTTGTAGAGGACCTTCCAATGATCATTCCTGGGCAGTTTGGTTTCAACTGTCCAAGTGGTTTCAGAGAAGAAGCATTTTGAAACATTTTTCCCATAGGGTCCAATGTTAAACTAAGTCCTGCCGTAGCCGCCATTTTGAATTTCATATCGGAACAAAAAACCTAAAGTTTGTAGAGGACCATCCAATGAACATTCATGTACAGTTTGGCTTTAATCATATTTGTAGTTTCAGAGAAGAAGGCATTTGAATATTTTCCCATAGGGTCCAATGTTAATCTATGTCCTGTGGTGGCGGCCATCTTGGATTTCCGATCGGCATAAAAAAAAGAAAATTTGTAGAGGACCTTCCAATGATCATTCCTGGGCAGTTTGGTTTCAACTGTCCAAGTGGTTTCAGAGAAGAAGCATTTTGAAACATTTTCCCCATAGGGTCCAATGTTAAACTAAGTCCTGCCGTAGCCGCCATTTTGAATTTCATATCGGAACAAAAAACCTTAAGATTGTAGAGGACCATCCAATGAACATTCATGTACAGTTTGGCTTTAATCATATTTGTAGTTTCTGAGAAGAAGGCATTTGAATATTTTCCCATAGGGTCCAATGTTAATCTATGTCCTGCGGTGGCGGCCATCTTGGATTTCCGATCGGCATAAAAAACAGAAATTTTGTAGAGGACCTTCCAATGATCATTCCTGGGCAGTTTGGTTTCAACTGTCCAAGTGGTTTCAGAGAGAAGAAGCATTTTGAAACATTTTCCCCATAGGGTCCAATGTTAAACTAAGTCCTGCCGTAGCCGCCATTTTGAATTTCATATCGGAACAAAAAACCTAAAGTTTGTAGAGGACCATCCAATGAACATTCATGTACAGTTTGGCTTTAATCATATTTGTAGTTTCAGAGAAGAAGGCATTTGAATATTTTCCCATAGGGTCCAATGTTAATCTATGTCCTGTGGTGGCGGCCATCTTGGATTTCCGATCGGCATAAAAAAAAGAAAATTTGTAGAGGACCTTCCAATGATCATTCCTGGGCAGTTTGGTTTCAACTGTCCAAGTGGTTTCAGAGAAGAAGCATTTTGAAACATTTTTCCCATAGGGTCCAATGTTAAACTAAGTCCTGCCGTAGCCGCCATTTTGAATTTCATATCGGAACAAAAAACCTTAAGATTGTAGAGGACCATCCAATGAACATTCATGTACAGTTTGGCTTTAATCATGTTTGTAGTTTCTCAGAAGAAGGCATTTGAACATTTTCCCATAGGGTCCAATGTTAAACTAAGTCCTGCCGTAGCCGCCATTTTGAATTTCATATCGGAACAAAAAACCTTAAGATTGTAGAGGACCATCCAATGAACATTCATGTACAGTTTGGCTTTAATCATATTTGTAGTTTCTGAGAAGAAGGCATTTGAATATTTTCCCATAGGGTCCAATGTTAATCTATGTCCTGCGGTGGCGGCCATCTTGGATTTCCGATCGGCATAAAAAACAGAAATTTTGTAGAGGACCTTCCAATGATCATTCCTGGGCAGTTTGGTTTCAACTGTCCAAGTGGTTTCAGAGAGAAGAAGCATTTTGAAACATTTTCCCCATAGGGTCCAATGTTAAACTAAGTCCTGCCGTAGCCGCCATTTTGAATTTCATATCGGAACAAAAAACCTAAAGTTTGTAGAGGACCATCCAATGAACATTCATGTACAGTTTGGCTTTAATCATATTTGTAGTTTCAGAGAAGAAGGCATTTGAATATTTTCCCATAGGGTCCAATGTTAATCTATGTCCTGTGGTGGCGGCCATCTTGGATTTCCGATCGGCATAAAAAAAAGAAAATTTGTAGAGGACCTTCCAATGATCATTCCTGGGCAGTTTGGTTTCAACTGTCCAAGTGGTTTCAGAGAAGAAGCATTTTGAAACATTTTTCCCATAGGGTCCAATGTTAAACTAAGTCCTGCCGTAGCCGCCATTTTGAATTTCATATCGGAACAAAAAACCTTAAGATTGTAGAGGACCATCCAATGAACATTCATGTACAGTTTGGCTTTAATCATGTTTGTAGTTTCTCAGAAGAAGGCATTTGAACATTTTCCCATAGGGTCCAATGTTAAACTAAGTCCTGCCGTAGCCGCCATTTTGAATTTCATACCGGAACAAAAAACCTAAAGTTTGTAGAGGGCCATCTAATGAACATTCATGTACAGTTTGGCTTTAATCATATTTGTAGTTTCTGAGAAGAAGGCATTTGAATATTTTCCCATAGGGTCCAATGTTAATCTATGTCCTGTGGTGGCGGCCATCTTGGATTTCCGATCGGCATAAAAAACAGAAATTTTGTAGAGGACCTTCCAATGATCATTCCTGGGCAGTTTGGTTTCAACTGTCCAAGTGGTTTCAGAGAGAAGAAGCATTTTGAAACATTTTCCCCATAGGGTCCAATGTTAAACTAAGTCCTGCCGTAGCCGCCATTTTGAATTTCATATCGGAACAAAAAACCTAAAGTTTGTAGAGGACCATCCAATGAACATTCATGTACAGTTTGGCTTTAATCATATTTGTAGTTTCAGAGAAGAAGGCATTTGAATATTTTCCCATAGGGTCCAATGTTAATCTATGTCCTGTGGTGGCGGCCATCTTGGATTTCCGATCGGCATAAAAAAAAGAAAATTTGTAGAGGACCTTCCAATGATCATTCCTGGGCAGTTTGGTTTCAACTGTCCAAGTGGTTTCAGAGAAGAAGCATTTTGAAACATTTTCCCCATAGGGTCCAATGTTAAACTAAGTCCTGCCGTAGCCGCCATTTTGAATTTCATATCGGAACAAAAAACCTTAAGATTGTAGAGGACCATCCAATGAACATTCATGTACAGTTTGGCTTTAATCATATTTGTAGTTTCTGAGAAGAAGGCATTTGAATATTTTCCCATAGGGTCCAATGTTAATCTATGTCCTGCGGTGGCGGCCATCTTGGATTTCCGATCGGCATAAAAAACAGAAATTTTGTAGAGGACCTTCCAATGATCATTCCTGGGCAGTTTGGTTTCAACTGTCCAAGTGGTTTCAGAGAGAAGAAGCATTTTGAAACATTTTCCCCATAGGGTCCAATGTTAAACTAAGTCCTGCCGTAGCCGCCATTTTGAATTTCATATCGGAACAAAAAACCTAAAGTTTGTAGAGGACCATCCAATGAACATTCATGTACAGTTTGGCTTTAATCATATTTGTAGTTTCAGAGAAGAAGGCATTTGAATATTTTCCCATAGGGTCCAATGTTAATCTATGTCCTGTGGTGGCGGCCATCTTGGATTTCCGATCGGCATAAAAAAAAGAAAATTTGTAGAGGACCTTCCAATGATCATTCCTGGGCAGTTTGGTTTCAACTGTCCAAGTGGTTTCAGAGAAGAAGCATTTTGAAACATTTTTCCCATAGGGTCCAATGTTAAACTAAGTCCTGCCGTAGCCGCCATTTTGAATTTCATATCGGAACAAAAAACCTTAAGATTGTAGAGGACCATCCAATGAACATTCATGTACAGTTTGGCTTTAATCATGTTTGTAGTTTCTCAGAAGAAGGCATTTGAACATTTTCCCATAGGGTCCAATGTTAAACTAAGTCCTGCCGTAGCCGCCATTTTGAATTTCATACCGGAACAAAAAACCTAAAGTTTGTAGAGGGCCATCTAATGAACATTCATGTACAGTTTGGCTTTAATCATATTTGTAGTTTCTGAGAAGAAGGCATTTGAATATTTTCCCATAGGGTCCAATGTTAATCTATGTCCTGCGGTGGCGGCCATCTTGGATTTCCGATCGGCATAAAAAACAGAAATTTTGTAGAGGACCTTCCAATGATCATTCCTGGGCAGTTTGGTTTCAACTGTCCAAGTGGTTTCAGAGAGAAGAAGCATTTTGAAACATTTTCCCCATAGGGTCCAATGTTAAACTAAGTCCTGCCGTAGCCGCCATTTTGAATTTCATATCGGAACAAAAAACCTAAAGTTTGTAGAGGACCATCCAATGAACATTCATGTACAGTTTGGCTTTAATCATATTTGTAGTTTCAGAGAAGAAGGCATTTGAATATTTTCCCATAGGGTCCAATGTTAATCTATGTCCTGTGGTGGCGGCCATCTTGGATTTCCGATCGGCATAAAAAAAAGAAAATTTGTAGAGGACCTTCCAATGATCATTCCTGGGCAGTTTGGTTTCAACTGTCCAAGTGGTTTCAGAGAAGAAGCATTTTGAAACATTTTTCCCATAGGGTCCAATGTTAAACTAAGTCCTGCCGTAGCCGCCATTTTGAATTTCATATCGGAACAAAAAACCTTAAGATTGTAGAGGACCATCCAATGAACATTCATGTACAGTTTGGCTTTAATCATGTTTGTAGTTTCTCAGAAGAAGGCATTTGAACATTTTCCCATAGGGTCCAATGTTAAACTAAGTCCTGCCGTAGCCGCCATTTTGAATTTCATACCGGAACAAAAAACCTAAAGTTTGTAGAGGGCCATCTAATGAACATTCATGTACAGTTTGGCTTTAATCATATTTGTAGTTTCTGAGAAGAAGGCATTTGAATATTTTCCCATAGGGTCCAATGTTAATCTATGTCCTGCGGTGGCGGCCATCTTGGATTTCCGATCGGCATAAAAAACAGAAATTTTGTAGAGGACCTTCCAATGATCATTCCTGGGCAGTTTGGTTTCAACTGTCCAAGTGGTTTCAGAGAGAAGAAGCATTTTGAAACATTTTCCCCATAGGGTCCAATGTTAAACTAAGTCCTGCCGTAGCCGCCATTTTGAATTTCATATCGGAACAAAAAACCTAAAGTTTGTAGAGGACCATCCAATGAACATTCATGTACAGTTTGGCTTTAATCATATTTGTAGTTTCAGAGAAGAAGGCATTTGAATATTTTCCCATAGGGTCCAATGTTAATCTATGTCCTGTGGTGGCGGCCATCTTGGATTTCCGATCGGCATAAAAAAAAGAAAATTTGTAGAGGACCTTCCAATGATCATTCCTGGGCAGTTTGGTTTCAACTGTCCAAGTGGTTTCAGAGAAGAAGCATTTTGAAACATTTTCCCCATAGGGTCCAATGTTAAACTAAGTCCTGCCGTAGCCGCCATTTTGAATTTCATATCGGAACAAAAAACCTTAAGATTGTAGAGGACCATCCAATGAACATTCATGTACAGTTTGGCTTTAATCATATTTGTAGTTTCTGAGAAGAAGGCATTTGAATATTTTCCCATAGGGTCCAATGTTAATCTATGTCCTGCGGTGGCGGCCATCTTGGATTTCCGATCGGCATAAAAAACAGAAATTTTGTAGAGGACCTTCCAATGATCATTCCTGGGCAGTTTGGTTTCAACTGTCCAAGTGGTTTCAGAGAGAAGAAGCATTTTGAAACATTTTCCCCATAGGGTCCAATGTTAAACTAAGTCCTGCCGTAGCCGCCATTTTGAATTTCATATCGGAACAAAAAACCTAAAGTTTGTAGAGGACCATCCAATGAACATTCATGTACAGTTTGGCTTTAATCATATTTGTAGTTTCAGAGAAGAAGGCATTTGAATATTTTCCCATAGGGTCCAATGTTAATCTATGTCCTGTGGTGGCGGCCATCTTGGATTTCCGATCGGCATAAAAAAAAGAAAATTTGTAGAGGACCTTCCAATGATCATTCCTGGGCAGTTTGGTTTCAACTGTCCAAGTGGTTTCAGAGAAGAAGCATTTTGAAACATTTTTCCCATAGGGTCCAATGTTAAACTAAGTCCTGCCGTAGCCGCCATTTTGAATTTCATATCGGAACAAAAAACCTAAAGTTTGTAGAGGACCATCCAATGAACATTCATGTACAGTTTGGCTTTAATCATATTTGTAGTTTCAGAGAAGAAGGCATTTGAATATTTTCCCATAGGGTCCAATGTTAATCTATGTCCTGTGGTGGCGGCCATCTTGGATTTCCGATCGGCATAAAAAAAAGAAAATTTGTAGAGGACCTTCCAATGATCATTCCTGGGCAGTTTGGTTTCAACTGTCCAAGTGGTTTCAGAGAAGAAGCATTTTGAAACATTTTCCCCATAGGGTCCAATGTTAAACTAAGTCCTGCCGTAGCCGCCATTTTGAATTTCATATCGGAACAAAAAACCTTAAGATTGTAGAGGACCATCCAATGAACATTCATGTACAGTTTGGCTTTAATCATATTTGTAGTTTCTGAGAAGAAGGCATTTGAATATTTTCCCATAGGGTCCAATGTTAATCTATGTCCTGCGGTGGCGGCCATCTTGGATTTCCGATCGGCATAAAAAACAGAAATTTTGTAGAGGACCTTCCAATGATCATTCCTGGGCAGTTTGGTTTCAACTGTCCAAGTGGTTTCAGAGAGAAGAAGCATTTTGAAACATTTTCCCCATAGGGTCCAATGTTAAACTAAGTCCTGCCGTAGCCGCCATTTTGAATTTCATATCGGAACAAAAAACCTAAAGTTTGTAGAGGACCATCCAATGAACATTCATGTACAGTTTGGCTTTAATCATATTTGTAGTTTCAGAGAAGAAGGCATTTGAATATTTTCCCATAGGGTCCAATGTTAATCTATGTCCTGTGGTGGCGGCCATCTTGGATTTCCGATCGGCATAAAAAAAAGAAAATTTGTAGAGGACCTTCCAATGATCATTCCTGGGCAGTTTGGTTTCAACTGTCCAAGTGGTTTCAGAGAAGAAGCATTTTGAAACATTTTTCCCATAGGGTCCAATGTTAAACTAAGTCCTGCCGTAGCCGCCATTTTGAATTTCATATCGGAACAAAAAACCTTAAGATTGTAGAGGACCATCCAATGAACATTCATGTACAGTTTGGCTTTAATCATGTTTGTAGTTTCTCAGAAGAAGGCATTTGAACATTTTCCCATAGGGTCCAATGTTAAACTAAGTCCTGCCGTAGCCGCCATTTTGAATTTCATACCGGAACAAAAAACCTAAAGTTTGTAGAGGGCCATCTAATGAACATTCATGTACAGTTTGGCTTTAATCATATTTGTAGTTTCTGAGAAGAAGGCATTTGAATATTTTCCCATAGGGTCCAATGTTAATCTATGTCCTGCGGTGGCGGCCATCTTGGATTTCCGATCGGCATAAAAAACAGAAATTTTGTAGAGGACCTTCCAATGATCATTCCTGGGCAGTTTGGTTTCAACTGTCCAAGTGGTTTCAGAGAGAAGAAGCATTTTGAAACATTTTCCCCATAGGGTCCAATGTTAAACTAAGTCCTGCCGTAGCCGCCATTTTGAATTTCATATCGGAACAAAAAACCTAAAGTTTGTAGAGGACCATCCAATGAACATTCATGTACAGTTTGGCTTTAATCATATTTGTAGTTTCAGAGAAGAAGGCATTTGAATATTTTCCCATAGGGTCCAATGTTAATCTATGTCCTGTGGTGGCGGCCATCTTGGATTTCCGATCGGCATAAAAAAAAGAAAATTTGTAGAGGACCTTCCAATGATCATTCCTGGGCAGTTTGGTTTCAACTGTCCAAGTGGTTTCAGAGAAGAAGCATTTTGAAACATTTTTCCCATAGGGTCCAATGTTAAACTAAGTCCTGCCGTAGCCGCCATTTTGAATTTCATATCGGAACAAAAAACCTTAAGATTGTAGAGGACCATCCAATGAACATTCATGTACAGTTTGGCTTTAATCATGTTTGTAGTTTCTCAGAAGAAGGCATTTGAACATTTTCCCATAGGGTCCAATGTTAAACTAAGTCCTGCCGTAGCCGCCATTTTGAATTTCATACCGGAACAAAAAACCTAAAGTTTGTAGAGGGCCATCTAATGAACATTCATGTACAGTTTGGCTTTAATCATATTTGTAGTTTCTGAGAAGAAGGCATTTGAATATTTTCCCATAGGGTCCAATGTTAATCTATGTCCTGCGGTGGCGGCCATCTTGGATTTCCGATCGGCATAAAAAACAGAAATTTTGTAGAGGACCTTCCAATGATCATTCCTGGGCAGTTTGGTTTCAACTGTCCAAGTGGTTTCAGAGAGAAGAAGCATTTTGAAACATTTTCCCCATAGGGTCCAATGTTAAACTAAGTCCTGCCGTAGCCGCCATTTTGAATTTCATATCGGAACAAAAAACCTAAAGTTTGTAGAGGACCATCCAATGAACATTCATGTACAGTTTGGCTTTAATCATATTTGTAGTTTCAGAGAAGAAGGCATTTGAATATTTTCCCATAGGGTCCAATGTTAATCTATGTCCTGTGGTGGCGGCCATCTTGGATTTCCGATCGGCATAAAAAAAAGAAAATTTGTAGAGGACCTTCCAATGATCATTCCTGGGCAGTTTGGTTTCAACTGTCCAAGTGGTTTCAGAGAAGAAGCATTTTGAAACATTTTCCCCATAGGGTCCAATGTTAAACTAAGTCCTGCCGTAGCCGCCATTTTGAATTTCATATCGGAACAAAAAACCTTAAGATTGTAGAGGACCATCCAATGAACATTCATGTACAGTTTGGCTTTAATCATATTTGTAGTTTCTGAGAAGAAGGCATTTGAATATTTTCCCATAGGGTCCAATGTTAATCTATGTCCTGCGGTGGCGGCCATCTTGGATTTCCGATCGGCATAAAAAACAGAAATTTTGTAGAGGACCTTCCAATGATCATTCCTGGGCAGTTTGGTTTCAACTGTCCAAGTGGTTTCAGAGAGAAGAAGCATTTTGAAACATTTTCCCCATAGGGTCCAATGTTAAACTAAGTCCTGCCGTAGCCGCCATTTTGAATTTCATATCGGAACAAAAAACCTAAAGTTTGTAGAGGACCATCCAATGAACATTCATGTACAGTTTGGCTTTAATCATATTTGTAGTTTCAGAGAAGAAGGCATTTGAATATTTTCCCATAGGGTCCAATGTTAATCTATGTCCTGTGGTGGCGGCCATCTTGGATTTCCGATCGGCATAAAAAAAAGAAAATTTGTAGAGGACCTTCCAATGATCATTCCTGGGCAGTTTGGTTTCAACTGTCCAAGTGGTTTCAGAGAAGAAGCATTTTGAAACATTTTTCCCATAGGGTCCAATGTTAAACTAAGTCCTGCCGTAGCCGCCATTTTGAATTTCATATCGGAACAAAAAACCTTAAGATTGTAGAGGACCATCCAATGAACATTCATGTACAGTTTGGCTTTAATCATGTTTGTAGTTTCTCAGAAGAAGGCATTTGAACATTTTCCCATAGGGTCCAATGTTAAACTAAGTCCTGCCGTAGCCGCCATTTTGAATTTCATACCGGAACAAAAAACCTAAAGTTTGTAGAGGGCCATCTAATGAACATTCATGTACAGTTTGGCTTTAATCATATTTGTAGTTTCTGAGAAGAAGGCATTTGAATATTTTCCCATAGGGTCCAATGTTAATCTATGTCCTGCGGTGGCGGCCATCTTGGATTTCCGATCGGCATAAAAAACAGAAATTTTGTAGAGGACCTTCCAATGATCATTCCTGGGCAGTTTGGTTTCAACTGTCCAAGTGGTTTCAGAGAGAAGAAGCATTTTGAAACATTTTCCCCATAGGGTCCAATGTTAAACTAAGTCCTGCCGTAGCCGCCATTTTGAATTTCATATCGGAACAAAAAACCTAAAGTTTGTAGAGGACCATCCAATGAACATTCATGTACAGTTTGGCTTTAATCATATTTGTAGTTTCAGAGAAGAAGGCATTTGAATATTTTCCCATAGGGTCCAATGTTAATCTATGTCCTGTGGTGGCGGCCATCTTGGATTTCCGATCGGCATAAAAAAAAGAAAATTTGTAGAGGACCTTCCAATGATCATTCCTGGGCAGTTTGGTTTCAACTGTCCAAGTGGTTTCAGAGAAGAAGCATTTTGAAACATTTTTCCCATAGGGTCCAATGTTAAACTAAGTCCTGCCGTAGCCGCCATTTTGAATTTCATATCGGAACAAAAAACCTTAAGATTGTAGAGGACCATCCAATGAACATTCATGTACAGTTTGGCTTTAATCATATTTGTAGTTTCTGAGAAGAAGGCATTTGAATATTTTCCCATAGGGTCCAATGTTAATCTATGTATTGTGGTGGCGGCCATCTTGGATTTCCGATCGGCATAAAAAAACAGAAAATTTGTAGAGGACCTTCCAATGATCATTCCTGGGCAGTTTGGTTTCAACTGTCCAAGTGGTTTCAGAGAAGAAGCATTTTGAAACATTTTTCCCATAGGGTCCAATGTTAAACTAAGTCCTGCCGTAGCCGCCATTTTGAATTTCATATCGGAACAAAAAACCTTAAGATTGTAGAGGACCATCTAATGAACATTCATGTACAGTTTGGCTTTAATCATATTTGTAGTTTCTGAGAAGAAGGCATTTGAACATTTTCCCATAGGGTCCAATGTTAATCTATGTCCTGCGATGGTGGCCATCTTGGATTTCCGATCGGCATAAAAAACAGTAACTTGGTAAAGGACATTCCAATGATCATTCCTGTACAGTTTGGGTTCAGTCAGTTCATTAGTTTCAGAGAAGAAAATCTTTGAAATTTCGGCCAATCAGAGCATATTATTGGCCTTGGCAGCCATATTGAATATCCGACTGGAACGAAAAACAGTAACTTTGTAGAGGACCATCCAAGGAACATTCCTGCTAAGTTTGGTTCCAATCGGCCCAGTGGTTTCGGAGAAGAAGCTTGAAATGTGAAAAGTTTACAGACGACGGACGCCAAGTGATGGCAATAGTTCACCTGGACCTTTGGTCCAGGTGAACTAAAAACCTATGGCTAATTTATTTACATATTTTGACGGGGCCCTACTGCAGTTGTTCACAGAAATGAAAGTGTGCTGAAAAACATTTTTAAAAGGGGGTACGAGGAGATAAGGGATAGAAAATTACTAGAAATCTTGAAAAAGGACCGGACATGGTTTTTTTTTTATAAAAGATATAGCGGACTATCTATGAATAATCTTGGCTGAAGTCTGTAAACTGAAATATTCAATAAAGAAATTGGGGGAAAAATCCAGGCATTATGCATGGTCTTCACTCTTGGTGAAATCTGAACTCTAAAGTTAATGGGATTTTTCTTTCAAAAACACTTAATGTTTTGCAGTCTCTGAAGTACATTTTTTGGTCCACAAAATGCTAGATTTCAGGAGCTTCCGCCCCCTGGACCCCTTACGGCCCTCAGCCTAATTTTTTAGGTACCTCCTAAAATTTAAGAAGTACCTCCTATTATAAAAAACTTTGAAACCCCTGGTAACAGCAGCCATCTTGAATGGAGGGCGGGGCTGTCGTACACAATTTTGAAAGGGACCCACCCAGGGGCCATCCCTGCCAGGTTTGGTTTAATTTGGTTGAGCGGTTTCAGAGGAGAAGATTTAAATGTGATCTTTTATCAAAATATGCCTAATTTGCATAATCGGCCGACAGAAAAATTTCACAGAAAAGCCCGCAATATATGTTAAACTACTCATTGCCATGTAGCTGCAGTTAAAATTTGAGCTCATTTTGATTTATACTAAAGCAGCAATGGACAATTGAAGAAATTTCTATTTTTAGTAACAGCAGCCATCTTGAATGGAGGGCGGGGCTGTCAGACACAATTTTGAAAGGGACCATCCCTGCCAGGTTTGGCTTAATTTGGTTCAGCGGTTTCATAGAAGAAGATTTAAATGTGATCTTTTATCAAAATATGCCTAATTTGCATAATCGGTATAAATTGGCTGAGAGAAAAATTTCACAAAACTAGAGGCTCTGGTGAGCCTGTATCGCTCACCTGACATAAATAAGTCCTCTTAAGAATGTCTCCATGCTGAATACATCTAAGTTACTATTCAAATCCCATACTGCCATAGGGTTCTATGTTAAAACTATGTCTGCTCATGGCAGCCATCTTGGATGGAGGTCGTGGTCACCGAACACAATTTTGAAAGTATACTACCCAAGGACCATCCATGCCATGTTTGCTTTAAATTGGCTGACTGGTTTCAGAAGAGAAGACTTTTAAACAATTTTCCCATAGGGTCCTATGTTAAAACTATGTCTGCTGACGGCGGCCATTTTGAACCGAGATCGGGATCACTGAACACAATTTTGGAAGTTGACCACCTAAGGACCATCGATGACATGTTTGCTATATTGGCTTACTAGTTTCAGAGGAGAAGATTTTAAAACATTTTTTCCCATAGGGTCCTATGTTAAAACTACAGTATGTCTGCTGAAGGTGGCCATCTTGGATGGAGGTCAGGGTCACTGGACACAATTTTGAAAATTGACCACTTAAGGACCATCCATGCCATGTTTGCTTTAAATTGGCTTACTGGTTTCAGAGAAGAAGATTTTTAAATATATTTCCCATAGGGTCCTAGGTTAAAACTATGTTCGCTGATGGTTGCCATCTTGGATGGAGGTCGGGGTCACAGGACATAATTTTGAAAGTTGACCACCTAAGGACCATTCATCCCATGTTTGCTTTAAACTGACTTACTGGTTTCAGAGGAGAAGACTTTTAAACATTTTTTCCATAGGGTCTAATGTTAAAATTAAGTCGAGTCATGGTGGCCATCTTGAATTTCCGATCAGCAAACGATTCATAAGTTTAGTACAGGACCACCCAATGATCATTCCTGCAAAGCCACAATTCAATTGGCTTAGTGGTTTCTAACAAGAAGATTTTTTAAATTTCGACCAATCAGAACACATTATGGGCCCTGGCAGCCATGTTGGATTTCCAATCAGTGCCAAAAACAAAAATCTTGTATATGACCATCCAATGAACATTTCTGCCAAGTTTGGTTCAAATCTGTTTTGTGGTTTCAGAAAAAAAGATGAAAATGTGAAATTCCCATAGGGTCCAATGTTAAACTAAGTCGAGTCATGGCAGCCATCTTGAATTTCCGATCGGCAAACGATTCACAATTTTAGTACAGGACCACCCAATGATCATTCCTGCAAAGTCACAATTCAATTGACTTAGTGGTTTCTGACAAGAAGATTTTTAAAATTTCAGCCAATGAGAACACATTATGGACCCTGGCAGCCATGTTGGATTTCAAATCAGCACCAAAAACACAAATCTGGTAGAGGACCATCCAGTGAACATTTCTGGCAAGGTTGGCTGATTTCTGTTCAGCGGTTTCAGAGAAGAAGATTTAAATGTGAAAAGCTAACGGACGGACGCTTACCCATGACAAAAGCTCACATGGCCTATGGCCAGGTGAGCTAAAAAAACGGGAATATATGTTAAGCTACTCCTTGCCATGTAGCTGCAGTTAAAATTTGAGCTCATTTTGGCTTATACTAAAGCAGCAATGGACAATTAAAATGTCATCCCCCCATTTTTCTATTTTTAGCTTGGTGGCCATCTTGGTTGGAAGTCTGGATCACCGGACACAATTTTAGAAGAGGGCCATCCAAGGACCATTTTCCACCAAAGTTTGGTTGCAATTGGCCCAGTGGTTTCTGAGGAGAAGATTAAAATGTGAAAGCTTACGACGTACGACAAGTGATGGCAAAAGCTCACATGGCCTTTGGCCAGGTGAGCTAAAAAGTCAGGAAGTAGCCAGCAAGGCCCCTAAGTTTCTTAACCTAGTAGCCCTCCACAACATGAAGTGACCCTTCAACCCGCAAAAAACAGTTGCTGTATGGCCGGGGGTCTGTGGACCGCTTAAGGCCCCCAGAAGCTTTGGGGTAAATGGTGCAAATTCCTGAATTCTGGCACTCTCCTGAACTCTAATTAGACATCTTGAAAACACTATTTTATAAGGTACATTTTCAAAATTTTATAAAAAAAATAATTCTTGACATTATCATGCAGACCTGTGTTGTCCGATCAAGACAATCAATCGCCTTAAAACCACTAATTGTGATACTTGTCATTACCTTAAACTGTCACAGTTGGATTACTGGTTTGTTTATTTTGTTTAATCTTAAGAATAGTGTTGTCTGGTTAACAAAAGATGTGTCAATTCAGCTCTTAAATTTTCATCACATTTTTGTATTTTTTTAGGTTCTAATTTAAATAATTTTTCTGTTCTGTTGTGATAATATACACTACAATCCAGTTTCCTGATCATGACATCAATACTCCTTAGCTTAATTTGTTGCATCATTTTTATTTTATGTTCAAAATTATTCCGGACAATTTAATAGAAATTTGTACATTCTGTTGACATTATTGTACCGGAAATTAAAAACAAAATATACGAAGGATAATTCCGCCCTTATTACATCCGATGACTTCTTCGCCCCGTTAAAGAACTATTTATATTTAACAGCAATGTTTGGGTTTCAACAATAAGTAATACTACATGTATACTGTAAGGGGGAAACGATTCACCGTATGTACCGAAATCACGATTATTTTGGGGACGGTTCGGTTCACGATATGTGGAGGCCGCTTACGATACAAACGATATGATGCTCATTTTTTGAGAAAAAAAAGTAGTGTTGAACTTCTGTTTTCTTCTTTTGATGATCATTTAATTCATATTTTGAGAAAAGTGAATTGATTAATTTACGCTTTTAAAATTAATTAATCGAATATAAAAAAAACATGGCAACGCCCATGTCGACCAGCATGGACTTCCAGGAATAGTTACAGTTTCCTATCAAACGTATCAAATATCGCGATACGTATCGCTTGTGGAAAAAGTGTATCGTTACACCCCTACTACACTGTAGTATAAAAAGATACGAATAGTAAATATGAAAGACATTTGTTGTGGAATTTCAGTCTGTGCCAAATTGTTAGAGTTGGTTTTGGCTGTTCGAAATATTTTTTGTCTGACCGAAAAGTTTCTACTTTAATTGTTAAGGTGGGTGTCGTATTGACATTTACCTTCATCATGTTTAGCTTATATTTTGTAATAAATGGTATACAATTACATTTGTTGTTTTAATTTTTATACTGTCTCAGCCTTAATCATGTTACTTTGTTAAATTGTTCATTAGAAAATGTTGAGAAAGATTTGAATAAAACAGCCAATTTTCTTCGTATTTCCTTTTCCTTTGGTTTTGTTCATCTTCGGAAAGAATAGTCCGACGTTTCAATGATTTCCCAGGGACTGCTCCCTCTACGTATTTAACTCTTTCAACACTGCATAACTTTCAATGCATTATACCATTCAACACTGAGTAACTTTGAGAATTATTTAAAAAATAGGGTAGGTACCTTAAAAATATTGTTGTTTTGTACCCAATTGTCCAAATTCGTCATATGAGGTATCGGTATAATCGGTATACTTTGTACTTTCTTTCTATGTGACTCAATGTGATATTTGGTGACATTCAGGTGACAATACAGGTAAATTCAGGTAATATAGATAAAACTCTCTTTAAAGCTATGGAACATTTTTTATTTTGCATATATTTAATGTTTTTGAACAGTTTATATATCAATACAAACATTTTGATCATTTGTTGTCTCATATGACCAGGTATCTGTAAGTCGTTAACACAGGTATTGTTGAAATAAAATGTTAATATGAATATGAATAAAATAAAATAAAGACTACAAAAAATGTTTTCAGAGTTGTTATTTAGTATAAATATATATTGTATTTAGTTAATTATCACTTGCAATCAATATCAGAGTTAGTACGTCTCCAATTGTTCAATTACCTGTACAAGTATGTACAGGTGAAATCGACTTTTACTGTCAATAGTACACTTTTGTTTGGTAGTCAACAAAACAAGAGTTCTTGGCATTACAACACAGAGGTACATCACATTTCTGGCAAGCCATGCTAGTCTTTGTTCTCTTAAAAGGATTGTCTTTGTAAGAGCAGCCCGGATGGCTGGCCAAGTAGTTCCTGTGCTTTTTGTTGCACACAACACACACATGATCATTTCCACCTGCAGCTTTCGGCCAATGTTCTTTGCAATCAAGTCTGACTTAATCGTTGTCAGTTCTTGGCCTTTTGAAGGCCTTTCTACAAGAAAAGTCACCAATAAGGCTATGTGCTAGCTCTAATTTGAAGGACATTAGATCTCTTTTTCTTTTTTTTGGCCTGTCATGGTCCATCACACACCCTTCTAATACATAAGCATTGTATATTGATACCTCTCGAAGCTTAACCTCTATTTTCCTGTACCACCTCATGCTTTTCTTTTCTTTGTTGATCCTTGTCATTTGATCAAGTCTATCAACACCTCCCATATACTGAGCATATGCCTTTAGAGTCGGAGTGGCAGTTAACTCGTTTAGAGTCCCATCTTTGTTTTTTCGATTTGTACGAAGCTGTTCATCCTCAGGTGCATGAAATGTAGAGAGATAATAAACAATTCTGTTATCTTTCCAAAAAGATGCAAGCAGAGGCCCACACATAAGCCAATCAAAATCACCTCTTTCAAGTCTCCTTTGTTCAGATTGAGATTTCACAAGTGGCTTTGGAAATCCTTTTCGGTTCGTTCGGACAGTACCGCAGAGGTAAGTGTCACACAAGAAAAGATAGTCGGCCAGTTGCGGACTAGTATAAAAGTTGTCTGTGAATATGACATAACCCTTTAGCTCTAAGAATTTGGTAATTTCAATGACAACCCTTGATGAGAGTCCAAATGTTCTGTTGATAGCAGTGTCATTTTTTCCAACATACACCTCAAAGTTCACACAATAGGCAGAAACTGCATCAGTGGCAACCCACATTTTTATTCCAAATTTTACGGGTTTGTCTTTCATTTATTGTTTCATTCCTAGACGCCCCTTGAATGGGATCATTGCCTCATCCACACTTATTTCTCTGTGTGGTACATACTCGCTTTGAAATTTGTCCCTGCAGTGATCAAGAATGAATCTTATTTTACGTAATTTATCACCTTTATTGTTACCTGCATCATCACTGAAGTGGAGGTAACGTTTGATCTGCACAAATCTGTCATGAGGCATTATTTCCCCAAATTTTGATCTCACAAGAGGAAATTCCTTGTTGTCACTCCAATAAAGTTCTTCCCTTTCGAATTTCATCACATCCATGAGAATGAGAAGTCCATAAAACGCCTTGATCTCGGGAACGGTCACCTCAGTCCATACACCTTTGTGACCTTCATTGGCAGCACGCTTACGGAGGGCGTTCAAATTGGTGAAATTGACGATAGTTTCAAATACTTCTTCGGTATAAAAACATTGAAAATAGTTCAGTGCAGTTGCCAAAGTGTCAAAGTTCCGTACTGGACCTACTCGCTCTTCAAATTCATGAATGTTTCTCGGATTAATTGTTTTTCTCCAATTGTCAACAAATTTTAATTTTTTTTACTACGATAATAATAGCTCAATACTCTCTATATTTGTCTTTAAAATTAAAGAAAAGGTCAGAGAAATACGAATGAATATGTTTGGAACCCAGATAATGACGTAGGGGTGATTCCTAAATACAAATAAATTAATAGCGTCCTTCTAAATATAGGATCATGCGCAGCCCAGTAAACCGGGCTGCAGTGTTGAAAGGGTTAAGTTGAAACATCATACATGTCATATGCCAGTTTAAAACAGGAAATTTAATCGGTTTATTCCTTGTAATCGTGCACGCTCAAAAAATATAAAACATGGAACCGGTCACAGATTACCTCGGACATTTGGTCCGGAAAAAGATCGTAGTTCGTCGGTCCGACAACAATTTTACCTGTCAGAACCGACGACATTTGGGAAAGACTGGAATTTACGGCAAAAAAAATCGCGAAACTATGCCGTTTTACATTTGAAAAGTGCAGACATGGGACGAAAGGTTCAAGAGACGAACGTATACGATGAGGCTGAAAACTAAAATGCAAAACGGAAACGGATTGGTACAAAACTTGACGAAGAAGGCACTTGAAACCAATCAGATTGATTCATGCAAATAAAGGTTAGACAGCTAACAAATCGTCAACAAATCTCGGCAATAAAATATTTCCTCTAGTCTATGGTTTGCACAGATACTAAAAAGTAAGGAGCCTGGCGGGATATCTACATTTGATCCCAAGGAGTCCTTCTGAAAATTTAGGAGCCTCGGGCCACCGCTTATTTCGACCCCTGGGTGTAATCGTACTGAATTAAATGGCCATATGCAAACTTACGTGTTACATTTTCTAGGTAGGGCATATCCTTCTAGACCTGCATTAACACTGATGTTGTTAACAGTATTTCTACAACTTCTACATTGTATTGTCAGTCTTGTTGCCTTGGCTTTAATGGATGAGGCAGCTATTACTATTCCAGGAATTCTAACAAGCTTTGACATCTGTTCCGACTACAAAATTAAATATCAACCTGATTACAATGCTGGTTACATTTAGAACTAGAGGCTCAGTGGGCTGAGCCTGTGTCATTCACCTTTCATTCTGCTTTGAGGAAACTTAATACAGAACCTTCCATACATGTAGATGCATCCTATCAAGTTTCGGTTCATATGGCTAAGCAGTTTCAAAGGAGAAGATTTTTAAGAAATCGACCAATCAGAAACAAGAATTGCATGTGGTGGCCATGTTTGCAAACCGATCGGGACGAAATGAGCAATCTTCATAGAGGACATTCCATAGATGCTTCCTACCAAGTTTCAGTTCATTTGGCCAAGCGGTTTCAGAGGAGAAGATTTTTAAAAATCCGCCAATCAGAAACAAGAATTGCCTGTGGCAGTCATGTTTGGTAATGGATCAAAGCAAAATGTGCACTCTTTAGAGAGGACCTTTCATAAATGCTTCCTTCCAAGTTTCAGTTCATTTGGCCGAGGGTTTTCAGAGGAGAAGATTAAAATGTGAAAAGTAAACAGATGACAGACGACAGACACCAAGTGATGGCAAAAGCTCATATTGCCTTTGGCATGGTTTGCTAAAAAGAATATTAAAATGTGAATACCGACTTGTAATGTATAGATCAGCATTAGTTAATTTCTAAGGGAGATAATCTTTCTTTTAACAGAGGAGAATTTTTTTTTAGAAATCAACCAATCAGAAACAAGAATTGCCTGTGGTGGCCATGTTTGTTAACCAATCGGGACAAAATGTGCAATCTTTAGAGAGGATCGCCCATAGATGCTTCCTACCAAGTTTGGTTCATTTGGCCAAACGGTTTCAGAGGAAAAGAATTAAAAAAATCAGCCAATCAGAAACAAGAGTCGCCTGTGGCGGTCATGTTTGCTAACCGATCAGGACGAAATGAGCAATCTTTACAGAGGACCTTCCATAGATGCTTCCTACCAAGTTTCAGTTCATTTGGCCAAGCGGTTTCAGAGGAGAAGATTTTAAACTAGAGGCTCCTGGCTTCCAGGAGCCTGTAATCGCTCACCTGGTTTTCAATTTGACATCTAAAGTTGATAGAAAATGGGGGACACAATATTGAAAGGGGACCACCTAAGGACCATCCCAGTCAAATTTGCTTTAATTTGGTTCAGCGGTTTCTGAGGAGACGATTTAAATGTGATCTTTTATCAAAATATGCCTAATTTGCATAATTTGTATAAATCGACTGAAAGAAAAATTTCACAGAAAAAACCGGAATATATGTTAAACTACTCCTTGCCATATAGCTGCAGTTAAAATTTGAGCTCATGTTGACTTATACTAAAGCAGCAACGAACAATTGAAGAAATTTCTATTTTTACCAACAGCAGCCATCTTGAATGGATGGCGGGGCTGTCGGACACAATTTTGAAAGGGACCCACAAAGACACCATCCCTGCCAGGTTTGGTTTAATTTGGTTCAGCGGTTTCAGAGGAGAAGATTTAAATGTGATCTTTTATCAAAATATCCCTAATTTGCATAATCAATATAAATCGGCTGAAAGAAAAATTTCACAAAAAAAACCCAGGAATATATGTTAAACTACTCATTGCCATGTAGCTGCAGTTAAAATTTGAGCTCATTTTGGTTTATACTAAAGCAGCAATGGACAATTGAAGAAATTTCTATTTTTAGTAACAGCAGCCATCTTGAATGGAGGGCGGGGCTGTCGGACACAACTTTGAAAGGGACCCACCCCTGCCAGGTTTGGTGTAATTTGGTTCAGTGGTTTCAGAGAAGAAGATTTAAATGCGATCTTTTATCAAAATAGACCTAATTTGTATAATCGGTATAAATCAACTGAAAGAAAAATCCGAAATATATGCTAAACTACTCCTTGCCATGTAGCTGCAATTAAAATTTGAGCTCATTTTGACTTATATTATATATGCAATGGACAATTAAAATTTCATCCCCCCTTTTTTTCTATTTTTAGCTTGGCGGCCATCTTGGTTGGAAGTCTGGATCAACGGACACAATTTTGGAAGAGGGCCATACAAATACCATTCCACCAAAGTTTGGTTGCAATTGGCCCAGTGGTTTCTGAGGAGAAGATTAAAGTTTACGACGTACGACGGACGCCAAGTGATGGCAAAAGCTCACATGGCCTTTGGCCAGGTGAGCTAAAAATTGGCCAATCAGAAACAAGAATTACCTGTGGCGGCCATGTTTGTTAATGGATCGGGACGAAATGAGCAATCTTTATAGAGAACCTTCCATAGATGCTTCCTACCAAGTTTCAGTTCAATTAGGGGTTTCAGAGGAGAAGATTAAAATGTGAAACGTTAACGGACGACGAACGCCAAAAGCTCACATTGCCTTTGGCAAGGTTTGCTAAAAAGAATATTAAAATGTGAATACCGACTTGTAATGTATAGAATAAACATGTTACACTATATCAGCATTACCGTTTTTTGGTATGTATAGAACGCGGTCTTATGCTTTAAAATGATAATTTGTAGGGGTGCATTTTATGCATAAGAGCAAGTATCACAATTTTTTTCAGGTCACGCAGAGAGTTGCCGGTAGCATAGCTTCGAGTTCACGGACGGCAATATTCCCAATGATTGATGAATTAATGTTCAAATAACATTAATTGTGTTCACTATACAGTGCTCCCTCGTTAAACCGCCACCTTCTGTGCAGTCGGTAGTTTGGCGGTATAACGAGGGACATTGAAAACCGGAAGTTATGTGATCATAATTATATTCACATCGGAAATGTCCTGTACAGTTTGCAGATCTTTGTCATTGTTGACAAATTCTTGAACCGTCATTTGTAGCTCGGGACATCAAGGTCATTATAAACACGTGACAGCAACAGTTCATCTTCATTTGTGGGGTTATTGGAAGATCCCACTTAATTGTCAAATTATCGGCAATTTGTTATTATGTTAATTTTGGATTTTCCTTTGCATAGCTTATAATTACACATTTTTGTTTGTCGTCTAATTAATTATGCTTTCTCTTCAAGCACGACATTTTTATGACGACTAATTAAATTACAAATTTTACTCAGGATTAAAAGTACAAATGTAATCACTAGAAAAGTAAATACAGGTGATTATTCTAATCAAAACAACTGATCACCTGTTCTGACCCTCAACTATGAGATCAATGACCATGTCCAATGACCAGTTTTGACATTCCATGATTACAGATCAATACACAGCTGTCAAAAGGTAGTTGTGGGCGGTACTAATGGGGGAATTTGAATTGGTTTTACGACTTTTGTGTCTGAAAAGCTGTGGCGGAAGCTGAGTTTGGCAGTATAACAGGGTATTTGTAATGGGGGAAATCGGGACAGACGAGAATTTTGGCGATAAAACGGGGGGCGATAGACCGAGGGAGCACTGTATATGTGTTATTTTAAATAAAATTGCATAAAAATTATATTTATTGCTTGTTCATTGCCTTTTTGAAAGGTATGTAAATATTCTCGATGTTTGTCAATAATCATACTTGTGCATTGGTGTTGTTGTTCGGAATTAATTGTCCATACGAATGCAGGAATAACTGTCAAATGTTTGCTATCAGACGTGTGATATTTTACTTTTTTTTTCAATCTATTCTAAGGGAGATAATGACAAGAGTTATCTTTCTTTTAACAGTAGAAGAATTTTTAGAAATCAACCAATCAGAAACAAGAATTGCCTGTGGCGGCCATGTTTGTTAACCGATCGGGACAAAATGAGCAATCTTTATAGAGGACCTTCCATAGATGCTTCCTATCAAGTTTCGGTTCATTTGGCCAAGCGGTTTCAGAGGAGAAGATTTTTTTAAATTGGCCAATCAGAAACAAGAATTACCTGTGGCAGCCATGTTTGTTACTGGATCTGGACAAAATGTGCAATCTGTAGAGAGGACCGCCCATAGATGCTTCCTATCAAGTTTCGGTTCATTTGGCCAAACGGTTTCAGAGGAAAAGAATTTAAAAAATCAGCCAATCAGAAACAAGAGTCGCCTGTGGCGGTCATGTTTGTTAACAGATAGGAACGAAAAATGAGCAATCTTTACAGAGGACTTTCCATAGATGCATCCTACCAAGTTTCGGTTCATTTGGCCAAGTGGTTTAAGAGGAGAAGATTTTTAAAAATCGGCCAATCAGAAACCAGAATTGCCTGTGGCGGCCATGTTTGTTAATGGATCGGGACGAAATGAGCAATCTTGATATTACATTAATACAAGGATTAGCTGTAGAGTTAAGCATAACTTGAATGTCTTGAACTTTAAGGTAAAACATTATTCTAATAGTAAAGTGAATACTAACTTTTAAAGTCCTGATATTACAAGGATTAGCTGTGGAGTTGAGCATCACTTGTATGTCCTGAACCTCCTCCTCTCCCTCTGGTCGAGGATTTGTAATTTCATCTGCAACCTCTTTAGCAGCATCTTCAAACTAAAAAAAAAAGTCATACATTTTTATTCCAAACTGAGCTATAAACGCAAGATATATAAATCACAATCATATAGTTATAGAATATAATATACAGTGTTCTAGCTAGGAATTCAAAAGGGCAGGGTGTTACTTCTGAAATGGGCACTTTTATGCGTAAACGTTGGCTGAAAATGGGCACTTTAATGCACAAAGATTGACTTGAAAAGGACACTTCTCTTCGCAGGGGTTGAAAAAATTTTTGGGCATGTCCAAGCCCAGGGCTTTTTAAACTTTTTTAACCCAAGTCCGGTCAGTGATTTGCCAAGTCCCAATTTGTAGGATAAAATTTGAAATTTTACTTGCTTGTCAACTAAAGTTAGTGCAATTGATGCAGCAAAAGTTTTACAACCATTAATATTTCTATAGTTTTCACCAGGTCAAGTCCATTTTTAACTTGTATTTCACATATCAATTCATAATCTGAAAATGGTTTTCCAGCTTTGACAACACTAGGCAGTATTAAACAAACTTTCAAGACGTTTTCTCTGACTTTCATCTAATTTCAATAATGACTGGCCTATTGGGGTGTCAGCAAAGGCCTGTGAAGGGACGGCAGCTGCCTGGGGATCATCAAGTTCCTTAGCTTAAACCAGTGCTTGACACATAACAAGTGCTCCTGGTGTTTATCGTGTAACTTAAGTCCATCAATTCGTATATTTTTAGTTCCCCGAGCAAGGGCATCTTTCCTATCTGACAAGTGTGGAAATTTTCTACAGTACTTGCAGTACATTTCCTGAGCATTCTCGTCAGAGACGACCCAAGGAAATTTATCTATTCAGAGTTTTGAAATGTTCTCGTTCGTTTCTCCCTATCATAATGTTTGTATTGTTAATGATGCCTCATGTGGGCCCTATGATTAGGCAATAAAATGTATTCTATTCTATTCTACATAAGATGTTTATTTCTGGGAGTTTCAGGATCAGTTGGCTCGTCGTTCGCTTTCCGTTTTTTCGCTTTTTTGACTAAAATTAAAATTAAGCAACAACATTTTTCTCAAAAGTTGTCAACATAAACATACGATTGATCAATGTTATTCCGACTCTTGACTTTACATGGGTATGTGGGAAGCGCATACATTGTAGGTGATTCGGAACTAATATTCATGAGGAATATCGATCTGTCAAGGATGTGTATTACCGTTCTTAAAATAGCTTTTTAGTACCTATTTACAGTGAAAGGGGACGATTGACAAAAACTGGCATGTGATTTGAATTGAAAACAAGATGCTTAGTAAAAAGGGGAGTTTTATTATTTTATTAAAGGCATGCCCGACAGGCTTTTTCCATGGAAAAACGGCAAGCCCGAAGTTTCAATTTTCTAGTCCCGGGCGTCGCACTTGAGGAATTTTCAACCCCTGCTGCGGTAAATAAAAGTCGATAAGTAATGTTTTTTTTATTATTTAATTATGTATTTTCTACCTCTACTTCTTACAATTGCATATTTCCACAACTGTAATATAGTTACAGGGGTTTCACTATTTTTTTAGGCTGGAGGTACTTTCTAGAATGTAGGAGGTATCAAACAATTTCGGCGAAGGGTCTGGGGTCCATGGCAAAGCCCTGATAGGGGGACCAGGGAAGCTCCTGGATTGTAGAAATTTTGAGACTTAAATTTTGACCTGAAAAAAAAAAGACATACGGCAACATTTACTTCAATTTTGTGTATAATAAATGAATTTGAAATTAAGATATAGCATAATCATAATTGATTTAAGTCTCAAAAAACCTAAAATCCAGGAGCTTCCAGGGGATTTGCTCGTTTTCGTTTAGACATTTTATCGTTTTTCATCAATGATAATATGCCGCTTGAATAGACACTGTTAAATCGTCGTAGTTTAAAGCGCTTTTACGATATATCCAATCTGTTCTCCAATACTGGAGGTGAAGAAAGTACAGATACAGATTCCGACGCGGACCTCGACGAAGACACTCCCATAAATACTAGATTACGATTTCGAGTCCCACAGAACGATCTTATATTGTATTAACTAGAAATTTCCACATGATTTTTTTTTGTTTTTATTTTTTCTGCCGGTACCAGACGCTACCGTAGCCGGGTACCGGCTCTTAATGAAAGCACTGTAGTTATACTTCAATTTTTTTTTTTTATATTAGTATAACTATAGGTAACTTTATTCAAAGACATTCATTTTAATATAATCTCCATCCAAACACTGTGGAAATGCATACTACAAAGTATTTTTGGATTGTTTTTACAATTAAATTGAAAAGAAACAACCTTCGTCACGAGTTGAAAAAATATATGTTAAAACGAGCTTTAACATCCCTTTATATATTTCCGTCCTTTGTGGGTGAAAAAAAATAATTAATAATTATATTAAATGATCGAGTTTTTTTTACTTTCTTTCAACAGCAATTGTTATCTTAATTGTCATCGTAATTAGAATTAATCGTTATGATTAGAAGAATGAAATTTCCTGACAAAACGTTAAAATTCAACTTCAATCACTCGCCGAAAGCTATAAATAGCCTAATCACACAATCAGCATGTGTTTACCTCGATCTGTTACCACACGTTAAACGAATGTTGACAGAAATGTATGCTGGGAACCAGTACTTCATAATTCAATAATTTTCAAAATCACGATTATTTTATATATTTATAAAATTGAAGATTAAAACGATATTTTCTATAGTAAGCAATTTTAAATATTTAATATAAATAAGAAATAAACCAAAACAACAATAATAAATCATCATGTGAACAACTTACCTGTAAAAAAATATATGGCGGTCTTACACAATAACGCTAATCGTGACTTTATGCATTCAATATGAAAAATCTATTATTATGAACTAGTAACCGGTATGGAAAAAGACATCCACGTTAGTCACAAAGGGCAGGGCTCTGCTACAAATAGAGAAAAAGAGCAGGGCGTCACTCGGACAAGGGCGGGCGCTGTACCCTGTAAAAACAGGCTAGCGAGAACACTGATATACAAATGTAGTCACCAGTTATTTTTGTTATTGCTTAGCATGGCAAGTAAAATAATTAACAAGCAGACAGTATCTCATGGATGACTATGTGAAATGGATATGTGTAGGCTTTGCCAAGAGAGACTGCCAAAAAGGCACAATAATTTTTGGGGACACATTTAGTGTTTTCAGTCAACTATGTACATATTTAGACATGAGGAGAAATGACTGTCTTGTGACGATTGGCCGAATATGATATCATTATAAGGGACATAATTGAAACTGGAGGCTCAGTGGGCTGAGCCTGTGTCTCTCACCTTTCATTCTGCTTTTGAGGACCCTTAATACAGAACCTTCCATACATGCAGATGCTTCCTACCAAGTTTCGGTTCATATGGCTAAGCAGTTTCAAAGGAGAAGATTTTTTTAGAAATCGACCAATCAGAAACAAGAATTGCATGTGGTGGCCATGTTTGCTAACCGATCGGGACGAAACGAGCAATCTTCATAGATGCTTCGTACCAAGTTTCGGTGGTAGCCATGTTTGTTAAACGATCGGGACGAAATGAGCAATTTTCAGAGGACATTCCATAGACGATTCCTACCAAGTTTCGGTGGTGGCCATGTTTGTTAACCGATCGGGACAAAATGAGCAATCTTTATAGAGGACCTTCCATAGATGCTTCCTACCAAGTTTCAGTTCATTTGGCCAAGTGGTTTCAGAGATGAAGATTTTAAAAAATTGGCCAATCAGAAACAAGAATTAATGGATTGGGACAAAATGTGCAATCTTTAGAGGATCTTCTACGATGCTTTCTACCAAGTTTCAGTTCATTTGGCTCAGGGGTTTCAGAGGAGAAGATTAAAATGTGAAAAGTTAACGGACGACAGACGACGGATGCCAAAAGCTCACATTGCCTTTGGCAAGGTGAGCTAAAAATCCAGCAGATGGCAGTGCCAACTCTGCCAAGGGTAAAGAAGAGAGGAGGCGATCCTAGCCCCTGGCTAATGGAACAGAAAAAGCATTTTTGACATTTTATGTCCAACAAACAGGACAAAAAAATCAAATTACCCTGCTTGATTATGACATTCAATGACTTTGGGATTTGGAACTTACAACCCATTCGGACCAGTACTTATGAGAATATGAAGAAAATTCGATTTGGAATACGGCGGTACCTTTACTAAGGTAATCGTGCATGTTTCAAGTCGAAATATGTTCTCAACAACTAGAATCTGCAAATCTGTGTGCATGTTTATCGTCCGCCATTATTGTGGAGACTGATTAACTTTCGGTTGTTTTGTTCCGATGATTGCCGATCATGACCTCGTGAAGAACACGGAATTTTAAGCAAAACGAATTTTGAACGAACCGAAAAGAAAAAAAGGGACGACAAATTTCCAATAATTTTTTTTTCAGTCAGTCAGGTAAGGGGAAACAAACTTATTTTTAATTTTAACCTCATACTTATATTACTGAAAATTACACTAGTCTGTGTTTGAACATAATTTGTAATCGGTATTTTTTTTTAAAATGAGGTCAGCTTTGTTCTGGTCCGAGTTTTATACAAGGATGAAAAGATTTTGGGACGAACACATATCTATTTACCGCATGCGCAAACTGCTATTTACGATTCTGACGTAAAGTTATTTTTAAAACGGGGAACATCCAGTCAACAACTTGGTCGTGACTGAATGCATATATTCGATTTTACGCGACAATTCAGCAATTGACATGATCAATAATTTTTTATGAAAAAAAATTCCACAAGCCATTCGGAATTGTGGTTTAGAAATTTCCACTGGCCGCACGCCATCGGACCACCGCTAATTTCGAACACTGTTATGATAGACTACATTTGGGCAAGGTTTATAACTTTTAATAGAATGTCAAAACAAAAGTATCTACTAAATGAAGTCTCCTAACTTCTCTTTGTGTTTCTCCAACATCTTCCTGTCAGACCTTTGAAAGAGATGACACTTTTCCCTAGCAAAATGTAAGGCCAAAAAAAAATATATGTGTGTTTACGGTCACATGTCAAAAAAATCTAGGGTCGGTCGGTCGGCATTTTTTTTTTATAAACTATTGGCAAAACCGGAAATAGTCGTGCCCGGTTCCGGAATCTGATTCCGGTATTCCATTTTCGAAATTTCCGGTAAGCCGTCATTTGTTTTATGACGAGTTACACAGTTTTTCTACCTTCTTTGCTCTCAATTTCGACAAAAAACATTGCTGCTGATTAAACAACACAAATGGTTATCCGAATTCAGTGTAAAAATTGATAGGGTTGTTAGCAAAAATTAGGGTGGAATAATTGCTGATAAAAAAGGTTAGGGTCGGCGGCTGAAAAATAGGGTGGGTCGGGTGACCGTAAACACACATATTTTTTTTTTGGGCCTAATTTGAAAGTAGTGAGAGTTCTATCTTACTAGAGGCAAGTTTTCTGTAGGTACTGCATACAATTTGTCAGCTAGAGATTCATCAAAGCTTGAAACATCTTCTATATCAACTTCTAACCAATACTGTCCCAAGTTGTAATTACGCTTCAGTTGGTCTCTATAAAAAATAGTCATGTTCAAATGCATAAAATGGATATATCTGCATGAAGATCTATATATGAAACAGTGGTTAACGCCTTGATTTTTTTCATACTTACTAAAAAACTTGAGACTGAATCGCTCACCTTGACAAACCTTAAAATATGCCTTACTTCTGTAATCAACAGATGTTTAAAGTTGACGAGAAAACCCAGAATATATTCTTAAGAGCTCATATCCATAATCTTAACAGTAAAAATATAAGCAGATTCTGGCTTCAAATTAAACAAATGAAGCTGTTTTAGCTCATTTTTTTTTTTTTCTATTTTAAGTAATGCCAGCCATCTTGAATAAAGTTTGGTATAGTCTGTTTGGTGACTCTGAAAATAGGGGAAATTTTTTTTTAAAAATCAGGGATTTGCTTTCTATTGCTCTTTTTAACATTTTAGGCACACATTATTCAATACATATCTGAGTAAAAGTTGTCAAAGAAAAAATTCAAATAATAAAAAAAATCTCCATAGGGCCCAATACTAATTTTATCAGATTGTAAGTAAAGGAGGCTGCCATTATAATGAACAGCCTTACCTGTTCTTTCCTGTCTGTTGTTATGCTAATTTCAGTCACATGGGAATGCCATATTAGGCTAAAGATTCAAGATGTTTTGAATAATTGATAAACAGTTTGACCATTTAAAACTAATGATGTAAAGGACTTAATAATAAAAGGATTTAAAACCATAACCCCAGAAAAGTGGACTAACTTTTGCATTCATGTTGAAAACAAAATAGAACCACAATATTGGAAATCTGACCACATTATAGAGGAAATTCCAAAAATTATTATAAATCTAGACAGTGATAGTGACACTGATTCAGATGGGGATCATGACAGTGAGGGTGAAACTACTGATATGTACTGGTCAGAATAAACAACGTTTTCAGGTAATTTTGTTCTCTATTATTAACCTCTATGCACATAAAGGGAATGGATAGTTTGCATGTACTTTAAATGCTCCACAATCAGTTATGTAATAATGTATCATCATTATTGATTTTTACCTGAACAGGTGTAAATCTAATTTGAATATTGTCCATATTTGGTATGGCCAGTAGTAAACATCTGATGTAACATGCTAATGATGAAATCAGCTGACTTGCTGTTTGTCAATACTGACCACATGTTGCTGTTCATTTCAGTAGTATTTACTCCCATGTTTATTACATGACAAAATGACATAATTTTACAATTAAGTCCTATGGCAAACTTTTTTATTCTTTAATGAATTTTTTTGATAAATTCACCTATAATATGTAATAATAAGTCCTTAATATAAATATAATTAAAAAGAAAATTTGACAACCCGTTGATTTTTTAGGAATTTTTTTCCCTATTTTCAGAGTCACCAAACAGACTATACTATCAGATACAATTAATTAGAATGGGAACCATCGAAGGACTATTCATGTCAAGTTTGATTTAAACTGGCCATGTGGTTTCTGAGAAGATTACAATGTAAAAATCTAACGACGACAATCTGTATATCAATAGTAATTCCATAAAATCAACGATATATGTTCATGATTACTATTTCTCTATGCCTGATTTTATAAGTGTTTAATAATTTTCAATTTGACATCGAGAAATGGACTATACAAAAATCATCACGATTTTAAATTTCAAGAATACCTAATATTAGTGCTTGTGACGAGATTAAGACTGGAGATACATAGCTGAACATTTCTTTCGAAAGTCACAACTTTTACTTATCATTACCCATTGTCATTTTTTCCCCTTCTTATTGCCTTTATGGAATTAGTATTGATAGTGTAGTGTCTGTGGACAAGCTAAAAATAAAGCATATATATTCATAATTGGCTGCAAATTTTACTAAAAAAAACCCCAGCCAATAATAATAATTAATATCGACCTTTTGGATTATCCATCGGTAAATATACCAGGCCCCGACATTAACGTTTGTCTGATACCAGTTAAAACTGACGTCGGACAAGTAGATCTTGTATTATAGTTGTCCGACGGGACAAGTGAAACAAATCAGATTCCCAAACGTGCCGGTACGATGGACAAATCTATTTCCACTGGTATAAAATACTGGGTTTGTTGTATAAAAGAGCCCCGTTTGATCTCCAATTTATCAATAATTTATTTTGATTAAAACTAAAGTGAAATGCTAGATCAAAACTCTTTAATTGTATCATTTATCGTTCCTCCAGACATGCTTTGATGAAGTTCAAGGACATTGACAAGATTAAAGTCGCAATCTCAGAAACGCTTTAATGAACTGAAATATCAATATTTGAAATATAAGAACAAAAATCACTCCGGAGCGGACATGTAAAAATTATCGGATATCAATTTGGCGCCAAATTTAAACTTGTCTTTTGTGCAAAATACGATTGAGGACTTTATTTAGGCTTTTGGGAAATACTGAAACCTTTGAAATGGACAAATATTACAAGCTTTTTCCTCATCTGGTTGAAAAGATCCACTAAAATTTTTATTTCTCTGTGAATTTAAATAAAATACTTTGCTTTATTTATATCACAGGCACTTGTTTCTGGTTAAAAAAAATATACCTAGATACTGGTATATATAGTATCTAGGTATATTTTGCTTACCAGAAACAAGGATTTATATAACACAAATACAGTACAGAAAGGGACATACCGTGATTGATCACTCTGAGACATAATTTTTAATCCTTTAGACACATCATCACGGACATAAACCCACTGTGATAGACCTAAAAAGGACCATAAAACAAGGTGGTGGGGATTAAATTTTATGGCTCTAGGTCACTTGTGCGCCGATTGATATTTTATCGCCAATTAAGAGATTAGCGTTACCTGTTCTACCTGTTGACTTTTAATATCGTAAGCCATAATTATTGCTACTGAAGGATGTATTTTTGACTATTAATTTTGTATCCTTTTGCTGTTAATATTTGACTGTTTGTTGCTTTTCATTGCCAAAGAATGTCTGTCTCGTTTTCGTTTGTTTTAGAAAGTTCTACTTTATGACCTCGAGTTCTATATTAAGAATTTTGTTGAAACCGCAACTAAACTTTATCTTGTTTAATTTTAATTTCTCATTTTTCTTCTTCTGTTGGGTCGAATTCAGTATGTATTGAATTATTCGTAAATACGGGCTACTTCATAAATGTATTTTTTGTTTATAAGTTAAACCGCAGGCGCAGGGTTTTGAAGCACGGACTTTGCAAGCGCGGGTTTTGTAGTGTTTAGTTGGTAAAGAGCAGACTTCAAATTGATTATTGGTTTATTTTGTGTTTTTGACTTTAACCTCTCGTATTGAAAAAAATTAACAATTCAAGTAAACTGTTTTACACACTTGGCTTGTTACGTAATTCCGTTATAGATGAAAATAATTTTCTTTAGAATTGCAAACAAAAACCTATAACTTTGGGTTTTTTTTGGCTGTATTTTGTCACAAATCTATTGGGTTGAAAGCCAATTAAGATTTGAATTTGAATAAATAAATAAACTGGTGAGATTTGATTTTGGTCAGATACTGTGTAATGTCAAACATTTGAAGGGGAATTATTTAGTACGTAGTTTTAACTGGGTTTTCTACGAAGATTAAAATAAAAAAAATTACTGAACGCATAAAAATTATTAGTGAACTAAAATGTAATATTGAACTGGAAATACGCTTTAAAACGTAAAAATCACGCATATCGCACATGTGTTTATGAAACTTCATTTGTGCACAAGCCAGGTCACGTGTACGCGTGTCAATAAAATACTAGGTGTAGATACGCAATACACAGCCACGGTTAACAATCTTTGAAACAAATTTGCACAACCCATGATTTCACTGAATTGAAGCTGAATAATCATTTATTATTTACATTTTATTCATCAATTCAAATGAACTCTCCGTTCTCGTGCTATTTTCTCGATCTCGGGATTACGTTGAAGGATGTTTTACGTTTTGAGGAAAGAAATAAAAATGTTTTTTTTTAATTCTGAGGGGAATCTGAGACAGTACCTGAAAAAAAAAATAGGCGATATAAAAACGTAATTTCACGTGTACATCTTATCTGACTAGTTTACCTGTAAAACGACACACTTGATTACAAGATTAACACCTGGTGTTTTATTGCCCCCTGATCACCGACATGAATTAAAATTTTTAATCCCCATCACTCTCCTAGACATGACCACTATCACGGTGATTGATCACGGTATGTCCCTTTCTGTACTGTATGAGTTACGTATATTACAATTTGTGTGGTATTGGATCACAACACAGTAATATTTCAAAAGGAAACTAGAGGCTCCCAGGAGCCTGTATAGCTCACCTGGGTATAATAACAACATAAGTCAATAAAACTTGATAACTTCGGAAAAAAAAATTAACAAATGTAGCCTTCGTCATTGCAGACCCCTTCTACAAAAAAATGTGGGCAGGGGTTCCCCCCTTAATGTAAGTTATCAAAATTGCTGTAAAAAAACAGATATGTCAATGATTCTCAAAATTTAGCTTTTCCTACTTCACATTTTGTAATAGAGTTGCTTCCCTTTGATTATTTGAGTAACCAAGAGCAGTGAGTCAACAAAAAATGCATTTCAAGAGGAATAACTCTTCACAGTTGTCACACATTTTTAACTGTGGACATTTTTTTGTAGATCTTGACATGCTGAACATTTTTGCAGTTTAAACTTTCCCTCTATCTCTAATAGTTTTTGAGATATAAGATGATAGTATTAAAATTGAGAACATTTTGATGAAAAAAGGGCAATAACTCCAAAATTGCAGGGTAGGAAGATCTTGACATGCTGCAAATTTTTGCATTTAAACTTAACTCTTTCACCACTGCAGACCGCTTTTCCGGTTTACGCCATTTTGTTTACAAACACTGCAGACCGAAATATCGGTCTCAGGTATGCTCTGTTTTTAAACATAGCGTCTACCTGATTGGATACTATTTATACTGTATGACGTTTTCATACGGGATCTTGGTAAAACTTATTCGGATTTTATCTAGTGTTTACGATGTTTTCATAAATAAATACCGAGAAACCCGGAGTTTTTAAATGGAAATTTGAAAGGTAGAAAAAAACAAAAATGGCCGACAGTGATAATCAGAGTGAATTTTCCGGGGACGAGTTTAGTGATGATGTCGGTGAATTTGACCTCGTAAATCTTAATAATAGGACAAGGAATGACTTAGAAAGAATCTGGAGAAATATAGTCGGTGATAGTGACGACGAAGATGACGAATTTGATGGATTTAACCCAGAAGACGCTTACGTCGTACCTGAGTTTGTTAATTGGGAAAAGACGAGAAACGCGCGTCAACTTCATGAATTTTCTGAGCGAGTTGGACCCACAAGAGTGCTTGATGGGTCGAATAGACCTGTGGACTATTTTAAGCTGTTTTATAGTGATAATGTGTTTGCAGAAATCACGAGATTGACAAATTTGAATGCTGCAACGAAGCGAGCTCGTGGTGATAAAGGTGTGTGGACAGACGTCACTGTTGACGAGATAAAAGCTTACTTCGGAATTTTAATCATTATGGACACAATGACATTCGATCGTGACGAACTTTATTGGTCACAAAGTGAAAGCCACTGGCTGTTAGGTTCCAAGATTGGAGAAGTTATGTCGCGTGACAGGTATGTGCAAATAAAACGTTACCTGCATTTCAGTGACGATACAAACGTGGCCACCGATAAACTGCACAAAGTCAGATTCTTGTTAGATCATTGCAGAAAAACATTTCAAGAGGAATACATCCCCCATAAGCAAGTGAGTGTAGATGAGGCAATGATACCATTTAAGGGCCGACTTGGCATCAAACAATACATGAAAGACAAACCTGTGAGATTCGGTATCAAAGTGTGGGTGCTAGCTGATGCAGTGACAGCATATTGTTATAACTTTGATGTGTACATTGGGAAAAATGCCGAAGTAGTGAAAAACAATCTAGGACTATCATCTAAAGTTGTAATAGAACTCACCAAGCCCTTAGAAATGAAAGGATATCAAGTCTACACTGACAACTTCTACACCAGCCCCCAACTTGCCGACTACCTTTATGGTAGAAATACATACTTATGTGGGACTGTACGAACCAATCGCAAAGGTTATCCAAAAGATCTAGTACAGACTAGTGCCGCAGGAAGACGTCTGGAACGGGGCCAGTCAGACTGGAGAATGTGTGGGCCACTTCTTGCCTCTTTCTGGAAGGACAACAGGGTTGTCTACTACTTATCTAGCTGCCACGACCCAGATGGTGATATGACCACCCAACGACGTGCAAAAAATGGGACCGTCCAAGAGCTGCAATGTACGCCAACCGTTGAAGCATATGCCAAGTATATGGCAGGAGTTGACCGCCTGGATCAAAACACCAGACTGAACAAAGAAAAAAAAACTATGCGCTGGTATAGACGTATCGAAGCAAAACTCAGAGAGTGTGCATTGTATAATGCGTATATAATTGAGGGGACTGTTGTAAACCATTTTCCGCCAAACAAACGGAAGCGTGACTTGCTTTCCTTTCGGATGGATGTGGCACATGAACTAATTGGAGGCTTCCGACAAGCCAGAAAGTCATTCAAACGTCCACGAACAATTTCAAATGGTGATGATGAGCGTCTTGATGAAAAGGGACACTGGCCAGTTCCCAGTGGTAGTGCAGACAGACTGTGTGTTGTGTGCTTGAAGAAGCATAAGAACTATGTTTCAAGTCATCCAGGTGTATCTGTCAAAGACAATCCCTGTAAGCGAAGTAAAACAACCATGATGTGTGAAAAATGTTCAGTGCCTCTGTGTTGTAACTCTAAAAGCACCTGCTTCCGTGACTTCCACACAAAACTTTATTACTGGCAGTGAATTTCACCTGTGCAGGTATAAAATACACCTGATGTGATTAAGGGACTGTAAAATGCTTTTTGCTCAATTTACACTAATAGAATGATTCATATAACATTATAGTAACTGTTGTTTTTCTTCATGCTTGTTTGTAAATAATTAAAATAATCATAAACACTTAACGAGTTTTTACCTCATCTACCTTTTATCTAATGACAGGTATATAAGAGGGAAGGAGGAAACTGAGTATTCTGATAACTTTATTTCACTTAGAAGTGATCATATGGAAAGTATGCTTGATTACAGAGCTCTCCTTTAAGCCAATTAGTGAAATCTAGTAATTTACCTCAGTATTTACCTGTTCACACCTGAACTTTGACACATATATGAAATATATTTCAGCTATATCAAAGTTGGGACTTTCAGCTTTCCATTGATACCAAGTTTGTTGAAATACAGACATTACTTCAAAAGTTATGAGTGTTTAAGTAACTGGCCCATTTATAAATAAATTTCTCCAAAGTTACTTAGTGTTGAAGGGTATTTGGTCCTTACAGTTACTTAGTGTTGAAAGAGTTAACCGTTATCTCTTATAGTTTTTGAAATACAAGACGAAAAGTATTAATTTTTTTTTTAATAAATTTGATGAAAAAAGGGCAAGAACTCCAAGATGGGTAATCAGATTTATTTCAAAATTGCAGGTAAAAAAAAAAATGGATCGAAGGGTCGAACCGCCAGACACATTTTTGGAAGAGAACCATCCAAAGACTATTTCATCAAAATTTTGTTCTTATTGAGCAAATGGTTTCAGACAAAAAGATTTTTATGGGAATTTCCCATAGGGTCCTATGTTAAATTAAGTTCGGCTGTGGTGGCCATCTTGGTCGGTGTTCTGAAATGCCAGACACAATTTTGGAAGAGAACCACTCAAGAATCATTTCAGCAAAGTTTGGTTGAGATTGGCTCAGTAGTTTCAGAGGAGAAGATTTTTTTTTAAATTTCATCCCCCCTTTTTTCTAATTTGCATAATCGGTCAAAATCGGTAAAAGTCCAAAGTTCATAAAAAATCCCGTAATATATGTTAACCAGAGGCTCTCAAGAGCCTGTATCGTTCACCTGGTAATAAAAAAAACCAATTGGTCCTATGTAAAAACTATGTCCTGCGTCATCTTGGAATTACGATCAACATAAAAAACACAAAGTTTGTAAAGGACCTTCCAATGATTGATGCACAGTTTAGGTTCAATCAGTGCAATAGCTTCAGAGAAGAATATATTTCTGTATTTTCCCCATATGGTTCTGTGTTAATACTATGACCTGTGGTGGCAGCCATCTTGGATTTCCGATCGGCATAAAAAACAGGACCTTCCAATGATCATTCCTGGGCAGTTTGGTTTCAACTGTCCAAGTGGTTTCAGAGAAGAAGCATTTTGAAACATTTTCCCCATAGGGTCCAATGTTAAACTAAGTCCTGCCGTAGCCGCCATTTTGAATTTCATATCAGAATAAAAAACGTAAATTTTGTAGAGGACCATTCAATGAACATTCATGCACAGTTTGGCTTTAATCATATTTGTAGTTTCTGAGAAGAAGGCATTTGAACATTTTCCCATAGGGTCCAATGTTAATCTATGTCCTGCGGTGGTGGCCATCTTGGATTTCCGATCGGCATAAAAAACACACACCTTGTAGAGGACCTTCCAATGATCATTCCTGGGCAGTTTGGTTTCAATTATCCAAGTGGTTTCAGAGAAGAAGCGTTTTGAAACATTTTTCCCATAGGGTCCAATGTTAAACTAAGTCCTGCCGTAGCCGCCATTTTGAATTTCATATCGGAACAAAAAACGTAAAGTTTGTAGAGGACCATCCAATGAACATTCATGTACAGTTTGGCTTTAATCATATTTGTAGTTTCTGAGAAGAAGGCATTTGAACATTTTACCATAGGGTCCAATGTTAATCTATGTATTGTGGTGGCGGCCATCTTGGATTTCCGATCGGCATAAAAAACATAAAATTTGTAGAGGACCTTCCAATGATCATTCCTGGGCAGTTTGGTTTCAACTGTTCTAGTGGTTTCAGAGAAGAAGCGTTTTCAAACATTTCCCCCATAGGGTCCAATGTTAAACTAAGTCCTGCCGCAGCCGCCATTTTGAATTTCATATCGGAACAAAAAACGTAAAGTTTGTAGAGGACCATCCAATGAACATTCTTGTACAGTTTGGCTTTAATCATATTTGTAGTTTCTGAGAAGAAGGCATTTGAACATTTTCCCATAGGGTCCAATGTTAATCTATGTATTGCGGTGGCGGCCATCTTGGATTTCCGATCGGCATAAAAAACATAAAATTTCTAGAGGACCTTCCAATAATCATTCCTAGGCAGTTTGGTTTCAATTATCCAAGTGGTTTCAGAGAAGAAGCGTTTTGAAACATTTTTCCCATAGGGTTCAATGTTAAACTAAGTCCTGCCGTAGCCGCCATTTTGAATTTCATACCGGAACAAAAAACGTAAAGTTTGTAGAGGACCATCTAATGAACATTCATGTACAGTTTGGCTTTAATCATATTTGTAGTTTCTGAGTAGAAGGCATTTGAATATTTTCCCATAGGGTCCAATGTTAATCTATGTCCTGCGGTGGCGGCCATCTTGGATTTCCGACCGGCATAAAAAACAGAAAATTTGTAGAGGACCTTCCAATGATCATTCCTGGGCAGTTTGGTTTCAACTGTCCAAGTGGTTTCAGAGAAGAAGCATTTTGAAACATTTTTCCCATAGGGTCCAATGTTAAACTAAGTCCTGCCGTAGCCGCCATTTTGAATTTCATATCGGAACAAAAAACCTTAAGATTGTAGAGGACCATCCAATGAACATTCATGTACAGTTTGGCTTTAATAATATTTGTAGTTTCTGAGAAGAAGGCATTTGAACATTTTCCCAAAGGGTCCAATGTTAATCTATATCCTGCGGTGGCGGCCATCTTGGATTTCCGACCGGCATAAAAAACAGAAAATTTGTAGAGGACCTTCCAATGATCATTCCTGGGCAGTTTGGTTTCAACTGTCCATGTGGTTTCAGAGAAGAAGCATTTTGAAACATTTTTCCCATAGGGTCCAATGTTAAACTAAGTCCTGCCGTAGCCGCCATTTTGAATTTCATATCGGAACAAAAAACCTTAAGATTGTAGAGGACCATCCAATGAACATTCATGTACAGTTTGGCTTTAATAATATTTGTAGTTTCTGAGAAGAAGGCATTTGAACATTTTCCCATAGGGTCCAATGTTAATCTATGTCCTGCGGTGGTGGCCATCTTGGATTTCCGATCGGCATAAAAAACAGAAAATTTGTAGAGGACCTTCCAATGATCATTCCTGGGCAGTTTGGTTTCAACTGTCCAAGTGGTTTCAGAGAAGAAGCATTTTGAAACATTTTTCCCATAGGGTCCAATGTTAAACTAAGTCCTGCCGTAGCCGCCATTTTGAATTTCATATCGGAACAAAAAACCTTAAGATTGTAGAGGACCATCCAATGAACATTCATGTACAGTTTGGCTTTAATAATATTTGTAGTTTCTGAGAAGAAGGCATTTGAACATTTTCCCATAGGGTCCAATGTTAATCTATGTCCTGCGGTGGTGGCCATCTTGGATTTCCGACCAGCATAAAAAACAGAAAATTTGTAGAGGACCTTCCAATGATCATTCCTGGGCAGTTTGGTTTCAACTGTCCAAGTGGTTTCAGAGAAGAAGCATTTTGAAACATTTTTCCCATAGGGTCCAATGTTAAACTAAGTCCTGCCGTAGCCGCCATTTTGAATTTCATATCGGAACAAAAATCCTTAAGATTGTAGAGGACCATCCAATGAACATTCATGTACAGTTTGGCTTTAATCATATTTGTAGTTTCTGAGAAGAAGGCATTTGAACATTTTCCCATAGGGTCCAATGTTAATCTATGTCCTGCGATGGCGGCCATCTTGGATTTCCAATCGGCATAAAAAACAGTAACTTGGTAAAGGACATTCCAATGATCATTCCTTTACAGTTTGGGTTCAGTCAGTTCATTAGTTTCGGAGAAGAAGATCTTTGAAATTTCAGCCAATCAGAGCATATTATTGGCCCTGGCAGCCATATTGAATATCCGACTGGAACGAAAAACAGTAACTTTGTAGAGGACCATCCAAGGAACATTCCTGCTAAGTTCGGTTCCAATCGGCCAAGTGGTTTCGGAGAAGAAGCTTGAAATGTGAAAAGTTTACAGACGACGGACGCCAAGTGATGGCAATATTTCACATGGACCTTTGGTCCAGGTGAACTAAAAAGCTCATCATTATGCTTATACAGTTCAAATTTGGGCACTTTCTGGCTTAAAATAGAGCAGTTTTGGCCATTTGAAGAAATTTCTATTTTTAGTAATGGCGGCCATCTTGGATACAGGACGGCACTGACGGACACAATTTTGAAAGGGGACCACCTAAGGATCATTTCAGCACAGTTTGGTTGAGATTGGCTCAGTAGTTTCAGAGGAGAAGATTTTTTTTAATTTCATCCCCCCTTTTTTCTAATTTGCATAATCGGCAAAATTTCAAAGTTCATAAAAAATCCTGTCATACATGCTAAAAAGCTCATCATTATGCTTATACAGTTCAAATTTGGGCACATTCTGGCTTAAAATAGAGCAGTTTTGGCCATTTGAAGAAATTTCTATTTTTAGTAACAGTGGCCATCTTGAATGGAGGGCGGGGCTGTTGAACACAATTTTGAAAGGGACCCACCCAGGTTTGGTTTAATTTGGTTCAGCGGTTTCAGAGGAAAAGATTTACATGTGATCTTTTATCAAAATATGCCTAATTTGCATAATTGGTATATATCGGCTGAAAGAAAAATTTCACAGAAAAATCCGGAATATATGTTAAACTATTCCTTGCCATGTAGCTGCAGTTAAAATTTCAGCTCATTTTGACTTACACTAAAGCAGCAATGGACAATTAAAATTTCATCCCCCCTTTTTTCTATTTTGAGCTTGGCGGCCATCTTGGTTGGAAGTCGGGATCAACGGACACAATTTTGGAAGGGGGCCATCCAAGAATCATTTCAGCAAAGTTTGGTTGAGATTGGCTCAGTAGTTTCAGAGAAGATTTTTTTTAAAATTTCATCCCCCCTTTTTTCTAATTTGCATAATCGGCAAAAGTTCAAAGTTCATAAAAAATCCTGTAATATATGCTAAAAAGCTCATCATTATGCTTACACAGTTCAAATTTGGGCGCATTCTGGCTTAAAATAGAGCAGTTTTGGCCATAAATAAGTCCTCTTAAGAATGTCTGCATGCCGAATACATCTAAGTTACTATTCAAATCCCATACTGCCATGGAGTTCTATCTTAAAATTATGTCTGCTCAAGGCAGCCATCTTGGATGGAGGTCGTGGTCACCGGACACGATTTTGAAAGTATACTACCCAAGGACCATCCATGCCATGTTTGTTTTAAATTGGCTGACTGGTTTCAGAAGAGAAGACTTTTAAACAATTTCCCCATAGGGTCCTATGTTAAAACGATGTCCGCTGACGACGGCCATTTTGAACCGAGATCGGGATCACTGAACATAATTTTGGAAGTTGACCACCTAAGGACCATCGATGACATGTTTGCTATATTGGCTTACTGGTTTCAGCGGAGAAGATTTCAAAACATTTTACCCATAGGATCCTATGTTAAAACTACAGTATGTCCGCTAAAGGCGGCCATCTTAGATGGGGGTCAGGGTCACTGGACACAATTTTGAAAATTTACTACTTAAGGACCATCCATGCCATGTTTGCTTTAAATTGGTTTACGAGAAGACTTTTAAACATTTTTTACATAGGGTCCAATGTTAAGTCGAGTCATGGTGGCCATCTTGAATTTCCGATCAGCAAACGATTCAAAATTTTAGTACCTAATGATCATTCCTGCAATGTCACAATTCAATTGGCTTAGTGGTTTCTAACAAGAAGATTTAAAAAATTTTGACCAATCAGAACACATTATGGGCCCTGGTAGCCATGTCGGATTTCCGATCAGCGCCAAAAACATAAATCTTGTATATGACCATCCAATGGACATTTCTGCCAAGTTTGGTTCAAATCTGTTTTGTGGTTTCAGAAAAAAAGATGAAAATGTGAAATTCCCATAGGGTCCAATGATAAACTAAGCCGAGTCATGGCGGCCATCTTGAATTTCCAATCGGCAAATGATTCACAAGTTTAGTACAGGACCACCCAATGATCATTCCTGCAAAGTCACAATTCAATTGGCTTGGTGGTTTCTAACAAGAAGATTTTTAAAATTTCAGCCAATGAGAACACATTATGGACCCTGGCAGCCATGTTGGATTTCAAATCAGCACCAAAAACACAAATCTGGTAGAGGACCATCCAATGAACATTTCTGGCAAGTTTGGTTGAAATCTGTTCAGCAGTTTCAGAGAAGAAGATTTAAATGTGAAAAGCTAACGGACGGACGCTTACCCATGACAAAACCTCACATGGCCTATGGCCAGGTGAGCTAATAAAAGCAATACCAGATCTGAAAAGAAAGATAATTAAACTAATATACATTGTACATGTTGTACAAGGGTTCAAGTCTGCAAGTCGGATTCATGAAATCACGGTATTGACCAGGACTAGTGGTTCATAGATTCGGGCTACATGTAGTAATATTTGGGAGTATGCTAGCCCTGGGCTAGTGAGGTGGTCCAAGATTTGTTAACCCCTGTGGTCCTTTTGGTTTTTTTTAAGATATGGCGGACTATCTATGAGTAATCTTGACTGAAGTCTGTAAACTGAAATATTCAATAAAGAAATTGGGGGAAAAAATCCATTATGCATGGTCTTCACTCTTGGTGAAATCTTAGCTGCAATAATGTAGCTCCTGTGACAAACTTGTGTCTCGGCAGAGCTACAACGTGGTCCCATTCGTTCACAATGGAGCAAAAAAAAAGTTGCAGTTGAAACATAAAAACTCACTATTTCCGCTTCAAACATTTCATTATAACTATTACTGATGATCCCAGTCCTTGTTAAATCGGTTTGGCTGAGAAATATATGCTTTTCAAAGGTAGCAACAACCTTGTTCAAATTTATCGATCGTTTTCCATAACCAGAAACTACGGAAGGTGGAGCTTTTCTAAATATGGTATTTCTTACTACACGCTGATGTAAACATTCACGCCTAAATCGCCAAATATGGTATCGACATCCAAATAGTGAGGCCGGAAATGACGAAATTCAAAATGTTCAGAGAGAAGATTTTTATTTTGTGGGAATTACATTCTAAAATACTGGTAGGTGATAAAAACTTGTTATAATAATGGACAAAAGGAAAGGTTATGTCTTATTATTGATAAATGCAGGCATCAGAAGCTCTGTAAGCGAGCGCAAAAAATCTCGGCAACGGCTCCATTACGTGTAATGGCATCCCGTTATAACCCTTGCGAGTAAACGAGCATTTGGGGTTTTATTATTAGAACTAGTGAAATCTGAACTCTAAAGAGAAAGTTAATGGGATTTTTCTTTCAAAAACAATTAATGTTTTGCAGTCTCTGAAGTACATTTTTTGGGCCACAAAATGCTAGATTTCAGGAGCTTCTGCCCCCTAGACCACTTACGGCCCTCAACCTAATTGTTTAGGTACCTTCTAAAATTTAAGAAGTACCTCCTATTATAAAAAAACTTTGAAACCCCTGATAGACTGTAAAAGTGACAATATTTCCACCCTTCGTCGAACACCAAGTGATGTCAAATGTTGTTAACATGTAATTCTGATAAGAATGATGCACATCAAGTGCACTTCATGATGTCAGAGGGGGAACGAAGATCTTGACTACAGCTCAGCCAAAATCCCAGATTTCCTCTGTGTTCTCTTAGAATGTCTTATAATGAATAAAGCAATACTCTGCTGTCTCATCCTTCACAAGACATTCTCACAAATCATTTGTATTAAATAAAGCAATAGCTCTGCTGTCTCATCCTTCACAAGACATTCTCACAAATCATTTGTATTAAATAAAGCAATAACTCTGCTATCTCATCCTTCACAAGACATTCTCACAAATCATTAAATAAGGTAAATACAAAGGCACAAAAGAAAATAGTATTTTTGTTTTAAACCTTTAAAAAAAATAATATGGAAGAATGTGTCCAGAGGACATGGATGCTCCCACTTCCAATTAAAGCAAACAGCTATTATTTGGTAAATCAAGGGGCATAACTCCAGAACGGAAACATGGTAATCTCCGAAATCAAACTTGGCCTTTTATGGTCGCAAACCTTATGTATAAATTTCAAATGATTTGCAGAAAAGGAACTTGTTAGTAAACAGAAACCAAATGTGGGACTGACATATGGAAATGAGCAAGATTTAATGAATCGATACCTAGTGGTGGGGGTGGGGACAGAAGTCAAATAGTTGCCGTGGTTGGTCATTTCATATTCAGTCAGAGAAGTCATTTGTAATATCTGACAAAATATAATATATAATAAATATTTGACATTGAACAGATGTCCTTTAGGCAATTATGAATAAACTAGAGGCTCCCAGGAGTCTGTAATCGCTCACCTGGTTTTCAATTTGACACCAAATGTTGATAGAAAATGGGGGTGTTACACATAATTTTGAAAGTGGGCCACCCAAAGATCATTTCAACTCAAATTTCTGAGCAAAAGATTTTGATGTGATTTTTATCACATAATATTCCTAAGCGAAATAAACTGGCTGAAAAAATCTCACAGAAAAACCCAGAATATATGTTAAACTACTCATTGCCATATAGCTGCAATTAAAATTTGAGCTCATTTTGATTTGTAATAGAGCGGAAATTGACAACTAAAGAAATTTCTATTTTTAGTAACAGCAGCCATCTTGAATGGAGGGTGGAGCTGTCGGACACAAATTTGAAATGGGACTACCCAAGGACTATCCCTGCCAGGTTTGGTTTAATTTGGTTCTGCGGTTTCAGAGGAAAAGATTTAAATGTAATCTTTTATCAAAATATGTCTAATTTGTATAATCAGTATAAATCGGTTGAAGGAAAAAATTCACGGAAAAACCCAGAATACATGTTAATCTACTCATTGTCATGTAGCTGCAGCTAAAATTTGAGCTCATTTTGATTGATAATAAAGCAGCAATGGACAATTGAAGAAATTTATATTCTTAGTAACAGCAGCCATCTTGAATGGAGGGTGGAGCTGTCGGACACAATTTTGAAATGGGACTACCCCTGCCAGGTTTAGTTTAATTTGGTTCAGCGGTTTCAGAGGAAAAGATTTAAATGTGATCTTTTATCAAAATATGCCTAATTTGCATAATCAGTATAAATCGGCTGAAAGAAAAATTTCACAGAAAACCTTGGAATATATATATGCTAAACTACTCATTGCCATGTAGCTGCAGTTAAAATTTGAGCTCATTTTGGTTTATACTTAAGCAGCAATGGACAATAGAAGAAATTTCTATTTTTAGCAACAGTAGCCATCTTGAATGGAAGGTGGGGCTGTCAGACACAATTTTGAAAGGGACCCACCTAGGGACCATCCCTGCCAGGTTTGGTTTAATTTGGTTCAGCGGTTTCAGAGGAGAAGATTTAAATGTGATCTTTTATCAAAATATGCCTAATTTGCATAATCGGTATAGATCGGCTGAAAGAAAAATTACACAGAAAAATCCGGAATATATGTTAAACTACTCCTTACCATGTAGCTGCAGTTAAAATTTGAGCTCATTTTGACTTACACTAAAGCAGCAATGGACAATTAAAGAAATTTCTATTTTTAGTAACAGCAGCCATCTTGAATGGAGGGTGGAGCTGTCGGGCACAATTTAGAAATGGGACTACCCCTGCCAGGTTTAGTTTAATTTGGTTCAGCGGTTTCAGAGGAGAAGATTTAAATGTGATCTTTTATCAAAATATGCCTAATTTGCATAATCTGTATAAATCAGCTGAAAGAAAAATTTCACAGAAAACCCCGGAATATATATATGCTAAACTACTCATTGCCATGTAGCTGCAGTTAAAATTTGAGCTGATTTTGGTTTATACTAAAGCAGCAATGGACAATAGAAGAAATTTCTATTTTTAGCAACAGTAGCCATCTTGAATGGAAGGTGGGGCTGTCAGACACAATTTTGAAAGGGACCATCCCTGCCAGGTTTGGTTTAATTTGGTTCAGCGGTTTCAGAGGAGAAGATTTAAATGTCATCTTTTATCAAAATATGCCTAATTTGCATAATCGGTATAAATCGGCTGAAAGAAAAATTACACAGAAAAACCCGGAATATATGTTAAATTACTCCTTACCATGTAGCTGCAGTTAAAATTTGAGCTCATTTTGACTTATACTAAAGCAGCAATGGACAATTGAAGAAATTTCTATTTTTAGTAACAGCAGCCATCTTGAATGGAGGGCGGGACTGTCGGACACAATTTTGAAAGGGACCCACCCAGGGACCATCCCTGCCAGGTTTGGTTTAATTTGGTTCAGCGGTTTCAGAGGAGAAGATTTAAATGTGATCTTTTATCAAAATATGTCTAATTTGTATAATCAGTATAAATCGGTTGAAGGAAAAAATTCACAGAAAAATCCAGAATATATGTTAAACTACTCCTTGCCATGTAGCTGCAGCTAAAATTTGAGCTCATTTTGATTGATAATGAAGCAGCAATGGACAATTGAAGAAATTTATATTCTTAGTAACAGCAGCCATCTTGAATGGAGGGTGGAGCTGTCGGACACAATTTTGAAATAGGACTACCCAAGGACTATCCCTGCCAGGTTTAGTTTAATATGGTTCAGCGGTTTCAGAGGAGAAGATTTAAATGTCATCTTTTATCAAAATATGCCTAATTTGCATAATCGGTATAAATCGGCTGAAAGAAAAATTACACAGAAAAACCCGGAATATATGTTAAATTACTCCTTACCATGTAGCTGCAGTTAAAATTTGAGCTCATTTTGACTTATACTAAAGCAGCAATGGACAATTGAAGAAATTTCTATTTTTAGTAACAGCAGCCATCTTGAATGGAGGGCGGGACTGTCGGACACAATTTTGAAAGGGACCCACCCAGGGACCATCCCTGCCAGGTTTGGTTTAATTTGGTTCAGCGGTTTCAGAGGAGAAGATTTAAATGTGATCTTTTATCAAAATATGTCTAATTTGTATAATCAGTATAAATCGGTTGAAGGAAAAAATTCACAGAAAAATCCGGAATATATGTTAAACTACTCCTTGCCATGTAGCTGCAGCTAAAATTTGAGCTCATTTTGATTGATAATGAAGCAGCAATGGACAATTGAAGAAATTTATATTCTTAGTAACAGCAGCCATCTTGAATGGAGGGTGGAGCTGTCGGACACAATTTTGAAATAGGACTACCCAAGGACTATCCCTGCCAGGTTTAGTTTAATATGGTTCAGCGGTTTCAGAGGAAAAGATTTAAATGTGATCTTTTATCAAAATATGCCTAATTTGCATAATCGGTATAAATCGGCTGAAAGAAAAATTTCACAGAAAACCCCGGAATATATATATGCTAAACTACTCATTGCCATGTAGCTGCAGTTAAAATTTGAGCTGATTTTGGTTTATACTAAAGCAGCAATGGACAATAGAAGAAATTTCTATTTTTAGCAACAGTAGCCATCTTGAATGGAAGGTGGGGCTGTCGGACACAATTTTGAAAGGGACCCACCCAGGGACCATCCCTGCCAGGTTTGGTTTAATTTGGTTCAGCGGTTTCAGAGGAGAAGATTTAAATGTGATCTTTTATCAAAATATGCCTAATTTGCATAATCGGCTGAAAGAAAATTTCTATTTTTAGTAACAGCAGCCATCTTGAATGGAGGGCGGGACTGTCGGACACAATTTTGAAAGGGACCCCACCCTGCCAGGTTTGGTTTAATTTGGTTCAGCGGTTTCAGAGGAGAAGATTTAAATGTGATCTTTTATCAAAATATGCCTAATTTGCATAATCGGTATATATCGGCTGAAAGAAAAATTTCACAGAAAAATCCGGAATATATGTTAAACTACTCCTTGCCATGTAGCTGCAGCTAAAATTTGAGCTCATTTTGATTGATAATGAAGCAGCAATGGACAATTGAAGAAATTTATATTCTTAGTAACAGCAGCCATCTTGAATGGAGGGTGGAGCTGTCGGACACAATTTTGAAATAGGACTACCCAAGGACTATCCCTGCCAGGTTTAAATTAATATGGTTCAGCGGTTTCAGAGGAAAAGATTTAAATGTGATCTTTTATCAAAATATGCCTAATTTGCATAATCGGTATAAATCGGCTGAAAGAAAAATTTCACAGAAAACCCCGGAATATATATATGCTAAACTACTCATTGCCATGTAGCTGCAGTTAAAATTTGAGCTGATTTTGGTTTATACTAAAGCAGCAATGGACAATAGAAGAAATTTCTATTTTTAGCAACAGTAGCCATCTTGAATGGAAGGTGGGGCTGTCAGACACAATTTTGAAAGGGACCCACCCAGGGACCATCCCTGCCAGGTTTGGTTTAATTTGGTTCAGCGGTTTCAGAGGAGAAGATTTAAATGTGATCTTTTATCAAAATATGTCTAATTTGCATAATCGGTATAGATCGGCTGAAAGAAAATTTCTATTTTTAGTAACAGCAGCCATCTTGAATGGAGGGCGGGACTGTCGGACACAATTTTGAAAGGGACCCACCCAGGTTTGGTTTAATTTGGTTCAACGGTTTCAGAGGAGAAGATTTAAATGTGATCTTTTATCAAAATATGCCTAATTTGCATAATCGGTATATATCGGCTGAAAGAAAAATTTCACAGAAAAATCCGGAATATATGTTAAATTACTCCTTACCATGTAGCTGCAGTTAAAATTTGAGCTCATTTTGACTTATACTAAAGCAGCAATGGACAATTGAAGAAATTTCTATTTTTAGTAACAGCAGCCATCTTGAATGGAGGGCGGGACTGTCGGACACAATTTTGAAAGGGACCCACCCAGGGACCATCCCTGCCAGGTTTGGTTTAATTTGGTTCAGCGGTTTCAGAGGAGAAGATTTAAATGTGATCTTTTATCAAAATATGTCTAATTTGTATAATCAGTATAAATCGGTTGAAGGAAAAAATTCACAGAAAAATCCAGAATATATGTTAAACTACTCCTTGCCATGTAGCTGCAGCTAAAATTTGAGCTCATTTTGATTGATAATGAAGCAGCAATGGACAATTGAAGAAATTTATATTCTTAGTAACAGCAGCCATCTTGAATGGAGGGTGGAGCTGTCGGACACAATTTTGAAATAGGACTACCCAAGGACTATCCCTGCCAGGTTTAGTTTAATATGGTTCAGCGGTTTCAGAGGAAAAGATTTAAATGTGATCTTTTATCAAAATATGCCTAATTTGCATAATCGGTATAAATCGGCTGAAAGAAAAATTTCACAGAAAACCCCGGAATATATATATGCTAAACTACTCATTGCCATGTAGCTGCAGTTAAAATTTGAGCTCATTTTGGTTTATACTAAAGCAGCAATGGACAATAGAAGAAATTTCTATTTTTAGCAACAGTAGCCATCTTGAATGGAAGGTGGGGCTGTCGGACACAATTTTGAAAGGGACCCACCCAGGGACCATCCCTGCCAGGTTTGGTTTAATTTGGTTCAGCGGTTTCAGAGGAGAAGATTTAAATGTGATCTTTAATCAAAATATGCCTAATTTGCATAATCGGCTGAAAGAAAATTTCTATTTTTAGTAACAGCAGCCATCTTGAATGGAGGGCGGGACTGTCGGACACAATTTTGAAAGGGACCCCACCCTGCCAGGTTTGGTTTAATTTGGTTCAGCGGTTTCAGAGGAGAAGATTTAAATGTGATCTTTTATCAAAATATGCCTAATTTGCATAATCGGTATATATCGGCTGAAAGAAAAATTTCACAGAAAAATCCGGAATATATGTTAAACTACTCCTTGCCATGTAGCTGCAGCTAAAATTTGAGCTCATTTTGATTGATAATGAAGCAGCAATGGACAATTGAAGAAATTTATATTCTTAGTAACAGCAGCCATCTTGAATGGAGGGTGGAGCTGTCGGACACAATTTTGAAATAGGACTACCCAAGGACTATCCCTGCCAGGTTTAGTTTAATATGGTTCAGCGGTTTCAGAGGAAAAGATTTAAATGTGATCTTTTATCAAAATATGCCTAATTTGTAATTTGCATAATCGGTATAAATCGGCTGAAAGAAAAATTTCACAGAAAACCCCGGAATATATATATGCTAAACTACTCATTGCCATGTAGCTGCAGTTAAAATTTGAGCTCATTTTGACTTATACTAAAGCAGCAATGGACAATTGAAGAAATTTCTATTTTTAGTAACAGCAGCCATCCTGAATGGAGGACGGGACTGTCGGACACAATTTTGAAAGGGACCCACCCAGGTTTGGTTTAATTTGGTTCAGCGGTTTCAGAGGAGAAGATTTAAATGTGATCTTTTATCAAAATATGTCTAATTTGCATAATCGGTATATATCGGCTGAAAGAAAAATTTCACAGAAAAATCCGGAATATATGTTAAACTACTCCTTGCCATGTAGCTGCAGCTAAAATTTGAGCTCATTTTGATTGATAATGAAGCAGCAATGGACAATTGAAGAAATTTATATTCTTAGTAACAGCAGCCATCTTGAATGGAGGGTGGAGCTGTCGGACACAATTTTGAAATAGGACTACCCAAGGACTATCCCTGCCAGGTTTAAATTAATATGGTTCAGCGGTTTCAGAGGAAAAGATTTAAATGTGATCTTTTATCAAAATATGCCTAATTTGCATAATCGGTATAAATCGGCTGAAAGAAAAATTTCACAGAAAACCCCGGAATATATATATGCTAAACTACTCATTGCCATGTAGCTGCAGTTAAAATTTGAGCTGATTTTGGTTTATACTAAAGCAGCAATGGACAATAGAAGAAATTTCTATTTTTAGCAACAGTAGCCATCTTGAATGGAAGGTGGGGCTGTCAGACACAATTTTGAAAGGGACCCACCCAGGGACCATCCCTGCCAGGTTTGGTTTAATTTGGTTCAGCGGTTTCAGAGGAGAAGATTTAAATGTGATCTTTTATCAAAATATGTCTAATTTGCATAATCGGTATAGATCGGCTGAAAGAAAATTTCTATTTTTAGTAACAGCAGCCATCTTGAATGGAGGGCGGGACTGTCGGACACAATTTTGAAAGGGACCCACCCAGGTTTGGTTTAATTTGGTTCAACGGTTTCAGAGGAGAAGATTTAAATGTGATCTTTTATCAAAATATGCCTAATTTGCATAATCGGTATATATCGGCTGAAAGAAAAATTTCACAGAAAAATCCGGAATATATGTTAAATTACTCCTTACCATGTAGCTGCAGTTAAAATTTGAGCTCATTTTGACTTATACTAAAGCAGCAATGGACAATTGAAGAAATTTCTATTTTTAGTAACAGCAGCCATCTTGAATGGAGGGCGGGACTGTCGGACACAATTTTGAAAGGGACCCACCCAGGGACCATCCCTGCCAGGTTTGGTTTAATTTGGTTCAGCGGTTTCAGAGGAGAAGATTTAAATGTGATCTTTTATCAAAATATGTCTAATTTGTATAATCAGTATAAATCGGTTGAAGGAAAAAATTCACAGAAAAATCCAGAATATATGTTAAACTACTCCTTGCCATGTAGCTGCAGCTAAAATTTGAGCTCATTTTGATTGATAATGAAGCAGCAATGGACAATTGAAGAAATTTATATTCTTAGTAACAGCAGCCATCTTGAATGGAGGGTGGAGCTGTCGGACACAATTTTGAAATAGGACTACCCAAGGACTATCCCTGCCAGGTTTAGTTTAATATGGTTCAGCGGTTTCAGAGGAAAAGATTTAAATGTGATCTTTTATCAAAATATGCCTAATTTGCATAATCGGTATAAATCGGCTGAAAGAAAAATTTCACAGAAAACCCCGGAATATATATATGCTAAACTACTCATTGCCATGTAGCTGCAGTTAAAATTTGAGCTCATTTTGGTTTATACTAAAGCAGCAATGGACAATAGAAGAAATTTCTATTTTTAGCAACAGTAGCCATCTTGAATGGAAGGTGGGGCTGTCGGACACAATTTTGAAAGGGACCCACCCAGGGACCATCCCTGCCAGGTTTGGTTTAATTTGGTTCAGCGGTTTCAGAGGAGAAGATTTAAATGTGATCTTTAATCAAAATATGCCTAATTTGCATAATCGGCTGAAAGAAAATTTCTATTTTTAGTAACAGCAGCCATCTTGAATGGAGGGCGGGACTGTCGGACACAATTTTGAAAGGGACCCCACCCTGCCAGGTTTGGTTTAATTTGGTTCAGCGGTTTCAGAGGAGAAGATTTAAATGTGATCTTTTATCAAAATATGCCTAATTTGCATAATCGGTATATATCGGCTGAAAGAAAAATTTCACAGAAAAATCCGGAATATATGTTAAACTACTCCTTGCCATGTAGCTGCAGCTAAAATTTGAGCTCATTTTGATTGATAATGAAGCAGCAATGGACAATTGAAGAAATTTATATTCTTAGTAACAGCAGCCATCTTGAATGGAGGGTGGAGCTGTCGGACACAATTTTGAAATAGGACTACCCAAGGACTATCCCTGCCAGGTTTAGTTTAATATGGTTCAGCGGTTTCAGAGGAAAAGATTTAAATGTGATCTTTTATCAAAATATGCCTAATTTGCATAATCGGTATAAATCGGCTGAAAGAAAAATTTCACAGAAAACCCCGGAATATATATATGCTAAACTACTCATTGCCATGTAGCTGCAGTTAAAATTTGAGCTCATTTTGGTTTATACTAAAGCAGCAATGGACAATAGAAGAAATTTCTATTTTTAGCAACAGTAGCCATCTTGAATGGAAGGTGGGGCTGTCAGACACAATTTTGAAAGGGACCATCCCTGCCAGGTTTGGTTTAATTTGGTTCAGCGGTTTCAGAGGAGAAGATTTAAATGTGATCTTTTATCAAAATATGCCTAATTTGCATAATCGGTATAGATCGGCTGAAAGAAAATTTCTATTTTTAGTAACAGCAGCCATCTTGAATGGAGGGCGGGACTGTCGGACACAATTTTGAAAGGGACCCACCCAGGTTTGGTTTAATTTGGTTCAGCGGTTTCAGAGGAGAAGATTTAAATGTGATCTTTTATCAAAATATGCCTAATTTGCATAATCGGTATATATCGGCTGAAAGAAAAATTTCACAGAAAAATCCGGAATATATGTTAAACTACTCCTTGCCATGTAGCTGCAGCTAAAATTTGAGCTCATTTTGATTGATAATGAAGCAGCAATGGACAATTGAAGAAATTTATATTCTTAGTAACAGCAGCCATCTTGAATGGAGGGTGGAGCTGTCGGACACAATTTTGAAATAGGACTACCCAAGGACTATCCCTGCCAGGTTTAGTTTAATATGGTTCAGCGGTTTCAGAGGAAAAGATTTAAATGTGATCTTTTATCAAAATATGCCTAATTTGCATAATCGGTATAAATCGACTGAAAGAAAAATTTCACAGAAAACCCCGGAATATATATATGCTAAACTACTCATTGCCATGTAGCTGCAGTTAAAATTTGAGCTGATTTGGGTTTATACTAAAGCAGCAATGGACAATAGAAGAAATTTCTATTTTTAGCAACAGTAGCCATCTTGAATGGAAGGTGGGGCTGTCAGACACAATTTTGAAAGGGACCCACCTAGGGACCATCCCTGCCAGGTTTGGTTTAATTTGGTTCAGCGGTTTCAGAGGAGAAGATTTAAATGTCATCTTTTATCAAAATATGCCTAATTTGCATAATCGGTATAGATCGGCTGAAAGAAAAATTACACAGAAAAACCCGGAATATATGTTAAACTACTCCTTACCATGTAGCTGCAGATAAAATTTGAGCTCATTTTGACTTATACTAAAGCAGCAATGGACAATTGAAGAAATTTCTATTTTTAGTAACAGCAGCCATCTTGAATGGAGGGCGGGACTGTCGGACACAATTTTGAAAGGGACCCACCCAGGGACCATCCCTGCCAGGTTTGGTTTAATTTGGTTCAGCGGTTTCAGAGGAGAAGATTTAAATGTGATCTTTTATCAAAATATGCCTAATTTGCATAATCGGTATATATCGGCTGAAAGAAAAATTTCACAGAAAAATCCGGAATATATGTTAAACTACTCCTTGCCATGTAGCTGTAGCTAAAATTTGAGCTCATTTTGATTGATAATGAAGCAGCAATGGACAATTGAAGAAATTTATATTCTTAGTAACAGCAACCATCTTGAATGGAGGGTGGAGCTGTCGGACACAATTTTGAAATAGGACTACCCAAGGACTATCCCTGCCAGGTTTAGTTTAATATGGTTCAGCGGTTTCAGAAGAAAAGATTTAAATGTGATCTTTTATCAAAATATGCCTAATTTGCATAATCGGTATAAATCGGCTGAAAGAAAAATTTCACAGAAAACCCCGGAATATATATATGCTAAACTACTCATTGCCATGTAGCTGCAGTTAAAATTTGAGCTCATTTTGACTTATACTAAAGCAGCAATGGACAATTGAAGAAATTTCTATTTTTAGTAACAGCAGCCATCCTGAATGGAGGACGGGACTGTCGGACACAATTTTGAAAGGGACCCACCCAGGGACCATCCCTGCCAGGTTTGGTTTAATTTGGTTCAGCGGTTTCAGAGGAGAAGATTTAAATGTGATCTTTTATCAAAATATGCCTAATTTGCATAATCAGTATATATCGGCTGAAAGAAAAATTTCACAGAAAAACACGGAATATATGTTAAACTACTCCTTGCCATGTAGCTGCAGTTAAAATTTGAGCTCATTTTGACTTATACTAAAGCAGCAATGAACAATTAAAATTTCATCCCCCCTTTTTTCTATTTTTAGCTTGGCAGCCATCTTGCAAGCATCAATATAAAGTTGTCAAATTCTCCCAATCTATAAATAACTTTATCCAAGCAGAGCTTTGGTGACGTAATCATGGCTGTTCGAAAATTATCGGGATTTATTAATACATCTATATAAAGTAGTTGTTCCGGTATTCTTTGATATTTTTAGAAAATGTGAAATGTTCAAGATTTTTTTTTATTTTTTGGTTTTAAATGAAATTTGTCTACATGAAAACTTTTTATGCATTTCTCATTAAGTTCCTAGTGTATATTGTAGCAATACATAGGACAATTGTTTTTAAATAGTAACATGAATTTCCATGCAACATTTTTGAAACAATTTATTTAAATTGTTATAAAACATAATTATTATGTTTCAGTGCTATTAGGGAAGCTTTATGAAATATATGCTTAATGCATACATTACAGTATGTAAATGTATTAACATTCTGGCTATATACAATGTAATCAGTGGCAGTGCATGTGATATGCTAAGTTTAATTAATTACATTTTTTTCATTACACCATTACTGTGTGCAAACTTGTTTGGGATGACAGAACATTTATGATGCATGCAGCAAACATTTCTGGAATAATGCTATTTTTCATATAGAATCTATTTGCCACCAAGCATATATGCATAAAGATAATTTTTAGTCGAAGAGTGCATTGTATTAAAGCTTTTTTCATTTGTACATGTATGATAAACTATTTCTGGAAAAGATAAATTCTTTTTAGTTCTTTATTTTTTTCTGTATAACATATTTTAAATGTTTATTTTTATTTTACAGGTGTGATCGTGGCATCTCAGTAGATCATTAAGAGTTTTAAATCATTAAAATGACACTTCTGAAAGTTGATGCTGTTGATTATGATTCAGTTAATCAAATATGCATAGGATATGCATAGGATCACAAAACACACAATTTAAAGAAATCACAAAGATTTCATTTGGAATAAATTGGTCATGAACTGGGACACAGCACTATTTGTAGTCGTCAAATGTAAAATTATAGTATATAAAGGAAGAAGAGAGTGACATTGAAGACTGTTATGAATTAAGATTATAAATAATAGTAGAAGATAACAGTTTATTGATTTGTGACAATAAAAATGATAACTTTGAAAATTTGAGACTTTTTAATCGCATGAACTGTTCGCTTAAATCAGCTAAAATTGTCAAATTTGAGGTTTTTCCCAGACAATAAAATGAAAATCATGTATAAAATGTGCTAATTAAATGTTTAAAAGATAAAATAACTTCAAGGCTGGCTTATAAATTGTACAGAGAACATATCTGATAATCCAAATAAGACTTTTCATGGAATACGGGGCCATAATTGAAATATTATTTTTACTAAATTTCCAGGTAGAGGGCTAATGAACCAGGACATAGTTCATACCAGTGTCAGAATTGGGGTTGCTGATAGTTTTCTCCTTGTAGTATACAGTTATAGGATCAAAATAATACCAAACACTTGAACATGGCAGTTTTTACACACACTGTAATAATAACTTCATTGATGTATGGATATTGAGGTTGTTTACCATAAAAATATCAATTTGAACATACAAAATATAATTAATTCCCTAAAATAACTTATTTTTACACTTTACGGAGCTCAAAATATTAAGCTACAGAGTTTATAACTCTGGCGCTACAGACTATGATAAATTTTTTTGCTGATAAATATAGGTGTTCCCTGTTAGAGGGCTCTTTTCCCTACCATAATCAGTATTCAGAAAAATTCTAGTACTTTTTTCAGATTTTTTATGACCAAAAACTAGATTTTTTTTAATAAAATTTGACGTAAAAATTATGGAGGCCTGCGCAAAGGAAATAATATTAAACCAGAGGCTCTCAAGAGCCTGTATCGTTCACCTGGTAATAAAAAAAACCAATTGGTCCTATGTAAAAACTATGTCCTGCGTCATCTTGGAATTACGATCAACATAAAAAACACAAAGTTTGTAAAGGACCTTCCAATGATTGATGCACAGTTTAGGTTCAATCAGTGCAATAGCTTCAGAGAAGAATATATTTCTGTATTTTCCCCATATGGTTCTGTGTTAATACTATGACCTGTGGTGGCAGCCATCTTGGATTTCCGATCGGCATAAAAAACAGGACCTTCCAATGATCATTCCTGGGCAGTTTGGTTTCAACTGTCCAAGTGGTTTCAGAGAAGAAGCATTTTGAAACATTTTTCCCATAGGGTCCAATGTTAAACTAAGTCCTGCCGTAGCCGCCATTTTGAATTTCATATCAGAATAAAAAACGTAAATTTTGTAGAGGACCATTCAATGAACATTCATGTACAGTTTGGCTTTAATCATATTTGTAGTTTCTGAGAAGAAGGCATTTGAACATTTTCCCATAGGGTCCAATGTTAATCTATGTCCTGCGGTGGTGGCCATCTTGGATTTCCGATCGGCATAAAAAACACACACCTTGTAGAGGACCTTCCAATGATCATTCCTGGGCAGTTTGGTTTCAATTATCCAAGTGGTTTCAGAGAAGAAGCGTTTTGAAACATTTTTCCCATAGGGTCCAATGTTAAACTAAGTCCTGCCGTAGCCGCCATTTTGAATTTCATCTCGGAACAAAAAACGTAAAGTTTGTAGAGGACCATCCAATGTACACACATATGGACAGTTTGGCTTTAATCATATTTGTAGTTTCTGAGAAGAAGGCATTTGAACATTTTCCCATAGGGTCCAATGTTAATCTATGTCCTGCGGTGGTGGCCATCTTGAATTTTCGATCGGCATAAAAAAACAGAAACTTTGTAGAGGACCTTCCAATGATCATTCCTGGGCAGTATGGATTCAATTGTCCAAGTGGTTTCAGAGAAGAAGCGTTTTGAAACATTTTTCCCATAGGGTCCAATGTTAAACTAAGTCCTGCCGTAGCCGCCATTTTGAATTTCATATCGGAACAAAAAACCTAACGTTTGTAGAGGACCATCCAATGAACATTCATGTACAGTTTGGCTTTAATAATATTTGTAGTTTCTGAGAAGAAGGCATTTGAACATTTTCCCATAGGGTCCAATGTTAATCTATGTATTGTGGTGGCGGCCATCTTGGATTTCCGATCGGCATAAAAAACATATAATTTGTAGAGGACCTTCCAATGATCATTCCTGGGCAGTTTGGTTTCAACTGTTCTAGTGGTTTCAGAGAAGAAGCATTTTCAAACATTTCCCCCATAGGGTCCAATGTTAAACTAAGTCCTGCCGTAGCCGCCATTTTGAATTTCATATCGGAACAAAAAACGTAAAGTTTGTAGAGGACCATTCAATGAACATTCATGTACAGTTTGGCTTTAATCATATTTGTAGTTTCTGAGAAGAAGGCATTTGAACATTTTCCCATAGGGTCCAATGTTAATCTATGTCCTGCGGTGGTGGCCATCTTGGATTTCCGATCGGCATAAAAAACACACACCTTGTAGAGGACCTTCCAATGATCATTCCTGGGCAGTTGGTTTCAATTATCCAAGTGGTTTCAGAGAAGAAGCGTTTTGAAACATTTTTCCCATAGGGTCCAATGTTAAACTAAGTCCTGCCGTAGCCGCCATTTTGAATTTTACATCGGAACAAAAAACCCAAAGTTTGTAGAGGACCATCCAATGAACATTCATGTACAGTTTGGCTTTAATCATATTTGTAGTTTCTGAGAAGAAGGCATTTGAACATTTTCCCATAGGGTCCAATGTTAATCTATGTCCTGCGGTGGTGGCCATCTTGGATTTCCGACCGGCATAAAAAACAGAAAATTTGTAGAGGACCTTCCAATGATCATTCCTGGGCAGTTTGGTTTCAACTGTCCAAGTGGTTTCAGAGAAGAAGCATTTTGAAACATTTTTCCCATAGGGTCCATTGTTAAACTAAGTCCTGCCGTAGCCGCCATTTTGAATTTCATATCAGAATAAAAAACGTAAATTTTGTAGAGGACCATTCAATGAACATTCATGTACAGTTTGGCTTTAATCATATTTGTAGTTTCTGAGAAGAAGGCATTTGAACATTTTCCCATAGGGTCCAATGTTAATCTATGTTCTGCGGTGGTGGCCATCTTGGATTTCCGATCGGCATAAAAAACACACACCTTGTAGAGGACCTTCCAATGATCATTCCTGGGCAGTTTGGTTTCAATTATCCAAGTGGTTTCAGAGAAGAAGCGTTTTGAAACATTTTTCCCATAGGGTCCAATGTTAAACTAAGTCCTGCCGTAGCCGCCATTTTGAATTTTATATCGGAACAAAAAACGCAAAGTTTGTAGAGGACCATCCAATGAACATTCATGTACAGTTTGGCTTTAATCATATTTGTAGTTTCTGAGAAGAAGGCATTTGAACATTTTCCCATAGGGTCCAATGTTAATCTATGTCCTGCGGTGGCGGCCATCTTGGATTTCCGACCGGCATAAAAAACAGAAACTTTGTAGAGGACCTTCCAATGATCATTCCTGGGCAGTTTGGTTTCAACTGTCCAAGTGGTTTCAGAGAAGAAGCATTTTGAAACATTTTTCCCATAGAGTCCAATGTTAAACTAAGTCCTGCCGTAGCCGCCATTTTGAATTTCATATCGGAACAAAAAACGTATTGTTTGTAGAGAATCATCCAATGAACATTCATGTACAGTTTGGCTTTAATCATATTTGTAGTTTCTGAGAAGAAGGCATTTGAACATTTTCCCATAGGGTCCAATGTTAATCTATGTCCTGCGGTGGCGGCCATCTTGAATTTCCGATCGGCATAAAAAAACAGAAACTTTGTAGAGGACCTTCCAATGATCATTCCTGGGCAGTTTGGTTTCAATTATCCAAGTGGTTTCAGAGAAGAAGCGTTTTGAAACATTTTTCCCATAGGGTCCAATGTTAAACTAAGTCCTGCCGTAGCCGCCATTTTGAATTTCATACCAGAACAAAAAACGTAAAGTTTGTAGAGGACCATCTAATGAACATTCATGTACAGTTTGGCTTTAATCATATTTGTAGTTTCTGAGTAGAAGGCATTTGAATATTTTCCCATAGGGTCCAATGTTAATCTATGTCCTGCGTTGGCGGCCATCTTGGATTTCCGACCGGCATAAAAAACAGAAAATTTGTAGAGGACCTTCCAATGATCATTCCTGGGCAGTTTAGTTTCAACTGTCCAAGTGGTTTCAGAGAAGAAGCATTTTGAAACATTTTTCCCATAGGGTCCAATGTTAAACTAAGTCCTGCCGTAGCCGCCATTTTGAATTTCATATCGGAACAAAAAACGTATTGTTTGTAGAGAATCATCCAATGAACATTCATGTACAGTTTGGCTTTAATCATATTTGTAGTTTCTGAGAAGAAGGCATTTGAACATTTTCCCATAGGGTCCAATGTTAATCTATGTCCTGCGGTGGCGGCCATCTTGGATTTCCGACCGGCATAAAAAACATCAAATTTGTAGAGGACCTTCCAATGATCATTCCTGGGCAGTTTGGTTTCAACTGTCCAAGTGGTTTCAGAGAAGAAGCATTTTGAAACATTTTTCCCATAGGGTCCAATGTTAAACTAAGTCCTGCCGTAGCCGCCATTTTGAATTTCATATCGGAACAAAAAACCTTAAGATTGTAGAGGACTATCCAATGAACATTCATGTGCAGTTTGGCTTTAATAATATTTGTAGTTTCTGAGAAGAAGGCATTTGAACATTTTCCCATAGGGTCCAATGTTAATCTATGTCCTGCGGTGGCGGCCATCTTGGATTTCCGACCGGCATAAAAAACATCAAATTTGTAGAGGACCTTCCAATGATCATTCCTGGGCAGTTTGGTTTCAACTGTCCAAGTGGTTTCAGAGAAGAAGCATTTTGAAACATTTTTCCCATAGGGTCCAATGTTAAACTAAGTCCTGCCGTAGCCGCCATTTTGAATTTCATATCGGAACAAAAAACCTTAAGATTGTAGAGGACCATCCAATGAACATTCATGTACAGTTTGGCTTTAATCATATTTGTAGTTTCTGAGAAGAAGGCATTTGAACATTTTCCCATAGGGTCCAATGTTAATCTATGTCCTGCGGTGGCGGCCATCTTGGATTTCCGATCGGCATAAAAAACACACACCTTGTAGAGGACCTTCCAATGATCATTCCTGGGCAGTTTGGTTTCAACTGTCCAAGTGGTTTCAGAGAAGAAGCATTTTGAAACATTTTTCCCATAGGGTCCAATGTTAAACTAAGTCCTGCCGTAGCCGCCATTTTGAATTTCATATCAGAATAAAAAACGTAAATTTTGTAGAGGACCATTCAATGAACATTCATGTACAGTTTGGCTTTAATCATATTTGTAGTTTCTGAGAAGAAGGCATTTGAACATTTTCCCATAGGGTCCAATGTTAATCTATGTCCTGCGGTGGTGGCCATCTTGGATTTCCGATCGGCATAAAAAACACACACCTTGTAGAGGACCTTCCAATGATCATTCCTGGGCAGTTTGGTTTCAATTATCCAAGTGGTTTCAGAGAAGAAGCGTTTTGAAACATTTTTCCCATAGGGTCCAATGTTAAACTAAGTCCTGCCGTAGCCGCCATTTTGAATTTTATATCGGAACAAAAAACGCAAAGTTTGTAGAGGACCATCCAATGAACATTCATGTACAGTTTGGCTTTAATCATATTTGTAGTTTCTGAGAAGAAGGCATTTGAACATTTTCCCATAGGGTCCAATGTTAATCTATGTCCTGCGGTGGCGGCCATCTTGGATTTCCGACCGGCATAAAAAACAGAAAATTTGTAGAGGACCTTCCAATGATCATTCCTGGGCAGTTTGGTTTCAACTGTCCAAGTGGTTTCAGAGAAGAAGCATTTTGAAACATTTTCCCCATAGAGTCCAATGTTAAACTAAGTCCTGCCGTAGCCGCCATTTTGAATTTCATATCGGAACAAAAAACGTATTGTTTGTAGAGAATCATCCAATGAACATTCATGTACAGTTTGGCTTTAATCATATTTGTAGTTTCTGAGAAGAAGGCATTTGAGCATTTTCCCATAGGGTCCAATGTTAATCTATGTCCTGCGGTGGCGGCCATCTTGAATTTCCGATCGGCATAAAAAAACAGAAACTTTGTAGAGGACCTTCCAATGATCATTCCTGGGCAGTTTGGTTTCAATTATCCAAGTGGTTTCAGAGAAGAAGCGTTTTGAAACATTTTTCCCATAGGGTCCAATGTTAAACTAAGTCCTGCCGTAGCCGCCATTTTGAATTTCATACCAGAACAAAAAACGTAAAGTTTGTAGAGGACCATCTAATGAACATTCATGTACAGTTTGGCTTTAATCATATTTGTAGTTTCTGAGTAGAAGGCATTTGAATATTTTCCCATAGGGTCTAATGTTAATCTATGTCCTGCGTTGGCGGCCATCTTGGATTTCCGACCGGCATAAAAAACAGAAAATTTGTAGAGGACCTTCCAATGATCATTCCTGGGCAGTTTAGTTTCAACTGTCCAAGTGGTTTCAGAGAAGAAGCATTTTGAAACATTTTTCCCATAGGGTCCAATGTTAAACTAAGTCCTGCCGTAGCCACCATTTTGAATTTCATATCGGAACAAAAAACCTTAAGATTGTAGAGGACCATCCAATGAACATTCATGTACAGTTTGGCTTTAATCATATTTGTAGTTTCTGAGAAGAAGGCATTTGAACATTTTCCCATAGGGTCCAATGTTAATCTATGTCCTGCGGTGGCGGCCATCTTGGATTTCCGACCGGCATAAAAAACAGAAACTTTGTAGAGGACCTTCCAATGATCATTCCTGGGCAGTTTGGTTTCAACTGTCCAAGTGGTTTCAGAGAAGAAGCATTTTGAAACATTTTTCCCATAGAGTCCAATGTTAAACTAAGTCCTGCCGTAGCCGCCATTTTGAATTTCATATCGGAACAAAAAACGTATTGTTTGTAGAGAATCATCCAATGAACATTCATGTACAGTTTGGCTTTAATCATATTTGTAGTTTCTGAGAAGAAGGCATTTGAACATTTTCCCATAGGGTCCAATGTTAATCTATGTCCTGCGGTGGCGGCCATCTTGAATTTCCGATCGGCATAAAAAAACAGAAACTTTGTAGAGGACCTTCCAATGATCATTCCTGGGCAGTTTGGTTTCAATTATCCAAGTGGTTTCAGAGAAGAAGCGTTTTGAAACATTTTTCCCATAGGGTCCAATGTTAAACTAAGTCCTGCCGTAGCCGCCATTTTGAATTTCATACCAGAACAAAAAACGTAAAGTTTGTAGAGGACCATCTAATGAACATTCATGTACAGTTTGGCTTTAATCATATTTGTAGTTTCTGAGTAGAAGGCATTTGAATATTTTCCCATAGGGTCCAATGTTAATCTATGTCCTGCGTTGGCGGCCATCTTGGATTTCCGACCGGCATAAAAAACAGAAAATTTGTAGAGGACCTTCCAATGATCATTCCTGGGCAGTTTAGTTTCAACTGTCCAAGTGGTTTCAGAGAAGAAGCATTTTGAAACATTTTTCCCATAGGGTCCAATGTTAAACTAAGTCCTGCCGTAGCCACCATTTTGAATTTCATATCGGAACAAAAAACCTTAAGATTGTAGAGGACCATCCAATGAACATTCATGTACAGTTTGGCTTTAATAATATTTGTAGTTTCTGAGAAGAAGGCATTTGAACATTTTCCCATAGGGTCCAATGTTAATCTATGTCCTGCGGTGGCGGCCATCTTGGATTTCCGACCGGCATAAAAAACAGAAAATTTGTAGAGGACCTTCCAATGATCATTCCTGGGCAGTTTGGTTTCAACTGTCCAAGTGGTTTCAGAGAAGAAGCATTTTGAAACATTTTTCCCATAGGGTCCAATGTTAAACTAAGTCCTGCCGTAGCCGCCATTTTGAATTTCATATCGGAACAAAAAACCTTAAGATTGTAGAGGACTATCCAATGAACATTCATGTGCAGTTTGGCTTTAATAATATTTGTAGTTTCTGAGAAGAAGGCATTTGAACATTTTCCCATAGGGTCCAATGTTAATCTATGTCCTGCGGTGGCGGCCATCTTGGATTTCCGACCGGCATAAAAAACAGAAAATTTGTAGAGGACCTTCCAATGATCATTCCTGGGCAGTTTGGTTTCAACTGTCCAAGTGGTTTCAGAGAAGAAGCATTTTGAAACATTTTTCCCATAGGGTCCAATGTTAAACTAAGTCCTGCCGTAGCCGCCATTTTGAATTTCATATCGGAACAAAAAACCTTAAGATTGTAGAGGACCATCCAATGAACATTCATGTACAGTTTGGCTTTAATCATATTTGTAGTTTCTGAGAAGAAGGCATTTGAACATTTTCCCATAGGGTCCAATGTTAATCTATGTCCTGCGGTGGCGGCCATCTTGGATTTCCGACCGGCATAAAAAACAGAAAATTTGTAGAGGACCTTCCAATGATCATTCCTGGGCAGTTTGGTTTCAACTGTCCAAGTGGTTTCAGAGAAGAAGCATTTTGAAACATTTTTCCCATAGGGTCCAATGTTAAACTAAGTCCTGCCGTAGCCGCCATTTTGAATTTCATATCGGAACAAAAAACCTTAAGATTGTAGAGGACCATCCAATGAACATTCATGTACAGTTTGGCTTTAATCATATTTGTAGTTTCTGAGAAGAAGGCATTTGAACATTTTCCCATAGGGTCCAATGTTAATCTATGTCCTGCGATGGCGGCCATCTTGGATTTCCGATCGGCATAAAAAACAGTAACTTGGTAAAGGACATTCCAATGATCATTCCTTTACAGTTTGGGTTCAGTCAGTTCATTAGTTTCTGAGAAGAAGATCTTTGAAATTTCAGCCAATCAGAGCATATTATTGGCCCTGGCAGCCATATTGAATATCCGACTGGAACGAAAAACAGTAACTTTGTAGAGAACCATCCAAGGAACATTCCTGCTAAGTTCGGTTCCAATTGGCCAAGTGGTTTCGGAGAAGAAGCTTGAAATGTGAAAAGTTTACAGACGACAGACGACAGACGACGGACGCCAAGTGATGGCAATAGTTCACATGGACCTTTGGTCCAGGTGAACTAAAAAACCATATATTAATTGAATAAATGTTATTTTTGATATTTTTACCTGGAGACTGGGCACTTTGTGGACAGTGCTGCAAGTTTCAGCCTTGCAAGTTAAAGGTTTTTGAAGATATTTGACCACAAACCTAGTAGTTTGAACAAGCAGACGGCTGACACATAAATTAAAAAAACTAAGTCCAAAGGCTATTTTCAATGTTTTAAATTCTGACATTTTTTTCATGTAACACCTACAGGTGTGTAAAACACCTCTTTTTGAAGCATAAGGAGGATACAGTATTATAGAAGAAAGCATGATAACCTATTAGGTAGTGAAAAAATAATATTTTGGTCCAAAAAAAATCATTTTTTTAACATTTTTCCAAAAAACAGAAAATCGACCACTTTTGGCTCACCAAAAAGGCCATAACTTTTGAACAGCTCAACCAATTTTAATAATTTTTGGACCAACATTTCCCATTTTGTATGTACTGTCATATTAAACTATAATTGGATGATTTATTAGCATTTCAATTTTTGGCTTGACCACCCTACTGTATACCTGTATTAGGGAGGACAAACGTAGTCGTCGATAGCGTTATTATTTTCTGTCAGAGTAGAAAAACCCGAATTTTCACCTTTTTCATTTCATTAGAAAAACACCTAAAATTTATTATTTCGTGATAAAAAATATATCAGATAAAACTTGAAAACTAGATCTTTATTAATTTGGTAGTTATAAGCATTAAAAATATGATTGGGTACTACTACTGAACGTCCAAAGTGAAGTCGTTTCGAGAAAATCGGACGCCATCTTGATTTATGTGTCAACGAACAGCCCATTTTCAAAAATAATTCCGGGAGCTATCCTTGGACCAATATTCTTCATGCATGGCTTAAAATTTGCAGAAAGTCTTCAATTTTACCAATCCGACCGCCAAAAATTAAAAACAATCGAAATCGTAACGTAAAATATAAAAGTTTACAAAACAGTGTTTTTAAACTCGCTTACCACACTTCCGAAAAATATTGGGGGTCAAATATCAATAAACTGGACCTTCCTCTAAAGATATGTCGCCAAGGTTTCAATGGATAAGCAGTAATAGCTCCCGGAAATCATTGGATGTTCGGTCCATATTTTCTGACTTTGCAATCAGAGTTGAGCGGGAAGAGTTATCGGACGTTGTGTGGCGCATGACCGGGATGTATGTCTTCCGCCATTTTGGCCAGGACAATTTCAGAGTTGTACCAAAGAAAAATAGAATTTATCGACGTATTGTTCTACCAATTGATACAATAATTATCTAGCATTGATGTATTCAGACCACGGAGGTCAATCATGCACGGTAAGTAACAAAACTTCTTCTAAAATATAGTTTTATTCTCAAAAGAAATATCGTTTTCAACCGGATCAAATGGGGGTTAATTTTGAAAACAAAAGATGCACAAAAATCGCACAGAAACTTTACACGAACTGAATAAATATATATCTTTGTTTTTCGATAAATGAAAAAGGGATGGGATTTAATTCACGATTTTATTATTTTACTCCCAAAATGGCGAAAACGGCAAGCATCAATATAAAGTTGTCAAATTCTCCCAATCTATAAATAACTTTATCCAAGCAGACCTTTGGTGACGTAATCATGGCTGTTCGGAATTTATCGGGATTTATTAATACATCTATATAAAGGAATTGTTCCGGTATTCTTTGATACTTTTGTGAAATGTTCAAGATTCTTTATAATTTTTGGTTTTAAATGAAATTTGTCTACATGAAAACTTTTTATGCATTTCTCATTAAGTTCCTAGTGTATATTGTAGCAATACATAGGACAATTGTTTTTAAATAGTAACATGAATTTCCATGCAACATTTTTGAAACAATTTATTTAAATTGTTATAAAACATAATTATTATGTTTCAGTGCTATTAGGGCAGCTTTATGAAATATATGCTTAATGCATACATTACAGTATGTGAATGTATTAACATTCTGGCTATATACATTGTAATCAGTGGCAGTGCATGTGATATGCTAAGTTTAATTAATTACATTTTTTTCATTACACCATTACTGTGTGCAAACTTGTTTGATATGACAGAACATTTATGATGCATGCAGCAAACATTTCTTGAATAATGCTATTTTTCATATAGAATCTATTTGCCACCAAGCATATATGCATAAAGATAATTTTTAGTCGAAGAGTGCATTGTATTAAAGCTTTTTTCATTTGTACATGTATGATAAACTATTTCTGGAAAAGATAAATTATTTTTAGTTCTTTATTTTTATTCTGTATAACATATTTTAAATGTTTATTTTTATTTTTATTTTACAGGTGTGATCGTGGCATCTCAGTAGATCATTAAGAGTTTTAAATCATTAAAATGACACTTCTGAAAGTTGATGCTGTTGATTATGATTCAGTTAATCAAATATGCATAGGATATGCATAGGATCACAAAACACACAATTTAAAGAATTCACAAAGATTTCATTTGGAATAAGTTGGTCATGAACTGGGACACAGCACTATTTGTAGTCGTCAAATGTAAAATTATAGTATATAAAGGAAAAGAGAGTGACATTGAAGACTTATGAATTAAGATTATAAATAATAGTAGAAGATAACAGTTTATTGATTTGTGACAATAAAAATGATAACTTTGAAAATTTGGGACTTTCTAATCGCATGAACTGTTCGCTTAAATCAGCTAAAATTGTCAAATTTGAGGTTTTTCCCAGACAAAAAAATGAAAATCATGTATAAAATGTGCTAATTAAATGTTTAAAAGATAAAATAACTTCAAGGCTGGCTTATAAATTGTACAGAGAACATATCTGATAATCCAAATAAGACTTTTCATGGAATACGGGGCCATAATTGAAATATTATTTTTACTAAATTTCCAGGTAGAGGGCTAATGAACCAGGACATAGTTCATACCAGTGTCAGAATTGGGGTTGCTGATAGTTTTCTCCTTGTAGTATACAGTTATAGGATCAAAATAATACCAAACACTTGAACATTTAATATTATAATATTCGACAATTATTGAAATTGTATCAATTTCGGGAATTATCTGAAATTTTGATTGAACAAAGAAAATTGACCTTTTCAATGGAAAAAATGGCAGTTTTTACACAAACTGTAATAATAACTTCATTGATGTATGGATATTGAGGTTGTTTACCATAAAATATCAATTTGAACATAAAAAATATAATTAATTCCCTAAAATAACTTATTTTTACACTTTACGGAGCTCAAAATAATAAGCTGCGGAGTTTATGATTCTGGCGCTACAGACTTTGAGAATTTTTTTTGCTGATAAATATAGGTGTTCTCTGTTAGAGGGTTCTTTTCCTTACCAAAATCAGTATTCAGAAAAATTCTAGTACTTTTTTCAGATTTTTTATGACCAAAAACTAGATTTTTTTAATAAAATTTGACGTTAAAATTATGGAGGCCTGCGCAAAGGAAATAATATTAAAAAAATATATATATTAATTGAATAAATGATATTCTTGATATTTTTACCTAGAGACTGGTCACTTTGTGGACAGTGCTGCAAGTTTCAGCCTTGCAAGTTAAAGGTTTTTGAAGATATTTGACCACAAACCTAGTAGTTTGAACAAGCAGACGGCTGACACATAAATTAAAAAAACTAAGTCCAAAGGCTATTTTCAATGTTTTAAATTCTGTGACATTTTTTTCATATAACACCTACAGGTGTGTATAATACCTCTTTTTGAAGCATAAGGAGGATACATTACTATAGAAGAAAGCATGATAACCTATTAGGTAGTGAAAATAATATATTTTGGTCCAAAAATGTCATTTTTTTAACATTTTTCCAAAAAACAGAAAATCGACCACTTTTGGCTCACCGAAAAGGCCATAACTTTTGAACAGCTCAACCGATTTTAATAATTTTTGTACCAAAATTTCCCATTTTGTATGTACTGTCATACTAAACTATAATTGGATGATTTATTAGCATTTCAATTTTTGGCTTGACCACCCTACCTGTATGTGTATGTGAAATTTCCCTCGTGAAATTGTCTGATAAAATCTTTGAGTCTTTTTTTCACTTGCTGGCGACTAATTTGATTATCATCATTCTGATCCTCGGATCCAAAATTGTCACTAAAGAAAACACCCGCATCATCAAACCCTGCCATTGTTGTTGATGTTTTTGACTCACGTGTTTACATTTGGCGGGAACCTGCTGGCTCCGCCTTTCCACTTCCGTTTTGTCGAAACCTCTTTTGACTAATCCACTTCATAACGTTACTATAAAGATTACCGAGCAGATAGCGACAGATTTTGTTTGGGTGCAACGAAAATGCAGAAATATTGATAATCATTGCTATTACCCATGCTTCTAAAATTAACACAAGAGGAATACAAACGTTGACAATAATTATCGTCACTAATGTTAGCGTTGGGATAAATAAAATCGTGGTATACTATAGAAATTATTTTTAAAAAAAGAATGGGGGGGGGGGGGGGGGGTATTAAAACAGAGCTTTTGTCGACTAACCACATATGTTACTATCCATGCATATGCATGGATAGTGACATACGCAGATAGTCAACAAGGAACTGTGGCAGGCTAGTCAAAGCATCACAACACCGACAAGACTTCCGTTTAGATCAAAATACAATGTGAATCACTGAATGTAATGTGTGGACAGTAAATATTTTGTTTTCCAAATTTCTTCCTGTGAGATACTTTGTTTACATCTTCGCCAACCAAGGATTATAATCCTCCTTTTCTCGACCTCTTCAATCTTGGTAACATTAGCTGAATTATTGTGGACACACAGTGGTGGTTTTTAAATGGATGCAGCCAGTTCATTATAACACTTATTAAGGATGCACTCAATATGCCAAAGTTTTTGTTTTTTTTATCTAAAATTTCTTTGTGTCCTTCAAAGTAAAAAGTGTAAGTGATTGCCAAATGAGCAATTTTTTAACTATATCATAGCGACAACAAATTATAATCTATGTCATCATGATGCTGTCAGCTTTGTACATTATTCAAGCATAAGTTGGATTAAAATAAAATCAAAATGATGAAATGAAAGTTTATACAGTGGTGGTCATTAATTTCACAAAACGGACAATTACCTCTCATCTTAATTCACTGAACAAAACAAAAAAAGAACAAGACATATGACGATTGAAATCAATTCCTTTGAATAATTTGTTTTTGGAAGGTTCCCCACAGATTTGGTGTAGTTTTTACTGTTTCAGAGATATTGGAGAACCAAACACTTTCCAAAATTCCCTTTTTTAATGGGCTTAAAGATTAACATAGGGCCCTATGTGAAATGAATAAAATATTTGTTCTTAATATCTAGACATAAACCGTGCACAATACAGGCCCAAGTGAGCCTCTAGTTAAAGTTGTAAACATATGAAAGTGGTGGTTCATTTGAGTTGAATGTTCCTCTTTAAAATCCAAATATGACAAGAAATAATCAACATAGAACCCGGGAAATATGAATCAAAAGATTCTTTTCAGAAACTACACAATTGATTCAATCTAAACTATACATGAATTACCAAGTAAATGATATTAGCTCATGTGTGCCTTTTGTTATTACAGTGAACGCTATCTAAACAGAACCCCCTTTTGACCAACCTTTGTGTTCAGAATAGACAGGCATTTAGTTTATACAGGTTAAATTAACAAAGATTTTCTACATTGAGACTTTATTTAAAGCTTGGTTTATACAGGGTTCAGTTTAGAGAAGTTTCACTGTGCTATCATATTGTCAATCTTAAAATTATGGAAGATTGTTTTTTTTTATTTGTTTACATGCTAGCGCCTCATCATCATTTGTATATTTTTTATTCCAGGTACTGAATATTTAGAAATATATAAATTTTGAATTGCAGATATTATGGAGGCACCAATAGAGACATTTGTTAAGGATTTTGTGTGGGCCAGGACAGGTGAAACAGTCTATATTGATCTATCAACACCATCAGTAGTTTTGATACGAGACATTACAACACACGGATCTACTGCCCTTGCAGCACTGTGGTTAAACATCCTTCAACATCCAAATAACTATCCTGTACAACGCTTCCCATATATAAAATTATACCAGAAAAATGGCATGTACAAAGTCATGTTGGCCGTTGATGATGTTACTTTAACTGTTTCCATGGAATTAGGGTTCCTAAAGATGAAGGGAGAATTTATTCTTCATTGGTTTCAGACCCAGTTCTTGAAGGTTCTTGATTCATTTGAGAAAACATGGTCATCACCACAGCCTTTGGCAGATAGATACTCACAGATGAAAAAGAGCTGGAAAGTCAGTAAAAAGGAAATAGGTAAACATAGATGTATAGACCAAGTTTCATTGATTTTAGAAATGAAATGAAACAGATGACCAAAGTTTCTTTTTTTTTAATCAATGCTCAAACATTTGAAACCTTATCTAGAAAATTATGATCATGGAAAAAAGGGTTTCCTAAATAGATAAATTAGAATATTAAGAAAAATTTAATATCGAGTGGATTTATGTTCTCAATCTATTCTAGTTAAGACCATTTAAACAATGCTTTAAATTAGCCCATCATTTTCTCTTTGAAAAGGAAAATTAGCACGTCATTTAACGCTCCATGGTAAGAAGAACAGTTCTAGGGAAATCAAAAATAGCACATTGTTCAATTTCATATCCTGTGATGAAACATTTCGACATGAGGCTTAGTATAGTATATCTACCTGTTTATTATATTTTTTATAACCATAATTATCTCCCTTTGTTGTTAAATAATTTCATTATTATGCATATTATATCAATTTCTTACTCTTGAATAAACTTCTTACATATCTAACATTATATTTATCATTTAGACTTGAAGATGATTATTTATCTTTTTCTTTCAGATGTAGTACACCAAGCAGAAAATAGCATTATGGAGGCATGGTATATTGAAAACAGTAAAGGCTATGCAGTTATCACAGAGAAAAATGACCCAAATTTAACAGACGAGAAAGACATTAGTGTAACAGAGAAATTATCTCAAGAAAATGAAGATTTAACAAAGAAACCATCTCATGATAATGAAGATTTAACTGTTGCATTAAAAAATGTTAATGCAGAAAAGGTATGTTCTTGTGTGCAATTATTTGTTTACATTATCAACATTAGGTCACATGATCTCTTGTTGAATTTGTATGTTACAACTTTTTGATATAATACCAGATGTACTCAATGTAATTAAAGTTAAATTTTTAATTGCTCCCTCCTTTGTGCATCTTCGCCAGACAAGGCTTACCACCTGCCTCTGAACATCATTATTTACAAGCATGTAAAATTTGCTAAAAACATTATAAATATAATTATATGGTCTAATACATATCTACTTGTGTTTAGTGTTTAAAATAATACATATCATATTTTATCCCATTCAATTGGAATGACAATCTCTAATAGAGCCAACATACTGTCACTTTCCAATCTTGATCTAGTTTTTACAATTTTATGTCCTTTCCCACTTAAATCCATCACTGTTATCACTTTCAAAAGAGATTGATTATGACTTCTAGATAATCATCCGAAAAAATCAGTGATTGTCACTGAATTATCAACCAGGAAATGCTGCCACAGAATAAAATGATGTAATCAGAAATCATAGATTACTAGATATTCTTAACGAAATAAAAAAGGGTGCCATTTTTTTGTCAACTGTTGAGAGCTGACATTGATGAGAACACTTATTTTTGATGTCATAGGTACATGAGTGTTAATTTACAACTCCTCTAACCACTTATTATGAAATTTAACCATTGTGTGCCTGCCATTTTATCCTACTTGAAATTGATTTTTTATATTTCTAAATAGCCATCTGAATTGATTGCCTTTGAACATTGCTCTAAGAGTACATGTATTTAAAATAATTTTTGTCAGGCAAATACACCCGCCCCAGCACAACCACCTACACAAGATCAACCCAAAGAGATTGCTTTTGAGCATCAATTGATAACAGACAACACATTTTATTTAAAAATATATATGATCTAAGAACACAAGATTTATTTTGTATGGGTTAATGCAAATATATTAGCAGTTTTAGCATAATATCAGTTCTCATGATGAGCAGAGGTCCTCCAGACCAAGACCAGTCATTTTTCCAGTTTTTAGAACTATATAAAAATAAATTCAAGAAATTTGATTTGGAACAGTTAATTTCAAATTTTCATTTCGAGGACTGTAAGATCTGTAGTTTCCTTCTATTACATCCTGTTGTTTGACTAGGCCCAACGGTCATACTCATGGTTCAATCAGAACACTGTATTTTTTGAATATGATGTTCTGATTGGATATTTTCCGAGTTTGAGTACCAAACTTATACTCAAAAGTTTTATGACTGTAAGGCTAGGTAGTTCATCTAAATATAGAATTTTCTTATTTGAAAACAGATATTAAATATGTGTTGTATTATTAATACTTACAGGGATCTGATGACAACATAGAAAAACAGATTACGTGTTTATATGATGGATGTGTACAGCATGGCCCAGAATACATCTATATCTTGTGGAAATGTCTGTTAGAACAGTGGTTTAAAGATTCTACCAACAGAGTTTACATTGTCACCCCACAGTTAGATGTTGATCGTCTCAAAGATATTTGTCAACTAGTTTTGAAAAACAGATTAACGGCAAACCTGGAAGCGTTGTATGTTCATCAGAAATGTGATCTCGTTGAGAATATTGGTGATGTTAAGCGCAGTGTCCAGACAAGTTTCCCTAGTAAAGATCAAGTGTTTATAGAGTATAAAATCTACAGCAACATTGTTTATCCTTTAGCTCCATTTCAGTGTAAATTCATTGCATGCATTAACAAAGGTACTGTCAAAGTACTACAAACCAGTGCAAATTTTCATGCTGATCATTTCGTTAAAGATAATGTGGACACTGTTAGCTTTCATCAAATGACCAAAGATGAGTTTCATCAGAGATTTCTGAAGCCTATATTGGCATCACAAGTTTTAGAAGTTAGCGAGAAATGATATTCCAAAACAAGCATATTTTAGTCAAATTAGATTTCAAATTATACACAGGAACAGTATTGATCTATTCTATAATTATTAATTCACAATATAATATAATAATCTTGATGTAGTTACACTTTTTGATATTTACAGTTAAAATGTGCATGAAATTTATTTGTAATGTATATGAACACTTCAAGAAAAAACTTTTTTTATAGTATCACCAAATCAAAATAGAAAGTAACGTTATTTTTCAATTTACTGCACATTAGTTTTGTCCCTTGATCCAAATGGGAAGAAACAAGGACATTAGTATAACAGAATATATGGTACAATTTTTTTGTCCTCTTTTGGTTATCAGGAATATTCAATAATCAAAACATTTTAGTTCAATATTGAAATTTATTGAGTTCAAGTTTGATTTTATGATTTGCTGTGATGAATTATTTTGTATAGATTAGTTGAGATTAAAAGAACATTAGATGTCCAAGTACCGTACTAACGTTATTTACCGGTACCAAAGTATTTGTAAAGTGGATACGATAAAGTTTTGGATCATTGTTTATTTTACCCTAAAAATAGAATTGTTATTACATATGTTTATACGAGTGTAAACCTACTATATCTGTGATAAAAATATAAAATGCATCTAAAAATACTCATGTTTGAGTTATTTTGGTGGGATGAAAACGAGCAGATATACAATTTCTGTGATTCTTGTGGTTTACTTCAATGAAAAAAATTACATAAAGTACTCTGAACCCGATTCTATTTCAATTTTTGAGATGAGTAGACAGAGCTTATAAATTCATATATTAAAAAACACAAAATTTTATTCTAAAAAAGATAATAAAAGATTGTTACATCAATATCCTGTACGCTGTCAATATTTACCATAATATGATATCAAGATTGCAGTTGTATCACCCCTGAAGCTAAATCACTTTCTGGAAAAAGAAATTCTTTTCCTGACTGATATTTTAGCAAAAAGATGAATACATTTGTAAATGTATGTGTTTGCATTGTTTATTATGCTGTGATATTTGCCTAGATTTCTTGCCTCATTCTACTAACTCCTTTATATTGTTTGATGTACTAATCAAATTATAAAAATTATTCTAGGAATCATATAGATGGCTCCAAGCTTACGATGTTGTAGTTAATAATTATCTAGTCTGTACTACTTTCGTGTTGCAACATAATTGATTTGCTCTTTTGCAGTTTAAGATGTAGAAATAGTTGTGTCAATCAATAAGATCACATTAAGCAACAGGTGGGGTTTATGCAACATTACTGACCATATACCACTTTGTTTCTGGCAGCTTTCTTGGTTGCTTTAGGTATTGTTGAGGTTTATGGTGTTTTACGCCACTTTCAACAATATTTCAGTTACATCGTGGCGGTCAGTTTTATTGGTGGAGGAAACCAGAGTACCTGAAGAAAACCACTGACATGTCACAACCTCGCCATGAATGGGGTTTGACCTCACAACGTAAGCGGTGATAGGCACTGATTGCACAGGTAGTTGTAAATCCAACTATCATACGATCACAACCACGACGGCCCCAATCTTGGTTGCTTTAGGGGTGGAGTCCTATAGAACAAGTAACTAAATGTACTGTATATTTCTATTGGTCAGTAATGTTGCATTATCCCCATGTGTCCTCATTGATTGACGATCATCTTAACTGCAAAAGTGCCATTTAATTATATTATGAAGAGAAAGGTGTTACAACAGTAGCATGTCTAGATAATTATTAAGCTTGGAGGCTATGGGATGTTTCCGAGAATAAAAAGGTGCATATATTCTTTCGTGTTTTTGTGATTTTCGTATACAATTTCGGTCACTAGTAAATTACAGGTATTTTACAATCCATGTCAGGTGGATGAAAAACTCATCAAGAGTAAAGAAGTATTGTAATTTACACAAAATAGTTTTAAGACATGTACTTTTGATTAACAAGGTAATATGTGATTTATTTGGATCATAACTATTAATAATTTTATGGTTGCAGATGAGTGTTTGTTAATGGTAATGCTCAAATTTGATGACAACGATAGTTATAATAAAAGCGTAGATATCTTATTTAGTGCTCATGACATGTTTCTGGAATAACCTTTGTCAGGTACGCTCATCATTTCAAGATTGGAAAGCCAAATAATTTAACAGTCTTAGGGAACAAGTAAACCAAAGGGCCTCATTAGGATTGCCAAAATCGGGAATCAAAGCTGAAAGAATATTAACTAATTTTAGCATTTTAACACTTACAATTATTGATAAACAAAAATACAGTGTGAAACTGTGATAGGATAACATGCCTTCATGATCATTATAATTTTTTTAATTATTATATTGAGTTGAAAATTAAGCTTTCACATTTATATACAGTCAAACCTGCTCTAGTGACCACCTCTATTAAGCAATAACTTGTATTATGTGACCTTAATTCTTATTTCCCTTCACAGTGCATTTCATATCAATTAATCCTGTGTTACGTGACCACCTGTCTTAAATTACCACATTGGAAGGTCACATAAGACAGGTTTGACTGTATTTTTTTCTTTGACACCAGTATATGGTATCGTGAGTGTCCATCGACACCTTTTCCAATACTACATCTGATATCTCAACCTTCCAATTATATTCAAATCCTGCTAATAGAATGAAATTTGTTTTTACGTGAATGAAGCTTAATTTTAAAGGTACTGATTACATAGGTAGATGTAAACATAGAATAATGACAGCTATGAAATTTGAGACCGACATTAGTGCTAGTACCAGGGGCGGATCCAGGATTTCAAGTTAGGGGAGGGGGTGTAGTTAAAATTTTTTTTGGGTATTTTCGTGTGAAAAATCATGATTTTACGCCAAAAAATCATATTTTTTCCAATTTTTTCCCCCTGGATCCGCCACTGAGTACCACAGTAAGTCAGATAGGATGAGCTGTGATACTAGTGATAATGTTTGTCAATATATTCAAAACTGACGTTATTGTTTTTATTGGTTACCTTATAGCAAATTGTGTTTGACTTCACACTGACAGATAATTTTCAGTCGGTTTGTTGATTCTAATAATATCACTTGGTGAGATAAAAAAAAAAATGTATAAACTATAGATAAATCTAACTATCATTATGATTTATATGGTCATTGTTGGTTACCTCTGAATGCATCAGAGTGGCCATGATCGTATGGTAGTTGGATTTACAACTACATATTCAATCGGTGCCTATCACCACTGATGTTGTGGGTTCGACTCCTGCTCAGGGCGAGGTGTACAACATCATGTGATAAAATTTGTCAGTGACATCCGGTTGATGGTTTTCTCCGGGTCCTCTGGTTTCCTCCACCAATAAAACTGACCACCACGATATAACTGAAATATTGTTGAAAGTTGTGTTAAACACCATAAAACCAACCAACCAACTGAATGCATCAGAGATCAATGACTAGAAATCAAAATAATGTTCACATACATTTTTTGTCAAATAGACATAAGTTATCTGTTTTGACTTTATCACAGTCACGTTTATAACCATTTGTTGGTTATCTAGCTAGATCATTTTCTAGATGCTACATAGATCTATCATAGAATTATTTATTTTTTATATAGTAATAGTATATGGTATACACAATTTACAATGTATAGCCAGTTTAAATTTTAAAACTTTGTAATGCACAGTTTACAGGTGTATTTTATAGTTTGTTATTTTGTTAATTTCTTTGCATTTTACAAGATTAATTTATTCACACATTTGTTATTACATGTATATTTTAAGCGTGCTTTAATATTACTATTTAGTTTTAACAGTTTATGTTTACATAATAAACTTTACTATTAAATAGTAATTTATATACACATTTTTAGTGTCTTGTTTTTGCATAATGTGTATTAATAGATGTATATTGGAGGGATCAAGTACAACTGTCCGTCAACTACTACTGTAGTTTTGTCACTTTATACATAAAAGGAAAGCCCATTCAATATATTTATGAGTTACTTTATGATACAGCAATTTGTTTACTTGTATTTAAAAAAAAATCATATAAAGTTAAACAGGACATATTTTTCAATATATATTTATAACCACATAGCAAACTGCATCAGTGGTGTAATGGTTAGTATGCCGTCCCCAGGTGTGGTAGTGGTCAAAGTCAAACCAAAGTTTTATAAACTGGTATTTGCTGCTTCTCCCCGCTAAGCATGCAGCATTAAGGAGTCAGAGCAAAGACTGGTTGGCTTGGAATCGGGATAATGTAGCAATATGTCTACACACAGACTTGTTTCAGTGAGCTAACACTATAAAATGTGTTAGTCTATTACAAAGCAGACATCATCATCATCTCATTGAAATATAACTTATTTTTACCATGCTATAGCTGGAAAATAGCTCATTTGGCATTAAGGTGTATTACCACTAAACATGGGTACCAGTCGTATGGGAAAGTAGTACGTAAACAGAAAATGGATTCCTACATTGTTGGATAAAAAATAAACCCTATTAGATACTGCAAAATACTGAATGTGGGCAGAAACCTATATATTTTAGGATAATTGTAAGCCCATATTTGATGTCCTTGTGGTTTTAAATAAAAAATTGATTGCATTGGAAAGAAACCAACTGAAGTTGTGTTAAATCGAAAGTGAAAGTAGGATTTTTGACGGTAGACATCTTCAGACTGTCTGTTTTTTCTTATATGCCATTAAATGTATGTTGATTTTCGGAGTTAAGCTTCCAATTAGGTACCCCTTCCATGAGATATGAGTGTCACTTAGATTAAACTTAAGATGAATCCTGTATGAAAGCTCAATTTTTTTTTAATTTAACATCGAAGGCTATGGAGAATTCTTTAGTGGTATTACACCTTAAACAACAATAATTAACTCACCATAGAGCATACATATTTCATACGAAGACAAGATATTAGGTACAATGTTGAATTTCTCTACCAGTATTGAGTTTTTCTAATGCTTATCCTTATCACTAGGAAAACATTTGTAAACATACATGGTATTCTGACAGTTGATCTCATTTTTAACTCAATCTGGACAAAGATTTTGGCATCAGCTGGTGTCCATTTCTGTCCATCCATCATTCTTTGTAGTTATAAATCTTTTTTAATCTACTCAAGCAAAAGAAACCAAATTTGGCAGGATTGATTCTTGGGAAGATGCGATTCAAATTTATGCAAACAAGTTTATCTTCAATGATGAGGGGGTAGTAGAGGGAGGACGAAATTCTTTTTTCAAGAACCAGCCATAGAAATGCTACACTGTTTTATTGTGTAACATCATGATATGTAGATATAGGTTATGAAAACAAACGTTCCAGGGTCTGGAAAATTGATAAGAAAAGATTTTCCGAAGAACTAGCAATGGAAATGAATGTATAAATGGCAGGAATAATCAATTTGATATACTGATATTAGACTATGTTTTTGTCCCCACTCCACTTTTTTGTTTTTTGGCGAATGTTAAAGACATATTGTCTACCAAAATCGTAAATTTGTTCATATCCAAAATTATTGTCGTTTTCCGTACTGACCTTCATAAAATGAAGATTAAACACGCTACGAAACGTTGTTTTTTTCGATTTAAAAAAGCTCAAGGCTGAACTATTAGCATTGAAGCTAAAGAAAGATTATGAGTTAAAAGGATATGTTTGAAGCCAAATGACATTTATTTTATTGTAAGTATCGAAAGCTTGCCTCCACTTTCTAGTCCACTTATAATAAGAAGATAAGATAAGATAAGAAAACTTTATTTGAATTCGGTTTTTGTATAACAATAAACACAAGCTCTCAGGAGCTTTTTACCGAATATACATAGTAGCACAAGATACATACAAATATTAACATAATCACATAAACACACATATAAAGCACATACAGTTAGCAAATGCAACATAAAAAGCACAAAAATAAAAGACATACTAAAACATGCTGAAGCAATAATGTTTCCCCCTCCCCCCCCCCCCTCCCCACTTTCATGTTCCCTATACAAGCCCCCCTTTTCATTCCACTTCCGAAGCTTGCCCCCTCCACACTTTCTTTCATGTCCACTCTTCAAGCTTGACTCCCCCATTTTCTGACCCACTCCTATGCCTCTGAATTGTGTTTGGAATGAAGCATACTGGGAGATCAAAGTTTTAAATTTGCTGAGATATGCAACGGTTCAATTACTTAACTTGACTTGGCAGGTATGTTTCTTTGATAATCCTATTTTTCTAAATATTCTAAGAAACCACTTTGTTGATGGGATTGATATAGTTTATGGCTTAGGAATGTTCATTTAATGGAACAGAAAAGAACAATATTCATTGGAAGACCATTTACCAAATTTATATTTTTCATTACGATCGGAAAACTAAGATGGCTAGTACAACATGTGATCCTATGGTAAAATGTTGAAATATATCAGAAACTAAAAAAACCCAGACTACATCATGACATAATATTCCGCAGGAATCTCGGACTAGACATAACAGTACTTCCAGTTTCACACAACAATGATGTAAAACAGTGGTGGTAAAATGTTTTAAAATATAATCTAGTCAAGTGAAGGTAAGTAAACTTTGTTTCTTGAACTATTATAGTTTATGAGTAATTTTGAACATTTTTTCATTTCTGCTCCGGGGTTATGGTGCTTAACGCCACTTTCCACAATACTCTCAGTTTAATCGAGGCGGAGGAAACCACCGCCCTGCCGCAAGTCACTATAAAACAAACTTTATCACACAATGTTGTATCGAGTACACCTCACCTGAGCGGGATTCGAACTCACAACGTTAATGCTGATAGGCACAGATTGCGCACGTAGTTGTAAAACCACTGTGTAAAACCAACTACCATAATTATATACGATCACGACGGACCCCCATTTCTGCTCGGTATTTGTAAAGATATACAAGAATTTGAATTGAAATGGTTAAAATTTCGTTGTTACCATTCTTGATATAATAGTTTAAACAGGGGTTTGGGTCATTTCTTGCAATTATTGTTTCTTCCAATCACGAGAAAGAAATTATGTACACGTGCAGCGATAGAATTTTGGCGGGAGTTTGATTTTCGGAACATTTTCTGTGTTGCTCTTTCGGAACTTTTCTTGATAGTACATGCATTTATATAAACAAACAAACAACACAGGACTTGAAGTTGGCCTAGCAATGCCAACTAAATGTATATGGATCACACAAAAGAATGTGTAATATTATACAAAGCCATGTCTAGCTAAGACAGTAAATGTAACGACTCTAGTCAGTAATCGTATTTCAGTAACAATACGTTCTGTAGTTTTGTGACGTGCAATACTAGTAATATCACATTCACAGGGCCAGGGACTCGCAGTTATATTTTCACATCCTGGTGATGTGAAAATATAACTGCGAGCTCCTGTGACTAATATAGGCTAGGGAACCAGGTCGATCCGGCCCTAGTCAATCCGGCTCCAAATAACGGCTATATATAGTGTTTCGCTTAATTATAGTCTATTGTTCTTTATTTATATTATATATGTATTGGTAATTAATCTCGTTGAGATTAGCATTCCGAAGAAATTTTTGTCTGTATCAAGAACTCAAAACCCAAGCCATTTATTGTACAAGCAGAGGATTAATTATGAGAAATTCCTGCTCCTTATATTAAAAAGAAAGTCTGAAAAAAAAGTCCTCAAGGCCCTCTTTACAACACCCTGGGACCGTTACGAGGAAAAGACTCTCTGCACGTCTGAGTTTCTGCGTGAAGTTGGCAACCTCTTTGTGCCATCAGTATCTCGTACAACAGCATCCTCTGACTGATTAAACCTATCTAAGATCATGTGCTAATGCTAGTGTTACAGTGTTAGTGCTTTTTGGGAACTTTTTGTAGTGTTAAGTTTGTAGTTTTATTATCATATAAAATATGTCATCAATAAAAAAAAAGTGAAGACTCATTGTTTTGTTTATTTTTCATATATTCCATATTATAAATAGGACATCAAATAATTCATCAAACAATCACACTATTGAACTCACAATGGTAATTTCATTGAAATATAGATAGTTGTCTGCTTTTTATTTCTTTCTGAAGAGTTACCTCCCGTCAAACGCCGATATTACAAAACCTAAAATATATTATATTTTTATTATATATTTAAAAAAAAAAGACTTATAAACACAATAATAATGATAATGAAAAACTGATTTGGATACAGTCGGTAAGAGGTCCTTATGGCACCCTCACCCAAAAAACTATGGAATTTGTATATTTAACAATAAGTATATAAATTAATTATTTTGACCATAAAGGGTTAGGGTTCGGGTAATTATATTATTTTTAGGTGGGAGTGCCATAAGGAACTCTTTCCATACAGTCTTGCAAAGCTTTATTTTTTTCGGGAGTCAAATCTCAATGTGTACAGCAACCACAGGCACTTGTTTCAATCAACAATGTGCTGATTGGTTATTGCTTAGCATCCAGTGAACAGTATTTCATCTATATTCAGTACGAGAACTACTTCAACAAAATTGCTACACAGCCATATGTCCCCTGCCACAATAGAAAGAGGTGTAACGTGAGTATGTGAATGATGTGATACACACTTCGACAAAAGTTAATAGCCACCCAGTATTTAATTCAAAATTGTTTTTTCTTTTCTTCAAGATCAAAGAAGTTGAACTCGAAATGATTTTTTGGTAATATATCATTATGGATTAAATCATGGGCTACAATTTATTTGAAGCTGATTATGAAATCAAATTGTTGGTGGAAAAAGAGAGATAACACAGACATTTTAAAACTTCAATAAAGTTTTATTTGTTATTGTTTTTCAACAATTTAAGAAAACAGACGTGTCATAATTTTTTCAGAACTTTGGAATGAATGTACATTTACTCAGTAGTGAGAATAACCTGGTCCGGTAAAATCAAAGACTATAAATTGGTATTTGATTCTTATCTGCTAAGCATGCACCAATAAGGAGTAAGAGCAAAGACTGATTGGCTCAGAAACAGGTTAATGTGTTTGAGTGTTGCGACATGTCTACCCACAGACTGTTGTTTCAGTGATCTAGCAATTTATAAATCCAACTAACTGTGTTGGTCTATTCAAACAACATAATCAATTAATCGATTGGTTTATTCTAGTACATACACACAAATGTAACAGACATCATGATCATCTTATCAAGCATGTCTAATGTAACTTGTTCTCACCATGCTATACCGGTAGCTGGAAAATTGCTCATCTGGCGTTAAACGACAATCACTCATTCACTTACTATGACTATGAAGGATAAAAACCACACTGTTCTTAGCCAACTTGTTGCCTGGTGAATGATTATAAGATCCAAAAATTGTCTATATAGAATGTTTGTTTTTTGTTTTTTAAATGTAAATAGATTACAACATTTTATCTTGCAGATTTTTATATTGAGATATGATTTGATATGAAATATTGAATCTGAAAAGAGAGTTTGCTACACTGAGATGTCAGAGAATATACCTCAGCCTCCTCAACCCCCCATGATTCCACACACTCTCAGTCAAGTGCCCATACTTCCCAAGATTACCAGACAGACAACATTTGTTACACAGATCAGCAGTACAGAAGACATAAGATTAGCAATGTATGAAAGACTAAAGAAGAATGTGTATGTATTAGGATCTACCTAAAATAATGTGATACATTTATTGTAATTTTGTAATTCAGACATAGTACTACCTAAAATAAAATATGCATGTTAATCAACTTCATAAATTGCATGCACAATACATTTTTTTCAAATTTGACTATGTATTATAATACGTACGGTACCGGTAGCTGAAAAAAATGTTAAAGAAAAAGAGAAAGAATTTTTAGCTGGAAAAAAATCTTAAAGGCAAAGGAAAAAGAGGATGAATGATATTAAAATTGTGGAAATTTTTTATGAGTAATAATGTAAAAAATGCAAATGTAATTAAGGGTTAAATCTTTTGCTTCTGAATATAAACTTTAAATAATATATATAAAATCCACAGTTATATATCAGATTTGATGAAGGTAGATATGAAAAATGTACATGAATGATGATACAAGTAATGGATTAATGTATGAAGAAATTGTTGTTTTAGACAAAGAAGAGATGGGAAGAAAGTTGTAGTATCTATCAATAAAGATGTTACACCAGTATTACAAGATGGCCCAAGGTTAGTGTCATTGACTCTAGATATTACAACTAAATATAGTCAGGGAAAAATAATGAAAATTAATTTGGACGAAAAAATTGGTCCCCACGCCGCTGTTCATGAAGAAATACATTTAAGCTTTTGTTATACTTTAAACTTTGATGTTGTCTTTGTAATTATTAAAGTAGTGAAATTAAATTCCTCATGTCTATTTCAGTACATATAGTACTAATAACTAGTATTTGTTAAATCATTCTTGACTTTGTTGGATGGCTTTCAAATAATTGTTTGTATGCTATTTACAGACTGACAGTTTTATTTTTGTGGGTAGATATGACAAAATTTATTTTATTTCTTCATCACTTAATACTAAATATAGAATTAAATTTTTTTAAATGTAATTTTATTTAATATTGAAAATACATTTTGTTGTGTGTAAACAGTAAACAAATAATATTTTATTTACTAGCTAGGTCTTGTACAGAATTTAATAGTGGAACCACTGAAATGATAGTTTTATTTGTAAAATTGAAAATAAAAAGGAAACAGGAATAGATCTTTTGCATTTTTATAACTTGGTTCTGAAATGATTCATTTTTTCTTGTTTTTAAAAGAGTTATTTCCCTTTATCGACAAATTACCGATATCAGAAAAATTACTCAAATTCTTTGTGCTTTCCTTTGGTTTTCCAGGAACATAAGGGAAATAACTCTTATAAAAACTATAAAACATATAATTTTAGAATATAATTGAGAATGTGCAAAGGTCTATTGTCTACAATATGACAAAACCACAACAATTGAAAGGTTTTTATTAATAGTATGCTCACATACAAGATGTCAAATTATAATAATAAAAAAAAAACTTGATGTCCATTAATATTACATTCATAAAAACAAAACATACAACTTTATTTTTTCATTTCAGTTGTGGCTTAGTAGCTGTTGTTATGGCTGCTAAGAGTTTTGGTATAAATTTGACATTTGATTATATCTTTAATGCAGCAAAGGACCGAGGTTTTACAAGACAAGGAGAGATTTTTTCAGGTAAATGAAATACTGATACTTGGACAATACATGGCGAGTGAGGTGTATTTTGATAAAACTTCATGTGATAAAGTTTGTTTGAATGTGGTAATTCACCCATAAAACTGAGCAACACAATATAACTGAAATGCTCTTCGAAGTAGTTTTATGCACCCAATATGTCTATAGTGCATAGATGAGTTGTAGCATATGTAGGTCATAGGACACTACTGGAGAGTTTAATTTGAATAGTCTCTGTAAATTATATCCATTTTTCTAATTGTTTTTTTTTTACATTTCAGCTAATAATATGAAAATATTGGTAGAAGATTTGATTGACAGCACAGTAGTTACTTCCCTTGATATGAATGAGGATACAGATGTTCTTGTGCAACATCTGATAAGAGGAGGCTTGTGTCTTATACCGTATCCTTAGAACATTTCATCATTAATATATCTTCGCCCACAGCTACTGACTTATAGATTTATGCTTGGTGAAGGGTATATTTTTCTCATCTTTTTGCAATATATGCTTTCTGATCAAGTTCTTTAACACTAAAAAGGCTATTTAAAAGAAAGTAAGTTGCACATAAGATTTGTAATCTTCCTGTGCAAACAAGGTCAATTATATGTACTGGAATACCAAACAGATTATGAATAAAATGGCACTATTGAAATCATTTGGGGGTTAGGGTTATGGTGTTTAATGCCACTTTCAGCAATATTTCAGTTATATTGTGACGGTCAGATTTATAGGTGGAGGAAACTGGAGTACCCGGAGAAATCCACCAACCTGTAGTTGTAAATCCAACTACAATGTACCATACAATCACGACCACGACGGCCCTTGGATTAATTGAATATAATATGTTTTCTACTAAGAGACATTTATAATATAAATATAATATATATATAAAAAATAAATCCAACTACCATACAATCATGGCCACGACGGCCCCCAAACCATTTGGGCACATATAATATATAACATCATGAGTTCTTTACTGTAGTCCCTTGTCAAGGTTTAACTGTAGTGTTAGGCTATGGACCAGAATTAAGTAATTAAAATAAACAACAAACAAATATCTTAAAGATCTATTTTACCAGATGATTTTTTTTGTACATGGGAGACAACTCTGTTAAAACACAATTTATTTAAACCACAGTTATCTTTCATGTTCATGAATAATGAAAGGGGCATAATTTGTTAGTTGTAAGGGACAAATCAAGTACCAAACTAAGAAATGGGTGTCAATGATTGCCTCGTATATGTAGAAAGCCATGGTCATTGCATGTAAAAGAAAAAAAATGCAACAGCTTCTGATGAACAACAATTTGTTAATTGAGCTGAATTACTGCTCACTTGACATTAATCAACAATCAATCACTAAATAGAATAACCTAATATAAACTTGAAATAAGGAATATAACCTTTGAACCCTACACTTGGCTTTAATGCAAAATGTACAAGCAATGCCTTAACATTACACAGATATGATTCAGATTTTAACCATGAACCCTGCAACAAAAGAGGACATAAAGCACATTGGGCTTTACTAACAGGTAAACAATTTTTAACACTCTTCATTCTCATTTTGATGTTAAAAAAAGTTAAAAAAAAAAAAATTAAATTGTCAATAAAAAACAAATTTTTATGTTTAGGCTAATTAGTCAGGACCAGACAAGCTGTTTCTAATTTAATATACTGGTAAACTATATACAAGTGTGTTATTTTGATAATAACAAACATTATGAACTCTGACATCCTTTATCTTAGTTAGCGTAATTATATATTGTCAAACATCAAGTGATAAATTGTTGTGCTACTGTAAACTGCAATGTATAACCGTCAAAAAGGGCTGGATAATATATGGTCGATTGCGGTATATCATAGCATGAACAAATCAAATTGTTATATATTTGTATGCTTGATTGTTTTCGCTCTGTTTGCTCAAAGGCCAAAATATTTAGCCAGAATTTCATAACTGATATAAAATCTCTGTTCTTGTAAATTTACAATTGAACTGCATGAACCATAATCAACAAGGATGGCCAAAATATTTTGAATTTGTGTCTTAATATGTAATAGGTATTGTTTCTCAGTTTATTTAATGAATTTTGCTGAATATAAGTATTATATTATTATGTAAAGAATGTTTATAATGTTTTTCATTTACTTGTGTGTACCATGTGACCCTAATGGGTTAGAGTTATAGTGTTTAACGCCACTTTCAACAATATTTCATTCATATCATTGCTGTCAATTTTATTGGTGGAGGAAACCAGAGTACCCGGTGAAAAACCACTGACAAACTTTATCACATAATGGTGTATCGAGTACACATATTAATGTAAGAAATATTCATATGCATGCATGCTCTATCAAATAATGTTGTAACTTATTGTATATAGGAGAAGACTTCATAAGTTTGTTTAACTTGTGTCTTATCCTTTTTGCATATTTGAGCAAATAAAATATGTTTAAACTAAACTATCGAGTACACCTCGCCATCAGCGGTATTCAAATTCACAACTTTAGTGGTGATAGGCACTGATTGCACAGGTAGTTGTAAATCCAACTACCATATTATAGGTATATCATGGCGAGAACAGGTTAATTTTCAATGAGATGATGAGGTCTGCTGTGTACTAGACCAACATGCTAAGTTGGATTTTTATAGTGCTAGCTCACTGAAACAACAGTCTGCAGGTAGACATGTCGCTCCACTTGGACACATTATTCTGATTCCAAGCCAAGCAGTCTTTGCTTTCTCCTTAATGCTGTGTGCTTAGAGGAGAAGCAACAAATACCAATGTTATAGTCTTTGGTTTGACCCGATTAGGGCTTGAAACCACGATCTACCGCATGTTAACCGATGCAGTTTTATATATGTATATAATTCTAACACTGTTGGGTTAAATTGAAAGACATATATAAAGCCTAAATATAAATAATGAAGACTTTACATTTTTCTCAGGATGTTTCGGCTGTACATAGCCTGTCTCCGCCAAAACGTCCACAACAGAATGTGAAGTTTGAAGTTTTAATATGTATATATATTTAATACTTTGGTTATCAAAAATAACTTTTATCAAATACATTGTATACAAATTTAATTTTTTTTTAAAATGAAGATGATTTCTTAATATATTGATAGGATGTGGATTGATTATGGATACCAGTGTATGTAGTAGTAAGGAATTGACAACCGAAGATGGGTGTGTATTCACTGCCTCTTCAGACACCGTCCTCTCTCACAACCTTCTAACTGATTCAGAGGATATTTTAGTATATGGCCTACAAGGGAAGAGTCAGTATCCAGGAGTTTGGTCTTTGTCCAGTCTTATAGCTAGCAATAGAAATCTGATGGAAGTAGACCCAAATAGACAAGATGATGATATCGGATTTATATTACCCCAAGAAGGCATTGATCAAGCATTATGTAGTAAAGCTTTACTTTTGTCTTTACAAAACAAGACATAAAAAAAAGGTTGCCATGGAAATGTTTTAAAATTGGTAACAAAACAAGATTTCAATGTTTTAATGCATCAAAAATACGTGATTACTGGTACATACGGGCAAAGTGCAATAAGTTATCATATATCAATGGAGAACCTTAGATTACCACACTTTGTGTGGAAAAAATCAAACAAATTTGTGGAAAAAAAAAGAATCAAATTTTATTGTGTTGTTATGTGCTTTATTGTGTTAAATATTTTTTTTGGAATGAATGATAAAAATCAAGTATTTAGTGCTTTTATGACATACTTTTTATAGTTAATATATTGTTATTTCCCTTTTATTATTAAAAGATTTTATTAAAGATTTGTTCAAACAATTGTCAACTAACTGTGTATTGTGTGATTTCTCATGTAGAACCATTTGTGAATTCTCTTACTGGGGGCCGTTGTGGTCATAATCGTATGGTAGTTAGAATCACGCTCATGGCCAGGTGTACTTGATGCACCATTATGTGATAAAGTTTGTCAGTGACTTGTGGCAGGTTTGTGGTTTGCTCCAGGTACTCCAGTTTCCTTCACCAATAAAACTGATTGCCACGAAGTAACTGAAATATTGTTGAAAGTAGCGTTAAACACCATAACCCCCCTGACCCTTGAATTATCTTTTCCGGATATCCGGGGATTTTATAATCAAAGGAGGTGAAGCCAGCAGGCATCCTCAGGATTTTACCTCTTTTTAAATAGAATACTTGAATTATATATTTATAATTTAAAATAAACCTGTCATATATAATGTTAAAAAAAATCAAAATCGAGTGGCAACAAGGACCAGAGGTGAATTTAATTACTATATTTAACTTCTGTTCATATATATATATCAAATAATTCACTAACATTACAGTATATGTAGAAACGTGAGGATTTTGCTTTGCTACACCTAACATTTTCTTCATATCACAAATGCCAATCATTGATGGGTCAATACATAATGAGGGCCCGGGTGGCTCAGTGAGTTAGGTAGTTGGATTACCTAACAACTCATACAAGCCTATCACCAATACGGCGTGGGTTTGTGCCCGGCTTTGTAAATTACAAAAAAGGGTGCACTTGACTCGCAGCCACAAGTGATGAAGTTTACCAGTTGCTTGCCCATGGTCGATGGTTCTCTCCGGGTACTCCGGCTTCTTCCACCACTAAAACTGGTCGCCATGTTATAGCTGAAATATTGCTGAAAGTGGCGTTAAACACAATAAATCCAATCAAATCAATACATAATGTGATGTCACACTGGAAAAGAGAACATACCAAGCTCATGTAAAGTCCAATTTCAAAAGTTATTTCAAGGAAATAAATAACAACTTTGTCTGCATCCTATCTGTCATTAAACTTTCGATTCTTTAGTTCATCCAGTTTAGTTTATGATGATTTTATTTGTTAAATTAACAAAAGGGATAGGACACAAGTTTTACCAACTTATGAAGTCTTCTCCCATGAAGTTCATCCAGTGAAAACCAAAAGTACTTTGTGGTTGAATAAATATATCACAAATATATCACAAGTACATGGAAATCATTTAATATATCACAAGTACATAGAAATCATTTAATATATCACAAGTACATAGAAATCATTTAATATATCACAAGTACATGGAAATCATTAAATATATCACAAGTACATAGAAATCATTTAATATATCACAAGTACACAGAAATCATTTAATATATCACAAGTACATGGAAATCATTTAATATATCACAAGTACATAGAAATCATTTAATATATCACAAGTACATGGAAATCATTTAATATATCACAAGTACATAGAAATCATTTAATATATTACAAGTACATGGAAATCATTTAATATATCACAAGTAACGCTACATGGAAATCATTTAATATATCACAAGTACATAGAAATCATTTAATATATCACAAGTACATATAATCATTTAATATATCACAAGTACATAGAAATCATTTAATATATCACAAGTACATGGAAATCATTTAATATATCACAAGTACATAGAAATCATTTAATATATCACAAGTACATAGAAATCATTTAATATATTACAAGTACATGGAAATCATTTAATATATCACAAGTACATAGAAATCATTTAATATATCACAAGTACATGGAAATCATTTAATATATCACAAGTAACGTTACATGGAAATCATTTAATATATCACAAGTACATATAATCATTTAATATATCACAAGTACATAGAAATCATTTAATATATCACAAGTACATAGAAATCATTTAATATATCACAAGTACATAGAAATCATTTAATATATTACAAGTACATGGAAATCATTTAATATATCACAAGTACATAGAAATCATTTAATATATCACAAGTACATAGAAATCATTTAATATATCACAAGTACATAGAAATCATTTAATATATTACAAGTACATGGAAATCATTTAATATATCACAAGTACATATAATCATTTAATATATCACAAGTACATAGAAATCATTTAATATATCACAAGTACATAGAAATCATTTAATATATCACAAGTACATAGAAATCATTTAATATATTACAAGTACATGGAAATCATTTAATATATCACAAGTACATAGAAATCATTTAATATATCACAAGTACATAGAAATCATTTAATATATTACAAGTACATAGAAATCATTTAATATATCACAAGTACATAGAAATCATTTAATATATCACAAGTACATGGAAATCATTTAATATATCACAAGTACATAGAAATCATTTAATGTATCACAAGTACATGGAAATCATTTAATATATCACAAGTACATGGAAATCATTTAATATATCACAAGTACATAGAAATCATTTAATATATCACAAGTACATGGAAATCATTTAATATATCACAAGTACATATAATCATTTAATATATCACAAGTACATGGAAATCATTTAATATATCACAAGTACATAGAAATCATTTAATATATCACAAGTACATAGAAATCATTTAATATATCACAAGTACATGGAAATCATTTAATATATCACAAATACATGGAAATCATTTAATATATCACAAGTACATAGAAATCATTAAATATATCACAAGTACATGGAAATCATTTAATAGGATCTCAACTTTCCCTTCTTCATAATTAAATCCATTATGTCTACAAAATATTAACACAATTAGAAATCCTGCACTTCAACTCAAAAAGACCATGGACAACAATTTAAATATAGAAAGAAGAAATAAGCAGTGCCACTAAATGTTTGTAGTTAACCAGTAGTAGGTCTTCTTCAGTGTTACTGGTATATATATATATATATGTCTTAATTAAAAGAGAAACAGAAATATATGTAATATATACAGTATTTTGATAACAATAGAAGTAGCCTGTATTGAACATTAATTTAGAATTTAGAGGCTTGTTTTATTGGATGAATAGCCATGGCAAAGAATTTGAGGTGCTTGGGTGTGAATCCGGGAAAAAAAACAAGTACATGTAGTCCACTTCTTTTGCTATCAAAGAAATGTATCTTGCTTGTGCAAAAAATATGGATAAAATTGTGTTTTGATCAAATCCAATTACTATAAATGTTTTTTTCTAAAAAAATATTCTGATTCCCAATGTTGCTGAAAAAATATTCTGATTTTGGTGGAGGAAAAAAAATAATAATTTGATTCAGAGTTTTTGTCATATAATCTAATGTTAACTACTGGAAAAAAATTCGCGTTTTGCGCGACAAATAAAATAAATATTCTAACTCTCGTGTTGTCCGAAAAAAAATAACCATAGTCCCCCCCTCTGCAAGTTAAATGGTCGGTCCCTAACCAGATACAAATTGATGAATTACACGCAGAAGACATCTTCATGATCATATTACTGTCCGCTTGGATGAAGATTTTCGTTTCGCCGTTGGTTCATTCACTGAAAACGTATGATTCGTTCTTGTTTATAGACAAACAAAGGCGAATATGTTAACATTAATTCTGCATGAGACGATTCTGATCATCTAATTTAGTTACGGTAGTTAATCAGAAATCAACAACAAGTTCATGTATTGACAATTTCTGCTTTTGTTTGTCTATAAACAAGAACGGTCGAATCATACGTTTTCAATGAATGAATCAAACGACGAAAAGAAAATCTTCATCCGAACGGGCAGTATTAACTAGAACCACCCGAAAGTACAGTGAAATGAGGAATGCGTTAAAACTAGTAAACCAATAGTTCTTTGAAGGGTTAAAATATCGTGATCAATCAGTCATGAGTTGAACAATTCGCATCACGGTTGTTCAAAAAAAGTTACTTTAGGTTCTTATAATCTGACAAAAACATACTGTTAACAATTATCCGACAAAATTAAGACTCAAAGTCAAGTTTTTTTGTTCTGATAAAAATGGTGTGGTTGGTTCAAAATTGTCGTTCAAATAAATGTCTGTAATTCCTCAAACCCCCAGAGCTTCCGAGGGGCTTGGTCCCCCTATCGGGGCTCTGCCCTGGACCCGCTGGGGACCGTATGCGATCCCCAGACCCCTCGCCTACTCACGTCCCCTCTAACCACAAATTCTGGATCCGCCCCTGACATAGTATGATGGCATTTTTCAAAGTAAGGGTGACTACACAGTTTAAAAAAACATCCTTGGTCAACAACTGAATTCTAACTTCAATTTATATCAGGTAATATTTGCTGAGCCTGTTTGTTCACTTTTATATTGGACATGGTTGTCATATGATTTACCTCTATGAATAGAATATACTCCTGCAAAAAGAAGTGTCTTATCAAAACTAGAGGCTACTTTTTCAATGGCTCTGCAGGGGGTATTTTTGTACAAGTACATGAAAAGATCGTGTAAAGGAGAGGGATATTGCTTTTTTGCTTCGTAGATATGGTTAACAATACGGATCACGCTTTCCAGTGATTTTAATTTTGTGCAATCTTCTGCTATACGGTATTTAAGGAGTGTTTGAAGATGCCAAAAGGGGTAATCGGAATCCGTAAATCGAAGGGACAGAAAACACAGTGACCAAAATTAAATAAAAATGACAAAGGGACAAACAACGATCTACAAAACATTACACAGCAATCTAAATATCGAGCAACACAAACCCCACTAAAAACCAGGAATTAACTCGGGTGGTCATGAGGGGTAAGCAGTTCCTGCTCCACTAGTTTTGGGCGGGTTCTCCAACCAATTTGTAACGGCGGTACTTGACGAATTCCGTTACTATTAATGTTTTGGGGAAGCTCACAAACTTAAACTAAATAAAACGCAAAATGTTACTGTGCAACTTGTATTAAATATTGCAATTGTAGAAGAATATGTACATAAATAGGGTTGTACTAAACTACGAAACGAAATCGAAACGCAACGAACGAAACGAAACGAAATATTACGAAACGCAACGAAATATACTAAAATGCGAAACGAAACGCAACGCAACGAAACGAAATTTACTATAATGCAAAACGAAATGAAATGAATACAACGAAGCGAAACGAAATATACTAAAGTGCGAAACGCAATAGAACGAAACGGAATTCAGCGAAACGCGATGAAGTTTTCGCTATAATTATCATTCATCAGAAGCAAGGCAGTTCTCATTATTAATTAAAAACTCAGAATTCAGTGTAATCTAATAGTTAATAGTTACAGTGACAATACTCTGCCTTTGAATTTCTCTGATAGGCATCGGTTACGGTTCCATCATAATACCCGTAATTAACGGAGCAGCGAACATGTTTCAAGTACTATATATACATTATCTGGCGTCAAAAGAAATTAAATATCTTAAGACACTGAGGATCATTTATTATGATGAAAACCCTGTCGCTTCACATGCAAACAAATAATGGGGGTTTCCACAAACATGGGTATTGTCTATGTGGCCCCTGTCCAAAATAAAGCGGGCATACATTTCATGGTGAATTTATCAGACCACGAAGTGCAATGTCATAATAATAAAAATAGTTATTAGTGATAATAGTTTTTTCGAAACCTTTTGTTTGATCAATTGACCAAAAGGAGCTTCTGTGCTAGTACTGTAAAATTCAATGCTGATTTCACAAAAGGTACATCGTATTGATTTGATTGATTGATTTTGATTTTTGGTGTTTAACGCCACTTTCAGCAGTATTTCAGCTATTTCATGGCGACCAGTTTTAGTGGTGGAAGAAGCCGGAGTACCCGGAGAGAACTACCGACTATGGGCAAGCAACTGGTAATCTTTATCACATGCGACTGCGCGTCGAGAGCACCTTTTTTTGTTATTTACAAAGCCGGGCGCGAACCCACGCCGTATTGGTGATAGGCTTGTATGAGTTGTTAGATAATCCAACTACCTAACTCATTGAGCCACCCAGGCCCTGGAATAGAGTTTAAAATTGGACCCTTTTGAAATATGTTACAAAAGAACCACTGCATGGATTGAAACCAAACATGACAGAAATAGACCTTATACGGTCCTCATAACGTGTCCAACATGCATGTATTTATCAGCACCTTAGTTATCCCCAAGCAGCGAGATTGCACATGGTGTATTGTATCTGGACTGTCCTCACTCCCTGCATACCAATACCAGTCCTGTTGTGTGTCCGTCCATAACATTAATTCTTGTGGATATCCTGGATGTTTCTCAACCAATCTTAATCAAATTAAGTAAGCATATTCAGTATAATAGCAGCAAACCCTATTCGAGTTTCAAGGTCATAGGCTAAAGGTTAAGATCATGAATACATATTTGCTAAGTTTACAGCATTGTGGACACAGCATAGCTTTTCTTCCTTGAATTTCAATCGGACTTTGTTCCACTCTCTGAAAATATTTTTCATTAAGAGTGGAACAAACTAGTTGATTTTCTACGTGTAGGTCAAATGTCCAATTCGTCGTCCTATTTTGCATTTCTTTAACAGCCATGTGAACACTACAAAGATTATTTTTTCAACCATCCGCAAGTTGGTTGCTTATTCCTGGCTCGTAAGTTATTCCTTATTCATTACTTGTTCCTTATTCGCTATTCCTTATTTCATTCGATGGATTTCAATTAAACTTGGAGAATACATCAACAACTGAGAATGCAAGTAGGCTTTTAATTTTTAAATTCAGAGGTCAGGGACATGGTGACATTTTGTCTTTTCATATATAGCCTAGCGGACACAACATAGCCTTTTTAATTGGTTTCGATCAAACTTGGTTAGAACATTAACCATTTAGAGAGCAAGAAGTTTATCGTATTTGTAATGTCATAGGTCAAAATGCCAAGGTCCCCGTTATATTTTTTAATTTCTTTTACAGCCTTGTTGACACAACAAAGCTTGTGTTTTTCAATGGATTTCAATCAATCTTGTAAATATTAATCGTTGAGATTGTATGAATGTTTATTTGCAATGTCAATGGTAAAATGTCAAGGTCAAAGTGACATTTTGCGGTCCTTAGATAAACTTAAGTAGTTACATATATGTATATCGAATCAAGAGAGGTCATGAAAAACCGCGATTCTAATGATAATCAATCTCAAAATCCAGAGACAAGGACAAGGTCAAGATAGCAATGACAAAGACGAAATTCAACTCTCAAAAACTTGAAATCTCAACAACAGAAACTAAAGAGTAATCAGCAACTCGGACTCTGCCAAATATGTGGAACTTAGACCAGATTCACCGGTTGAGTAAGTGTTCTCTGCTTTTCATGAAACACCCACCACGTTGCTCGTGTCATAGTCCGGTAAGACGTTGCTCATGTCATAGTTCGGTAAGACGACAGAAAAAACCTCACTAGCAATGACAAAGACGAAATTCAACTCTCAAAAACTTGAAATCTCAACAACAGAAACTAAAGAGTAATCAGCAACTCGGACTCTGCCAAATATGTGGAACTTAGACCAGATTCACCGGTTGAGTAAGTGTTCTCTGATTTTCATGAAACACCCACCACGTTGCTCGTGTCATAGTCCGGTAAGACGTTGCTCATGTCATAGTTCGGTAAGACGACAGAAAAAACTACGAGTTAATTAGGAAACTAATCAGTTCTAAATTGAAAAAAAAACTGCACTGTCCTTGCACCACAAAGTGATCCTCTAAAATTCAACATTTATTCTTCGTAATTCGAAACCGATTAAACATAATAAAAAAAATGCGAATGTAAAATAACAACAAACGAAGTTTTTTTCTCTCGAGTTTTGAGGAGATATCGTTTCCGTAGAGATGTTCTTAAGATATTCTATTAAGATATCATCGTGACTCTTATTAACTGTGGTTTCATCTAATTATGATAGGTACCAATTTTCCAACGACCTGTTTATTCTATTATTCTATAAAATATGATCTGGTAGAATTCCACAAACCACGAAATTGAGTATCCACAACTTGCCATTTTTTTTCAGTTTACGAAAATCGATACCCACAAAAATAATTGAATCCATAGTAATCGGATTTACTATAATAAATGATGTGTTATTACGTACTCTGTATGCGTATATCAAATATAAGTATATATGTACGTACTGAAATGTGCACGAATAATAAATTTGTTTCCACACTGATATGAAAACGTTGTTTCCACACTGATATGAAAACGTCTAGATCGATTGTGGGTCAGACGAATATGCATCTGATAATGCGAATCGAAAACGCATTTAAATTTTGTGGTAAACTGATTCACTTTTACAACGAACGGATTTCTTTTCTTTTTTATTGTGAAGATGGAAAACGTGGGGCTGTCAGTTGACTTTCATTGAACGCTGTGGAAGTCAAGCAGACCTCTCATTTACTTGATGTCTGCAGGTTTCGGTTGTTCCTATGACAGTTCGATGGTTTCTTTCGGAAAACCCTTGAGGATTTCCCGCTTTCCTCCATCTTTAATACAGCCGGTTTTGTACATAGTGCATGTACATCGGCATCAGTGGTATCTGGGGCTACTCGACTGGATAGTATGTAGTTGTCCAGGTCGGTATTCTCCGTTACAGAGCCTTTTAATGTTTGGGGCTGAATTTGTCCCCCGGTCCATGGTTCTTTCCCTCGTTTGCACTACACTGTAAATAATGTTCACATCACTGTAGGGATGATCATGGAGTGGCATGTAAGTATTTCCTGCACCCCCTTTTAAGCTGTTAGACCAGACGCATAGGCCCTGAGGTCCGACTCTGAAAATACTACAGAAACCCTGACAGGAATGCCTGGATATCTTTCTTACCTCATTTATTGAGGGTGCTCTTTATAGAAAGGAGGATTCTACCTGGCATAATGGCCGTTGATAATTTTTTATTTTGTTTGTTTTGACGAATGGTTCATAAATCTTATACATTAAATTTTTGTCTTGAAGAATAGTTCATAAATCTTTCGTTTCTCATTTTAGTATATTTCGTTGCGTTTCGTAATATTTCGTTTCGTTTCGTTCGTTGCGTTTCGATTTCGTTTCGTAGTTTAGTACAACCGACATAAATACGGTATACTCCAATAATACAAACAAATACGGTTATCGGTTAAAATGTTCCTTAAAGTGTATCACATAAAAATACGGCATCCGTACTAAGTGCCAGTTGGATTCCAACTTCCTTTACCAATTCAAACACAACCGTTTATATAACAATACTGTACATAAGACTTGCCGAAAAGAGTAAATACAATTAAACTGACACAATAAATACCTGGCATAATGGTCGTTGATAATTTTTTATTTTGTTTGTTTTGACGAATGGTTCATAAATCTTATACATTAAATTTTTGTCTTGAAGAATGGTTCATAAATCTTCTTATACATGCATATCAGTATAAAATTAATTGATTTGAGCAAAGAGTGACAGGTTTCAAAAGCAACATGTTACATAATTCATGTTAATGCTATTAGCACGACAGATTAATTGACCATTATGTCCGGAAGATAATTGAAAGAATAAAGTCCGAATTAAATAAAACCTTATCAATGATTTAGAAAAGAATGTTAAAATATATAAATTTGTCAAGTCCGTGAAAATAAGAAAATGTCCAATTTGATCATGATTTTATCGCTGTCACAATTGCTTACATATTGCTTACGACAAGCGGAACATATCAGTGGCCATTTGTAATGTTATTCTGTAGTGGTTAGTCAAGTCATTGTATGTGGTGACCGTCTGACACCAATAACTAGTGCTGTATATGCAAAATAAAATGTGTACTGCAATAGACGTTACAACGATATTTGATGAAGCGAGAAATGACGATTTCATCTGATTCATTATGTAAAAGATAAAATTAGGTGTACTTGGACTGAAGATTTGAACTACTACATCGGCCGGATATTCTTTTAAAAAAATTCTTTAAAATATATTGGTTAAACCTTTTCATGAAAGTATTTATGTTGGTTTTGACCGTACTTTTTAGTGTCAGCATGCACACTCTCGGTTTAGTCTCGCGCGAGGACCCGTGATTTAAGCGATCGGTATGATACATAATATTTCGTTGTTTGTTTCTCAGTTACGGTAATGAGGACTACTGTCCTCAACTTTTCTAACTACAAAGTATTTCTGATATAAAAACAAAATATGTAGTATTCATTTATATCAGAAGACAAAGTACAATGAAACCGAAACTAAGAAGGTGACATGATACCCCCGGCCCATCATCAATGTGTGGACCGAATATGACAATGGATAACTATCCTACATGTAATTATGAAAACGTGATATTTATAGATAGTCAATAGATCATTAATTTGATGTTAATTAATTAGATACCGCTCTGTATTTGAGCATTATATATGTTAAAACGACGTTCCATAATACACATGAACACAAAGTAATTTTCTAAAAACTATCTGTTTTATCTGGGTAAACCCAATGGGTCAATGTCCACCTTGTGTAAGTGTTGATTTTTATCTGACTGAATTGTAAACAGGTAGAGCTCATTTCCTTTTTTTTTCTTTTTGTTTAAATATTTTTACAATATGTCTACGGGGGCAATTTACTCAATCTACTGACTCAACAAATGATTTATATATTTCCTGAAAAACCCGATCTCAGTTAGAGTCCGGAATTTCGCAAGTTTAGTTTTGCCAGCGGCATGTAACAAATTAGAATAGAAGGCTGTGCAGAGCGAAGCATGATACGACCGTAGCATGTCGACAAAGTGAAAGTGTTATATATCAGTATTTGTATGGTCATATATGTTTTTGTAAATGTAAGTTGTTTCCCTTTTTCCCACAGGTACGTGTGAACAGGACCCCTTCTTTTTTTTAGATGTTGCCCCCCCCCTTTTTTTTAACATCGATTTTTTTTTCATATAAACAACATTTTGCAACTTTCTATGTATCACTGTATGACATATATACAATAAATACAATCAAACAGTAGTTTCTATCCATGCCGGTTTCCTGACATAATATTATAAGAGAAAAGGTAAGTCACTCTTCTTTGTTTACATTGGGGTACCTGTTGTGTATTCATCTTAAATTTAGTGAATAAAAAAGGCCTACCTGTCTGGAAATTGGCTTATTCCTTCTCTGTATATATTATTCTGCCTGAAAACACACATCAATATTTATTTACAACAGCTGACAACTCTCCATGGAACATTTTCCACTCGCGATTTGCGATTTTCAGACGACATTTTTGAAAACTCGAATTAAAGCTACGGAAGTGTGATATTAGCGACATCTGCTGGTCATTTGAAATATTGACGATACGGTAAAACGCGAGAGTTTCCGGGTAAAATTAAATTTTGCGCAAAAAAATCCCCGAACTTTTTACCCGGAACTCTCGCGTTTTACCGTATCGTCAATATTTCAAATGACCAGCAGATGTCGCTAATATCACACTTCCGTAGCTTTAATTCGAGTTTTCAAAAATGTCGTCTGAAAATCGCAAATCGAGAGTGGAAAATGTTCCATGGAGAGTTGTCAGCTGCTGTAAATAAATATTGATGTGTGTTTTCAGGGAGAATAATATATACAGAGAAGGAATAAGCCAATTTCCAGACAGGTAGGCCTTTTTTATTCTTATGTCAGAAAGCCGGCATGGATAGAAACTACTGTTTGATTGTATTTATTGTATATATGTCATATAGTGATACATAGAAAGTTGCAAAATGTTGTTTATATGAAAAAAAATCGATGTTAGAAAAAAAGAAAAAAAGGGGCGGGGGGCATCATAGGGTCCTGTCCACACGTACCTGTGCTTTTTCCCGCGTTTTGTGATTGTGGCGTATTTTTTTTTAGAGTGTTTAATAAATGTGATAATGGCAGCAGACGTGTTTTTGTTCGGCCAGTGAAGATAAAGATGGTAGATTAGGGATGTGTCCCCCCTAGCCTATTACAAAAGAAATAATGATCAAATGTATTAGTATATTAAAAGCTGTTGTGGGCACGATGTTTGTTGAACACAATAATGTGTTGTACACAGTTATAGGCAAGGAAACAATACTGAATTTGTTGGACCAACTGTATTTTGGACATTTGTCTTGCTTAACTATTACAAGTTTTAAATACAAATGTATGCTTTTCAAACCACAGGCGCTCGTGGCACGGACTAACCACCCCCCTTTTTTCTAACTTTCTGTTTACAAATTTATTTTCAATAAAATTTCTTTATTTCTTTATTATTTCATCTCTTTTTCCTTATTTTAACTTGTTCGTGTCAATATTCATACAATCTTATGTTAACATCAAATTGCATGTGTCGACCCTATATAGATACTAATAATCCACAAGGCATGCAACTCGGCAGGTTTAAAAATCGTACCCCTGCTCGCTTCGAGTACATTTATTGCACCTTATTTCCATTATGTCATTCAAACTAGGACATGTATCCAATCCTAAAAGACGCATCTTTTTGCCCCCGTTTTTGTTTTGTGCATATGATAGCTCAGTTCTCCAGCATTTTAAGATTTTCACACATTTATTGCCAAATTTTTCGTATAAGGCTGACGGAAATGACGTACCACTGCATTAATTTCAACGATAGGGTCAGAAACGTTCCAAACATTATTTCTAAAAACACAAAAACCCTCGATCCTCTACTCTATTATATTAAAGGTAAACAACTCTGTAGTCCGAGATTCCTCTGCCGTCCGACGGCATTATTATTTGTTGCTAAAACCGTGGGACGTGAAAGAGCTCTACATACGGAAAACAACGAGACTTGCCTCTCCAACTCTTGGTCGGCACATTTCCACGTTTCGTGGCTATCGAATTTTATTTTCTATCAGAAACCCTTATATAAATCGCTTCACCAATCATTTTTCTATTCATTCATAACCATCTTACCCTCAGAAAGTGGTGTTACACTCTATTACAGCACAATTTTGCCTTAGATCCTATTATTTCGCCATTTGACTTCCATTTTCGAATCTACAAACGTGATCTCGCGATACTAACTGAATGATGACAGCAACGCATTGCATAGCCAGAAATGATAGGTGATTTGCTCATTTGCATATTCAAAATGGTGGCTCAAAGAGAATTTGGATTTTAACATATAGTTGAACGGGAAACTTTCTGTTAGCTTGGACCGGACAATTTGAGAAGAAGTGAAAAAATGCATCCTGCACGGTTTTCAAGACCTAAAAGCACTTTTCTTACAATCCCCATTCTAGTTGCCGGGACAAATTCGGTCAGTTCCGGTAACATTGTTGAGGAATCTTTCTTCGATAAATATTTTGCTGAAAAATTAAAGGTTCCCACGATCATTTAAAAGAGGGCTTCACAAGTTTTGTTTCCCTTTCTAGTAGAGATTCAATATGGGTTCACGCAAAAAAATTTACTATTTCGTAAAACTGCTTCTGCTAGACATAGCATTATTTGACTAAGCACCGCATTCCATTGTAAATGTAAATAATTCTTATATGATTTACATAATTAGAAATCCTATACTCTGATTGGGTATAAGCGCTCATGGAGGCGGAGTTTTGTCAGTTTATTTTTCGATAGACGATGTTCAGCTAGCTTGAATAATACTGCGCCCTCTATCGGCACTTTCGTTAATGCAGCGACTAGCGGGAGAGTAATATAACGACTGGATTATTCGGGTTAATGTTCAGTGGACTACTTTTTTCGTAATGTAAACAAAATGGCAGCTTGGATTCCCGATAATAAAAAAAGATAAAAGAAACAATGTTTATTGTTAATAATCGACAATTATTGTTAGATATGAAATAAAAAAATAAATGCCAATGGAAAAAAAAGCTTGTATTGTTGACATAAAAAAAAAATTCCGGAAAAAATACTTAAGACAACCATCTATCGACTTTGACTTGTAATATATCGTCATCCTGTGACGTTGTTTACAAGGGACGCTTATTGACACAAGCTGGTTACTGATTTATTTTACGATTTTGTGGGCATTTTACTTGTTTGAGTAGCTAAATGCAAAATGCCATCAAATTGGAAAATATCGGTAACTTAATTACATCACCGTCTAGTTTAAAGTAGGAAATAAGGTTAGTTCATTTTGTTATTCATGGCCGACACACATCGATGGAATGCATGTGTGCGTACTGGGGATCCCCAAAGGTAAATTTTCAAAACAAATGAAGAAAAAAAAACTTAGTTACAGAATTATAAGGATTAAACGCATTTTTTTCGGAGTTTATTGATGTATAACCTGGACCAATTCACTCACAAACAAATAAAAGTCCTCGGAGTTTATTGATGTATAACCTGGACCAAGTCACTCACAAACTTACATAAAAGTCCTTCGTTTATTGATGTATAACCTGGACCAAGTCATTCACAAACTTACATAAAAGTCCTTCGAACCTGGACCAAGTCACTCACAAACTTACATAAAAGTCCTTCGGACTTTTATTTGTTTGTGAGTGAATTGGTCCAGGTTATACATCAATAAACTACTCACAAACTTACATAAAAGTCCTTCGGACTTTTATTTGTTTGTGAGTGAATTGGTCCAGGTTATACATCAATAAACTCCGGAAAAAATGTGTTTATTCCTATAATAAACAGTTAAAAAAAGGCTCCACAAGGGTATTTTTTTATTTCGACAAAACAACAGAACAAGTAACTATAATAGATCACAGTCAGTTTTCTTATTTTTTTTTTATTTTTGAAACTTCAAGTGACTGTGAATAGATCTACAATTGGTAACAATACTGCTGATATATAAAGTTAAAAAAAATTAACATTATATATACTAAACGATTTCAATGACATACTAATACTTGTGGGGCAGAAATTGAAAAAAAATGCACAATATATTTTTTATTTACATATTTTTATTTCGTGGAAAAAAAGGGGGGGCAGTGCATTAAATATATTTTCGATCTTTTACACACATCATCGGTTTCCTAATAAACATATGATGACAATTAATTTTGATACGATCACAAATAATTATGAAGTTATTTATGTGATCAAAACTGTGATGAAATATTATTTAAAAAAAATAGATACGAGTTTTCATCAGCGTCTTCCAAATGTGGTTCAACGTTTATTTGCTGACGTCATACATGACGCGATTTGGTTTATGAATATTCATGAGCAAAATCACCCATGATTTCTGGCTATGGCATGATGGGAGCTAATTATTGCAGCGTGCCAAATTATTTGCCAAAAGTACAGGCCCTGAACCCCGATCCTGAGCCTAAGCAACTCAATATTCCAGTACAAAGAGAAATTACAGTGAGACAGTAAAGCACCAAAGAGAAAAAAATTCAGTACTCTGGGACCAGTAGTGTCAATTGCGACCTTTAGGATTAGTATCAGGATCAGCATTATATGCATACGTAAACAACATTCAAATCACATGGAAGACGATACATTTAAGCGTATTCTGCAGGACAAACAGTTCCATCTACAGATCAAAGCAGAGCAGAAGGAAATAATACAGATGTGTTGGAAAGAAAAGATGCAATGGCAAAGTGTTAGCATACCAACGGGCTTGGGAAAGAGCATGTGTTACGTCCCCCCTTTTTAGACAAGGTATACTACATCATATTCTTTTTCTTATGGTTATCTATTGCTGTTAAAATCATTACCAATCAATATAATCAACTGTATTAAATTTTATGTTAATTGTTCTGCCTTAACAGGCGCCTATGATTGGCAATACAAATATTTGTTTGTTTGTTTATATGCAAATCATCTCCCATGATACATTGCGGTAATGGTAGTTTTCTAGAAGTCAGGTGACAAATGTTCCAAAATGGATGTGAAATGACGCAATCATAGGGTCTAAGGGAAAATCGTGCTGTAATGGAGTGTAACACCACTTTCTAAGGGTGAGATGGTTATGAATGAATAGAAAAATGATTGGTGAGGCGATTTATATAAGGGTTTCTGATAGAAAATAAAATCAAATAGCCACGAAACGTGGAAATGTGCTGACCAAGAGTTGGAGGGAATATCCGCTGTTTTCCGTATGTAGAGCTCTGACGTCCCACGACTCTAGCAAAAAATAATAATGCCGTCGGACGGCAGAGGAATCTCGGACTATCAACTCTAGAGCAGCGAAAGTTGAATATTTGACGAAAAAAATAATTAAAAATATAAAAATCCAATTACCAGCAATATCCATGCATGTACGCCTTCCTCAATCACTCATCTCGATGTCTATGCAAAAACTACATACAAATCGGTCGTCTTTTGCGCAATCGGCGAGGTTTTCGCGACCGGGTGCTTCACTTTCAATTATCGTCAACGTTATCAAGAAAAGATAGCTCTGTACTTACCCCGCGCTACTGGTTCCCGATCCTCTTCTCTCTACCTGTCGTTCTTAAATACAAATTACCAGTACCAGTTTATTGATCCAACTTTTTTTTTGGTAAGACGGATGTCAGTTTTGAAGATATTTCCTCAAAATCTAGGTATTCAGAACCATCACCTTTTACAATATTTTCCATCAACCAAGTGGCTAACGGTTTTTCCTGTGTTTAATATAATAGAGTAGAAGATCGAGGGTTTTTGTGTTTTAGGAAATGGGCTTATATCGATCTCGGATTGAGTTTTTGGTAATGTTTGAAGTTGTTCAACACTGTTTATAATGAAAACGTCACACAAAAGTGATGAATTAAAAAAATAAATAAAAAGGGGGTCCACAAATCGGGTACCTATGGACACGATACCTCCATCATCAATGTGGACGGACTATGATGATTTTATGTAGTATGACAATGGACAACTGTCCTAATTACAAAAACATGATATAGATATAAGTCGGTAGATCATTAATTTGAGGTTAATTAATTAGAGATCTCTCTGTATTTGAGCATTATATATGTTAAACAACGACGTTCCATAACAGGGGCGGATCCAGAGGGGGGCGCCCCCCCTCCCCCCTAAAATTGGAAAAAATATGATTTTTTTGGCGTAAAATCGTGATTTTTCACACGAAATACCCCACAAATTTTCGCGCCTCCCTTCGCAATTGGAAAAAATAAGATTTTTTTTATGTAAAATCGTGATTTTTCACACGAAATATCCCAAAAATTTTAGCGCCTCCCTCAGCTCGGCGCAATTTTTTTTAAGTGCGCCCCCCCTAACTTGAAATCCTGGATCCGCCCCTGCATAATACACATGAACACAATGTAATTTTCTGAAAACGGTCTGTTTTACCTGGGTAAACCCAAATCGGTCAAAGTCCATCTTGCATTAGTGTTTTTATCTGACAAAATTGAAAACAGGTAAGCGCTAATCTATTCTTTTTGTTTTTCTTTTTTTTTCTTTTTTTCATTTTTACTAAAAGTCTAAGGGGGCAATTTACCCAATCTACTACCTCAACAAGTGATTTTTATATTTCCCGAAAAATCCGACCTCAGTTAGAGTCCGGAATTCCGCAAGTTAAGTTTTGCCATGTAACACATTACAAATGTAGAATAGAGGGCTGTGCAGAGCGAAGCATGATACGACCGTAGCATGTCGACAAAGAAATAATGATCAAGTGTATTAACAGCTGTTGTGGGCACGATGTCTGTTGAACACAATAATGTGTTGTACATAGTTATAAGCAAGGAAACAATAATTTGCTGGACCAATTGTATTTTGGACATTTGTCTTGCTTAACTATTACAAGTTTTAAATACAAATGTATGCTTTTCAAATATGGAAATGCTTGGAATTTGGACCCCCTTAAGACTCTTTTCGAAATAAAATAGCAAATTATTTTATAGTCTAGCAATAAACAATAAAGGCATTTTATATCTTATAAATATTTTTATGGCACATCCCATTAAAATTATCTAAATTACTTCCCTTTGACAAGTAAAATTTTTCAGAGTTCATTAATGGTTTAACTATTTGCGCATGCCCTAGAAACAACTGGTCATTCTCGCTAGCCATCATTACACAGTTCACATCATCATCAATTTCATGTTTTGAAACTTCATTTTACAAACACCCTCCCACCCTCCCTATTTTGTGAAAATGTATCTTTGATGTTGGCGGTTTTACCCCCATCTTTGACGGTTTTTTAGTTTCTAGTAAATATCTAGAACTTTGTCTTGAAAATGTTTTTTATATGATTCATATAATATCTGGTTATTATGTGTAGTTATTTTTGTGTAGTTTACTGCAATTTTAATTATGTGTAGTTTTGTAGTTTAGTGCATTTTTAATTATGTCATTTAATTGGTTACTGAGTTGTACCTAAAGTAGTGGGTTGTTTGATTATGGGTATATGTGTAATTGATTTATGGAAACTAATGCTTTTCTAGAGTTTTTCTCCTCATAGGTTTTTATCTCTAGTTTTTAATGCAGGGTTTCCTCAGCTTTGATATATGATATATGATATAGATTTTTATATTGTATTAATATGTTTTTTAGTTTCTAGTAAATATCTAGAACTTTGTCTTGAAAATGTTTTTTATATGATTCATATAATATCTGGTTATTATGTGTAGTTATTTTTTGTGTAGTTTACTGCAATTTTAATTATGTGTAGTTTTGTAGTTTAGTGCATTTTTAATTATGTCATTTAATAATAAATGACCATTTTCAATTTCAACAATTGTTTTCTTATTGAGTTATACCGTCAAACAAAGCACAACACTATAGGATGGGGCCATAAATCAAAGATTACCATTTTGCCACACACAAAAAAATGCATTAAAATTGGATAACTATCAGAATATTGGTTGGAGATTTGATCGGTCAGTAGTACTACTGGTTTGTTCTGTCCCTTACGGTAATGAGGACTTACGTCCTCAATTTTTCTACATACGAAAGAAGTTCTGATATAAAATACGTTTAATTTATTTATACCAGAAATTCCTTTTTGATAAGAAAAAGCAGGTGCTAAGTACATGTTGTGAAGCTACGCCTCATACTTGCCTAATCCTTAGAAATCGTTTGTGTAAAGTCAGAGAACAATGAAACTGAAACTAAGCCTTGGTCTAAATGGGTCATTATCAAAAAAACACGCACTTTTCTGTTATTACGCAATTAAAAGACAAATATCAACCAAACTGATTGGAGAAAACATGTTTTGCATGAAGGCACATCAGCTTTCTATAGTTTTACCATCTAAATCCAGATTGGTCCAATTGCGAATGTATACTAGCTACACGAAGAGGCCAAACAAAAATATATGTGTGTTTACTGTCACATGTCAAACAAATCTAGGGTCGGTCGGTCGGCATTAATTTTTATTTTATTTTTTACTATCGGCAAAACCGGAAATAGTCGTTCCCGGTTCCTGAATCCGATTCCGGTATTTCATTTTCGAAATTTCCGGTAAGCCGTCAATTGTTTTGAAGTTGTCTTATGAGAGTTACGCAGTTTTTCTACCTTCTTTGCTCTCAATTTCGACAAAAAGCTAGCGGTTGAATAAAAAAACATTGCTGCTGATTAAACAACAAAAATGGTTATCCGAATTCAGTGTAAAAATTGATAGGGTCGTTAGCAAAAATTAGGGTCGGTCGGTCGGGTGACCGTAAACACACATTTTTTTTTCTGGCCAGACCTGGTTTTTCCTTGGTGTTACGTGTTATTTTTCCAGAATGACTTACTTTTGGTCATTTGTACTATTCAGATGTTATGATTTTATTCGATCTTTATATTATTTTTGAACTATTCCTAAAACTCTAATAGCACAACATTATTTTTGCTTGATATATATTGAAATTTAAAAAGAAAATTAGCAAAAACCTGCTGTTGTAGATTTTCATGTCTGTGGTGTTACCCTTCCTATTAAGGCTGGTAAGAGTTATCTGTCTTGTCATATTTGAAGCAAAAATAGTTTCTCCCTTTGCTTATTTCCTGTTTCATGACATGTGCAGACGACAAAAACAAAAGTGATCCATAAACTAAATATAGAGCCGAAAAGGTACGTGGGATTGGTATAGTATATAAATTTTATGTCTGTGGTGTACTTCTCACTACTTCTTTTTGTTAGAATTGAACATAATCAGGGGGACCAACCGGTTAATCGAGAAAAGCCGTTCGTGTACGATTGTTAATCGGGTTTTTTGATTCGTGAACGATTCGGTTACTAGTTCGTGTACGATTATTTTGAGGATCCGGAAATGATTCCTTGACGGTAATCCTCAATTATTACTAATTAAGGAAACAATTATTAATTATCTCTTCGCAGTTCCCTTCCTTTATTGTATATCTTTGGTGGTGTATGCTCCAAAACTTTCGAACCCCGCGGGAACCCCGGGGTATAGAAATGGGACCGAGAGCTTCTTCGGCTTGAAGGGGCGTCCGTCGGTTGTGCGGGATGTAGAAATTCACAACCAACCCGTCCTGCGGATGAGACGTAAATAAAACCGAGGTCCCGTGTTGAGAGATTGCCACCCTCTTCGCACGTTGAAGAACCCAGTGTAAAAGCTCATTATGAGCATTATGCTCATTATGAGTGGTCCATAAGAGACCTGTTGCACTGGCAAAATTATCCGTCCCTACCCATCACCTTTCCTTGTTTCGAGTCCCGTGGCTTTTAAATTTTTAAATGTTCTCGTCCTGAATATAGCTGAAAAATTGCTCGCTGGACGTTAAACACCAATCAATCAATCAATCAATCAATCCAAAACTTTCGTTGATATAAATGTCACAAGAACTATAATATTCCTATATTCACACATTTACACTTTTTTATGACTGAAGCATCACTTTAATGGAAACATTCTTCTATATTGGAGTGGTTAAAAGACCTTTTTCACAAAAAATACAAAATATGACAGGAAAATTATATTTTTTTCATTTTTTGGTTCGTGAACGAACAGGTTAAAAATTTCTTGTTCGTGATCAATGTTCGTGAACGATTACTCAATATAAGATACTTGCATTTTTCTTAGCAATTTAAATGAATTATTTTCTAATGTTGCTTTTTATAAGTGTGTCTCATGAAATATGAGCGCGGCAAGATATAATTTGCGGTGTTTTGCGTCATTGAAAACCTATTTCTAAGTAATTACTAATAGACATTCATGAATATATTTGTATGTACTATTCTTTGTAAGAATCAGGCAACACCAATTGTAAGTACACATCCATTTTAAGAAAATATTATGTTGAGTACTGAAACACATCCGACCTCAAACTAGAACTGTAAGCCAAAGGATAACTAATACCCCCCACACACAGCAAATTCCACGAAAAGGTCAATAACTCCTGCAATACTGGAACAATCATAATAAAGTACGGGAACATTTTCGCCAAAATGTCTTCCCTATAAAACCGGTCAAAAATTCAAATTTTATTTAAACAAAAAAGTTATGACTGAAATATATTCAGGAGCCCTTACATGTATGTATACGATGCTATGGCTCAAAATGCCTTTTGTAGATATTAACACGCAAATATTTGGTTTCATTATGCAGTAAAAAGTACGTGAAAATTTTCCGCCATAATGTTCAATCTATAACTACTAAAAAATTATTAATTTTATGAAAATCCGAAATAGAAGGAAATGTTTAGATTACCAAATGAACACTTTTGACCAGTTTTAATAAAAAGTTAAACAATTGATGACTCTTACATGGAACAGTACTTAAACGACAATAAGTTTTGCATGTAGAAAAAAACCAATCTATACCAATTTTGATGTCTTGGATGGCCATTTCGGAAAATAATTCCTCGTCAGCAGAGCTAAACGCCAAAAGTTTGGAAACCCAAATAATAAGTCAAAAATATGAACACAATATAGCCAAAATTACCAAAAGGTGAAAGCCAAAGAACCGTAGACCTACATAATAAAGTAAGTATGCATAATTTATATGTTTGCAGATAAACCATGACTATACTTCCAAAACCTGTTTCAAGAAGAAAAAAAATTACCCGAAAAAAACATTACTGGAAAAACTGTCAAGTTTCAGAAAACAGCAAAAATGATATAAGGACAACACCAAATAAACCATATCGTACTAAAAGAGAACTTTCCACGCCGAAATCAAGGTCAACACAAGTGGAACACACAAAAGCTATAGTCTGCAAAAATGTTAATACATCGTACGGGGTCCTCCCAATAGTCCGACGGCCCATTTGTCCGCCGGCCCATTAGTCCGACAGCCCATTAGTCCGACAACCTATAAATGCAAGAGGCATACCAAGTCTCATTAATATCCTTTAAGGCATTCCGACAGACCATGAGAATGGTTCCTATATACATGTACCCTATATAACTGAACGTCGTCCATACATGTCAACTCACCCGTTTTTTTGCGGGTCACACCGGTCATGAATTTGCCGAAATGTGTCCTCTCACCCGAGATTTTTCAATCACCCGACGGGTCCCGGGAATTCGGTAAATGACCCGTTTTCACCCGTCTTCTTGTCATGGATTGTATCCAGTTTTTAGAATGGAAATATATTGAAACAATTTCCCAATAATGCAATTTGATTAACCGGTTTGGCTATGAGACAAACGCAACCAATCCGTTAAACAGGAAATCGAAAATCAAGGGACACATATGACAAATCCGTTACACATAAAACTAAAAAGAACAGACAACACGAACTCCACTAAAAACCGGGAGTGATTTCAGGTGCTCCGGAAGAGTAGGTAAGTCCTGCCTTGTTAACAACACCCGTCGTGTAAAATGACGACACGAACATCGATATCGTTTTGACACGGATATATATATTAACCTAACTGCCATTAGCTCATTTGTTCACGACACAGGTACTTGGGGTCAACACCTCTCCTTTTTGCTTAAAGCGACACCATGGATTTTATCATTATCTTAATTTTCTCCCTTTTTCAACTAAAAATATGCGAAACTGATCAAATTAGAGCTCTCTTATTACATGTATATAGGATGGGCCCCATGGGGCTATTTCAAACAGTTATTAGTGGTTTAATATATTTTCAGATTCAGACGCTATCAAATGTTAATCCCGACAAAACCTGCCCTTTTGAGAAACCTGCCATTTTAAACCCACTGTCTTGAGGGGCCTAATAAGGGGTCGAGCCAGGGTAACAAGGTGTCGAGCTCGGCTGACGAGGGATAAAACTCGCTTGACGCGATCGCTGGAAGAAAGCAGACCCCCTCTGGATCCGCTACTTTAAACCAAAAACATGGATTGTTTACTTGCTAATTCAATAAACGAAACGGAACCGTGAAGTCTTTAAAGTGAAGAGAAACAAACCGTTTCGTTTCGTTTTGTTCCTTGTAATAGTAATCCCCATTCCTAACTGACCCAAAAGGTAATGGGGTTCACCTACGATTTTTACGCTAATAGGTTATTACTTTCGGAACTCCTCGGCTAGCATCAATAACGTAACTAATGTAAACTACGATATTGATTTACAAAAAATGTATGTATTCGTGTAAAATGCCACAAATGCTGTGTTTAACAAGATGAGGGTAGCTATCAAGAAGACTGGCCATGCGACGAGAGGTCCGTGGACGCCAGGGAAATACGACGTGGTTTGCTCGGCACATAAATGACATCTCAAGGACATCGGCTTCTCAGTGTCGGGATTATTATGTTAGATGTCTTCCAGTGTTGATTGAATAAAAAGTTTATATCATTTTTACTTAAGGAATGGCTCCTCTAAGCATAGTGTTCAATATATTTAATAAGACATAAAGCACTAACCATTTTACTACTGAGAAGGGAGGGGGGGTTAGAATAAAAATCGTTTATTTTCCACTATGTCCAAATTTTAAAGTAGACCTGAATACACCTCAGCTCTAAAAAAATATTGCTTGTTTAGGTTAACTCGACCTTACCTAAAATTTAGTGCCTATAATCCTAGCTATTTTATTAGTTTTTCTCAACAAGCACAGTCTTGGAACATCTGCATGCCAAATATATCCAATGCAAAAAAAAAAAAAAAAAAAAATCCTTGTCACCTTTACCTAACCTTTTTCACAGGGTTACCGGTAACCCTAAACACACAATTATTTTTTTAGGTCTCGTATTCATGTATCTTTTATCTCATGTATGTATAAAAAATATTTTTGATCTACCCGATGCTTGAAAAAAAAATTGGATTCTCTACTGACACATAAAAAATCCCATGCCCCCCTCCCTCTTTCACTAATAAAATTGTTGGTGTCTAATAAAGAAAACAAGTGAGTGGGAAGACATGTCACTCCACTCGGGCACACTAATTAATATTCCGATTCCTAGCCGGCCAGTCTTTGTTCTTACTTGCATTCTTTAATAGTAGAGAAGCAACAAATACCAATTGTATAGTCTTTGGTTTGACCAGACTGGGGCTCTATCCCATGGATCTAACACACTCAAGGTGAGAATGCTAACCAATACACCACCGATGAGATAGGAAACCATTTTGTCTACAGACCAATAACATAATACCACCACAACAAAATTTATGTGGTCGTATAAAAATCACACTGAAAAAGGAGCAGTCCTTCCAAACTTTCATTAAGCAAGGGACTTGTGCCCAAGTTGCTTAGTTGAAGTTAGTTAATACAGTCAATATCATCAAACAAACATTAAAAAGATCATAGATTAGCTTCCAGTCAGATTTGAACTGACATCTTTTCAACTTTATTGAAATGTACTACCTTGTACTATAGAAGCCATAATGATTGTAATGTTACACAAAGTACACATACAGATAAATAAACCACCCAAACAAGTACTTCAAAAGCATCTTGTACAAAGGACTGTATTTACGACATATTATTAACTACAGATGTACATGTATTTTAATCTTCCCCATAGGATAGTTAAATGTTTAAATTGTGTATTTATTGACACTGATTACATCAGGTAATAATATTCATTAAAAAGTTGTTAATGTTTTCGTGATTCATGAAACCTTTTTTTTCTCTAGCGAGTTAGTAGCGACTAGCCCCTTCGCTTAAATAGTCTTAAACTTAAAGGGTCAATATATTACTTTAATAACAATATATGATATAAATATACAAGTATAACATGACAAAAAGACAAATATTTAATGGCTGACAAAAAATTACGAATACCCAGAAAACTGAAGACTGAGACGCTCAAACAACTAAAAATCCGAACTGACATGAACTCAGATGCTCCATATGAGACTGCAGTTCGAACTTCACTAATACCACTTCAAGGGCGAAAGAGCTGGGGGCAATTGCCCTCCCTACTTTTAAAAATTGAGGGAGGGGGGGGGGAATAGTTTTGCCCCCCTTTTTGGCATTAAATTTAAGAAAAAAAACTTTTTTACTATAGTATGGAAGCATATATTGTCCATTTAGCCAAGGGTATAAGGATATTTGGACAAGGGTATGCTCTGAAACTATAGTGACTTTTTTTTTCTATTGCTGCAGTTTTGAAAATATACCAGACAAATAAGGAATACATTTTTTGTACAAATTTCATAAAGATGTATACCGAATGTAATGAGCATCATTTAAATTAGTATATTTATTGAGTTAATTACACATGATTGTGTATTTATATTTCAAAGATAAAAAAAATTGTGAAAAAAATAATGTTTTTTTTTTTAAAATGTAAAATGTTTCTTAAAAAACGTATGAGGGTACCCCTTTTGAAAGCCCCATACTTTTTTCTATTGAAAATATGCCCCGTTTTTTCACATTCTGAATGATGACATGTATACGATGCTTTCAGTGTGTTGTTTTTGAATATTTAATAAAAAGAAAAGGTGTGTAAAAGTTGGGTCAGTTTTTTTAATAAAAATGATTTTTTTCCCTCACCTATGGATATGAATCCCATCTGGTTTTATAAAGGCAGTTAACTTCAAAATCTTCTTTTTCAATTATAATGGATAGCATAAATATGACAAAATCTCCTGGTCTTGTCTCTGAATCCTGTCACGAAAGCACATTCAAACTGATCCGTCATCATAATTTTAATGATGTTTTCTTTTCAGTCGGGGCAACTTGGACATTCAACAAATACAATAATATTGAAAAGTAACGAACATAAATCGTATGCTTGGGTTTTCGGTGTAATATGTACCTTTCAATCAAGTCAGTTTTTCGAACGTTTGTCGATGCATTTCGGCGTAGTAGATCATATTCGAGCTTCGGCACTGACCACAGCTGATCGCCGTCCGCCATCCTTCTTCTTCTTCTTTTTCCGTTTTCCCTCCAGTCTAGGAGCACTCTATTTTTTTCACCACCAATTTTGAGTTGACCATGAAATTCCTCCACCAATTTGAATGAATCAGGTATATGTACACTGGAATTATATACAAAGATATTTGCGGAACCCGCACGGGCAGATAGGGTAGCAATAAAGTTAAGAAAAGTTAACTCTATAATGTCCTGCTACTACTTTACTATTTGCTTATTACTGTCATTAATAGGCAACGGCGGTTAAGTTCCTGTAATTTTCATAGGATTCAGACGCACCTGAATCGACCTATCCTATATATTGGGCTTATAGTAAAATATAAAACTATATTATTCTTAAAATCTAAAAAACCTAACTTGTGGAACGTGTAGTTGACTTATTTTAAAATCTAAAAGCTCAATTAACGATATTGAGGATTCATACAAATCATATCACAAGCAGTGACAGAAAGGAATAAAAAGTTAAGAACTTATTATAAAATCTAAAAATAAAGTAACGATAAGTAAATTTCTAATAGTCTAATAGATGGTGACATAAATGGATAGAGATGTGGCGGATGTTACACAGAGACTGCCATCCATACCAGCCTTTATTCGGCACAGTTGAAGTTTAGTCTTCTTGTATGTATGGCGTGACATAGGACCTTTGATGCTGTTTCAATATCATATATTAGATCATCAATCTTTGGCAGCAGATCAGTATCCACCAGTTTTTGACAGTCAATGACTAGCTGGCATATAATGTCCTTTTTATTGAAATTTCTTTTCCAACTATCAAAGCCAATAGCAGTTATAACAGTTCCCTTAATTTTTACAAAGTGTTCTTTCCTGATCTCATTATATAGTGGGCAGCTTGTAATAACGTGAGTTATGGTTTCTGTTTCCAGTCTGCATATTGGGCAGGTCGGATCCACCGGACTGGTTGAACTTGCTCTTTAGTGTTTGTAGCATGTATGTTCCTGTTAGCATCTTGGAATCGAATAACTGATAGTACACATGCGCCACCTGTCGGGAATGGGATAGGTGAACCCCATTAAACATGCATGTACACATGTATGTACCACCCGAGCTTACGATTTTTCTATTTCCCAACTAACTGACATCCCGAAGACTTCCATAAAGACGGAGACTACTATTACAAGGAAAGAAACTAAACCAGAAAAGGAAACTAATAGTAAAAATGGTAATGCGATGTAGAATTTAGTCCCTCAGCGTGACGAACTGACATGTTGGACTAATGGGTTGTCGGACTAATGGGCCGTCGGACTAATGGGTTGTCGGACTAATGGGCCGTCGGACTAATGGGTTGTCGGACTAATGGGCCGTCGGACTATCGGACCCTCCCCGAAGCCCCCCATCGTACACGGGGTCAAGTCATTATTCCGACAGCCCATTTCTCCGACAGCCTATTACTCCGACAGCCCATTTCTCCGACAACCCATTATTCCGACATCCCATTACTCCGACAATGACAAATATCTACATTAATTTTGTGATATTTTTAAAAACCTGGCCCTGGCGCCATAAAACATGAGAATTTGCTTACATATGAGAAAATTCTCAACTGCCATGGTAACGTAGAAATGCTAACATATAATTGGCTGAGAATGAAAATTTCCATAATCTAACAATGCACATTGTCAAATAGAAATACAACGAGTGCCACATACCCTCGGGTAAACGTTTTTGGTACTGTGCAATGGCGACAATCTGGATACAAACTGAGGATATGACATACTAAGGGCTCATTTATACTTCCCTAACGACGGTCGCCGGACGATCAGCCGATGGACGCGCAACAGTCGCAGGAATAAATTCAAATATTTAAATGACCATTACACAATGTGTTTTCTACAGTATTTCTACCCAAATTCCTATACATTTTAATAATAAACAACAGAAGGTGCAAATCGCGAGACAATCGTCCACAACTTCTACAGTGAAAAGTAATATGTAGAATAAAATAAGATAAGAAAAGAAGAATTACATTTGAATTATACCAAACAAAGTTACTCGGAGGTCACCCCTTGATCTGTAGTGTCAGTGGTCTTCAGATGACACGAAGTCGGTTTTAGCTCTCTTGCCAGCCATTTTTATTGTCTGTTCTTCGACCATTTGTCAGTCTGTTTACCATTCATTGACAGGACTATGTGAGATTATTTCATTGTCATCCCTTGGCGTCCGTCATCTATTAACTTTTCACATTTTCATCTTCTTTTTGAGAACCACTGAACAGAATCTAGCCAACCTTTTACATAGATGTTCCCTATGAGGTCCAACACAAGAGGTTTCACATGTACTTGTCGTATTAAAAGTCGTAAAAACTATTTCCGCCATGGGGCTTAAAAGATTATAATTGGCATTCTCAAGGACAAGAAATTTGGTATATGATTGGTTGATTGATTTTTGGTGTTTTAACGCCACTTTCAACAATATTTCAGCTATATCATGGCGACCAGTTTTAGTGGTGGAGGAAGCCGGAGTACCCGGAGAGAACCACCGACCCTGGGCAAGCAACTGGTAAACTTTATCACTTGCGAGTCGAGTGCACCCTTTTTGTAATTTACAAAGCCGGGCACGAACCCACGTCGTATTGGTGATAGGCTTGTATGAGTTGTTAGATCCAACGACCTAACTCATTGAGCCACCCGGGCCCCTAATTTGGTATAGGTGTTGCAATCTATATGACTAAGGTCTTTAACAAGTGGTGTTACTATTTGTATCATTTTTAATTTCAAAATGACCAAGCGAAGGTCAACGTTTACATTGAAACTCTATATGAAAGAACATTTTTATGTTATTTTTTAAAAAGTGGTGTTTTTTTATGCCATTTTGAATTTCCAAATGAGTTTTCATTGAAAATCTATTAAGGATGGTCACTCCTGAATTTGGTTTATATTAAGGATTTTATAAAACCTGCGGAAATTGATAAAATATTATTTACTAAATAAAATTGTAAACAGAAACATATGGGTCCGTGTGCTTATTTCCGAGATATAAGACGTTAAAAATTTGGCGGGAAACCGAACTCCTCTAGATTTTACCTTGACTTAACATGTGGACAATTTTAAGTCTTAAAAACAAGGAAATTGTATCAAGAATTTAATAAAATTTTAAACAATGGTATTTTATTATCTAAAGAAGCTATTGCTGCAATAAAAAGTGGGAGTCAGTGTGCAAAATATCTGTTGCCGCTTAAATGGATAGAACAAGAGGAGTTCGAAAATCTGAGAGAATTTCAAAAACATGAGGAGTGACCATCCTTAATGGGAAAAAAAATTTCATTGATTTTCCCTCTGTTTCCCAAATTTGGAGCTTCCTTGAAATTATTGTACATAGAGCTATTTCCTCTTCACTGGATGTGATTGCCCTGTTCGGAATTGACCAAGAGCAACAAGACAAACTTGTGCAACCTTGTATTGCAGCAATCAGATATGCAGAAGCTGCGTGCTCTTCTGGAACATTTGAGCTCATTCACATTTCATCGTCAAGATTTGCTGTCAATTGTTTTGTCGATTGTTGTTTGTTTTCCTGGCCCCGATGTCATAAAGAAAATTCTTTGCTGAGCAAGATTATTGGCTGTCGGAAATATGGGCTGTCGGAATAATGGGTTGTCGGAGTAAAGGGTTGTCCGCATAATGGGCTGTCGGAGTTATGGGCTGTCGGAATAATGCTACGCTTCCTCGTACACGACCATATTTTTTCAATAACACGTTCGTTCACGAACAAAAAAATTGGAAATATGCAAAAAGGAAACTATATCTTTGCTTAAGTTAAGAATTCTCACGAAAAGTAAGTATAAGATAAAGTAACTTTGAAGTCCAAATTTATTTTCTGTCATAAAATGTTAATTTTATTAGAAAATTTGCGTTTTTTTGCTAGAAAATGGAAACTCTGAAAACAAAAAATAGAGTGACATTATGATCTACGTTTCTGACCAAATTATTGAAAAATGAAAGTCTGTTGTGAAGTTTACTCTTTCGAATTAAATTTATTAATTATTCATTTAAGAAACTACGAAGCCTTTTTTTGCTTTATGCTTATATTTACAAAAGAATACAAAAAATGTATTGAAATTTAGTGTCTTACCTTACTTTTAAAAACCGGAAATATCGTACACGAACTAGTAACCGAATCAATCGTTCACGAATCAAAAAACCCGATTAACAATCGTACACGAACGACTTTTCTCGATTAACCGGTTAGTCCTCCTGATAATGTAAAAATATACAATACATTACATTAGGTATTCTTCACAGGATATACTTATAAAATATAGTCAGGGAGATATTATCTTCCTTTTATCCTGAAAATACTTACCTGTTTTCTGTGGTGTTACTGTCAATGGTGTTACCATAAAGATTGTGTAACACCACAGACATTTAGCATTAAAATTGTGAATAAACACATTATTCCATAAACAGTAATATACTGAACAAAATATTACTCTTTAACCTATGCAGAAAAATTGTTCAAACATTGTCATTTACGTCTAAGATATAGTTTAACAAGCTGATGGGAGTATACTTTTAAGACCTGGTAACACCAGGGACATATCTTCATAACACCATGGACAAAACTGATATTGTTCATGCATTAAACCAATATGTTGAAAAACTGAATATTGTACTGAAAACATTAAGAAAACAACAAATATAGGTTGATAGTTGTGTTTTTTTCTTGAATTAAATGTTTACATTCATGAAGATGTCCCTGGTGTTACTTTTGTCATTGGTTGTTAACCCTGATTTAACATTTGGAAATAAAACAAATACTTGATCGCCTGGCTGAAAACTTTGCCAGGATAGTTTCTGGTCATAATATTTCTTCTGTCGGTGCATGGCACCTTTAACATTTTCCCTGACATGTTTATGAGTTTCTTCCATTCTGTCCTTGAGTATCCATGCCCAACGATTTTGAGGGATATGTGCAATGCTGCGTGGCATGCAATATTGAATATCCAGCGGGGTTGTAACCTCTCTTCCCAACATCATATAATTCGGAGTGATTCCCGTTGTTTCATGCTCTGCGGCTCTATAAGCCATTGCAATGTAAGGGAGGTGTTCATCCCAATCGTTTTGATGTTCATTGACAAATGCGGACAACATCGTAAGTATTGTTCTATTATTCCGCTCGACCATCCCATCTGACTGAGGATGGTAGGGAGTAGTCCGAGTTTTCTGTATTTGCAGTAATCTACACACCTCCTGAAACAAGTTGCTTTCGAACTGTACCCCCTGATCCGTATGAATCACATATGGAGTCCCAAATCGGACTATAACCTCTTCAACTAAAAGTTTTGCCACTGTTTTTGCCTCCATGTTAGGCATTGCAAAACATTCTGTCCATTTAGTATAGTAATCACTGATTACTAAAATGTGCTTATTTCCTCCACTTGTTACTGGTAATTCACAAAGAATGTCCATAGCTATGCGTTCCATTGGGAACCCAGTTTCGACTATTTGCATAGGAGCTCTCTTCTTCTTATTTGGAGGCTTCTTTTGTGAGCAGAACGAACAACCTGCTACATATAACTTTACATCCTTTTGCAAACCTGGCCAATAATACCCCTGTCTAATTTTGGCTAGAGTTTTTCGCAACCCAAGATGTGCAGATGTTCGATTATCATGATAGTGTGACAGTATAGTCCTTCTTTCTGTCATAGGTACAAGCACTTGTAGCTTTGTGTTTAGTCCTTCTAATCGCCTAACAAGTACATCATCTATGATGGTAAGTTGGTCAAATTGAGCCCACATTGTCTTCACTGTTATTGACTCTCCTGTAATTTCCTTCAATTCTGGTTTTTCTCCTTTCTCAACCCATTTTCTGATCATTGTTAAATCTTTATCAGATTTTTGTTTCTCACTGATAGATACTTCCTTCTCATCTACTTCCTGAGTTTCTCGTTCCTGTATGTTTCTAACATGTTGTGCCAGATTTTCTGTGTTTTCCCAATTTGGATCAAATCCACATTGTCTACATGGGATGCGACTGAGCGCATCGGCGTTTCGATGCTGTTTACCTGGACGATGTACAATCGTCATATCATAAGAGCTGAGTACTTGAAGCCACCTTGCCAGTTGTCCTTCGGGATTTTTGAAGTTTAAAAGCCACCTGAGTGAGCTATGATCTGTTCGCACGATAAATTGTTTTCCATACAAGTAATGCTTAAAATGTTTCACAAAGAAAACTACCGCTAGTAACTCCTTTCGTGTTACACAGTAGCGTCGTTCCGGTTTTGTCAAAGTTCGACTAGCAAACGCGATGGGTCTCTCTTTTCCATCAATTTCCTGAGACAGGACAGCTCCAATGGCTTCATTACTTGCATCTGTGTCAAGTATAAATTCCTTCGAAAAATCTGGATGAGCCAGAATCGGCGATGATACCAGTCGATTTTTGAGTTCTTCAAATGCTGTCTGACATTTATTTGTCCATTCAAATTTTCGCCCTTTCTCTGTGAGTTTGTGCAAACATTTCGCTAGTTTTGAGAAGTTTTGAATGAATTTTCTATAATACCCACAGAATCCCATAAATGACCGTATTTCTTTGACATTCGTTGGTACTGGCCATGAGTCTACAATTTTAGTTTTTTCTGGATCGGTAGCTATTCCTGCTTCCGATATTACATGTCCCAAATACACAACTTTCTTACAAAAGAGATGACATTTCTTTGCTTTTAATTTAAGTCCAGCGGCTAGCAACCGATCGTAAACCTTTCTAAGGTTTGTTACCATGTCTTCAAATGAGCGTCCTAACACAATAACATCATCCAGATAAATAAGACATATGTCCCATTGCAACCCTGCTAGTACTGTTTCCGTCAATCTCTCAAATGTTGCTGGAGCTCCTTTTAGTCCAAATGGCATGACTCGAAATTCATAAAGTCCAGACCTTGTCGCAAAAGCGGTTTTGTGTCTATCACTATCCTCACATTCCACTTGCCAGTACCCCGAACATAGGTCGAGTGTCGAAAACCAGCAGCTACCGGATAAATGATCAAATGAGTCATCAATGCGTGGTAATGGGTAGGCATCATTGATGGTTACCGCATTCAAACGTCTGTAGTCTACACAGAAGCGGGTCGTTCCATCCTTCTTTCTCACCAAGACAACAGGCGATGACCAAGGGCTTGAGGATGGAGTAATTACTTCATTGTTCAACATTCCTTTTACTTGTTTGTCCACTTCCTTTGCTAAGACATTTGGGAGTCTACGAGGTGGTTGTTTTATTGGATGTGCAGACCCTGTAGCAATTTTATGGTTTACTACGTTTGTCCTTCCATAATCGCTATCTGAAGCTGCAAACAACCCTTCATATTCTTTTAGTAAACGCTTAACTTCTGAACTTTGTTTGGGTGTTAAATGTTCTTGGGAGCGTTCCAGTAGATTAATTAAATCTGTTCTCAATTCTCCTTTTTCATCAATTTTACTGTTGGGATTAACAACCTCTTGAACAGGACTGACCTGTGCCACAATAGTTCCCGGATAAATAATTTGAGTGTCCGCTGACGGATTTATAACTCTAACAAAGGACATTCTTACTAGCTTGAACTAGTGAACGGCCTACAAGCGCTTTATCCTTTTTCAAAAATGTTTCGTTTGCTTCTACTAACATATCTGTTTCATATGTTAGCTTATTCGCTGAATCATCTACTGCTCCTCTTATTATCATTTCACTCTGAGCAGGCATGACAACTTTGTCATGTGCAACAACCCGAAAACAATCTAGTTTTCCTGCATACTTGAGACTTAATCGCCTCCCAAATCTACCTCTAACATACTATTCTGTAAATCTATTAAACCAGCATTTGATCTCAAGCAATCCAAACCTATTATTCCGTCTACTGTGATTTGTGCAACTAATGCCTGCACTACCATATCTTTTGTATCATCAAGTCTCATCAGAAAATTACCACGACCTAAAATCTTTAATTTGTCGCCACTAGCAGTCAAAACTTCTTGATTTGTGCTAGTCAGGGTTGGCCTAGCTACATCAGGTATCTTTTGATATATATCGTTTGATACTATAGACACAGTTGCTCCTGTGTCTACTAACAACTTGCATTTGACTTGACGAATATCAGCCTCTACGTACATACCTGCCTCTTGAGCGGCAGATGACACTCCAATACTACCCTGTATACTACTTTGATTTGTTGTCACTTCGCTCCTAAGTGGTCTTGCCCTTCCGCGACCACCTCCAACATTCTCACATTTCTTATCAGTTTGAGAATTTCCTTCTGAGGATTCACTCTGTACCCGTTTTGTCTATTATCTTGACCACGACCAAAGTTTTGTCTATACCCATGTCCACGACCATAATTCTGTCCGTAAGCTTGACCACGTCCATAATTAAATCTTGGTGTGTTATCAAATTTGCGTGGTCTGAATGTTTCGTTCTTAAGCTGGTTGACATCTCTTTGTAAATCTGATAGTCTTTTTTGCATATCAGTCATTAATTTCATCATGTCTGTCTGATCTTTTGTTTTATCAGATACCTTGCTAGCAGTACTGTCTGCTGTAGTTGTACGTAAATATGAGCGGCCTTCCGTCACTCTTCGTTCTGTTCTATTAAAAGTCTCCAATTCAACAGCCAGTCGAATAGCATCATTTAAATTTTGGGGACGTGACTGCTTAATGCGTATCCTCATTTCTGAGTCGGCTAGAGCCTCTATAAAATGCTGCTTTGCAAGCGTGTCACGTACATTCTCTGGTACTGTAGGATAAGCCAGATTTACTAATCTTCTAATTGCCTGACCAAGTTCAGGTAGGCTTTCTGCTGGTTTTTGTCGTCGCTCAGTGAGCTGAACTCTGTACAGCTCAGTTTGATTAGGTGGGGCAAAACGTTCTTCGAGTGCTTTCACAAGAGATTTATAGTCTTGTTGCTTATCTATAGGCAAATCTCCTAGTATGCCCTGGGCTTGTCCACGCAAAGCCACAGCCAGATATAACCCCTTTTCATTTTCTGACCATTGATTTATACGAGAGCAAGCATCAAAGTGAGACTTATAATCTAACCATGATGATGTACCATCATAGGTTGCAGCTTTCACACGTGCAGTATTTGAGCCTTTAGCAGCTGCCGGTTGTGCAGGTTTCTTAGCTTGATCTGATTTTTTTCTCACTGCAACACCCGGAGGAACATAATTGTCATATAACGGTTCCTTAAATCGAACCGCGGGACTACCCTCTCTTTCTCTATATGCACTTTCCTGCATACTTCTGAGCTCTTCATGTTGCCTTAATTGCTCTCTCAATTTCTCAATTTCAACCTCTATTCTGTCCACTTCTGTACTTTCTCTTTGAGCACTAGCTCTTTCTCTTGATTGTCGTGCGGTTGCGAAACCTGAATCGACCGGGAAGCCTACCGACTGACGCTCACCAGTCGCCATATATTTTGGTGTTGACTGACCAACCCGTTCGTACCCGCTCACTTGTCTTGTGAGACGGTCAACCTCTGATTCTATTTCAGATAACTCTTCATCATAATCTGCCATATTGCAAGTTTAAAGTACAACAAATAATCAAACAATCAAACAATTTATTTACACTACTCGAATCCCGCAACGCTGCCACCAATTTTGTAACGGGCCGGGTATCTATTGAAAATGATATGTTAAAGTAAATTAAAATAAATAGGAAAATAAACTGTAAAAAAGAGTTCGTACCTAAGTTAATTCTTAGGGTTCGAGATTTATTGTGTAAAATGAAAAGAACCTATCCAAATTAATTGTATTATTTTAAAATGGTAGAAAATTTTATATCTCAATTTAGCTCAGTAAACTACAACTATAACTATAAATAGAATGTTGGCTCGCTTTGAGCTATTCAACGATCAAACGTTTTATCAGAATAACAGGCAAGACTTAAATCAGTCACTTCTGCTATTCTTTAAACCCTGATGTCTTGTTTTAGCTCAGTTCAGCTCAATATACCTATTTAATCTTGCTTATCTTTTCGACGTTTACTTTTCAAGTGACACAAAACGAATCCAACCATACGCGGCATTTTGACCGCCTTATATACTCCAAAATTTACTCGGGATCCTCTAATTAATCGATTACTTCTATGTAAAAACCCGAGAATTCTACAATGGGATTTCCAACTTTATAAATACAACATTGACGTAATGGAAAAAATAGCGCTTTCAGTAAAGTGTTCATTTCATTTCACTACAGCAGCTTAAATGGAATTCCACAACTACATATGCAAATATTGTGAAAAAAAAACTAGTGCTCCAAAGAAAATATCCTACATTATGCATAATTTCCCTGTATACTATGTATGTAACCACTTTTTACATAAAAATTATTTTTCATTTTCCTAAAAAGAATAATTTTATGTTGGTAACACCACGGACTGAAAGGTATTAGGGGGTGCTACATATCTTTTTTTTTTTTTTTTCATGGCGGTTTTCCCGACTGCATATTATGTAAATATGTCATTGTAATGTAGGAAAAACTAATAGGCTAAAGCAAAACGGGAACGAAAATATTTGATGTCACCAAAATATGAACAGGAAAAAGTGCGTGTATTTTGATAATGACCCAAATAAGGTGACACGATACCCCCATCATCAATATGTGGACGGACTATGATGATTTTATATAGTATGACAATGGACAACTGTGAATCAACTGTCCTAATTACAAAAACATGATGTAGATATAAGTCGGTAGATCATTAATTTGAGGTTAATTAATTATAGATCTTTCTGTATTTGAGTATTACACATGTTAAAACGGCGTTCCATAATACACATGAACACAAAGTAATTTTCTGAAAACGATATGTTTTACCCAATCGGTCAATGTCCATCTTGTGTACGTGTTGATTTTTATCTGACTTAATTTGAAAAAGGTAAACTTGTTTTAAACATTTTTACTAAAAGTCGAAGGGGGTGGGGAATTTACCCAATTATCCAAATATACTACCTCAACAAAAGATTTTTTTTATATATTTCCCGAAAAACTTGATCTCAGTTGGAGTCGGCAATTCCGCAAGTTCAGTAATTTGTTAAAAGAAGAAGACCAGAAAACCATGGTCACATATTGACATAAAATATTTGGAAAGTAAAATAAATTTACTTGGCAAGCAATTAAAACAAAAACCTTTTGATAGAGCCGTAAGAAATGATTACTTTATAACAGCAACAAAAAAAAAACTTAAAAAGACTGCAAAGCAGAAGAAATATCAGCTTAAGCAAAATTTTATTAAAAAGCTTTTACATGCAAGTGCAGACAACCCTCAATAGCTATGGAAGTTATTGAGAAAAGCTAACAATTCAAAATCACATAAAGAAAATGATGTCACATTTGAACCTATTGATCTAATGAATCATTTTCATTCTCAATGAGATTGAAAAGAACAAACTGATTCGCATCATGAATCAAAAACAGATGACTTTCTATTAAACGAAAAAAAATTATCGCTATAATGACATTACAGATAGACCTATAACAGTATCAGAAGTTAAGCAAATTGTAAACTCAGTAAAAACAGGTTAATCTTGTGGACCTGACTTAATTCTGAATGAAATAATCAAATTATGTAGCTGCCCAGTAATTGTCAAGTCAGTAACAAAACTTTTTAATTTGATATTTTCATCCGGAATCTAACCCAGATCATGGTTAAATTCATATATAGTCCCTATTTTCAAAAGTGGAGATCAACTGGATCCAAATAATTATCGAGGCATTTCACTTCTAAATGGAATAGCAAAATTGTCAGTGCTATTCTCAATAATAGAATTATGACTCATATGAGAGATAAATTTTGTAATGCACAATTTGGATTTAGAACCAACCTGAGAACCACAGATGGTGTATTTCTTTTCAAAACATTGATAAACAAGTATATAAACTGTAACAAAAAGCAAATTTTTTCTTGCTTTATTGATTTAAGAAAGGCTTTTGACTCAGTCTGGGGCAAATGTCTTTTCTACAAGCTATTAGCATCAGGAGTTGGTCACAAAACTAATGATATAATTCAAAATATGTATTCAGAAACTCAATCGTCACTTACTTTTTTTAAATATTTTTTAAGTCCCACTCTCTGTAACATTTCTATCAAAGGAAAACGCCATGGTCTTAACAAGTTAGCCTGGCGTGAAATTTTAAATGACAGTAAATAAAAGACATTTGTGTTAATGATTGTTAAAAATAGTATACCGTAAGGTAGAATTTGGTAATTGAAGTTGCCTGTAGCATCAAATAATGGGGATCGCCATTTTTCAGAACTCTTCAATGTAAGGAGACAAAAGGCATAATCCATTCTCGGATTATGCCTGCAATTAAAGCTCTTCCGAAAGAGCCGTGACGTCACAATAGCGGTATCGTATATTATATCATCCTCGATCAGTTGCAATTTTATCATTAAAAATTATGTAAATCATAAAATAATTATAGATTAATACATGACCTTTTTCATATTGCCCTTGTTATCAGCACGAGACCTTGATATCAGTCGAGGGCTGATGACAAGGGCAATATGAAAAAGACCATGTATTAATCTATTTATCACATATTTTGCTATGTTAACATGTTATTGCCCTCGTAAAATGTTATTGCCCCGGGTCAAATGACACGCCGCAAATTATGCTTTTAATACACATGCAAATTCGGCGTTATTTCAATAAAATATGTGATAACGTCGTATATTTATCTTTTGATATTTACAAAATCATTTAGACTTCATGTTAAGCATTTTATTGCACTAACGAAAAGGGAAAGTGTGAGAAGATTTAGTTTGGTATAATTACCGATCAGGACTACCCTTGTCACGGTCAACACATTGACCAGTGACCTCGAAAAACACGGGAAAGTACGACAGCATTGGGGACAAAAAAGAAAGAAGCCTGTTTTCACGTCTATGGCGTTTGTCAAGGATGCAAATGGGATTTCTTTCAAAAACAGACTTAAAGGACATATAAATTGGCGTAAGGTAAGAAATTTTATCATAATTTGAATGGATGAAAGTATTTAGCTAGTCAAAATGACTCGTTTACGCATGGGAAAGTCTGTACACAGATGGGAAGTGGTCATCCCAGCGTTTGTACGACTTCGGATTTTCACGCCGTTTTGTTTTGGTTCGTGTATGATACCTCAGCAGTTCGGAGGCCTACACTAACAATTGGGGTCTCTTTGGAAAGGACAATTACTTGACTTTCGACTGGTGGAAACATTTTTTGAAAATATTAAGGCGTTCCGAAGTTACGATCAATTTAACACGACGACTTAAAAAAATGGGAGCAAGTGAGTTCGCCCCCTTGTAGTATTATATAGTTTTTTTTTCTTGTTTTTTTTCGGACGCACCTAGCCCCTGTGTATACACATAAAACAGTTAAAACTGACAAGTTATTTAACCTACGGCCAATTACGTAAAACATGAAATTATACGTAGAACACACCCTCCCCCTCAATACAAATAAACTCCTTTGTTTTATGAAAATGTAACATGGGATGGGAATATTAAGAAAAAAAATTAGAACGATATACAACTATAAACATTGTATTGCAGTTGATCTGATATTAATACATAACCAAACGGGCACGATGTTGGGAAGAGTCAGATACATGTTATTTATTCAACTAATATGATCCATCCCCGTGACGTCACATAAAGAGGTGTCATGGCCGCTTACACTACGACAGAAAATTCCAAATATTCATATTTCTGATTGGGTATATTAATGTTAATAAAGGTGTTTTTTTGTTTAATAATTAGTTATTTACGAATAAAAAGTTACAATGTATTGAATTATAACAATTGTTCAACTGACTGGAGTTTTCCTTTAATGATATTTCAGACTTATTTTTGGACAAAAATTGTGATCCACTAATTTTAGAAAAGTCTAGTATCGGAAGTTTGATGTTCGCAGATGACCTTTTAGTTCTTTCTGAATCAAAGGAATGGCTACAGGAAAGTCTCAAGTCAATACATTGTTGACTTATTATAATAAATGGCAACTGTCAGTCAATTGCAAGAAAAAAAACCAATGACCATTGGTAGCTTGAATAGAAAACCTAAACCAAACTTTACATATAACAACAATCTACTTGAAAATGTAAATGAATTCAAATTCCTAGGAAATGTAATCTCCCAAAATAGAAATGTTGTATCATCTTCTGTAGCTTTGTCCAACAAGGCCCTGAAAGTGATGTATTCTAATAAGAGTTATACGTGTAGTCTAATTGAACTACCAGTTACTGTATCAACTCACTTATTTGATTCATTAGTTCGTCCTATTTTAACTTATAATTGCGAAATTTGGAATATGGATACATATAAAGCATATAATAATGCCACATTGAGAGCTACAAATAGTAACTCTCAAGTTCATCACTTTAACTTTCTTGATAAAAACCCTCCTGACAAAGTTCACAACAAATTTTGTAAATATATTTTAGGATTAAAGAAATGGGCTAGTAACATTGCATCTAGATCTGAACTTGGAAGGCTACCAATTGATTGTTTTATTAAAACACAGTCATTGTTATATGAAGACCGCATCTTAGCCAATGATACGCCTCTTATACTGAAAGAGTGTTGTTCACTTTCCAAATCCCTTCATGAGAAAGGGACCTACTCTTGGTTTTCGTATGTCAATCATGTAAGATATGAAAATAAAATTAATCACTCAAATGAAGAATTTTAATAAAAAGAATAAAAATAAACTTAAAAGAAAATATAAAAATGCAGTTGAACAGGAATATCTAGATATGTATAATAAGAAACTTGAATCAATAGATAATAAAGATAAACTTCTTTTATTTAAAACTTTAAAAACTGAATACAAACTAGAATTTTACTTAAAATATCCAGATAATGCGATCAGAAAATTGATATGTCAATTTAGAGTAAGTAACCATTCCTTAGGCATTGAAAAGGGACGATATTATAAAATTCCTAGACATTTAAGACTTTGTGAAAAATGTGGAGTAGTCGATGACGAGGCACATTTCCTTTTATATTGTACAATTAATGACAGATTAAGAACATCTTTTCTCGAAGACTTTCTATATCGGTCTAGAATTAATACATTAAATGATATTCTTAATCCTACTTCTTCACAACAAGTGAAATCATTATGCTCCTTTAGCCCATACTTTCTTTGTCTTGTGTTATTGAATATTTTTTATATACCACATATGATGTAATTGAAGGAAATGCTTTTGAGTTGATACTCATTCAATCTAATCTGGCTTAGACTGCCTAAATTAGTAATAATTGGTAATCATGACACTCGACAAAGAAAGTATGGGCTAATTTGATTATACAATACCTGGTCATTAGTATATGAAATGCTTGGAATATGTTCTAAGCAACAAAAATTTGCAGGAATGATGCTTGGAATATGTTCTAAGCAACACAACTTTGCAGGAATGATGCTTGGAATATGTTCTTAACTTCTAAGCAACAAAACTTTGCTGGAATGATGCTTGGAATATGTTCTAAGCAACAAACCTTTGCAGGAATGATGCTTGGAATATGTTTTAAACAACAAAACTTTGCAGGAATGATACTTGGAATATGTTCTAAGCAACAAAACTTTGCAGGAATGATGCTTGGAATATGTTCTAAGCAACAAAACTTTGCAGGAATGATGCTTGGAATATGTTCTAAGCAACAAAACTTTGCAGGAATGATGCTTGGAATATGTTCTAAGCAAAAAACTTTGCAGGAATGATGCTTAGAATATGTTCAAAGCAACAAAACTGTGCATGTCGTTTTGATCTGACAAAATAATGACATTCTTGTTTCTGATTGGCCAATTAAAAAATCCACTATGAAACTACTTTTCCGTGTTTGGAATGTTCTCTTTAAACAAATTTCTTATTTTGTTATAATAACCAAGGTCGACAAGTAAGAATGTGTTCCCTAACTGTAACTTTCAATAAGCATGTAGGTACACCTCCTATTAATGTGTATCCATTATGAAGAAAAAGTATGTCGAGGTTTAAAATCAGGTTCAACAAATACACTTTGATTGAAATAGTAACAAAACTTTGAAAAAAAAATTGGTTAGCATTTTGATATTTAATGAAAATGATTAAAAATGGCAGTTAAGAAACATGGATACCATACATAATGCAAAAGTTAATTCGATGCTGGCCCTGTGCCCCTAAATATTAAAGTTAACTCTGGTATAATTAGATGTTCTCCTGACCAAAGGCCATGTGTGCCTTTTCATGTCATTTGGTGTCAGTTGTCTGTAAGCTATCCACACTTCAATTTTTTTTCTACAATAACCACTAAAATATTTTTACCGAAACTTTGTTTGAATGATCTATTAGTGGTCCCTGTAAAGAATCCCCATTTCATTCCGATTCGACATCCAATGTGGCTGTCAGGGGACAAAGCAATTTATAATTGGCTGGTATATGAAACAATATTCACCTAAAAAAACAATGTCAAGTAGCACGAAGGCCTAAATAACTTTTCAGACCATTATATTAATATTAAAGCTACTATAAGAATATATTTGAAAAACCTTTGGACTAAAATGTGTTGACGTTTGTGGTGTAATATATTTGTTTCTAGCTTTCAGGCTATCGAAACACAAAAATATTTTTTTATCTGGTGGTTTGGGGGATGCTAATTTTATTCAAAATGTGTTTTAAGCATTTTTTGGACCTGTTATCAATGTACATATGATTTAAATACTTGATTTTCTTAATTTATTTTCCCCTAGAGCTTCTTAAGATTGTAACAATGGCAGTGGAGTTTAAAAAGAATGACCAAGTTCAAATGAGTAGGTGGATCGGTGAAAGGAAGAAATTCACTCTACTGTTTAAAGCATCCAGAGATGGATGTTCTTCGACGGCCTTCCACAATAAATGTAACAATAAAGGTCCAACTGTAACAATCCTGTACAACACAGATAACTCTGTATATGGTGGGTATACTTCAGTTAACTGGAGGAGTTGTGGCGATTATTTACAGGATGCTAAAGCCTTCTTATTCAGACTTTACCAAAATGGAGCGTGGAAGCCAGTACAAATGACTGTTAAAACTACCGCTAAAGCAATCTATGATGTAGCGTCATACGGACCAACCTTTGGTGGACACGATCTACATACCTTTTCAAACACGGTCAACACAAATGGAACATACTTTCCCTTAAATGGGTCTGTCAACTTGGGACATTCGTACGCAACCAAGGGAGAAAATTACAACTCAATTGCTAACGGACATATTCAAGTAAAAGACTTGGAAGTTTATCTGGTAGAGGGTAAGTTATATGTTATATATAGTAGGATAAGGAGAACAAATATTTTGTTAAAACTTGTGTAAAATATTGCTTGTTCATTTTATAAAGGGCAAGGCAGGGAATATAATTTATTAAGTTTTAAGCGGATGCCATAAAGTAAATAAAATCTCTATTGCACTATTGATTTTAATATTTTCTTCCAAAAAATTTGAAGATGCCAAAAGGGTAATCAGAAAAACAAGACAATACAATTGGCAAAAGAAGAATGACAAAAGACAAACTATGACTTACAAAGCACGACACAGAAGACTAAAGATTAAGCAAAACAAAAATCCCACCAACAACAACAAAAACGTGGATGAACTCTGATGCTCCGGAAGGGTATGCAGTTCCTGCCCCACAAGTGCCGCACATTTTGATACCTTAAATCCAGTGATTAGTCAATAACGAGGAAAGAAATTGATTACGATTACGACAAACGGAACATACCCGTGTCATTTGTTACGCAGAAATTCCGTTACGGTTAACCAAGTCATGGTGGCGACCGAAATGATGACTTCAAATTAACCGCTAGGAACCATTAGTTCCATATTTCCCTTGTTAGCAGCAATTAACCCTCTACCAAGACAATCATGATAGAAAGCACATGCTCTGGAATATCGTATTGACTAAGAGATATATACTCCATATGCAGGTGCTGCTAGAATGTCGTTATATATAAATGGAAATTTCACAATGGAAAAATTGAAATTATCTCTTTTGTCGAAAAGTTTCGTTCTCATCCGGCCTTCACTGTCATGATCTAAGTGTAGGTTTAGGTATGGTGTAGACATAGCTGCATCTCATGAATCCTTTACCTCAAAAGCTCAACGGGATAGATACGATCAACATCAGCACCAAACTTGGCATTATTGGTGAAAGAACATCATCTGTGTATCGGGACATGAAATAATTAGAGGATCGGGCTAGCTTGTTTTCATTTTTCATGAGCAACTCCTACACACAGTCTGCCTGATACGAATAAAGGACAAGTTGGCGAGAAGAGGAGCACAGTTGGTATACATAGGAACGATGCCGACTGTCTGTTGAAAAACACGTCCACAAAACATAAATATGTTGTCAATAAAAATTTGAAAAAAACCAAGCATTTTGATGATGTCAATTAATCCGGAAAACGTTTTGTTAGAATCAGAGTGGGTTTTTTAGTGTGCAAAGTTTGATTGCATGGTATTTGCCGCAAGTCAGCAAGTCACTGACAAACTTGATCACATAATATTGTATCGAGTACAATTTTAGTGGTGATAAGTACTGATTGCTTAGGTAGTTGTAAATCCAACTACCATACGATCACGACCACAGCGACCCTTTTTTAAATCAGAGTTGTACTAATACTTTTAATAT